>JAKSZT010000049.1:14050720-14166797 GCA_026826555.1 Tolypeutes matacus
AAAAAAAAATAGAAGGAAAAAGGAAGGGGGGAGGAAAATGGGAATAATAGCAATAGACCAGAAAGTAACAGAGAGAAACCAATGATCCACGCAGGCAAGCAGTCAAACAGAGCTAAGGAGGGTCAGTGATTCCCCTAGGGTCCACGTGGATCCTTCCTGCCTACTTGTGTTTATCAATGAATTTCCCCACAGGGTTCTATATGCAGGTCCTGAAGCAGCTTTTAGCTATTAAACTAAATTAAAAAGAATTTATTTTTCAATTGTTGAGGTGACCTCAGTTTTTTTTTTTTAGCCAAATGCAGGACCCAAAATAATTCCTCTTCTAGACCAACCCCCTTACGGAAGGGACCCTAGCTGGGCCCGTGGAAATTAATCAAGCACGTCCCACTTTCCGGACTCCCCAGGTTAGCTGAAGCTCTGATGTTAGTCAGTGAGGAGTGCTAAAGACGGCGGATTCCGCCCCTTCTGGCGCCGAGCTCCAGCGTCACCGGGCTGCTCAGTAAATCAGTTTGAGTGCAGATTCGCATCTGCTCTCAACCTGGTGCTGCTTCAGGTCGGCTTATCTGCTCCCCAAAGCTATGGGGCGGTGCAGGCAGCCAGATCAATTTCTAAAAATATAAAATACCCTTCCCTGTCTTCCAACCGAACCCTCCCTTCTTTGGGAAGTGTCCCTTCCTCCTGGCTCTGCAGCGGCCCGGGTCTTATCCCTGGGTGGCTAGGGAAATCAGCTGCGTTCACCGACCAAAATCCCCCCTCCGGTTCACCGGGTGCTGACTAGCTTGTTTGCTCTGTTCACACAAGGTCCAAGGGGCGCCAGGCAGCCAGCTCCCCAGAAAATAAAACTTTTTCGCCCCCGCCCGCGGCTCCAAATGGCCGTTTTATTTTTTATTTCCGTAACCGCGGGGCTCAGCCGCCTGTGCCAACCTCCACCGGCAGCCTCAAAACTCATGAATCTCCACCGTTCGGTCCACGCCGCCGATCCGCGCAGATAGATGTCCCAAGCCTCTCACTCCACACGTGCACAGCACAGGCCCCCGGGCAGGACCCCGTCCCCAATCCGCCTTGCTCTGGGAGCTTGCAGTGTGCGCCCTCCTACACCAACGCCATCTTGCCGCTTCAATCTCATTGTAGTTTTGATCTGCATTTCCCTAATAGATAGTGATATTGAGCATCTTTTCATGTGCTTTTTGGTCATTTGTATTTCGTCTTTGGAAAAATGTCTATTCAAAGTCTTTTGCTCATTTTTTAATTGGGTTGCTTGTGTTTTTATCGTTGAGTTTTATGATATATTTATTTTTCCCTTTTTTTAAAACTTTATTTTTGAAGAAGTTTTAGATTACAGAAAAGCTACATAGGGGATTCCCATATACCCTAAACCAATCCCCCTCTCATATTTTCCCCTATTAATAACATCTTACATTAGTGGCACATTTGTTACATTTGATGAACAAATATTGAAGCATTGCCCCTAACAATGGTCTAGGGTTTACATATGGTTTACACTTTATACTGTATAATTTTATAGGTTTTGACAAAATGTATAATGACCTGTATCCGTCATTGCATTATCATTCAGAACAATTTGAATGCCCTAAAAATGTCCTATGTTACACCTATTCTTCCCTCCACCCCCTCTCAGAACCTTTGGCAACCACTATATATCTGTGTTACAAGTCCTTCCATTACTACAATAATTATAAATCTAGTTTGGTCTATGGTTGTATTCCCCCCTTATGTTTGTTCATTACTCAATCTTGAGGATTTGGGGATGGTGAAGCCTGCTCTGTTTCAGATTGAACGGGGTCTTAGATCTTATGGGGCAAATGGAAGGAACTGCAGTTGTAGATAATCTTTGCTTTTTGGGATGGGTGTTATTCCATCATCATTATTTTGTTTGCTGTCCTGGACTGATCTCTTTATATAACATGGAAATCAAACCCTTACTGGATATGTGGTTTCCAAATACTTCCATTGTTAGACTGTCTTTTCACTTTCTTGACAAAGTCATTTGAAGGGCAAAAGTGTTTAATTTTGAGGAAGTCCCATTTATGTATTTTTTTCTTTGGTTGCACTTGCTTTGGGTGTAGTGTTTAAGAAACACTGTCCTTCACAAGATATTGAAGATGTTTCCCTATATTTTCTTCTAGGATTTTTATGGTTCTAGCTTTTATATTTAAGATTTTGATCTATTTTGAGTTAATTTTTGTATAAGGTATGAGATTGGGGTCCTCTTTCTTTCTTTTGGTTGTGAATATCCAGTTCTCCCACCACCATTTGTTGAATAGTCTGTTCTGGCCCAACTGGGTAGGTTTGACAGTCTTGTCAAAAACCACTTGAGGGGAAACGAATGTGGCTCAAGTGATTGAACTCCCATCTACCATATAGGAGGTCCAGGCTTCGATTCCTGGGGCCTTCTGGTGAAAGGCAAGCTGGCCCACGTGGTGAGCTGGCCTGAGCGGAGAGCTGGCCCATGTCGAGTGCTGGCCTGTGCGGAATGCTGTCCTGTGCAGGAGTGCTGTCCCATGCAGGAGTGCTGGCCCATGCAGGAGCGCTGACCTACACGAAGTGCTGGCCCGCTTGGAGAGCTGGTGCAGCAAGATGATGCAACAAAAAGAGATACAGAAGAGAGAGGCAATACGAGACGCAGCAGACCAGGGAGCTGAGGTGGCACAAGAGACTGAATGCCTGTCTCCCACTCCGGAAGGTCCCAGGAATGGTTCTTGGTGCTGCCAAAGGAGAAGACAAGCAGGCACAGAAAAACACACAGAAAGCAGGCAGTGAGCGCAAAACAATGGGGGCTAGGGGGGAGAAAGAAATAAATCTTAAAAACAAAAAACATAAAACAAAAACACTTGACCATAGATGTGAGGGTCTATTTCCGAGCTCTCAAATGGATTCCGTTGGTCAATCTGTCTGTCTTTATGCCAGAACCATGTTTTTTTTTTTTTTTTTTAAACCACTATAGTTAAGTGCTATGCTTTAAAGTCAGGAAGTAAGAGTCCTCCAACTTTGTTCTTCTTTTAAAGATAGTTTTGGCTATCCAGGGCCCCTTACCCTTCCAAATAAATTTGATAATTGACTTTTTCATTTCTGTAATAAGAGCTGTTGGAATTTTTACTGGGATTGACTTGAATCTGTAAATCAGTTTGGGTAGAAATGACATCTTAAAGATAGTTTTCCAATCCATGAATGTGGACTGTCCTTCTGTTTGTTCAGGTCATCTTTGATTTCTTTTAGCAATGTTTTTTAGTTTTCTGAATACAGGTCCTGTATGTCCTTGGTTAAATTTATTCCTAAATATTTGATTATTTTAGTGGCTGTTGTAAATGGAATTTTTTTATTGACTTCCTCCTCAGATTGCTCAGTAGTAGTGCATAGGAACACAACTGAATCATGTGTATTAATCTTGTATCCTGCCACTTTACTGAAATAATTTATTCACTCCAGAACCTTTGTTGGGGATTTTTGAGAATTTTCTAGGTATATGATCATATCATCAGTGTATAGCAAGAGTTTTAGTTTTTCCTTTTCTCATTTGAGTGGCTTTCATTTTTTTTAATAATTGCTATGGCTAGAACTTTTAGCACAATATTGAGTAACAGTGGTGACAATGGGCATCCTTGTCTTGTTCCTGATACCATCAGGAACACTTTCAGTCTTTCACCATTGAGTAAAATCTTAACTGTGAGTTTTTCCTATATGCACTTATTCATACTGAGAAAGTTTCCTTATATTTCTATCTTTTAGAGTGTTTTTATCAAGAAAAGATGCTGTATTTTTGTTGAATGCCTTTTCTGCTTAATTGAGAGGATCATGTGATTTTTCTTCCTTGATTTATTAATGTGGTGTATTACACTGATTGATTTTCTTGTGTTGACCCACCATTGCATACCCGGGATAAAACTCACTTGATCATAATGCATAATTCTTCTTACTATGCTTTTGGATTCAATTAGAAAGTATATTGTTGAGGATTTTTGCATCTATATTCATTAGAGAAATTGGTCTATAATTTTCTTCCTGGTTAATTGTCCCTTTTATTAATACAATGACCTTCCTTGTCTCTAATAACTGCTTTGCTTTTAAAGTCTATTTCATCTGGTATAAGTATAGCGGCTCCAGCTTTTTTTTTTTTTTTTTGTTACTGCATGCATGGAATATATTTTTCTAGCCTTTCACTTTCAATCTATTTGTATCCTTGGGTCTAAGGTGAGTCTCTTGTAGACAGCATATAGGTGGCTCATATTTTCTTATCCATTCCACCAGTCTGTGTCTTTTGATTGTGGAGTTAATCCATAACCATTCAGTGTTCTTACTGTAAAGGCAATTCTTAAATCACTCATTTTGACCTTTGGGTTTTATCTGTCATATTTTATTTTTGCCATTCTTTTTGTACTTTTAGTTACTTTTACTGATATAATCTTCATTTCTCGGTTCTCTTCCAAGGCTCTCTCTCTTGTCTTTTCTTTTCATACTGTAGTACTCCCTTTAATATTTCCTACAAAGCTGGTTTCTTGGTTACAAACTCTCTCAGTTTCTGTTTACCTGTGAATATTCTAAGTTTGCCCTCATTTTTGAAAGACAGCCTTGCCGGATATTAGATTCTTGGTTGGCAGTTTTTCTCTTTTACTATCTTAAATGTATCATACCATTGCCTTCTTGCTGCCATGGTTTCTGATGAGAAATCACCACTTAATCTTTTTGGGCATCCTTTGTTATGTGATGAATCGCTTTTCTCTTGCTGCTCTCAGGATTCTCTCTTTATCTTAGGCACTTAACATTCTGATTAGTGTGTGTCTCAGAGTAGGTCTATTCAGATTTATTCAGATAGGAGTACATTGTGCTTCATGGACATGGATATCTATGTCCTTCAATAAGGTTGAGAAATTTTCGACCATTATTTCCTCAAAACTTCCTTCTGCCCCTTTTCCCTTCTCTTTTCCTTCTGGGACACCCATGACATGTATGTTTGCACATCTCTTGCCATCAGTTATTTCCCTGAGACCCTTTTCAATTTTCCCATTCTTTTCTTTTTCTGTTTTTTTTTTTTTTTTTCTGTTTGCTTTCAGAGGCCCAGTCTTCAAGCTCACTGATCCTTTCTCCTGCCTCTTCAAATCTACTTACATCTCTTTAGCCATCTCATTGAATTTATTAAGGAGATTTGTTTGAATATCTATGATTAGTTGTCTCAACTCCTTATGTCATCTGGCGGCTTATCTTTTTCCTTTAACAGGCCATGTCTTCCTGTTTCTTGGTATGGATTGTAATTTTTGTTGGTCTTGGCATCTGATTTACTCGATGTGTTTATTCTGGGCACAGTGTCTCTCTTTAGTCTAGGGCTTTCTCTTTGATTGTCTTTGTGCTACAGCCCCTCTTTCATACTTGGTTCAAATTAATTTGGAACTTTATAGTGGCTCATATTTAGCCAATCTGAACTTTTTCTGCTCTTTTTCATGTTTCTTCCATTTTCTCCCTTGCTGGTTGTAGAGTGGGAGCCAAGGATGCAGTTGGTTATATATGCCATGGAGGCTGAAGCTGCCCACATTACCCCAGAATCTGATGAAGCTTCTCACCTTTCTCCTCTGTCAGGGGTAGGGATGGAGCTGCAGCCATGTGCAGTAGTCCAGGCTATGCAGGGCAAGACCTTCTGTAGTTGCCCGGAGAGATTACTTAAGCACCATATCACTTCCTCCTCTGCCTGGGGTGGGGATGGAGCTGCAGGTATGGGTAGCAAACTAAGCTTGGGGGTCAAAACTGACTGCAGTTGCCCAGGTAGACTAATGAAGTACCAGTCTCCATCCTTCCCTGTCAGGGGTGGGGATGGAGCCTCAGGAGTGCCCAAAAATTTAGTCTGCAGGTCAGAAGTGACAGCTGTTGCCCAGATAGGATGAGGGAGCACTGTCCCTCCTCCTGCTCTGTCTGTGGCTCCATCCCTGCCCCTGACAGATTGGCTTGCACTTCAACAATCAGAACCTGGCTCCCATCTTCTACCATACATATACTTAATTGTTCAATTCCAATATGCATGTATTGGAGAATTGTTAACTCATACACCCATGTGAAACAACTTTATCAACTAGAGTACAGGTCTTATGCACAATTTACTTTACCTTTAGTCTTATACACTCCACTCATTTCAAAAGTTACTTAGGTCAGCTCCTCCCCCCTACCACTTTCAGTGAAGTTGTTTCATACATTAGTAATACAGTAAGATGATTTTTATTACATTATCCATTCCATCCTGAGCTCTCCTGATCTTATAAGTGAGTTCTTTAAAAAAATTCTATCTGCCATTATTATTATATCTGTTATGGTGTTCTGTGATCTTTGATGTTACTATAGTAAATGTTTTGAACCATGCCCATATAAGATGGCAAATTTAATTGATAAATATTGTGTGTTTTGACTGCTCCACTGACTGGCTGTTTCTGTATCTCTTTCCCTGTCTTTAGGCCTTTCTACTCCCTGAGATACAACAATATTGACATTAGGCCAATTAATAACCTTACAATGACCTCTAAGTGTTGAAGTGAAAGGAAAGATCACATGTCTCTCACTTTAAGTCAAAATCTGGAAATGATTAAGCTTAGTGAGGTAGGCATGTCAATAGGTTAAAAGCTAGGCCTCTGGCGCCAAATAGTTAGCCAAGTTGTGAATGCAAAGGAAAAGTTCTTGAAGGAAATTAAAAGTGCTACTCCAGTGAACACACAAATGATAAGAAAGTGAAAAAGCCTCATTACTAATATGGAGAAAGTTTTAGTGGTCTGATTAGAAGCCTAATCCAGAGCAATTCTCTAACCCTCTTCATTTTTATGAAGGCTGAGGGAGGTGAGGAAGCTGCAGAAGGAAAGTTTGAAGCTACCAGAGGTTGGTTCATGAGGTTTAAGGAAAGAAGCCATCTCTATAACATAAAAGTGCAAGGTGAAGCAGCAAGTGCTGACGTAGAAGCTACAGCAAGTTATCCAGAAGATCTGGCTAAGAGCATTGAAGAAGGTGGCTACACTGAACAACAGATTTTCAGTGTAGATGAAACAGCCTTCTATTGTAAAAAGAAGCCATTTAAGACTTTCATAGCCAAGGAGGAGAAATCAATGCCTGATTTTAAAGTTTTGAAGGACAGGCTGACTTTCTTATTAGGGGTAATGCAGCCGATGACTTTAAATTGAAGCCAATGCTCATTTACCATTAAAAAAAACCCTAGGGCCTTTAGGATTATGCTAAATCTACTCGGTTTGTGCTCTGTACAGATGAGATTTAACACTGGCCTGTTTCCATCATTGCAAGATCATGTAGAACACTTCCATTGCCCACTAAATACCCCCTGTTCCATCTATTGTATTCCTCCCTCCTCCTCCCTTTGGGGCTCTCAGTAACCACCTGGTTTCACTCCTTGGATGACAAGATTCATAGTTACTTGCAGCAACACTGAGGTCTTTACACACTGGTAGTGTCCTCCCCTATTAGGAACCGCCCATGCTCTCGAGAGACTCCCGCCCCTCTGTTTGAGAACTTATCAGTCCTCCCCAGGATGGGAATCCAACTCCCTCTGTTATTGATTGCTAGATTCATTCCATTGTGGTTAGAGAAGGCACATTATATGATTTCAATATTCTGAAATTTATTGAGACTTGTTTTGTGACCTAACATAATGTTTATATTGGGAGAGTGAACTATGTGTATTAGACAATAATATATATTCTGCTGCTGTTGGGTGAAGTGTTCTATATATGTTTGTTAAGTTTAGTTGGTTTAGAATATGATTCAAGTCTTGTATTTCCTTATTGATCTTCTGACTGGATGTTCTATCCATTATTGAGAGTGGCATATTAAAGTCTTCTACTATTAGAACCATCTCTTTCTTCCTTCAAATCTGTCAATATTTGCTCCTGTATTTTGGGGCTGTGCCATTAGGTGCATATATATTTATGCATTATGTATTCTTGTTGAATTGATCCATTTATTAGTTTATAGTGACCTTCTTTGTCCCAGTTACAAGTGTTTTTGACTTAAATCTGTTTTATTTGATATTAGTATAGCTACCATAGATCTCTATTGTTTACTATTTGTGTGGTATATTTTTTCTATCCTTTCATTTTCAGCCTACTTGTGTCTTTGAATTTAATCAGTCTCTTGTATTTAGCATATAGTTGGGTCATGCTTTTTTATCCATTCTGCCAATATATGCCTTTTGACTGGAGAGCTTAATCCATGTACATTTAAAGTAACTACTGATAATTCAGGATTTTCTTTTGCCATTTTGCTCCCTGGCCTTTGTAAGTCTTACAACTTTTTGTCCTTCAATTCTTACATTAATGGCAACTTTCATTTTCTTTCTTTTTTCTTTTTCTTTTTTTTTTTTTTTTTTGTATTTTTACCATTTTGAGTTCCCTTCTCATTTTTTTCTGTATATATTCTTCACACATTTTCTTTATGGTTACCATTGGGCTAAAATTTACATCCCAAATCAATAACAATCATGTTTGATTTGATACTAACTTAACTTCAATAGCATGCACCTATCTTCTTCCTACACCCCTATGTTCCCTCTGATGGTTAGACTAATGTGTCAATTTGGCCAGGTAATGGTGCCCAGTTGTTTGATAAAGGGAGCATTGGGCTAATTTAATACGAGGGCATTTCATGGACTTTAATAATCAGTGAGTTGATTGCATAGATGGCTGATTACATCTTCAATCATCTAAATAGTTTGTCATCAGCAACAAGTGACTTTTTGTCCAATCAGTTGAAGGTCTTAAAAGGGGAAGTGATTTTAGCATTCTGGGAGAGAATTCCAATCTCTAATTCAGACAGCCAGCGACTCCTGGGAACTCATCAAGGACCTTCATCAGAGCCCCTGGTTTGCAGCCTGCCCTGTGGAATTTGGACTTGTGCATCCCCTTGGTCATGTGAGGCAGTTTCATAAAATCTCATACTATTTATAGATATCTCCTTTTGGTTCTGTTTTCCTAGAGAACCTTGACTAATACATTGCCTCACCTTTTTTGTTGTACTTATTACATATTATATCTTTATACATTGTAGTTCCCAAACCATAGATTTATCACTACTACTCATGTATCTGCATTTTTAAACTTTAAGAAATAAAAAATGGAGTTACATACAAGGAATACAATACTACAGGCATTTGTAGTTACCCATATGGTTACCTTTACTGGAGATCTTTCTTTCTTTCTGTTGTTTTGATCCACTTTCTAGTGCCCTTTCCTTTTGGTCTGAAGAACTCACTTTAGCATTGCCTGTAGAACAGTTCTAATGGTTACAAATTCCTCCAGCTTTTGCTTCTTTTGGAATTTCTTAATCTTCCCCTCATTTTGAAAGACAGTCTAGGACTCTCTTGTACACAACACATTTATTTATTTATTTATTTTGCAGCTTTTAGTACTCTCTCCTTGTCCTTTGCATTAGACAGTTTGTCTCTTATGTTCTGGACATACTTCTTTTAAAGTTTATCCTGTTTGGGTTCATTGGGTGTCTTGAATGTATATATTCACATCCAAGTTTGGAGTGTTTTCACCATGATTTATTTTACTATTCCTCCTGCCCCTTTCTCTACTTATCCTCCTTCTGTAACTCCTATAATGCATATATTTATATGCTTGATGATGTCCCATAGGGCTCTTAGCCTGTTTTCTCTTTTTTCTATTTTTTTTCTGCTCCTCAACCTGTCTTATTTCAATTGTCTCCTCTTCTAGTTCACTGATTCTTTCTTTTGCCTCTTCCAATCTGCTATTGAAAACCTCTAGGGAATTTTTGATTTCAGTTATTGTGGTTTTTCTACTCCAGTAGTTTCTCTTTGGTTCTTTTTTAAACAAATCAGTTTTATTGATACTATTACTAGAGCATAAATCCATCCAAAGTATATAATCTATGGTATTTGGTATAATCACACAGTTGTACATTTATCTCTTCAATCATCATTAGAGCATTTTCATTATTCCAATAATGATATTAATAAAGAACAAAAAACAGGCAAACAAACAAAAAAACTCATCACCTTTCAATCTCTATGCTTCTCCTCCCATACATAGTGGCTATTCTGTTTCCTTGTCTCTAGTATATTTGTATTATATTTTGTAAATACAGTCTTATAAATGCAATATTACCCATATCCATATTTCACATGAGATTTCAATATGTTACAGTCCCATTGTACATTTTTTAGTTTTCCTTAAAGTAATACACATTTCCTTAGACTTTCCCTTTCAGCCACTGTCATAACCATATAATAGCTCTGCTAGTTACAAACACTGTGATGTGCTTTCACCATTTCTGTTCATTTGCAAAGATTTACAATTGACCAATTCTGCACAGATTTACCCTCAGCTTTCCATTCTCTACCCTCATTCTATTTTTTGATGACCTATATTCTAATTATTAACTCCATAATTTTAAACAATATATTTAGTTATTTAGTTCATAATAGCACAATCATATTGTATTTATCCTTTTGTGTCTGGCTTGCTTCAATCAACATACTGTCCTCCAGGTTCATCCATTTTGTCATATGCTTGATGACTTCATTACTTCTTATAGCTGCCTGATATTCCATTATGTGTATATTCCACAACTGTTTATTCATTCATTGGTTGATAGACACCTGGGTTGTTTCCATCTTTTGGTAATTGTGAATTATGCCGCTGTGGACATCAGTGTGCAGATATCAGTTCGTGTCATTGCTCTCAATTCTTCTGTGTATATACCTAGTAGTGGTATTTCTGGGTCACATGGAAAGTCTATATTCATCTTCCTTAGGAATTGCCAAACAGTCCTCCACAGTGGCTGTACCATTCTACATTCCCACCAACAGTGAATAAGCATTCTTATCTCTCCACAACCTCTCCAGCACTTGTAGTTTTCTGACTTTTCAATAGTGGCCATTCTAATAGGTATGAAATGATATCTCATTGTAGTTTTGATTTGCATTTCCCTAATCACTAGTCATGTTGGACATTTTTTCATGTGTTTTTTTATACCATTTGTATTTCTTCTTTGGACAATTGTCTACTCAAGTCTTTTGACCATTTTTTCCCCCAATGATGAATAATGCATTTCATTATTTATTTAAATGTTTAAGCTCTTGTCCTAGGTTTTTACAAGCTGGTGAACACTGACAAATTATTTCTTCCACACACCTATAACCACATATTCCCAGACAGTATAAATATATGGTTGAACTAACATTAATACACATCACCATTTTATCAGTTACAAAATAAAAGAAATTATCAAATATCCAAATATTTAGTTACACAGCTCAAAAGGCATATAAAATATTAGATGTCTGCTGAATTCACTAGCAGAAACTTCTTTATTTGCAAGAGGTTGGGAAGAGAAGAAAAAAAAAATCACATTTCAAATAAAATAGCTGGTAAACAAACTTCCGATATGGAAAAAATTACAAGAATTTCAAAAATTTTATGATTAAGAATTATTGTAGCTACCATAACAAAGCATTGCTACCTTTTAAAAAATATTTACTAAATTAAAGAACATACCTATATGTTCTACACAAGACAAAAGCAACATTTTACTAAGAAATATTTAATAGCCCCCTCCCATTCATTTGTCAGGCCCTCCCGGTTAAGTTGCATCCCAAAGTGCAAACATTAAATTAACTGTAAGGTTTTTTTTTTTTTTTGGTCTGGAGACATTAAAGACATATATGCTTCTGTACAATGCAGATTTTCAAAATGGAGATTTTCTGTAAAAATCACAAAATGAGATTTTGTAGACATTAAATAATCACCATAAGACTTCGTAAAAATCCCCCCCAAATTCAATGGTTGAACAAACCTGATGTAAACAGGTATGAATGTGGGAGATGTAAACATAAAATGAACAGGCAAATAACCATATAGTTCCTACTTTCAATGTTTGAAATGACTGAAGGCATAAACCATGTAAGGTCCAGAGTGTTTACAGTTCCTGGGATTTTAAGTTCTGTGTGATATTAAAAATATACAGGTATTGTGCTAAGTATTTTGGTACCTAATCTCTCAAAAATTTCTTATATATTGATGAGATCCTGGCATGGAAATAGATTTAAAGATGACTTATAACTCAATACTGCATGATTTCAGGAAGGTCAATTGTTACAAATGATAAGCCCATTTTAAATGCAGACCAGCAAGAATCCAAATAGGCTGACTGTAACCCACAGAGGTTGCAATTCTCTCAGACTTGTAGTATGGTGAAACTACTTTTTAATACTCCTATGGAAACTTCTTTAGACTTATTCACCAACATGTTGGCAAATATATTAGACAAATTAGGTCCTTTCTCAAGTTCCACTTCCAAGGCAATAGCATGAGGCACCCCAATTTTATTGAATGCAACATTTGTTTCTGTGACCATTGGAGTCTTTGAAGCACAGCTGCATTTTAGGGCGATACTTTTCCAAATAGGAAAGTTGCTTGCTGTTAAAAGCTCCATGCCGCTTTTGTCTTATGAACTGTACTGCATCTTCATATTTCATTCCACCTTCAATCAGTTCTAGGGCAAGAAGCACTGGAGCTCTCCCAAGACCTGCAGCACAATGTACAGGAATGTAGCAACCAGGTTTTTCACGAACCTTTATTTTTACAAGACGGAACCAATCATCAACAATCTGGTTGGATGGTGGTGTACCATCATCAATAGACCAATCAAGAACACAATGCCTTCTCTTTCCACAAGAGCTGTGTCATAAGTTGCTTCACATACTCTTACTATTGTGGTAACTCCATCCTTAAGTTCCTCTATAAATTTGCTTAAGGTTGCATTGGTTGGATTGTGTGTGATATGACTTCCATGGGAGCTGGGTGGTTCATTTGAGCCATTTTAATTTAGTTAAAAAACACTCAATAGGATATGAAAGAATTAAAAAAAAAAAAAGAATACAGAAATGGTGTAAAGAAACTGAAGTCCACTTTAAGATGCTCCACTTGAAATTCTCAGTGCTTTGCATATGAATTTGGAATTAATGGGAAATGAGATGAACCTCGTAACAAGAAGCAGCGATTCTTCAATCCAGTAATCCTGCGGCAATATTAAGAAGTGCACCGAGGTTTACCCTGTCCAGGTCAGAACTCTTGTAAAATGCTCTGATGATTTCAATTCAACACTTCTGTGTCCAGGTTAGCCACTCTTATGGGGGCATCTTGGTGGAGTGGTAATGGGTTTCTACACTTCACTTATCTGCATAGAGGTCGTGCTGTGCCTGGCAGTAATCTCCACTGCCCTTCAGAAACTCTGTAAATGTGTGACCAAGAACACCACAGAATTGAGAAATATGTTTACTCACTGAAGATTGTGGCCTAATCATACAGCCGTTCCTGAGGCGGTGGCAGTGTGGTCGGTGGCGGTGGCACCAGGCTCTACTTTGCAGTGAGTAGCTCTGAGGAGAGTGCATGGCCGAGCTGGCCTGCAGCCAAGAGAGAGCCAACGCACGTGCTGAGGCTTGCCCATTTTAAAAATCTGGTATTTGTCGCTTTATAATTGAGTTGGAGTTTCTCTTTATATATCATGGATATTAAACCCTTATTGGATATGTGATTTGCAAATATTTTCTCCCATTGAGTTGGCTGCCTTTTCACCCTTTTGGCGAGTCCTTTGAGGTGCTGAAGTATTTAATTTTGAGGAGGTCCTATTTATCTATTTTTTCTTTTGTTGCTTGTGCTGTGGGTGTAAGGTTTAAGAAAGTATCACCTACTACATAATCTATAAGATGTTTCCCTACATTTTATTCTAAGAGTTTTATGGTTCTAGCTTTTATATTTAGGTCCTTGATCCATTTTGAGTTATGTTTTGTATAACGTGTGAGAGAGGGGTCCTCTTTCTTTCTTTTGGAAATGGATATCCAGTTCTCCCAGCACCATTTGTTGAATTGACTGTTCTGGCCCAGCTGGGTCGGCTTGACAGCCTTGTAAAAAATTATTTGACTAGATGTGAGGGTCTGTTTCTGAGTTCTCAATTTGATTCCATTGGTCAATCTGTCTGTCTGTATGTCAGTACCATGCTGTTTTTACCACTGTAGCCAAGTAATATGCTTTAAAGTCAGGAAGTAAGAGTCCTCCAACTTCATTCTTCTTTTTTAAGGCATTTTTTGCTATTCGGGGCCCCTTACTTTTCCAAATAAATTTTTTTTCAAGATTTATTTTATTTATTTATCTATCCGCCCCCATCCCCTGTCGTTGTTTGTAGTTGCTGTGTCTGTTCGTTGTGTGCTCATTTTCCTTTTAGGAGGCACGAGGAACAGAACCTGGTACCTCCCATGTGGAAGGGAGACACCTAATTGCTTGGGCCACCTGCATTCCCTGCTTTGTTGTGTCTCTTATTGTGTTTTCCTCCTTGTGTCTCTTGTGGCATCATCTTGTTGCATCAGCTCACTGCACCAGCCTGTCGCATCAACTTGCTGTCTTGCTCTTCTTCTTTAGAAGGCACTGGGAACCCAACCCGGGCCTCCCATGGGGTAGGCGGGAGCTTAATCACTTGAGCCACATCTGCTTCCCCCAAATAAATTTGACAGTTGGCTTTTCCATTTCTGCAAAGAAAGCTGTTGGGATTTTTATTGGGATTGCATTGAACTTGTAAATCAGATGTACAATTGACATCTTAATGATATTTAATCTTTCAATCCATGAACATGGAACATTCTTCTATTTATTTAAGGCTTCTTCAGTTTTTTTAAGAAATGTTTTGTGGTTTTCTGAATAAAGGTCTTTTATGTCCTTGGTTACGTTTATTCCTAAATATTTGATTCTTTTAGTTGCTATTATAAATGGAATTTTTTTCTGATTTCCTCCTCAGATTGCTCATCAGTCATGTATAGAAATGATATTGATTTTAGCATATTAATCTTGTATCCCACCACTTTACTTAACTTGTCTATTAGTTCTAGTAGCTTTGTTGTGGATTTTTCAGGATATTCTAGATATAGGATTGTATCATCAGCACATAGTACAAGTTTTTCTTCTTCATTTCCCATTTGGGTGACTTTTATTTCTTTATCTAACCTAATTGCTCTAGGTAGAATTTCTAGCACAATATTGAATAACAGTGGTGACAGTGGGCATCCTTATCTTTTTCCTGATCTCAGCGGGAAAGCTTTCAGTCTTTCACCATTTACTACAATGCCAGCTGTAGGTTTTTCATATATGCACTTTACCATATTGAGAAAGCTTCCTGTATTCCTGTCTTTTGGAGTGCTTTTATCAAGAAAGGGTGTTGTATTTTGTCAAATGCCTTTTCTGCATCAATTGAGAGGATCCTGTGATTTTTTTTTTTTGTATACAAAATTATTTTATTAGAGATCAATATTAAAGGCAATAGTCAAATAGATAGCAGCTGAGAAATTTTCCTAAATTGATGAAAAATATTCTTAGATTGAATAAAAGACTCTGGAGAAAAGTATATACAAATAAATCCAACTCGATTGAAACTGAAGAACCCAAAACAATTTAAATGCAACCTGAGAGAAAAAAGAAAAAGAGATTAAGGGACAAAAAATAAACAGCAGACTTCATGCCCATAAAAATACAGGCCAGATGACAATGAAATATTTCCAAATTGTAGAGAGAAAATAATTCCCAACTTAGAATAAAATTACCAGCTAAACTATCATTCAAGAATGCAGGCACTATGGGATTAAACCAAATACCATTGATTGCACACTTTGGATGAATCGTATATCCTATCAATATGTACCAATAACATTGATATGTTAAAAAAAAAAAGAATTTTATTCATACCACTTCTTTTGCAGCAATGGTTTTCAACTTTATCATATTTACTGCACCCAATTGAGTGAATATATTTACATGCTCCTAGACTAAAAATAATTTCTATGGAGGACTTACGTTGAGTAAAACTGCTACTAGTATAAGAAATGCATATTCATTTACATGCTAATATGCTCTACTGTGGATTTCTATGGTTACTAAAAGCTAAGTGGCAAAGATTTCTGCATAATTCCTGCATTCTTCAGGTCATTCTAGCATTTATCTCTTGATGTCTAACAAGATCCCTTAGTGAACACTGCTACCTTTCTCACATAAGAATTTTCTCTTGTGTGAGTTCTTGACATAAAATGAGGGATGTATTTGAACTGAGAGATGTCCCAAAATTATTATATTCATAGGACTTCTTTTATGTATGAGTTAGTACATGCTTTTTAAGTGATTCTTACTGCCTTGGCTCTTTCTCATATTTGTTACATGTATAGGGTTTGTCTCCCGTGTGGATTTACTTTTATCAGTTGAGTAATTCATACTGGTTAAAGACTTTCCCATGATGACTGCATCAGTGGGGTTTCTCTCCAGTATGAACCCTTGATGGGAAATTTAAGGTTTGCAATAGGGCTAAGATGTTCCCTCTACTCATTACATTCACAGGACTTCCGTATAATATGTTTTCTGATGGCTAAAATTACTATGACAAATACTGCAGTTATTTGGGTTCTCTCTAGTATGATTCCTCACATGTAAAGTGATTCATATGACCTAAAGTCTTTTCCACACTTATGAGGCTATTAGGTTTCTCTCCATTATATATTTTCTCATGGACAATAAAATTTGAGCCTTTACTAAAAGCTTTCAGGAGCCGGTTTAACTCAGTGGTTGAGTGCTGGCTTCCCACATATGAGGTCCCAGGTTCAATCCCTGGAGCAGGTACCTACTTAAAAAAAAACAAAAAACCTTTCCGACATTCATTAGATTTACATGGCTTTTATCCAGTATGGACTCTCTGACATATGGTAAGGTTTGCACTACAACTGAAGGTTTTCCCACATTAAATACATTCATAGGATTTCTCTCTAGCCTGAATTCTATGATGTTGAAACAGGGATGACCTGTGACTGAAAGCTTTCCCACATATATGCATTCATAAGGTTTCACTTTAGTGGGATTTCTCAAATGCAGACTCAGTGATTCAGGCTATTTGAAAGATTCCCTGCATGTTTGACAGTCAAAAGATTTTTCATTAGTATGACTACTCTGGTGTTGAAGAAGAAATTAAAGGCTACTAAAGACTTTCAGACATTTCTTGTATTCATATTACTTCTCTACAGTGTGACTTCTTTGATGTCAAGTAAGGTGTGAGTTGCAGCAAAAGGCTTTCCCACATTCACTACATCCATAAGGTTTCTCTCCAGCATGAATTTTCTGATGGTGAATGAGAGATGAACTATGAATGAAGGCCTTTTGACCTACATATGGTTTATCCTGGAGAAAGATCATGAGCACTTGAGAAAAATATATATACTGCTGTTTTGGTGTGAAATGCTATGTAGATGCCTGTTAGGTCTAGTTCATTTAACATATTATTCAAGCTTTCTGTTTCCCACAGAAACAATATTTATTTGTCCAATATTAGTATTGCTACTTCAGCTCTTTTTTGTTGCTATTTGCATGGAATATCTTTTTCCAACCTTTCCCTTTCAACCTGGTTGTGCCCTTAAATCTGAGGTGAGTCTCTTATAGATAGCATATAGATGGCTCATTTAAAAAAATCCATCCAAGTCTATATCTTTTGATTGGGGACTTCAATACATTATCATTCAATGTTATTACTATAAAGGCATTATCCTTCCTTCCTTTTGTCCTTTGTCTTTACTTTGTCATATCTTACTATTTTCTGCCTTTTTTCCCTTTAATTTACCCTCCCTAATCTTCATTTCTACACTTTTTTCCATGTCTTTTGTCCTTGTTTTTTCCTTTTAGGCTGTATCACTTCCTTTAGTATCTCTTGTAATTCTTGTCTTTTGTTAACATTCTCTCTCAGTTTTTGTTTGCCTGTGAAGACTTAAAACTCACCGTCATTTTTGAAGGACATTTTTGCTGGATACAGAATTCTTGGCTGGCAGTTTTTCTCTTTCAGTACCTTAAATACATCATACCACTTTCTTCATGTCCATGGTTTCTGATGAGAGGTTGGCACTTAATCTTGCTTATTTTCCCTTGTATGTGATGCTTTGCTTTTTTCTTGTTGCTTTCAGAATCCTCTCTTTATCTTTGATATTTGTCATTCTGAATAGTAAGTATCTTGGCATAGGTCTATTCAGATTTATTCTGTTTGGGGTGCATTGTCCTTCTTGGACATTGATATTTATATCTTTCATAAAAGTTGGGAAGTTTTTGGTCATTATTTCCTCAAATATTCTTTCTGCCCCTATTCCATTCTCTTCTCCTTCTAGGACAACTGTTAATGCATATGTTTGCATTTTCGTGTTGTCATTCATTTCCCTGAGAACATATTCCATTTTTCTCATTCTTTTCTCTTTCCATTTTCCCATCTTTTACAGTTTGGATGTTCTTTCCTCAAAATCACATATTTTAAGTCTCATCCATTATGACTTTCATTACCATAAGCTCTGTTACTTTTCTTTCCAGGCTTTCAAATTGTTCTTTATGCTCACTCAGTGTCTTCTTAATATCCTTTATCTCTTTACTCCTATTTTCCTTTAACTTCTTGAATTGATTTAGGAGATTTGTGTGATTATCATTGATTAGTTGTCTTTAATCCTGTCTCTCATCAGTCTGTTGGTCTGTTCCTTTTGGCTGGACCATATCTTCCTGTTTCCGAGTATGGCTTGTAATTTTTGCTGATGTCTAGGCATCTGAATATATTGGTGAATTTACTCTGATGGTCAATTTCTCTCTCTTGCTTAGTGTTTTTTTTTTTTTTTTTTTTTTTTCCCACAGATCTTCTTTGATTTTTGGTTTAACTTATTCTAAGTCTTTAAAATTGTCACGCTTATGTTATCAAAATCAGTCCAGGGACTCACTATCCTTTATTTCTTTCTCTGTTATTTCCTTCATTTCCTTGAGAATATTGAGGATCATTTTTTAAAAGTCTTTTTCTAGTATGTTCACAGTCTGGTCTTCCTCTTGGATGGTTTCTGGATTTTTATCCTCTTTCTTTGGATGGGCCACCATTTCCTATTCATTTGTCTTATAATCTTTTATTGTACACTGTCAATTTTAAAGTGTTAATTCTGGAATTTAGCCCCTGAGCTGTCTGTTGAGTTTGTGTCCAACCGGTGTTATGATAGAGATTTTCTTGATGTCAGGAGTTAACAAAACCAAACAAACCAATACAAAACACATCTGTCAAAGTTTTTGCAAATTGGGTCTGTATTTGCTGGTACTTTCCTTCAGAGTTCATTCCTCCTGTCAAGATCAGTCCAAGGCAAATGCAAAGTGCAGGGTCCTCCAAGTCTTTACTGAGCTTGCATCTTGTCCTAGACTTGTGCTTGATGGTGGTCTTAGGAATTCCCCTGTTAGAAGGATTTGAATGCCCCCTCTACTCCCTATGAAATAGACTGGCTCCCTCTTCTAGGTGCTCTATTGTAGGAATTGAAGCAAGTAAGTCTTTGCCCCAGGTTGTTTGACTTAATTGTTTTCTGCACTGCTTTAGCTGTCCCTAACTGCTTTTGTCTAGATGGTAAATTCTGGGAGGGGTGAGCCTGAAAGGAGTTTTCTTGGTCATTCTTTCCAAGCTGGAACAAGGCCAGGGACTCACAATCATAGTGCAGGCTGCCTCCACACTGTGCTGGGGAGACCAAGAGGGAAGAACCAACAAGAGTAGCAGGAGCTTCTCCTATGATTTGAAGCTGCATTTTCTTGATTTGGTACTTGCCCAGTTAATGCAGCCCTTAATTTGTTTTCCATAGTTTTGAGGAAGGCTACTATTTCTAAGAGTCTTCTGCTGCTTTTGTCCAAGGAGGTTTGGAACAATAACCCCTCTCAGATCCAGGTCCCCAGAGATCTGAAGTAGCTGATCAAAAGCAATGATCAGCATTCTGATCAACTACCCCTGGATCTTGGGGAGTGAGTTCTTTATATTCCACTGTGGTACCAGCAAGCTGCACCAGGAGCCAGAAATGCAGACCCCACAATTGCCTGCTACAAGGCTGGGGGTTGAGGCATGGTAGCCACTGCACAGAGGGTGAAATTTACTCATATTTCCCCAATTTATAAGCCTCTTCCTCCTTCTGTTCCCTGGATGCTGTACAGTGTTCTACTAGATTCTGAAGTTTCAAAATAATTGATTCAGGCACTTCCTGCCAGTGCAATAGTTGTTCTGGTGGAGGGACTGATTCTTGGAGCTTCTTACTCCTCCACCTTCCCACAGTACTCTTTTATATTTTTCATTCCTAATATTTCTCATTGGGTCATTAAAATATTTCTTGTGCCTGTTTTATAGTGCTAATATTCTCTCTCTTATTATGTGTGTTTGTGTATTCTTGGGCTCTTTGTTCTAACAATTTTGCAATTGGGACATGTTTTTTTAGCTTGTTATTTATCTTTTAATTTTTTTTGTTCCTTTTTTTTTTTTTTTAAATAACAGCTTTATTGAGATATAATTCACATACCATATTATTCACCCATTTAAAATGTACAAGTCAACAGTTTTCAGTATTCTCACAGAGGTCAATTTTAGAACATCTTCATCACCCCCCCAAAAAAGCCCATACCTATTAGCAGTCACTCATACAACGGTTCTTTTTTTGTCAAGTGTTGTAACATTTTAAAAATTGGCCATTTTAACTATTTTTAACCAATTCAATAGCATTAATTTCATTTACAATGTGGTGTTACCATCCCCACCACCCATTACTAAAACCATACAATGGTTGTTAATCCAAGGTTACCTGAACCTTCCCTTTTTTGTGATTAGGCTGGGGTGGGAAGGCAGCCCCCACGTCCACCCCACCTGTGCTTCACTAACTCCTGGGCTCACTTTAACCTCACCTTGACCTACAATACTGACTGCCTACTGTCATTGTGTTTCTCTTTTTATAATGGTTGTATTTTTCAAGTGTCAAGATATTTTGGCCTGTGAGCTGATATGCTTGTGGGGATGTCAGCTCCTCTGTCTGGTAATTTATTATTAGGAAATGGCCAAAAGCCAGGCCCTAATCTTTGTCCCTTTCAGGAAGTTTAAGAAGAGGAGATGACTGTATTAGTTTTCTAAGATTGCTGTAACAAAGTACGACAAACTGGGTAGCCTAAAAGAACAGACATTTATTCTCTCACAATTCTGGAGGCTAGAAGTCTGAAATCAAACTATCAGCAGGGCTGTTTTGCCTCTGAAGGCTCTAGCACTCGGTGGTTGCTGGCAGTCCTGGGCATTCCTTGGCTTGTAGCTGCATCACTCCAGTTTCTGTCATTCAATGGCCTTCTTCCCTGGGTGTCTGTCTTCACATGGCCTTCTTATAAAGACACCAGGCATTGAATTTAGGGTCCGACATAATCCAATATGACCTCATCTTAGCTTGATTACATCTACAAAGACCTGATTTTCAAATAAGGTCACTTTTGTAGGTACTGGGAGTTAGGACATGAACATATCCTTTTGGGGGACACAATTCAACCCAGGATAATGGCATTAGCCTACGTGTGGAGACTTTAGATAAAAGATAACCTGTTTTATTCTATCTTATTTTTGTTACTCTACTAGACAACTCACCAGGTCAGGCATATACTTTTAATCAATTAGCTTTGGAGGGGGAAGCAAGTAGAGGAGTGAAATCCTGTTTTGCCCAGCATATGCTTTGTATACTTCCTTATCCCAGCAGGTTTTGGGGCTCCCTTGATATTACCTTTCTGATACCCTAAGCCTAAGCTATTGTCCCACGGTGTGGGGAAATGGTAAGAATAAAATTTAAGAGTTTTTTTCCTCTAAAACTTTTCTTACTGCTTCTTTTGCTTTCTTCCCTCCCTACATTCCTCATTCCCATATATAAATCAAACTTCAGTTACCACTAGGGGTTTCTCACAGTCCTCCCCCCATTTTATCATTTTTATTTGTTGTTAGGAGTGTTTCCCTTTCCATTTTGTGATTTGTAACCAAATTGACTTGTGTTGAAATTCCATTTCCAACACTTATTAGCTATATGACTCTTGGCTAGTCATTTAACTTCTCTGATCCTCAGTTTACCGACAGGTAAAATTGGAATAATAATGTATATAAAGGGCATTTGTTAGCTTAAAAATGATGGAGTTTTGATTCGCCCGCACGTTCCGCGATATGGGGCCAAGCCCCCGGGCCTCCAGCGCCGCCTGAGGAGTCGGGAGGCCGTCCCCGCAATGGAAGAGGACCAGGAGCTGGAGAGGAAAGCAATAGAAGAACTGCTTAAGGAGGCAAAACGTGGCAAAACCAGAGCAGAAACAATGGGACCTATGGGGTGGATGAAGTGTCCTCTCGCCAGTACAAATAAAAGATTTCTAATGAACACAATTAAGAACACATTGCCCCCCCATAAAGAACAAGACCGTGAACAAAAAGAGAGCAATAAGGAACCTGCAAAGAACCAGAACCAGAAAGAATAAAACCCGAAGAAGCACCGAACCCATCCGTACAAGCCCAGCTTCCAAGCACGAAGCAGGGTCAGTTATTCTCCACCAAGGAAGCGAAACACCAAGAAGAATGAAAAGCAGTCAAACAAACGATGAGGCAGGTTGAAGAAGCAGCAAGACTGTGACAAGCAGTGGATGCCATTACATTTGGGTCTGGGGTCTTTCTTTAAGCAGAGAGGTTATTGAGCACAGGTTTTTAGCTGGCAGAGAAAATACCCAAGAATGATTTTTACAGTAGATCCTTTGTTATTGTTTTTTAAAAGGCTGTTGGTATCTGGCAAAATGACCTAGCTATTCTTGAAAGAAATTTGTACAAAGGGACTGGTCTGGAGATGTCTGGGCAAGTGTAAGCTCCTTCAGCAGTGTAGGATACAGATGTACTGTTTTTATTCTATCTTGTTTGCGAGCTCCTTTCCAAATACGCAGAGCTAGAATTTAAAGTTTTCAGAGACTGATTTTTTTTTATATACTACAATTGTGGTCATTTCTCAGAATTTCTTTAAAAAAAAAAAACTTGTAAATCCTATACTTTACCACTTGGGTGTCACATTTAAAATTTAGACATCACCTGGCCAGTAACCATATTCATGAAAAGTTGTAGCCCTCTAAGGGTTAGGAATTTACCAGGAAACCTTTTGATAGCTCTGTATTTGTCTTCCTTTATGTGAACAATGTAGAAAATTTTCAGAATGGCTTTGAATTTAGTGCTCTATATCAATATACAGAGGTGAAAATTATTGATTCTTTTGTTTCTTTGTGCATTAAACTTTTTCCTGAGATGTGAAAAAAAAAAAAAGATGGAGTTTTTAATGTTATTTTTATTCTTGGGTTTAAATAACTCATGATGTAAATTAGGTACTCTGATAAGTGTATTTTTGTTTGTTTTGTCTAACTAATTGAAACTCAAGAAATCCAAAAGTGTTATTGTAGCTTCCAAAAGTGCTTCATTTACTCTGAGAAAATTGCTAAAGCATTAGAACAACAAAAATGAAATATAGTGTGTGAATTTAATTGGGTGTGACTTTTTTGGCTGAGTAATACAATGGTGTGGTGTTTTTTCTGATTTCTTTATGTTTTATTTACAGGGAAAAATAAAATATTTCAACTGTAATTTAGAAGCTAAGTCAATAACAAAATGAAGCCAGCAAAGCACCTGCCTGACACTAGTAACAGATTGGCAAATGTTCCAGGATTAAATTATAAAAAAAGGCAACTTAAGTCACCAATACCACCTAAACCAAAAGAAAAAAATAGTGCAAAATTAGTACGTGACAAAATTGAACCAATGGTCCTACGTTCCCCACCAATAGGAGAATCCGTTGTAAGGTATGCTTTGCCCATTCCATCAAGTAAGACAAAGGAGCTAATAGCAGAAGACGAACTGATCAGGAAAATAACTAAACATCTGAAGATGGTAAGAAGTTGGTCCTGTGGCAGGGTACCTCATGATCACCCCTAGGTTTGGTGATTCACTAGGAGGCCTCAGAGGACTCTGCATACAGTCCTGCTGATGCCTAAGATTTATTGCAGTGAAAGGATATAAAGCAAAATCAGCACAGGGAAAAGGCACATGGGGTGAAATCTGGTGGAAATCTGGTGTAAGCTATCAAGAAAACTCTCCCTTTAGAGTCACACAGGGTGCCTTTAATTCTTCCAGCATCGACTTGTGATAACACGTGTGAAATTTTTTCTGCTAGGGAAGCTCATTAGATAGTCAGTGCCCAAGGCTTTTATTGGGTGCTAGTCAAGTCTTTACTTTCTGCCTAGCATGTACCAAAATTCCAGATTCCCAGAAGGAAAGCAGGTATTGAGTACAATCTATATTGTTTTTACAAATAGTTTAGGCACAGCGAGTCACTCTTGCCAGTTAGCAAAAGTTGAGAACCCTTTCGATATCCAAATTCCCAGATACCAGCCAACGGCCAACCTTGCAAGCATGTCTTTCTAAAGATAGGCCCTTCCTAAGCTTTGTACCTTCTATGGTAACTCTTCTCTACAGTTTAGAAACTTTAGTTAAGTGTTGACAAAAATCCTTTCTTTGAATTTTTTTTTTTTTGCACAATGAACTAGGATTGAATTGTAAATGCATTAAATACCAAGTAAGAACAGCAAAGAAGAACGTAAATATAAAAATAATATAGTTTGTCAAGTTTCCAAAACACAAGTTTGCTCAAAGCTTAGGGGGTTTGCTTAGAGAATTTCCTTTGAAAATGTATTGCTTTCTGGTTTCCATCTCTCTATTTTCCCACTTTCTTCAGAGGAGATGAAATCATTCAGACTCTGAGGAAAAGTTTGGTAATAGTGGAGTTGATGCTCCAACCATTTATACATGGACACCCTCCCTTTTAGATACCTGTGAACACAGATATGGTAGAGTAATAGAGCATCTCTCCATTGCTAGGACATAGGGTCAAGTACTGTTATTCACAGCTGCTTCTTCGTGGTGATAGATGGGGGCATGGGAATGGAAAAGTTAAGTTTATGGCACTAGCAGTCATAAGTCTTACTGCTAGGAAGGTTCTGGTGTGGTTGATTAAATATCTTTTTACAACTTAAAGGATTAATTTTAAACTGTAAAAGTTTAATTTGCTTTGATTTTTGGTAGGTTGTTTCTGCTTTGGAAGAAACCTATGGATATGATGCTATAATTGAAAAAAAAATAGTTGAGAAGCCTGAAAATGAAGAAGAATCATTTTTATCTGTAAGTATATGTAACCCTAATGTAGAGACATTAGCATTGCAAAGGGCTGAGATTTTCTTTTGAGGTCTTTATATGTTCTCAGAATGAATTCCTAATCCATGAAAATGATCCTTTTAGGAAACTTGAAAGTAGTGTATGAATTTTTGCCAACACCTATCTTAAAGTTTAATTAAAGAATACCCATATCTTGAACCTCCTTTTATAAAATTTATTTTATTTATATAGTCCATATATCAACCAAATATTTGAACCTCTTTTTGATGCTAATGATGCTCCTGTTTAATTTTTAATGATGTGGTTGCTGTTAGTTTGAAATGTATATTCTTTATCATGTTTAGAAAGTATTCTTCTATTCCTAGTTAATTAAATAAAAACAACAAAACGAATAAAGGAAGTTATTGAGTTTTAACAATGCCTTTTTGGTGTACATTGATGTAATATAACTCTTGAGATGATTATATGGTTTCTCTCATCCAACCTATTGATGATATTAATCGTTTTAACATATTTCTTAATATTCAACCAAAATATAATATAAATTTACATATAGAAGATTACTCTTTTATTAAATAGTTAATTTTGTCACTAACAAGATAGAGTTTTATTTTTCTTTCACTTAATAAAAAGTCTTAAAGTGGGAAGTTCAGTGTTGTTTCAGTAAGTCAGGAATGTGAGGGCCAAGGGCTGTGCAATTCTCTTGGTAATACCCCGGTGGCTCATCATAAGATGGCTGTAGCCAGCCTGCTATTTTGTCTGTGTTTTAGTTAAAAATAAGGAGGAAGATGTTTTCCTACATTTTCTTCTAGGAGCTTTATAGTTCTTGCTTTTATATTTAGATCTTTGATCCATTTTGAGTTAATTTTTGTATAAGGTGTGAGATAGGGGTCCTCTTTCTTTCTTTTGGCTATGTATATCCAGTTCTCTCAGCACTATTTGTTGAATCGACTGTTCTGCCCAAGCTGGGTGGGTTTGATAGGCTTATCAAAAATCGCTTGACCATAAATGTGAGGGTCTGTTTTTGAACCATCAGTTCGGTTCCATTGGTCTATGTGTCTATCTTTATGCCAGTACCATACTGTTTTTTTACCACTGTAGCTAGGTAATATAATTTAAAGTTCAGAAGTAGTAGTCCTCCAAATTCGCTTTTTCTTTTTAAGATGTTTCTGGCTATTCAGGACACCCTATCCTTCCAAATAAATTTGATAATTGTGTTTTCCATTTGATTAAAATATGTTGTTGGAATTTTTATTGGGATTGATATCTGATGATATTATCTCATAATTTGTAACAAATGTCCCACCACAGTGTGGTGTGTTGGTGAAGGGGTGTTGTATGGGGATTCTACACATGTGCATGATTGTTTTGTAAGTTCACAACTTCTGTAATAAAAATATATTTAAAAAATAATATTAAGGTGAATTGGGGAAAAAATACACCGAATGTAAGATATGGGTTATAGTTAGTAGTAATATTTTGACAATGCTCTTGCATAGTTTGTAACAAATGTTTTACAACAATGCAAGGTGTTGGTGGTGGGTGATGTATGGGACCTCTGTATGATGTTGTGCATATTTATTTTTTAAGTTCACAACTTTTACTATGTACTTATTGTTTGTGGATGTTTATATTATATACTTAATTGAAATTTAAAAAATAAAAGTGAGGAGGAATGGCAGAGGGAAGGAAGAACTAAGTCTAAACCCTCTTTTAAAAAACGGAATGGCTTTATTTTACAAAAAGTAAAATACATTTTGATGAGTATTAACAGATGAATACACCTTTGTGTCCCACACGTGAATCAAGATATAGAATATTTCCATCACTTCAGACAGATTCCTTTGCTCCCTTTCAATCCACACAACCTGTTTCCACTACAAGGCAGCCACTGTTTTGATATCTATTAGCTTAGATTAGTTTTGCCTTTCTTGGAATTTTATATAAATGGAACTGTATAGTATGTGGTTTTTTTTTTAACATATGGCATGAAGACATTCTCCTATGTTATCTTTTAGAAGCTTTATTATCATAGTTTTAGCTTTTATGTATAGATCTATGCTCCATCTCAACTTAATTTTTATATGTGGCATGAATAGATGTCATGGTTTTTTTTCCATATGCTTATCTGTTTGTCCAGCATAATTATTTGAGATGAGTTTCCTTATTCAATACAATTGCTTTGATGCCTTTGCCAAAAATCAATTGAATGTCTAAGTGTGGGTATATTACTGGACTTTTGATTCTATTCCACTGATTTATTTGATTTTTCTTATGCCAATATGGCATTGTAATGATTACTGCAGCTTTATAATAAATCTTGAAAATCAGAGTAGATCCTCTAACTTAATTGTTCTTTGTTAAAATTATTTTGGCTTTTCTAGATCCTTTGTACTCAGTTTTTACAAATAAGCCTGTTAGGATTTTATTGGGATTGCATTTACTCTACAGAATAATTTTTAGGAGAGTTGATAGGTTAACATTTCTGAGTCCTCTGATTCATGAACATAGTACATGTCTCTACTTATTTAGTTCTTCTTTAATTTTGCCTAGCAGTGATTTTTCTATTTTGGTATACAGATCTTACATGCACTATGTTAAATTTTTCTCTAAGTAATTTCATGCTATTGTTTTATGATGCTATTGTTAATGGAATTATTTTAATTTTAATTTTCTAACCATTTTTTGCTAGTGTGTAGAAAGAATATTTATTATTATTTTTATTGAAATATATCATTCATACATGAACATACATAAACAATAAGTGTATAGGAAAAGTTGTGAATTTACAAAACAAACATGCATATCATCATACAGGGTTCCCATACATCACTCCACCACCAACACCATGAATTGTTGTGACACATTTGTTTCAAACTATGAAAGAGCATTGTCAAAATATTACTACTAACTATAACCCATATCTTACATTTGGTATATTTTTACCCCAACTCACCCAATTATTAACACCCTGTATTAGTATTATATATTTGTTATAATTCATGAGAGAACTTTCTCATATTCTGTTAACCACAGTTCATCTTCCACCACAGGATTCACTGTATTATACAGTCCCATGCTTTGAACAATCCATTCAAAGTGTACACTCATTGGCTCTCCTTTTCATCACAGAGTTGTCATCATCTCTGTCAATTTTAGAACATTTTCCCTACTCCAAAAGGAAAAATTCCATACCTCTTTATACCCTCCCACTGTGGTACCTTATAAATGTATTATATCTTCTTTGCCATTGCTGGGAGTACTATGGGAATCCCCTATCCTTTGATGTAACTTTTCTGTAATCTAAAACTTCTCTAAAAACAGTTTATAGTGAATTTTTAAAATATGCTAATGGTTCTAATGGAAAAAGTGGAAAATAAGCAATAATATATGGGTCATATAAGCAGAGAGATGAAAATTCTAAGAAAGAACCAAAGGAAATGCTAGAAATATAAACTACTGTAACAAAAATGAAGAATGCCTTTGATGAGCTTATCAGTAAGCTGAACACAGCTAAGGAAAGAATCAGTGATCTTGAACATATGTCAGTAGAAACTTCCCAAACTTAAAATCAAAGAGAAAAAAAGGCTAAAGGAAAAAAAAAAAAAAAAAAAAAGAAAAGGAACAGAATACCCAAGAACTGTGGGATGGTTACAAAAGGTATAACATATGTGTAATGGGAGTATCAGAAGAAGAAGAAATATAGAAAGGAACAAAAGAAATATTTGATGTAATAATAACTGAGAATTTTCCAAAACTATTGATAGATGTCAATCCAAAGATCCAGGAAGGTCAGAGAACACCGATCAGGATAAATACCAAATAAATCTACTTCAGGCATGTCATATTCAAACTGTGGAAAATTAGAGACAAAGATAAAATCTTTTAAAAAGCTGCAGGAGAAAGCCACTTTACCTATGGAAGAAAAAGGATAAGATTTATATCAAACATCTCTTTAGAAATAATGCAACCAAGCAAGAAGAGAGTAGAGTGAAATGTTTAAAGTGTTGAAATAAAAAAAAAAAAACACCAATCTAAAAATAAGGTATTGGAACCAGAACTCACCCAGAACTCTATCACATACTTCAAGGAAAAATAACACTGATCTTATATAAAAAAGGAGAGAAGAGGGCTTCCCAGTTTGTCTTATGAGGCCAGGCCATAGTAACCATGATATAAAAACACGGCAAGAACTATACAAGAACAGAAAACTACAGATCAATATTCCTCCTGAACTTAGACCCAAAAATTCTTAACAAAATATTAGCAAATGGAAACCAAGATCATATAAAAGGGACATGATCAAGTGGGCTTTTCCCCAAAAATGCAAGATTGTTTTAACAGTTAAAAATCAAAGGAATAGATGTGGCTTAAGTGGTTGGGCACCTGCCTACCACATGAGAGGTCCTAGGTTTGGTTCCTGGTGCCTCCTTAAAAAACCAAAAACAAACAACAAGCAAAACAAATGAAAAAAAATAAACCAACTCAGGGGAGCCGATGTGGCTTGGTGGTTGAGCACAGCTTCACACATACGAGGTCCCGGGTTCAATCCCCAGCCCCTGGTACTTGAAAAAAAAAATCAATAATGCAATTCACCACATTAAAAGAATCATATGATTCAAACAAATTATTTGACATTCACTGCCCGTTCATGAATAAAAATAAAATATTTTCAGCATACTAGGAATAGAAGAGAACTTCCTCAATCTTAAAAGGGATCTACCAGGATTTTCTGGGAGATGGGGTTGGAGTAGGTAGGCAGGACTCTACTCTCTCACAAAAACAATGTCGGAGGGGGAAAAACTGAGGGAGTTGTGTTGGTGATCTTCAGACCAGGAGAGTGCTGTGCATCCCCCAGAATTTAGAAATAGACCCTCACATCTAAACTCAAGTGACTTTTTTTTTTCAATTGTGGGTAAAAATCAAAATTTTCACAATACACACCAATATTTGTAAAATGATATATAAATATATATGCATATATGTGCATTTGCTTACATAAATGTTATTTTTTTATATATATTTTAAAAGATGCTTAGATTACACAAATGCCACACAAAAACCACAGGGATTCCCATGTTCCCCACCTCCCACACCTCCCACAACATCCCACATAAACATCTTTCATTAGTGTGGCACATCACCCGCAGCGGACATACACATCCTGGGGCCTCGCCACTAAACATAGACCACAGCTCACATCGTAGACCACACTCTCTCCCACACAGTTCTGCATGGTATATGCTGATGTAAAATGATCTATATCCATCACTGCAACGTCACTCAGGGCAACCCCCAAGTCCTGAAGAAGCCCCTGTATTACAACTGCCATTCCCCTCCCTGCCCCGAAAGCATCTAGTGGCCACTGGCTCTACCTCACTGTTATATTTTCTTCCATTGCTTGAATCACAATATGTCTACAACAGAATACCATTAAGTCCACTCTAGTCCATAGCTCCTCCCCCAATCCTGAGGGGACTGGAATGGCGATGTCCACTCCCAAGTGAGAGTGGGCCCATATCCCATGGATACGGTGGATGGGATTATCCTGCCTTCAGCTGCAGGCTCTCTCCATTCCCTGGGATGGCCGTCGTCCATCATTGTCTCCTCACCAGGTGACTTGGGTGAGTCCATTGAGCTGTAGAGTAGGAGTTGCAGCTCAACTGAGATTCCAGGCACAGCTGGCACACAGGCAGGCCAGAGGCTCCAGTCTCTGGAAGTACACCTACAAACTCCAGCTTCACATATAGGTTTGAATAGAAGGGACTGATGGACTATGTGCAGGGAGGACTTATTTGAGTCCAACCCTCAGGAGCACAGACTCCAAAATAGAGCCCACCTACAAGGCGTCAATCTCTGGGGCTCCCCCCCCTTATATAGGACCTGGGTGTCTCCAGAGCCCTCAGGAGCCCCTCTGTGTGGGATGATATCCACTTTGGTGTTCTATGAGATCCTACTGAGGTGTGCGCAAGCGTCACCTCTGAGATGACCTCCCAACTCCCCCTGAAGTCTCTTAGCCATATGAACTCATTTGTCTTTACCTTTTCCCCTTTTATTCAAGGTCTTTTTCCAGTCGTGTTGCCAGTTGGCACCTGGTATTAATCCCTCATTGCCAGGGAGGCTCATCCCTGGGAGCCATGTCCCACGCTGGGGGGAAGGTAATGCATTCATATACTGAGTTTGGCTTAGAGTGAGGCCACATTTGAGCAACAAGGAGGCTCCCAGGTGGCAACCCCCAGGTACCCCATAACAGCAGGCCAAGTTTAAATTACAAGAGCAAAGACTCATAAGGCTAGTCATCAATAACAAGAACCCATTAGTGGACCATTCTCTTTTGCCAGACACTGCCCCTGCACTCAGGGGACTGCCGCCGCTCCCTTGGAGAATGTTGCAGAGCTCTCCAGGCTGGGAATTCAGTATTCCCTCATTTATTGAGTGACTGTCTACCCACCTTGACCATGCCCCATCCCTTGATCATTTGAACAATTTTATACATCTTTCATGTATATTCAGATGAACTTATTCCCATGAATCCCCCATCCCAGACACCCCCCACCAATGATCCTCTGCAGCCCCCATTGTAACCCTTCTGTGATCTAAACCTTCCTTGAAGATGAAGCCCATATAATAGCCAAATACAATTAATAGGAAAATGAAATAATAATGATAAGCTTAAATGCAAGAGATAAAAATACAAGGAAACTCAGAAAAAAAAAACAATTAAAAATAAAATATAATGAATGGATTGGGACATTAAAAAAAAATGGGAAAAAACAACAACAAAAAATTTTTTTAATTATTTTTTTTTCCCTTTATCACTGCATTATCGGATGTCCAGTGTGTACCGTGACACCTTCCCCCTCTCATTCCCCAGTGTCTCCCAAATTTTCATTTAATTTTCAAAGAAGTTTTAGGTCACAGCAAAGTCACACACGGAATACTAGAGATTCCCACATACCCAACCTCTCTTCCCCTTCCCCACCCCATATTAAAACCTTTTTTTTTTTTTTTTTTGTGGATGGTAGCATTGTTATAATTGTTATACAGATAGTGAAACATAGCTACTAAACATTGTCAATGGTTTACAGTATAGTTGACAATTTAGACGGTACAGTTTAATAATTTTTGATGATATTTACCATGTCCTGTGTCCATTACTGTAAGGTAATGAAAAACATTTCCCATGACCACTAAATACCCCGTTTGATCTTTTCTGTCCCTTCCTCCCCATCCCCCTGGGACATATGACACTCCCCTGTCTTGACTCATGGGATGACAAGATTCATAATTACATGCCCTGGGTATTCTGACCTGCCCTTCCTAATCTACCTACCTGTTAACCCTGCACCACCAAACCCAGTAATATCACTACCCACCTGTCCTATCCTTCAGTATGCAACTATACTCTATCACTTTTACCATAGAATATGTCCATATGGGTGATGGCTCACAACCTACTCTTCTTTTTTTTCCCTTGTTAACCTATCTTTCAGACAATGGTTCTCAAAGACTGCTCACTTTCTTCAATTCAAATCAGTAAGGTCCTATACTGTTCATCCTTCAATGCCTGGCTTGCTTCACTCAACATAAGGTCTTCAAGATTCATCCATGTTATTCCATGTGTTAGCACTTTATTCCTTCTAACAGCTGACTAATATTCCATTGTATGTATGTACCACATTTTGCTTATCCATTCATCTGTTGATGGGCACTAGGGCTGATTCCAACTTTTGGCAATTGTGAACAATGCCGCTATGAACATTGGTGTGCATATATCTGTTCATGTCTTTGCTTTCAATTCTTCTGGGTATATACCCAGCAGTGGAATCACTGGATCATATGGAAGATCTATATGGAAGTTAGTTTTCTGAGGAATCACCAAACTGTCTCCACAGTGGCTGAACCATTCCACAATTCCACCAGCAGTGGATGAGAGTTCCCTTTCCTACACATCCTCTCCAACACGTATATTCTGCTGTTTTTTTAATAGCTTCCATTCTGATGGGTGTAAGATGGTATCTCATTGTGGTTTTGATTCGCATTTCCCTAATAGCTAGCAATGTCGAGCATTTTTTCATGTGCTTTTTAGCTATTTGTATTTCTTCCTTGGAGAAGTGTCTTTTCAGGTCACTTGCCCATTTTTTAAATGCTTTGTTTGTCTTTTTACTTTTGAGGTGTAGGATTTCTTTATATATGCAGGATATTAGGCTCCTATCAGATATATGTTTGCCAAATATTTTCTCCCATTGGGTAGGCTGCCTTTTTATTTTCTTAATAATGTCCTTTGAGGCGCAGAAGTTTTTAATTTTGAGGAGATCCCATTTATCTATTTTTACTCTTGCTGCTCGTGCTTTGGCTGTGAAGATTATGAAACCATTTCCTATTACAAGGTCCTGTAGATGCTTCCCTACATTATCTTCAAGGTCTTTATGGTTTTGGCTCTTATATTTAGACCTTTGATCCATCTTGAGTTGATTTTTGTATAAGGTGTGAGATGGTATTCTTCTCTCATTCTTTTGGATATGGATATCCAGTTCTCCAAGCACCACGTGTTAAAGAGGCTATCTCTCCCAACTGAGTGGGCTTGGTGGCCTTGTCGAATATCAGATGACTGTATAAGCGAGGATCTGTATCAGAACTCTTAATTCGGTTCCATTGGTCAGTAGGTCTATCCTTGTGCCAATACCATGCAGTTTTGATCACTGTAGCTTTGTAGTATGTTTTAAAGTCAGGTAATGTGATACCTCCAACTTCATTTTTCTTTTTCAATATGTCTTTGGCAATTCGGGACCTCTTACCTTTCCAAATATATTTTGTGGCTAGTTTTTCCAGTTCCTTAAAAATACAGTGTTGATTTTTATTGGGATTGCATTAAATCTGTAGATTAATTTGGGTAGGATCGACATCTTGATGATGTTTAGTCTTCCTATCCATGAGCAGGGAATATTTTTCCATTTATTTAAGTCTTCTTTGATTTCCTTTAACAGTGTTGTATAGTTTTCTGTATTAAGTCCTTTACATCTTTTGTTAAATTTATTCGTAGGTATTTGATTCTTTTCGTTACTATTGTAAATGGTATTTTTTAAAATTTCATCCTCAGATTGCTCATTATTGGTGTACAGAAATGCTACTGATTTTTGAGCATTGATCTTATAGCCTGCAACATTACTGAACTCCTTTATAAGTTCTAGAAGCTTTGTTGTAGATTTCTCAGGGCTTTCTATGTATAAGATCATGTCGTCTGCAAATAATGAAATTTTTACTTCTTCTTTTCCAATCTGGATGCCTTTTATATCCTTTTCTTGCTTCAGTGCTCGAGCAAGAACTTCTAAGACAATGTTAAATAGTAGTGGTGATAGTGGGCATTCTTGTCTTGTTCCCGATCTCAGAGGGAAGGCTTTTAGCATTTCACCATTGAAGATGATATTAGCTTTGGGTTTTTCATATATACCCTTTATCACATTCAGAAAGTTTCCTTCTCTTCCTATCTTTTGCAGTGTTTTTATCAGGAAAGTGTGCTGTATTTTGTCGAATGCTTTTTCTGCATATATAGAGATGATCATGTGATTTTTTTCTTTCAATCTGTTTATGTGATATATTACATGGATTGATTTTCTTATATTGAACCATCCTTGCATACCCGGGATGAAACCCACTTGGTCGTGGTGTATAATCCTTTTGATATGTTGTTGAATGTGATTAGCAAGTATTTTGTTGAGGATTTTAGTATCTAGGTTCATTAGAGAAATTGGTCTGTAATTTTCTTTTCTTGTGGTATATTTGTTTGGTTTTGGTATTAGGGTAATGTTGGCATCGTAGAATGAATTAGGCAATATTCCTTCTAATTCTATTTTTTGGAAGAGCTTAAGCAGAATTGGTGTTGGCTCTTTCCAGAATGTTTGGTAGAATTCAGCTGTGAAGCCATCTGGTCCTGGGCTCTTCTTAGTTGGGAGGTTTTTGATGACTGAGTCTATCTCTTTACTTGTCATTGGACTGTTGGGTTCATCAATTTCTTCTTTCATCAATGTAGGCTGTTTGTGAGTTTCTAGAAATTTTTACATTTCCTCTAAGTTATCATTCTTGTTGACATATAATTTTTCAAAGTATCCTCTTAGCATACTCTTTATTTCTGTGGGGTCAGTAGTGATATCCCCTTGCTCATTCCTTATTTTGTGTATTTGCATCTATTCTCTCTTTTTCTCTGTTAGTCTGGCTAAGGGATTGTCAATTTTATTGATATTCTAGAAGAACCAGCTTTTGGTTTTGTTTGTTTTTTCCAGTGCTTTCTTATTCTCTATTTCATTTAGTTCTGCTCTAATCTTTGTTATTTCCTTCTTTCTACTTCCTTTAGGTTTAGTTTGTTGTTGTTTTTCTAATTCCTCCAAGTGTGCAGTAAGGTCTTCAATTTTAGCACTTTCTTCTTTTTTAATATATGTATTTATGGCTATGAACTTCCCTCTCAGGACTGCTTTCACTGCATCCCACAGGTTTTGATATGTTGTGTTGTTGTTTTCATTAGTTTCAAGGTAGTTACTGATTTCTCTTGAGATTTCCTCCTTGACTCACTGTTTGTCTAAGAGTGTGTTGTTTAACTTCCATATCCTTGTGCCTAACCTTTTTCTCTGGCCCTTAGTGATTTCCAATTTCATTCCAATGTGGTCAGAGAAATTACTTTGTATAATCTCAATCTTTCTGAATTCATTGAGAGTTGTTCTGTGGCCTAGCATGTGGTCTATCATGGAATATGATCCATGTGCACTTGAGAAGAATATAAATCCTGCTCTATTTGGGTGTAGTGTTCTGTATATGTCTATTAAGTCCAGGTCCTCTAATGTATTGTTGAGAGCCTTTATTTCTTTATTGATTCTCTGTCTAGATGTTCTGTCTAATGATGATAATGGTGTATTAAAGTCCCCTGCTATAATTGTAGAGACATTTATTTCTCCACTTAGTTTTTCCAGAGTTTGCCTCATGTATTTTGAGGCACCCCAATTAGGTGCATAAATGTTTATGATTGTTCTTTCTTCTTGAGAGATTACCCCTTTTACTAATACATAGTGTCCATCTTTGTCTCTTACAATAGTTTTGCATTTAAAGTCTATTTTGTCTGATATTAGAATAGCTACTCCTGCCCTTTTTTGGCTATTGTTAGCTTATAAAATTGTTTTCCAGCCATTCACTTTCAGCCTCCTTGAATCCCTGGGTCGAAGATGGGTTTCTTGTAGACAGCATATAGATGGATCATATTTCCTTATCCATTCTGCCAATCTGTGTCTCTTGAGTGGTGAATTTAATCCATTAACATTCAGTGTTATTACTCGCAATGAATTTCTTACTTCAGCCATATTTTCTTTGGGTTAATGTATGTCATATGTTGTTTTTATTTCTCTTTTTGTCTTTTTAGTTGTTTTTACACTCTCCTCCAACTCTCTCTCCCTTGTTTTTTCCTTTCAACTTGTAGAACTTCCTTTAGTATTTCTTGAAGTACAGGTTTCTTATTGATATACTCTCTTAATTTCTGTTTATCTGTGAATATTTTGAACTCTCCATCATTTCTGAATGCCAGTTTTGCTGGATAGAGAATTCGTGGCTAGAAGTTTTTTTCTTTTAGTACTGTGACTATGTCATACCATTGTCTTCTTGCCTCCATGGTTTCAGATGAGAAATCAGCACTTAATCTTATTGTGATTCCCTTGTATGTGATGATTCTCTTTTCTGTTGCTGCCTTGAGTATTTTCTCTTTGTCTCGAGCATTGGACATTTTGACAAGTATATGTCTTAGAGTTGGCCTGTTGGGATTTATACTGTTTGGGGTGCACTGTGCTTCCTGGATCTGCACATCCATCTCTCTCAATAGGGTTGGGAAGTTTTCAGCCATTATTTCCTTCAACACTCCTTCTGTTCCCTTTCCCTTCTCTTCTCCTTCTGGGATGCCCATAATGCGTATGTTTGTGCGTTTTATGTTGTCGGTTAAATCCCTGAGTCCCTGCTGGATTTTTTCCATCTTTTTGTCTATCTGTTCTACTATCTGTTTGATTTCAGATATATTGTCTTCCACATACTAATTCCTTCTTCTGCCTGTTCAAATCTGCTGTTATGTAAATCCAGCGTCTTTCTGATTTCTTGGATTGTGCCATTGATCACCATCATATCTGTTATCTTTTTGTGTATGTTTACAATTTCTTCAGTATGTTCTCCTAGTGTCCTCTTTATATCCTTAATCTCTTCCTTCACTTCATTAAGTTGGTCCATGATATTTGTTTGGAAAGCTTTGATTAGTTGTTCGATGTTCTGCATCTCTTCCTGGTTTTTAGTTTGTTCATTGGACTGGTCCATGTCTGCCTATTTCTCAGTGTGGTTTGTAATTTTTTGTTGCCCTCTAGGCATCATTTTATCTTGATGGGTTTATTCAGTTGATTAGCTTCTCTCTCTGCTCTAGAGTTTTATTTAGCTGGTGGTTCTGTGTGTGTGTTTTCTCTTTGACAGTTTTTCTTCTTATTTTATTTCCTTGCTTCTTTCTATGTTCCCTTGAAGGCAAAAGATTAGGGCCAGAGGAATTGAAAGATGTGAGAAATGAAGGATAATAGTAATAATGATAAAAGTTAAAAGAGGGGCCAAATAAGACTTAGTGAAATGAATATTTAACTCATGTAGGCAGTGTAGAGTAATAGGAAAAAAAGTGGAGTACTTATAATGGACTGGGAAACCAAAGAGAGGAATATATATATATGATGATTTAGAAGGCTAGAATGATGAGGAGGGAGAGAAAGAGTAAAGAAATGGCTGAAAGGAAAGAGTTAATATTAATAAAAAAAAGAAGAAAACAAAATAGATAGAATAGAAATTGACACCCTTAAGTTGTGGGCTAATGAAAATACATGGTTTTATAAGAACCACAACAGAAAGCAGAAGGCAGAAAGATGAAGGAAGGATAAGAGATAGCTTGGGATACAAAATCAATATAGGCAGAGAATGGGAAATTTTGAAGAAGAAGCACAGCAAAGAAGAGACAAGCTAGCAGCACCCAATTTAAAAAAAAAATGAAAGAAAAAAGAAAGGGGGGAGGAAAGAGGAAAGAAAAGCAAGAGACAACAAATAAACAGAGAAAAACCAAACAACCACAGATGCAAGCAGTCAAATGAAGCTAAGGAGGAACAGTGTTCCTTCTAGGGTCCTTGTGGAACCTCTCAGCCTGCTTGTGTTTATCAGTCAGTTTCCCTGCAGGGTTCTATCTGCAGGTTTTGAAGCAGATTTTAGCTATTAAACTAAAGAAGAATTCATGTTTTAAAGTGACTGTCTTCTTTTTTTTTTTTTGGCAAAATACAGGACCCAAAATAAGCCCTCTTCTAGACTTCCCCCTTCACTGAGGGGACCCTAACTAGGCTCGTGGAAACTAATCAAGCACTTCCCACTTCCTGGCCTCCCCAGGGGAGCTGAAACTCTGATGCTAGTCAGTGCAGAATGATAAAAACATCTGACTCCACCCCCTCTGGAGCCGAGCCTCAGTGTCACCAGGCTGCTGGGTAAATCAGGTTTCCTCAGCAGATTCACCTCTCCCCTCAGCCTGGTGCTGCTTCAAGCTGGCTTATCTGCTCCCCAAATCTATGAGGGGGTCCAGGCAGCCAAATCGACGGTAAAGAATCCCCTCTCCGCCTTCTGTCAGAACCCTCCCTGTCTCAGAGAATGCTCCATCTCCCCGGCTTGGCGGGGTTTGGGGCTTATCCCTGGGCAACTAGGTAAATCAACTTCCTCAGTAGATTTACCCCTCCCCTCTGCTGGATGTTGATTCAATCCAGCTATTTTGTTTGCCCCAGCTGCAAGGGGTTCCAGGTAATCAAATCCACAGAGAGCAAAGCTCTCTCACCCCTTTGCCAGAGCCCTCCCACTCTTAGAGAACGCTCCCTCTCACCGGGCCCTGTCACCGGGTTGCTGGGCGGTAGTCGTGGCTCAAACCAGCCTTTCTTTTTTCTCCTGAGGGTGGGGCTCGGCCATGTGTGTTAACCACCACAAGCAGGCTTAAAACTCACGAATCTCTACTGATCAGTCCACGCCATCGATCTGCCTGCAGATAGATGTCCCAAGCTTCTCACTCTGTGCGCCCACAGCACACACCCCCAGGCAGGACCCTGTCGACAATCGCTGTTCTCAAGGAGCTAGTCAGCAAGTGCCCTCCTAAACCGACGCCATCTTGCCTCTCTCAAGTGACTTTTGAAAAGGCTGTCAAACCCACCCAGCTGGGCCAGAACAGTTTATTCAACAAATGGTTTTGGGAAATCTGAATATTTATATCCAAAAAAAAGAAAGAAGAACACTTACTCTCATGTTATACAAAAACTAACTCAAAATGGACTAAAGTCCAAAATATTAAAGCTAGAACTATGAAACTCCTAGAAGAAAATGTAGGGAAACATCTTCAAGATAATGTGGCAGGAGCTGTTTTCTTACACCTACAGCCTACTCAATGGTAGAAAATATTTGGAAACAAGTTTTTTTTTTTTAGGTACTGATGATTGAACCCAGGACCTCATACATGGAAAGTAGGCAATCAACCACTTGAGCCACATCTGCTACCAGGACAGGGGTTTGATATGCATGTTATATAAAGAGATCATACAACTCAATGATAAAAAGATAAGCAACCCACTTAAAAAATGGGCAAAAGACTTGAATAGAAATTTTTCCAAAGAGGAAATACAAGTGGCCAAGAAAGCACATGAAAAAATGTTCAGCATCACTAGCTATTAGGGAAATAGAGATTTAAAGTATAATGAGCTATTATTTCACACCTTATAGAATGTTCATTATTTAAAAAACCCCAGAAAACTACAAGTGCTGGAGAGGATGTGGAGAAATAGGAACACTCAGTCACTCTTGGTGGAAGTATACAATGGTGTAGCTTCTCTAGAAGACAGTTTGGCTGTTCCTCAGGAAGCTAAATATAGAACTACATTATGATCTGGCAATCCTGCTACTAGGAATATATTCAAAAGAACTGAAAGCAAGGACACAAACAGATATTTGCACACCGATGTTGATAGTAGCATTATTCACAAGTGCTAAAAGATGGAAACAACCTATGTGTCCATCAACTGATGAATGGAGAAACAAAATGTGTTATATTCATATGATGGCTATGAAGGCTATAGCTTCAGCTATAAGAAGAAATGAATTGGGGAAGCACATGACAACATGGAGTAACTTTAGGGCCATTATGTTGAGTGAAATAAACCAGACACAAAAGAACGGATATTGTGTAGTCTCACTGCTATGAGCTAAATTGCATGAGTAGACATATGGAGTTGGATTGTGGAATGTAGGTTGGTGGGAGATGGAATGTGGGTTGAGAAGGGTTAGCTAATGCTGGATGTATGTAGAATGTTTAATAAGGTCATTTGTAAATGTGTGGTAATGGATGGAGTTGATGGTAACACATTATAATGAGTGTAACAAACATTGCTGATTTATGAATGTGATTGTGGCTGAAAAAATTCATTAATTTTATTCATTAATCAAGGACACCTTGATTGTGTCATGTAAACAGTCTGTGCTCATCTGTGTATCTTTCTGAACACTGGAGGCATACTTGACTTTGTTTTTAGGATTAGATAAAATAAAAGTGCCTGGACAGAATTTTTTGGAGTAATGCTTCCAAAACTTGTTAAGCTGCCTTTTGTCTGTTATTTTATTTTTTGAATTTGAAATAAAGTTTGCTTAAAAGAATAAAAATAAAAAAGAAATACCAAATGGGGTTCTGCAAGCTGAAAGGAAAAAACAGGAGAGAGAGGTTTGTAGGAGAGTATAGAAATGAAGATTATTAATATCAATTAAAAGGCCATATAAAAGCCAAAAGATAAAATGGTTGAAGTAAATACTGCCCTTATGGTAATAACATTAATATTAATGGATTAAATTCCTTAACGAAAAGGCACATATTGGCAGAATGGATAAAAAATATGATCCATCTATATGTTGTCTACAAGAAACTCACTTTGGAACCAAGGACACAAATAGGTTGTAAGTAATAGGTTGGAAGAAGATATTCCATGCAAACAGAAACCAAAGAAAAGTTTGGGTAGCTATAGTAATATTGGACCAAATAGACTTTAAATGCAAAACTTATATAAGAGACAAAGGACAGTATATATTAATAAAAAGGGAAATCCATCAAGAAGAAATAATAATCATAAATATTTATGCACCTAACCACAGTGCCCCAAAACACATGAGACAATCATTGACAAAACCGAAGGAAGAAATGACATTTCTACAATAACAGTTGGAAACTTCAATATACCACTCTTATCAATAACTAGAATATCTGGGCAGAGGATCAGTAAGGAAACAGAGATCTTGAATAATATGATAAATGAACTAGACCTAACAGAAATATATGTAACATTGTCATCCCAAAAATGCAGGATATACATTCTTCTCAATTGCTTATGGATCATTCTCTAGGATAGAACACATATTGGGTCACAAAACAAGCCTCAACAAATTTTAAAAGACAGAAATTATAAAGCACTTTCTCTGACCATAATGGAATGAAGATGGAAATCAATAACTGGCAGAGAACTGGAAGATTCACAAATATACGGAGGTTAAACAACTCACTCTTAAACAATCAGTGGGTCAAAGAAAAACTTGCAAGTGAAATCAGTAAATATCTTGAAGTGAATGAAAATGAGAACACAACATATCAAAACCGATGGGATACAGCAAAGGCAATTCTGAGAGGGAAATTTGCAGTGCTAAGTGACTGCATTAAAAAAGAGGAAAGGGCTAAAATCGAAGACCTACTGCACACTTGGAGGAACTAGAAAAAGTTCCTTTGGGATTAGCAAACTAATCCCAAAGCAAGCAGAAGGAAAGAAATAAAGATTAGAGCAGAAATAAGTGAAATTGAGAATAAAAAACAATAGAGAATCAACAAAACCAAAAGTTCCTTCTTTGAGAATTGCAATAAAGTTGACAAACCCTTAGCTAGACTGACAAAGAGAGAAGATGCAAATAAAATCAGAATGAGAGGGGGGCCTCACTATGGTCCCCACAGAAACATAAAGGATCATAAGAGGATAATATAAAGAACACTAATGCCAAGAAATTAGAAAACTTTGATGAATGGACAACAAAAATGAGCAAGAAGCAAAACAAATGGAAAAAAAACCTACTCAGGGAAGCCAATGTGGCTCATTGGTCGAGCATTGGCTTCCCACATACGAGGTCCTGGGTTCAATCCCTGGCCCCATGTACCTAAAAATAAAATCTTGTGGTAGATAATGCTTTCTTAGAATTTATACACAAAGTATAAGTAATGAAAGAAAAAATAGATAAATGGAACTCTTCTAAATTCAAAACTTTTGTGCTTCAAAGGACTTTGTCAAGAAAGTGAAAAGGCAACTTACTAAATGGGAGAAAATGTTTGGAAACCACATAGCCAATAAGGGTTTAATATCCAGAATATATAAATAAATTCTAGAACTCAACAATAAAAAGACAAGTAGGGGGACGGATGTGTCTCAAACGGTTGGGCGACCGTCTCCCATATGGAGGGACCTGGCTTTGATCCCCGGGACCTCCCGGTAAAAAAAAAAAAAAAAGTAACCCAATTTTTAAAAAATGGGCAAAAGACTTGAATAGACATTTTTTCTAAAGAGGAAATAAAAATGGCTAGAAAGCACATGAAAAAATTTCAACATCACTAGCTATTGGGGAAATTCAAATCAAAACCACAGTGTGATGTCATTTCATACCTACTAGAATGGCCACTATTTAAAAAAAAACCAGAAAACCACAATGAAAGCTACAAGATAAAACATGGGACTGTATAATATATTGAACCCTGTGGTAGATGATGCTTGTGGTAAATAGTACAAATATAAGAATGTTCTTCCATGAACTATAATGAATGTATATCACTATTACAATGTGTTACTAGTAGGGTGGTATATAGGAAAAATACACCTAACACAAAATATGGACTATTGTTGGCAGTAATATTGTAATATTCTTTCATCAGTGGAAGCAAAGGTACCACAGCAATACAAAGTGTCAACAATAGGGGGTGTGTGGGAATGCCATATTTTTTGCATGACTTTTGTGTTAACCTACAACTTCTCTAGTTAAAATACTTTTCTGCAATAATTAAAAAAGCATTATGCTAAGTGAAAGAAACCGGACGCAAAGTGCTACATATGGTATGGTTCCATTTGTATAAAATGTAAATGTAAATAATTCTATAGAGACAGAATTAGATTAGTGGTTATGTAGGACTGAGGAAGGATAGAAGGATTGAGAGGTGACTGCTAAGAGGTATGTGGTGTTTCTTTTTGGCATAGAGAAAATGTTCTTAAAATTGAGTGTGGTGATGAATGTACAACTCTGTGATTATATTTATACTTTGGGTGGATTGTATGATAAGTGAATATATTTCAATAAAACTGCTTTTAAAAAAAGACAAACCTATTCATAGACCAATAATGATGCTTCCCTCACCTGTACGTCTTACTACCTATGTTAGTCAGCCAAAAGGGGTGCTAATGCAAAATTCGAGAAATGGGTTGTTTTTTATAAAGGGTATTTATTTGGGGTAGAAGTCCACATAAGTTTTTTCCCTCACCAAAGTCCATTGCCACGTGTTGGAGCAAGACAGCTGCCAACGTTTGCCAGGGTTCAGGCTTCTTGGGTTCCTCTCTTCCCAGAGCTTTGTTTCCCTCTGAGCTTAGCTCCTCTGTTTCCACCACGTCAGCTGTAGACTATCAGGTGAACGGCTCGCTTCTCTTCTCCTGGGGCCTTCTCCCCAACATTAAAACTCCAACATCAAAACTACTACTCAAAACTACTGCAACTCTGTTCTTTGTGATGCCTTTTATATTTTATTGCCCACCCACCAACGGGTGGGTCTCAACACCCTACTGACATGGCCCAGTCAACACCCTAATCATAACTTAATCATGCCCAGATGAACAGATCAGTTTATAAGCATAATCCAATATATATTTTTGGAATTCATAATCACATCAAATTGCCCAACGGCTACACTACCCCGTTAGTAGTGCTCCTGTGAAAGAACAGGGGATTATAGCTGGAAGAACTGCAAGGCTTAGATTCTTGCTAGGAAGAGATATCTGGGAAAACCCAAAGACAACAGGAGAGGAAAACACATGAACACCAGTGGAAATGTTAGCCTCTGACACTTAACAGTTATAGTAAACATTAAACACAACCTAATCCTTGCCAGATAAATGTAAAAGCTCACACTAAAGGCCTATTCACCTCAATTCCTTTTCCCTGACATACATATCTTGTTTTCAACAAAAGTTTACAAGACACATTAAAAGGCAAAAACCACAGTCTGAAGAGATAGGGCAAGCATCAGAACCAGAGTCAAAATGGACAAGATTTTGGAGTTACCAGAATCAGGGTTTTAAAATAATTATGATTAATATGCTAATGGTTCCATTTGTACAGGAATAAGGTTCCTAAGTACAGGCGTTAAGATTGAAGGTTTGGCATATTGGCCATATTGTACCACTGCCTTCTCACCTCCATAGTGTTTGATGAGAGATCAGCACTTAGCCTTATTGAGGCTCCCCTGTAAGTGATACATTGCTTTACTTTTGCTGCTCTGAGAATCTTCTCTTTATCTTTGGCATTTGACATTCTGAATAGTAGATGCTTAGAGTCTATGTGGATTTATTCTGTTTGGGGTACTTGCTTTTCTTGAATATTGATATTCATGTCTTTCATAAGGGTTGGAAAAATTTTGGTCAGTATTTCCTCAAATATTCTCTCTACCCCTTTTCCATTCTCTTCTCCTTCTGGGACACCTATAACATGTTTGTTTGTACATTTTGTGTTGTCGTTCAATTCCCTGAGATGCTATTCAATTTTTTCCATTCTTTTTTCTGTCTGTTCTTCTATCTTCTCAAGTTCAGATGTTCTGGCCTCAAGTTCATTTATGCCTTCTGTCATTTCAAATCTGGTATTATATATCTGTAATGTATTTTTAAAATTATTTTTTATTATTATTTTTATTTTACTGGGAGGTCCGGGGATTGAACCCAGGCCCCTCTATATGGGAGACGGACACCCAACCATTTGAGCCACATCTGCCCCCTGTACTGTATTTTTAATCTCAAGTATTGTATCTTTTATTGTCAGATGCACTTTTACTTTCTTTGCAGACTTTCAGATTATATTCTCACAGTGTCATCTTAATGTCCTGTATCTCTTTAGTCATATTTTCCTGCATCTCCTTAAATTGATTCAGGAGATTTGTATGAACATCATTAATTAGTTGTTTTAAATCCTTTCTCTCATCTGGATTCTTGTTTTATTTTATTTTATTTTATTTTTCCTTTGGTTGGGCCATATATTCCTGTTTCTTAGGATTGCTTGTTATCTTTTGTTGAATATAGGCATCTGATTATGTTGTGATTTTACTCTGTTGGTCCATTTCTCTCTTGCCTAGTAGTTTTATTTCATAGATTATCTTTGATTTTTGGTTCAGTTTTTCTAAAAGTTTAAAATTTTCCTGTTTTAAGCTGTCAAAGCAGTTGCAGAGAGCCACAAATGGGGCAGAAGCCCAATCTGATCTAGGAAGAGAGACAAGACTTTCTTAGATGGCCAGCAGATGGCGCTCTTTGGCAAAACTTTCCTCAGATATGAATCCTTCAATTTTCACTAACTAGCTCTTCGAACCAGCGATTCAAAACTGAGTGATGGTAGTTAAATACCCTGAAGAAAAATCACACCCAGCCTTAGCCACACCCTCCCTCTTCCCAGGGAGGAATATGTCCTTTCCTCTCTCCATTGGCCACTTAGCCACAGGTAAAACCAGTGTCCTTGTGGGAGTTGGGTGGTGTTCCCAACAGTGGGGGCAGCAACTCAAGGTTTTCCCTTTGGCCTCTTCCTCCCCAGTGCTTTCTGGATGCTGCATGCACCATTCTTCTGGTCTGTAGGTCCCCAAAGTGACTCAGAATGCTTCTTCCCTATTGTGCAAGAAAGCTGAGTCCTGCCTGAGCTACTCTGACACCATCTTCCTTCCTGCAGCCACACTCTTAAACTGCTCCCCTTTAGTATTTCTTGTAGGGTAGGTCTCTTGTTGATGAACATTTTCAGTTTCTGTTTATCTGTGAATATTTAAAACTCTCCCTAATTTTTGAAGGATAGTTTTTCTGGATAAAGAATTCTTGGCTGGCAGTTTTACCCTTTCAGTATCTTAAATATATCATATCACTGCCTTCTTGCCTTCATGATTTCTGATATGAAATTGGCACTTAGTCTTATTGAGCATATCTTGTATTTGATCAATTGCTTTTCTCTTGCTGCTTTTAGAATTCTCTCTTTATCTTTGGCACTTGACATTCTTATTAGTATTTATATCAGAGTATGTCTATTTAGATTTATTCTTTTTGGAGTTGCACTTCTTGGACATGTATATTTGTGTCTTTCATAAGAATTGAGAAGTTTTCCAACATTATTTTCTCCAATATTCTTTCTGCCCCCTTTCCCTTCTCTTCTTCTGGGACACCCATGGCATGTATGTTTGTGTACTTCATGCTGTCATTCAGTTCCCTGAGGCCCTGCTCAATTTTTTCCATTCTTTTCTCTATCTGTTCTTCTGTCTATAAGATTTCGGATGTCCTACCTTCTAGTTTGCTGATTCTTTCTTATGCCTGTTCAAATCTGCTGTTGTATTCCTCTAGTGTATTTTTAATCTCTTCTATTGTGCCTTTCATTCCAATAAGTTCTGTTGTTTTTCTTTGTATGCTTTCCAATTCTTCTTTATGCTTATACAGGGTATTCTTAATATCCTTTATCTCTATAGCCATATTTTCTTTCATCTGATTTAATTGATTTAAGAGATATGTTTGAACATCATTGATTAGTTGTTTCAAATTCTGTCTCCTTCACAGTTTTAATTTGTTCCTTCTACTGGGCCATACCTCCCTGTTTCTTAGTATGACTTGTTATGTTTTGCTGATTCTAGACCCCTACTTATCTTGATGAATTTATTCTGAAGGTCAGTTTCCTTCTCTTGCCTAGGGTTTTATTGTTGTTTGGCTTTCTGTTAAGGCTTTTCCTTGACATTTGCTCTACCTTATACTGGATCTTTAGAGTTACCTGTGTTTAACTCAAAACAGCCAGGGGACCCACAAAAGGGGCACAGACCAGTCCAAAGGGCCCTGAGGAGAGAGTCAGGAAAGGTGCTAAAAAGGCTTTTTGTCAGCTTGCCAAAATTGTGCTTTCCTGGTCTGCACAGCAGATGGCACTCTTTGGCAAACTGATGGGCCTCCTGAGGCTTCATTTTCCTGCCTTGACCAGCAGACAGTGCTCTTTGGCAAACAATCTCTACAGCCCTAAGGAGGAAGTGTATTTTTTCAGCCTTCCAGGTGGTGTTGAAACAATGGCCATGCCCATCCTTCCACTGTCCTTTGACTAGAGAAAGCAGGTTTTCCTTAGGGTTTTTTTGGTCTGTGTTTTATGGCAGTTGCAGGTGGCTGGCTTTTTCCATACTCCATGCAGTATATATCTAGGCAAACAAATAACCCTAAACAAACCAAGAAACTCATGGCTGTGTGTTTCTCAAGTCCCATGGTCCCTAAGCCTGCTTTTTACTTTTCAGAGTATTTATGACAACAGTGGAAAATTATAAGCACCCCACTCCCTTTCAAGAAATTCTGTGCTCAGATTGATAGAGCAACATGGAGCTTACATTGTTGGCTAGCATTAGCTTAGGGGTGAGTGCCTAGGTAGATGGGTTTGAGATATTGTTTTGCAATTCTAGTGGCTTGGATATTGTGCAGGGGAATCAGAAGTTTCTGGTGTGTGGTGTGAGAATGCAGAGATTGAGGGTGGCAGAGGTGTGGCATCAGAATGAGAAGGCCATAGAGTATAATGACATTAAAGACAAATGGATTTCAGTAGTGAGTATTTCTACAAAGGCATACAAAGCCAGATGACAGCAGCTACTCTATAATGGGTACAATTTGGCATAGATGCCCAGAGATCAAACCGTAGTCTAACCCCCCTGAATCAAAGAAAGTCCAGTGAAGATCCAGAAGATAGTATGTAAATTTGAAGCCCCATCCTGCAACTTCCCCTCTCCAAACAACATGTAGGCATTTGTGCTTTCCTTGACATGTTCCGTCTTAAGTGGGAGAATATAGGTTGAGAATGGAGAATGGATGAATCCCTGAAAGATCAAACATTTGATTAAAAGAGATTGAGTTATACGACAGAACTTATTTTTAAACTAGAAGAGACTGAGATTTCATCTACCCAGTCCTTGTCACTATTAGTTGGAATGTGGTTCTAGAGAAAGTTTAGTTACTATTTTAGAGATGTTTTTCATACATGACTTGTATGTACAATTTCAATCCTTCTACATGACTTAGAATGTTAAAGAAAAAGAAAAAATACTAGTGTGGCTGGAGCATAGCAATTGAACTAGAGTGGTATGTGATGAGATTGGAGATACAAGTTGGTGTTGATCATGCAGTGGTCTTGTAGGCCATTGTAAGAAGTTTGAACTTTATGTGAATTGTAATAGGAAGCCTTTGGATAAATATTAAGCATATGATTTATGTTATAAAAGGATTATTTTTATAACATAAATAATATATATATTATAACAAAAATAGAGGCAGGAGTAGAAGCAGAGAAACTAGAAGACTATTGCATTAGTCTCTGCAAATAATAATAGTGGTCTAGACAAGACAGGTAGCAATGGAAAGGGATAGAGGGAATTATTTGGAATATTTTTGGAGGTAGAACTGATGTTAATTTGTGCATGACATTTTATAACTGTTATATCTTCTTGGAGAAATGTACCCTTCTCAAAATAGGTTTAGAGAATATCCTAACTTTTCAATTGAATGTACTTAGAGACCTTCTGTATCTTAAGACAGTTATGTAATTCTGCAGTCTGAAGTGAATGAAGAGGAAACTGTTATAAAGACAAATCTGGGTTATGAACATTACTTATGTCCTTCCCATCTCAAGCCCACTCCTAGTCTCAAATTTTAGGTGCCACATTTGGTACTGAAGGAATAAGTTTCCTGTTGCATAAGTTTTCACCACTCACTTCTCATTCACCCCCCTTCTCTGCCTGACAGTCCAATTGTTATCATTTTGCTTCGTGTAGCCAACTTTGTCTCCAGGTCTTCAGGCAAAATTGTCTCACTACCGGTGGGGTTCATGTTGAAACCTGACACCCTTGGAGATGCTTTTTAATTCCCTTGCCTTAGGCTCTCCAATGACTATGTAGTAGGTATTCCCTAGGCCCTGCTGCCACAGTCACTCAATATTGCAGATCTTCAGTGATCCGAAGGACTCTAAATAATTAAACTATGCATGATCTTTATTAACTCTTTTGACTCTAGCCATTGTTTGTCAGATATCTTGCTGGCTTGTTTTAGGGATAAGATACAAATATTGGTTAGGAGGTTAAACGAGGTGACTACCTTGACAAAAGTGTATATGAGCCTCTCAGTATGTTTAAAATGTAATATTCAGGAAACATCTTTCATTGAGGACCACTCTATCAGAATACTAACTGTATGTAAGTATCTGAGATTTGTTTATCATGGGTCAATTCTCTGATTTACAAATCACTGCTCTACTAGAAGAGATTTAGTGTGACATTTTTATCTGTAAAAATTTTTTCCTCAAAGATTTCTATTGTCCATTAGGTGAGGGTAGACGACTATAGCTCTTGGAAAACATATTTATAGTCAGAGCTCACAGTTAGCATTAATTTTTTTTTTTTTAACATGAGGAGTTATTTATAATCTAGACACACAAAGTTTTTTGGCCACCAAGAAACTTCAGGACTATAAGGCTGGGATATTTGATTTTAACTCTGTAAAGGATAATGAGGAGAGACATAGCTAGATATATGACATTAATGGGTCACTTATCAGAATCTTTTTCTTTCACATTTTCTTTCTGGGAGAATTTGCTACTTTAACATTTGTCTTATATGTGTTTGAAGGGGTGTAAATTACAGAAAAATGTTTAAATATTTTCAAAATGTAAAGTACTAAAAATTGATAAGTACATATAGATTCAGAAATTAAAGTAACTTTTTGTTTTGTTTTTCTTTTCCAAAGGATGGGGATGAGATGAATTCATTCTTGGTATGTTGTTCTCAATTTGTAACTCAGATAGAAGAAGCAGTTAAAGAAGAACATAATGTATGTATTCTGTATATACTGCCAAGGTTATGTTGAAACTTAATGTTGATTGTTGGAACTTGAATGTGATTTCTGGTCAGCAATATTAGCCTATGTTCAGTGTCTTAAGGAGTAATAAAGGGTATTAGAAAGAATTATTTATTTTTCTTTATTTTTTAACATAGGCATTTAGAGCTGTGAATTTTCGTTTAAGTATAGCATTGATTGGGTCATTTGTATTTTCGAATGTAGCATTTATATTTTATTGTGTTTTAGAAAAATAAATTTATATTTTAAAAATAATGCATAATTAATGAAAATTTTACAAAATAAAGGCATGCAAAAAGAATAAAATAAAATTCTCATTATCTTATTTCTCAGAGATAACAAACTACTGTTACCATATTTTTGTTTACCTTCTTGTTTTTTTAACTATACAATATATTTTTAAAAACTGAAATCATATTGTACACACGATTTGGTAATACACTTTCATCTTATCAATATATCATTCTCGTTTTACCCTTTGAAATTTGTTAAGAGTCTTTTTGGGTCTTCTTGAGGTTTGTTGGTTATTTATTTACTTCAAATGTTCCAATTTTGTTGGGAACGAAAGCTATAGTGTCTATAATAAGGTTCAGAGTTATGCCTCTGTAATGTACATATCCAACTGTTTTAATTTCTTGACTGCCAAGTCAAATACCATGCCATGGGTTAGCTTAAGCAATGGGATTTATTGGCCCATGGTGTTGAAGCAAGGAGAAGACCAAAATCTCAAAGTGTCACCAAGGTGATGCTTTCTCCTAGAAGACTGAGGCTTTCTGGGGCTGGCTGCTGGTTATCCTTGGTCATTATCTTTTCTGTCACATGGCAGTACACACAGGGGCCTCTCCTGGCTTGTCTGGGTTCCGCTGACTTCTGTTGCTCTTTGTCCCTGTGTCTGAATTTCATTCTGCTTAAAAAGGACTCCAGTAACAGGATTAAGACCCATCCTGATTCAGTTTGGCCACATCTTAACTCAAGCAACCTTATCAAATGATTCTGTTGACAATGGGTTCACACCCACAGTAGTGGATTAAGATTAATAACATGTTTTTCTGGGGTACATAGCTCCAAACCAGCTGTGCCAGTTTGAAGCTTTTTTATATCACAGAAAGATCATGATCTTGGAGCTAACTCATTCCTGTGTGTGTAGGATCAATGGAATGGATTGGATTTAGTTGGGAGGCCTTTGATTAGACTGCTTCAGTGGGGCATGGCCCAGGGTAGGTCTTGGTCCTCTTGCTGGAGTCATGTATAAATGAAGGTCTGAAAGCATAGAGACACATGGGAAAAAAAAGTGGCAGAGAGAGAGAAACCCCAAGAGAAAAAGAGAGAGGTCTTGGAGGCCAGAGCCTGGAATCAGCAGAGCACAGAAGGATGGAAAGAGGTCCCTGAGAGGCTGAGAGAGATGCCTGAAGGGGAGGGAAGAGATAAGTCATATGCCTGATTGCACACAGCTGAGCTTGGGGAAAGAGCTTCTCTTGATGCCATGATTTGGGCAGAGCACAATTAGGTGTGCCTGATCATGTGCCTGATCACCCCAGCCAACCTTTGGTGAGTCAGCATCTTGTAATGCCTTGTTTTGGACCTCTCCACAGTCTCAGAACTGTAAGCTTTAAACCTAATAAATTCCCATTATAAAAGCCAATCCATTTCTGGTATATTGCTTCTAGCAGCTGTTAGAAAACGAAAACAGAAATTGGTACCAAGAAAGGAGGGTGCTGCTGCTATGCAATTACCAAAAACATTGGAAGGGTTTTATAAATGTGTAAGGGGTAGATTCTGGAAGAATTATGAGGTTCTTGATAGAAAAGGCCTAGATTGCTTTGAAGAGATTGTTGGTAAAAATATGGATGCTAAAGATACTTCTGATGAGGACTTAGCCAGAAATTATGACTGTGTCACTGCAAACTTCAAGGAAGGTTATCCTTGCTTTAAAATGGTAGAGAACTTGGCAAAATTGATCCCTGATGTTAGATGGATGGCAGACTTTGAAAGTGATGAGCTTGAATACTTAGCTGAAGAAATTTCTAAACTAAGCTGCTTCTTTTAGCTTATAGCAAAATTTGAGAGGAAAAGGATAAGCTGAGAACTGAACTCATGGGCACAAAGAAATCAGAAATTGATGGTTTGGGAGATTCTGAGCTTCTGGAAAACAAGTCCCCAGAGAATAGAGCCCCATCTGAAGATTTAACTGAACATGGAACCAGCCAATCTTTTTAGCATTAAGTCAGGATTGGAAGTGCAGTTATCCAGGAAGGATTTGTGGAAAGTCTTATTGTCTGATGGCTTGGAGTAAAAAGTAATTCTACTTTTTACTATTATAAAACCAATCACTATGTCTTGTTTCTGGTTTTTGTTTTGACTGCCATGTTGTCTAATATTCTTATTTCTTTTTGTTTGTGTTTACCTAAGTCTTTTTTCTATATATTTGTAATCTTTTTAATCATTTTATCATTTCTCATAAGCAGCATGTAGTTTGATTTTATTTTTGAAACTAATATAAGTGTCTTTGTTCATTTTGTCTAATAATGAATTTAAACTTTTTATCAAAACAGATATGATCTTTTATCTTATTTTTGCTTTCTGTTCAAATGATTGTGTTTTTTTTTCCTGTTTATTGTCATATGGACAATGCTTTGTTTTCTTGTATTTTCCCCCAGTTATTTCAAAGATGCAAATTTTTAACTAAAAATTTTTAACTAAATATCTTTTAATAACAAAGGTTATTAAAACATATTCACTGCAATAAATTCAAACAACACAAAAATGTATAAGGCAAAATGAAAGTCCTTTCTTTCCTTTACTCATCTTTTCACAATGTCATTTCCCAGGGGTTATCATTGTTGAGAATTGAGTGTGTATTCTATCAGAACATGTTCAATGCATATAAAATCTATGCATATATATATTTATAGAGCAACAAAAATGTAGTCATATTATTTGTTTTGCTTATGTTTAACAATAGATTGTGTTCATCATTTCATCGCAACACATATAGATTATGGTTTTCAATGGCATTTATTATTTTAAAACTTTATGGAGATTTAGTTTCTTTTCTTTCTTATTACAATCAATGATGTAATATATAATCTTTGCACATATATTATTGCTCTAGTATGTTTGTAGGATTTTTTAGGATTATCTTCTGAAAAAGTTTGATCCATTTATCTTCCTCTCTGAAGTGTTTATGGACCTCTTTCCTCACACCCTCCTCAATACTGAATGTTAACAACTTTAATTTTTATCAGATTAGACCAAAAATGGAATCTTGTTGCTTTAATTATCTTGAAAAACATGAATGAGTTTTATTCATTGAATGAATATTAAGTACTGCTTTGTGCCAGGCACTGAGTTTGGGTTTAACAGTACATGCTTATTGATTATATATTTTCTGGGTCTTGATTATTTATATCTTTTGAACATTTTTCTATTTTTATTTGAGTTTTTTTTTACAAGGTCTTTATTTATTATGGTTACTGACCTCATGTGTTCTATATATGTTGAGATTATTCTCCCCAAAATGTCATTTAACCTTTCATTTTTGTTTATGATATCTTTTTCAATAATAACATTTGAAACTTCTTTGTATGTAATTTTTACTTTATGTTGCCTAGGTTTCATAACAAGCTTAGAAATGCTATCCCAAAAAGAAGACTATATATATAAAAAATTATCCCAAGTATTCTTCTGGTGTTTTAATAGCTTTTTTCTTCATAGCGTTTAGATTTCTAATCACATTTAGGCTTCATTTTTTTTTATCACTTAGTGTTGGTTTTAGCTGCATTTCATAAAGAGACATATCATGTCTGATTGTCTATCTTTTGGTGATTTTTGGCATCATTGAAACAATGCATGTATGTCTTAATTGGAAGTTGAAAACTGGTGACAATCTACTTTTATCATATTTTTTTCATTTATTAGTTGGAATAACTTCATAAAGAGGTACTTCTTATCATCTATTTGGTTACTCAGTGGTATGCATTATATAGGTAAAGCAGGATAAATGTTTGATTCTTTGTCTATGTATATCAGTTTTTATGATAATGAATTTGTTCCCTGTCATCCTCTGAAGGTGACCATTTATTTTTAAAATATTATCATGGATTCATGCAATTAAGCATATATAATAGGATTTCGTCAACCTCACTTATATCCTTTTGGATAACAACCTGAAAGCCATTTCTCTCTGAGAATCTCTATTTCTTTTAGCAGGAAATGGTATTTCATTCTTATTACTTCTGGGTTAGTCACTGTTTATTGGCTTTTTCATTGGACAGAGATAGGATACACATACACATATGCATTTTAAGGATAAAAATGCCTCAAGAATTCTTACTGATACTTTAAAGTAAAAAAACAGACTACAGGGATTTTTATGTTTTATGTTGCATCTATATGTCTCTTCTTCCACACTGAAAATCTTGGATTTTAAGGATATATGGGACAATGGAATTAGAATGTCCTATAATTATTCATTTGCTTTATAAAAATACATGCAAAATACTCTCCAAATAACTATACTATATTATATATTATACTGTATATACTATACATAATATAGGGTTAAAGTATACTAAGAATATAGTACTATCACCCCCATATTAAGAAAAAAGTTTTAATTACTTTGAATATGCTCTCTTCGTTCTCACCCTATTTTTATACTTATTCTGTATCTATATTGATATCACATAAAACTATCACATATTATAACTTCTCCATTTTAGCCTTCATTTAACTATATATTTTATGCTCACCACCAACCCTTATGTTGATATCTCTCTACATATTGGTTGTGTGATGCTCCTACTAGTAGATTTTTCAGGAAGGACTCATGGGAACAATATTTGTCAAGTTCTTGCATGTTAATAAGTTTGTGCTTTTATCCTTGAAAATCAGGTTTGATGAATATAAAATTTTGGCTCACATTCTCTTTCCTTAAGTATCTTAAATATGTTACTTAATATTTTTCTGGCATAAAGTAATATCAAAAGTCTAATTGTAATCTAATTTTTGTTCCCTTATAAGTCATTGCTTTTTTCCTTTTTAGTTTTTTGGAAAGTACAGAAAATTTACTAGCTTATATATTTGTATTTATCATTCTAGGAAAAGATTCTCAGGCACTTGAGGTTCTCTTTCAGTTTGTAGTTTCAGTCCCTAAAATATTTCAGAGCAGTTATTTATATTGAATTTTAGTTTTTAGTATTTGTTCCATTAATTTGTTTTATTTTCTTCATCAGAGACTTATCCATATTTTGGATTGTATTTGTTTATCGTCAATGTGTGTCACTTTCTCTGATTCATTTCATGTCTTCATTTCCTTTTTAAAACTTAAAAGATGTTTATTTGGAAATAACTTTAAACTTACAGAAAAGTTGCAGAAGAGTATAAAGAACACCCATATGATATGCCCTTTATCCAGATTAATCTATTTTTTCCCTTGCTTTATTTTTTATCCTTTCAATATAATATATAGTATAGTATATAACACAACATAATATAAATAATATTTATTATAATATATGTATATAATAATTGCTTTGGGTATTCTGAACTCTCAATTCAATTCCATTAGTCTATATGTCTGTCCTTGAGCCAGTACCATGCTGTTTGATTACTGTGGCTTTGTAATATATTTTAAGATTGGGAAGTGTGAGTTCTCCAACTTTGTTCTTCTCTTTCAAGATGGCTTTGGCTATTCAGAGTTCCTTACCCTTTCATGTAAATTTGATGATTGCTTTTCCTTCTGTAATTTTCTGTTGGAATTTTGATTGGGATTGTGATGAATCTATAAATCATTTTGGTAGAATTGACATCTTAACAATATTCAGTCTTCCAAACCATGAACATGGAATGCCCTTCCATCTTTTAGGTCTTCTTTGATTTCTTTTAGCAATATTTTGTAGTTTTCTGAATTCAGGTCCTCTACATCCTTGGTTAAATTTATTCCGAGATATTTAATTCTTTTGTTTTCTGTTGTCTTTCAGCATTGAGTATGTTGTTGGTTGTGGTTTTTTCATGTATGCCCTTTGTCATATTAAGAATGTTTCCTTTTATTCCTAGTGTTGAATGTGTTTTTTTATTTATCAAGAAAGGATGCTAGATTTTGTCAAATCCCTTTCCTACATCAATTGAAATGATCATATTTTTTTCCCTTCATTCTCTTAGTGTGGTGTATTACATTAATTGATTTTCTTATGTTGAACCACTCTTGCATACCTGGGATAAATCATACTTGGTCATGGTGTAAAATTCCTTTAATGTGCTTTGAAATTCAGTTTGCTTGTATTTTGTTGAAGATTTTCTCATCTATATTCATAAGAGATATTGGTCTTCAATTTTATTTTTTTTTGTGGTAACTTTTTCTGGCTTTGGTGTGTGGGTGATGTTAGCCTCATTGAGTGAATTTGGGAGTATTTCCTTCTCTTCAAATTTTTGGTAGCGTTTGAACAGGATTGTTGTTAATTCTCTTGGAATGTTTGGTAAAATTCCCCTTCTGGTCCTGGACTTATCTTTGTTGGGAGGTTTTTTTTTTTTTTTTTTTTTTTATGGTTAAAAAACAGACCCTCATATCTATGTTTAAGTGATTTTTTTTTTTTTTTACTTGTGAGGTTACCTTTTATTTTTATTTTTATTTTTTTTATTATGGGTAAAAATCAAAATTCTCACAATACATACAAACATTTGCAAAATGATATATAAATATATATGCATATATGTGTATTTGCTTACAAAAATGTTATTTATATATATATATATATACAAATATTTTAAGAGGTGCTTAGATTACCCAAAATATTACATGGAACCCACTGGGATTCCCATGTTGCCCACCTCCCACACCTCCCACCACATCCCACACAAACATCTCCCACAGTGTGGCCCATCACCCTCAATGAACTTACACATCCTGGAGCCTTGCCACCAACCATAGACCACAGTTCACACTGTAGACCACACTCTCTCCCACTCAGTTCTGAGTGGTGTGTGCTGATTTAAAATGGCCTACATCCGTTGCCACAACAGTACTCAGGACACCTCCAAATCCCAAAGAAGCCCCTGTATTTCAACTGCTCATCCCCTCCCTACCCCAAAAGTGTCAAGTGGCCACTGGCTCCACCTCATTGTTATAATTTCTTGCATTGCTAGAATCACCATATGTGAACAAGAGAATACCATCAAGTCCACTCTAGTCCATAGTTCTTCCCCCAATCCTGAGGGGACTGGGATGGTGATGTCCACTCCAACTCCAAGTGAGAGAGGGCTTATATCCCATGGATATGGTGGGTGGGATGATCCTGCCTGCAGATGCAGGCCCTCTCCATTCCCTGGGATGGCCATTGCCCATCGTTGTCTCCTCACCAGGTGACTTGGATGAGTCCATTGAGCTGTAGGGTAGGAGTTGCAGCTTCACCTAGATTTCATGCACACCTGGCACATAGGTAGTTTTTGATTACTGATTCAATATCTTTGCTAGTTATTAGTTTGTTGTTATCTCTTCTTTCTTCTTGAGTCAGTATAGGTGGTTTGTATATTTCTAGGAATTTGTCCATTTCATCTATGTTATCTAATTTGTTGGTATATTACTGTTCATAGTATCCTACTGTAGTCCTTTTTATTTATGTGGGTGGCAGTAATGTCCCCTTTTTCATTTTTCACTTAATTATATGTGTCTTCTCTCTTTTTTTTAATCAGTGTAGCTTCAGGTTTGTTAATTTTATTGATATTTTCAAAGAATATGCTGATCTTTTTTTTTGATTCTATTGTTTTTTATCTCCACTCTAATCTTTCTTATTTCTTCTTTCTGTCTGCTTTGAACTTAGTTTGCTTTTCTTTTTTTCTGAGTCATTCATTTGTGAGGTTAGGTCTCTGATTTGAGTTCTTTCTTATTTGTAAATATACTACTATAAAAGTATAAATTCCAATCTCAGCACTGCCTTTGCTGCATCCCGTAAGTTTTGTTATGTTGTGTTTTTATTTTCATTTGTCTGAAGGTATTCCCCTTATGATTTCTTCTTTGATCATTGGGTTGTAAAAGATCCACATATTTGTGAATATTTCATTTTCCCCTCTAATAATTTCTAGTTTCATTGTGGTTGGAGAAGATACATTGTGTGATTTCAATATTTTTAAATTAATTGATACTTGTTTTGTGATGTAACATATGGTATATCCTGGAGAATGATCCATGTGCATTAGTGAAGAATTTCTGTTTTGATGCTCTTGTGTGATGTGTTCTGTATATGTCTATGTCTAGTTGGTTTAGAGTTTTATGTCTTCTATTTCCTGTGGTCATCTGTATAGATGTTGTCTATTCAACGTGGTGCATTAAACTCTCCTATTATAAATGTAGAACTGTCTTATTTCTACCTTCAAATATGCCAATATTTCTTCATATATTTTGGGGGCTCTGATGTTCATTATATATATATGTGTGTGTGTATATATATATAAGTAATTATGTCTTCTTGTTGAATTGACCCCTTTATCATTATATTGTGTCCTTCTTTGTCCCTTGTAACATTTTTTTTAACAAATGAATTTTATTGATACATATTAATAAGGCATAAATCCATGCAAAGTGTATAATCAGTGGTATTCGGCAAAATCATATAATTGTGCATTCATCATTTCAATCATTTTTAGAGCATTTTCATTATTCCTATAATAATAATACACAAAAAAACAAACAAAAGTCATCACCTCTCAATCACTCTGTGGCTCCCCTGTTGTACATAGCTGCTATTCTGTTTCCTTCTCTCTAGTATATTTTGTAAAAATAGTCTTAGATATGCAATATCACCCATATTCGTATTTTACATGAGGTTTCACTATGTTATACAGTCCATGTTACATTTTTTAGCTTTCCTTCTAGTCATATACATGACCTTAGACTTACCTTTTCAACCACTGTCATATACCCCAAAAATGGCTCTGCTAGTTACAAACACTATGATGTGCTTTCATCATTTCTATTCATTTCCAAATTTACAAACAACCTTTTACAAATTCTGCAAAAGTTAACCTTCAGCTTTTCATTCTCTAACCTCATTCTATTTTCTGGTGCCCCATACTCAAGTTATTAACTTCATGAAATTACACAATATATTTAGTTCATGATAGCACAATCATACAGCATTTGTCCTTTTGTGTCTGGCTTGCTTCGATCAACGTAATATCCTCCAGGTTCATCCATGTTGTCATATGCTTCACAACTTCATTTCTTCTTACCACTGCATAATATTCCATCATATGTATATACCACAATTTGTTTATCCATTCATCAGTTAATGGACACCTGGTTTGTTTCCAGCTTTTGGCAATCATGAATAACACCGCTATCAATATTGATATGCCAATGTCTATTCATGTCACTGCTCACAGTTCTTCTGGGTATATACCTAGAAATGGTATTGCCAGGTCTCATGGCAAGTTATATATAACTTCCTTAGGAACTGCCAAACAGTCCTCCGCAGTGGCTGTACCATTCTACATTCCCACCAACAGTGAATAAGCATTCCTGTCTCTCTACATCCTCTCCAAAATTTACAGTTTCTGACATTTTAATAGTGGCCAGTCTAATACGTGTGAAATGATATCTCACTTTTGTTTTGCATTTACCTTATCGCTAGTAATGCTGAACATTTTTTCATGTATGTATTAGTCAACCAAAGAGGTGCTGATGCAAGGTGTCAGAAATCTGTTGGCTTTTATAAAGGGTATTTGAGGTAGAAGCTTACAATTACCAGGCCATAAAGTGTAAGTTACTTCCTTTACCAAAGTCTGTTGCCATGTGTTAGGGCAAGATGGCTGCCAGCATCTGCAAGGGTTCAACCTCTCTCTTCCTCTTAAGGCTCCATGGTTCCACCTTCTTCCAATAACAGCTGTAGGCTTGGATAAGTCTCGTCTCTCTCCTGGGGCTCATTTCTCTCTGGGCTCAGCTATTCTGTTCTCTCCAAAAGACCAGCTATAAACTTTCAGGTGAACAACTTGTCTCTCTTCCCAGGGCCTCTGCTGTGTCTAATGGAGCCTTCTCTCTTTCTTCACATATCTGCTTCTCTGTGTGCTTACTTCCTGGGCTCCAGGATCAAAACTCCAACTTTCTCTTCTGCCGTGTCATTATCTGTTCTACTGATGTGGTCCAATCAAAGCCTTATTCATTATTTAATCAACTAAAAGTGAAACCTCTGAATCCAATCCAATCTAATATGCCCAGAGGAACAGACTAGTTCACAAACATAATCCAATATCTATTTTCTTGGAATTCATAAACAATATCAAACTGCTACAATGTATTTCGTCACCATTTGTATTTCTTCTTTGGATATGGTTATATTAGTCAGCCAAAGGGGTGCTGATGCAAAGTACCAGAAATCTGTTGGCTTTTATAAAGTTATTTATCTGGGGTAAAAGTTTACAGTTACAAGGCCCTAAAGAGTCCAACTCAAGGTTACTTCCTTACCAAAATCTGTTGCCATGTGTTGAAGCAAGATGGCAGGCAACAGCTGTGATGGTTCAGCCTTCCTCTTCCCTCTTAAGACTGTGGGTCCAGCTTCTTCCAGTGTCAGCTGTAGGCTGTCATGTGGCTCGTCTCTCTTTTTGGGGGTCGTTTCTTTCTGGGCGCAGTTGCTCTGGTCTTTTCACAAGGTCAGCTGTGAACTATCAGGTGAATGGCTCATCTCTCTTCCTGGGGTCTCTGCCATGTCTATAGAGCTGTCTCTCTTCTTCTGTGTATCTTCTCTGTGTATCTATTGTGTGTATCTCTTTCTCTGTCTTCTTAATTGAGTATCTGTTTATATAAACATCCCACAAATGGGGCGGGGACTCACAATGAGTCACCCCAATGACATGGTCAAATCAAAGCCCTAATCTTGATTTAATCAAGTAAACGTAAAAACTTTGAATTTGAATCAGTCAAAGGGTATCATGCCCAGAGGAACAGACCAGTTTACAAACATAATCAATATCTCCTTCTGGAATTCATAAAAAATATCAAACTACCACAATTGTCTTTTCAAGTCTTTTGCCCATTTTTAAATTGGGTAGTTTGTCTTTTTATTGTTGAGTTGTATGATCTCTTTGTATATCATAGATAATAAACCCTTATTGGATATGTGATTGCCAAATATTTTCTACCATTGAGTTGGCTGACTTTTCTTCCTTTTGACAAAGTCCTTTGAGGTGCAAACGTGTTTAATTTTGAGGACACCCCATTCATCTATTTTTGTTGTTGTTGTTGCTCTTGCTTTGGGTGTAAGGTTTAAGAAACTACTGCCTATCACAAGATCTTGAAGTTGTTTTCCTACATTTTCTTCTAGAAGTTTTATGGTTGTTGCTTTTATATTTAGGTCCTTGATCCATTTTGTGTTAATTTTTGTTTAAGGTATGAGATAGGGGTCCTCTTTCTTTCTTTGGATATGGCTATACAATTTTCCCAGCACCATTTGTTGAATAGACTGTTCTGGCTCAGCTGGGTGGGCTTGACAACCTTGTCAAAAATCACTTGATTGTGCATGTGAGGGTCTGTTTTTGAGTTCTTGATTCAATTCCATTGGTCAATGTGTCTGTCTTTATGCCAGTACTGTACTGTTTCCTACCACTGTATTCAAAGTAATATGCTTTGAAGTCAAGAAATAAGAGTCCTCCAACTTCATTCTCCTTTTTATAGGACATTTTTTGGCTATTTGGGCCTTTACCCTTCCAAATAAATGTGATAATTGGTTTTTCTATTTCTGCAAAAAAGGCTGTTGGAATTCTTATTGGGATTACATTGAATATGTAAATCAGTTTGGGTAGAATTAATATCTTAACGATATTTAGTCTTCCAAATCCTTGAACATGGAATGCCCTTCCATTTATATAATTCTCTTTTAATGTGTTTTTGGATTTGGTTTACAAGTAATTTGTTGTGGATTTTTGCATCTATATTCATTAGAGATATTCATTAGAGGATTTTTGCATCTATATTCATTAGAGATATTAGAGATAACTTTATCTGGTTAAGTATTAGGGTGATGTTGGCTTCATAGAATGAGTTTTGTAGCATTCTTTCCTAGTCAATTTTTTGGAAGAGCTTGAGCAAGATTCGTATTAGAACATCTTTGAATGATTGGTAGAATTCACCTGTGAAGCCATCTTTGGGAGGTTTTTGATGACTGTTTTAATCTCTTCACTTGCCATTGGTTTGTTGAGGACTTCTGTTTCTTCTAGGGTCAGTGTAGGTTGTTTGTATGTTTCTAGGAGTTTGTCCATCTTGTCTACATTGTCTAGATTTTGGCATACAGTTGTTCATAGTATCCTCTTATTATCTCTCTTATTTCTATGGGATCAGCAGTAATGTCTCCCCTCTCATTTCTCTCTCTCTTTTTTAAAAAGAAGGAACCAGGGATTAAACCCAGGGCATCATACGTGGGAAGCAGGCACTCAATCACTGAGTTATATCCACTCTGCAATGAGAGTTGTTTTTTTTTCGTTTGTTTGTTTCATTTTTAGGAGGTACCAGAGATTGAATCAGGGACCTCCTACATAGGAAACAGGTGTTCAACCACTTGAGCTACATCTGCTTCCCCCTTTTGTTTTCTTTGTGAGTCTAGCTAAGGGTTTGTCAATAGTGTTGGTCTTCTCAAAGAACCAAGTTTTGGCTTTGTTGATTTTCTCTATTGTTTTTTTGTTCTTGATATCATTTATTTCTGCTCTGATCTTTACTATTTCTTTCCTTCGGCTTGGTTTGGGATTAGTTTGCTCTTCTTTTCCTAGTTCCTCCATGTGTGCAGTTAGATCTTCAATTTTAGCTCTTTCTTCTTTTTTAATGTAAGCATTGAGGCTATAAATTTCCCTCTCAGCACTATCTTTGTGGTGTCCTATAGGTTTTGATATGTTGTGTTCTCATTCATCTGGAGGTATTTACTGAATTCTCTTGCAATTTCTTCTTTGACCCACTGATTATTTCAATATGTTGTTTATCCTTCATATATTTATGAATTTTCCCTCTTTCTGTCCGTTATTGATTTCCAGCTTCATTCCATTATGATCAGTGAGACTGTTTTATATAATTCACCCTTTTAAAATTTATTGAGACTGGTCTTGTGGCTCTACATATGGTCTATCCTGAAGAAGGATTCATGCATGCTTGAAAAGAATGTATCTCTTGCTGTTTCGGGGTACAATGCTCTATAGATGTCTGTTAGGTCCAATTCATTTATCATATTATTGAAGCTCTCTGTTTATTTATTCTCTGGCCAGTGTTCTATCTAATACGAGAGTAGTGTGTTGAAGTCTCCAACTATTATTGTAGAGATGTCTATTTCTCCCTTCAGTTTTTCAGTGTGTGCCTCATGTATCTTGGGGCACTTAGGTTAGGTTCATAAATATTTAGTATAGTTTTTTCTTCTTTTATTAATATATAATGACCTTCTTCATTTCTTATAATAGTTTTGCATTTGAAATCTTATTTTGTCTGATAATAGGATTGCTACTCCAGCTCTTTTTTGGTTATATTTGCATGGAATATCTTTTTCCAATCTTTAAATTTTAACCTGGTTGTGTTCCTATGTCTGAGGTGAGTTTCTTTTAGACAGCATTCTATCAATCTATATGTTTTGATTGGGGAATTCAAGCCATTAACATTCATTGTTATTACTCTAAAGGCATTACTTCATCCATTTTGTCCTTTGGCTTTCTGTTGTCATATCTTACTATTGTCTGTTTTCCAAGTCTCTTGTCCTTGTTTTTACCTTTCAGGCTGCAGCACTCCCTTTAGTATCTCTTGTACTTCTGGTCTTTTGGTAACATACTCTCTCAGTTTTTTTTTTTGTCTGTGAGGACTTTAAACTCACTCTCATTTTTGAAGGACATCTTTGCTGGATACAGAATTCTTGGCTGGCAGTTTTTTTCTTTCAGTACCTTAAATACATCATACCACTTTCTTCATGTCCATGGTTTCTGATGAGAGGTCGACAATCTTATCGAGGTTCCCTTGTATGTAATGCTTTGCTTTTCTCTTGCTGCTTTCAGAATCCTTTATCTCTGATATTTGTCATTCTGAATAGTAGGTGTCTTGGGGTGAGTCTATTCAGATTTATTCTGTTTGGGTGCGTTGTCCTTCTTGGATATTGATATTTATATCTTTCATAAAAGTTGGGAAGTTTTTGGTCATTTTTTCCTCAAATATTCTTTCTGCTGCTATTCCCTTCTCTTTTCCTTCTGGGATGCTGATAATGCATATGTTTGTGTGTTTTGTGTTGTCATTCAATTCCCTGAGACCCTGTTCAAATTTTTTTCCATTCTTTTCTCTGTCTTCTCCTGTCTTTTCCAGTTTATATGTTTTGTCTTCAAAATCTCTAATTCTGTCTTGAGCAATTCAAATCTGCTCTTATGTGCCTCTAATGTATTTTTAATCTCATCCATCATGTCTTTCATTCCCATAACCTCTGTAACTTTTCCTTGCAGGCTTTCAAATTGTTCTTTATGCTCATTCAGTGTCATCATAATATTCTTTATTTCTTTAGTTATATTTTCTTTCAATTTGGATTGATTTAGGAGATTTGTGTGATTATCTTTGATTAATATTTTAAAATACTGTATCTCTTCAGGATATTTTGACACAAACTGATTTGTTCCTTTGGCTGGGCCATCTCTTCCTGTTTCCTAGTATGGATGATAAGTTTTTATTGATGTCTAGGCATCTGAATATGTTGGTGATTTTACTATGATGGCCAATTTCTCTCTCTTGTGTATTGTTTTTTATTCACAGCTTTTATTTGATATTTGGTTCAACTTATACTAACTCTTTATTCATCCCTACCCCATTGTTTTTCCTCACACTGTGTCTGCGTCTGCTTGTCTTCTCTTTAGGCAGCACTGGGAACCCATCCTGGGACCTTCTGGAGTGGGAGAGAGGTACCCAATCACTTGTGCCACCTCAGCTCACTGGTCTGCTGTGTCTCTTATTGTCTCTCTTCTCTGTCTCTTTTTGTTGTGTCATCTTGCTGTGCCAGCTCTCCACGCAGGCCAGCACTCCATGTGGGCCAGCATGCCTGCACAGGCCAGCACTTTGTGTGAGCTAGCACTCCGTGTGGGCCAGCACTCTGCATGGGCCAGCTCTCCGCTCGGGCAAGCTTGCCATGTGGACCAGCTTGCTTTTCACCAGGAGGCCCCAGGATTCGAACCCTGTACCTCCCATATAGTAGATGGGAGCCCAATAGCTTGAGTCACATCCTCTTCCCTGCTTATGTTTTTGAATTTAAGGCATATAGTTGGGTTGTGCTTTTTTATCCATTCTGACAATCTCTGCCTTTTGACTGGAAATTTACATTTAATGTAACTATTGGTAATGCAAGAATTTCTTCTACCATTTTGTTATTAGTATTTGCAAGTCTTATGCCATTTCTTGACCCTCAATTTTTCTGTTAATGCCTACGTTCATATTTATTTGATTTTTTTTTTTTCACTTTACCATGTTGAGTCCCTTCTCATTTATTTCTCAGATATTTTCTTTGTGGTTACATGGGATTAAAATTTAACATCCTAAACAACCATATTTTGATACCAACTTACTTTGAAAGCATTCACAAACATTGTTCATATACCCCTCTGTCCCCTTGCCTTTTTGTTATATTTGTTAAAAATTTATGTCTTTATATATTTCATGTACAACACCATAGATTTATATTACTTTTTTTTTGGAGCATTGCCACTAAGTGTGGATTATAATTTACATTATAGTTTACACTCTGTCCCACACAATTTTGTAAGTTATGACAAAATATATAATGCTCTGTATCCATCATTGCAACGTCATTCAGGACAAATCCACTGTGCCGAAAATGCCCCCATATGCCACTGCCTCCACATCAATGATAAAAGTTCTTCCGTTGCTAGAATAAAAATAAGTCTATAGTAGAATATCTGTAAGTCTACTGTAGTCCACTGTTCATTCTCCAATCCTGAGGATTCTGGAATGATGATGCCCACTCTGCCTCTAATTGAGAGGGAACTTAGATCCCATGGGGCTGATGGATGGGACTAACTTGCTTGCAGTTGCAGACTTTTTGTTCTTTGGGATGGGCATTGTCCGTCTTTTCCCTTTCAGTTGTACTGGGTGGGTCTAATGAATTGGAGAGTAGGTTTTACAACTCTGTTAAGATTCAGGGCCCAACTGGCACATGGACAGCCCAAAGATTTAAGTCTCTTGGACATACACCTATCAAGTCTAGTAGTACCTATTGGTTTAAATAGAAGGGGTAGAGGAGCTATGTGCAGGGAATCCACAAATGAGTCTAACTCCATTACACTGGGAAGCATAAATCCAAAGTAGGGCCCACTGTCAGGGTGCCAAAACCCTGAGCTGCCTACCCTGCCATAGTGTCTGGCTGTCTCTAGAGTCCTCAGGAGCCCTACCATTTGAGGCAATATTTACTGTGTCAGTCAATGAGATCCTGCTAAGATGTGCCTGAGTGTAACCTCTGGAATGACCTCCTGACTCACTTTGAAATCTCTTAAGCCATAAAAACTCATTTGTATTTACCCTTTCTCCCTTTCGGTCAAGGTCTTTTTCCAGGTGCATTGCCTGTTAGTGTTGGTAATAATCCCTTGGTGCCAGGGAGGCTGATCTCCTGGAGCCATGTGCTATGCTTGGGGGAAGGTAATGCATTTATATGCTGAGTTTGGCTTTTAGAGAGGCCACATTTGAGCAACAAAGAGGCCTCCAGGAGTCAGCTCTTAGGCAAAATATAATACTAAGCTAAGTTTTAACTTCAAAAGAAAAGGTTCATAAGTACAGTCATCAATTTCAAAGGCCCATCATGATGGTCCATCCTCCTTCACTAGGCACCGCCCCCTGCACTCAGGGGCTTGTTGCTGTCCCATTAGCGAATGGGGCAGCACTCCCCAGGATGGGAATTTGATATTCTTTCGGTTATTGTTTGGATCTCCAGCCAACATGACAATGCCCCATGAACACTTGAACACATCCCTATGTCTTAGCGGTATGCCCCAGGTGAACCTCCTCCCAGGCATCCCCCATTACTGACACCCCGCACCATTGATCCTCCACTGCCACAGCTGTGACCCTTCTTCAAAATGAAACCAACAAAATAACCAACTAAAATTAATGAGAAGATGAAATAATAATGATAGCTTTAAAAATAACATAAAATACAACAAAAATTGAAAAAATTTGAAATGATTAAAAATTTTTTTTGACTGTGTCTTTCATCATTGTAAGATCTGCTGCTTACATGTACATTGACATTTTCTTCTGTATATTCCCCCCATGTCCCACCCTTTTCATTTTATCCTTAAAGAAGCTTCAGGTCACAGGAAAGTCATGTACAGAATATGGGGATTCCCATATACCCAACTCCCCCCTCCCCTTTTTCCTCACTCCTCTATTAATAACATTTTACATGTGGATGTTACAGTTGTTACAACTAATGTACAAACATTGAAGCATTGCTACCAACCACGGTCAATGATTTACATTTTGGTTTACATTTTGGACCGTACACATTTATAAATTTTGACAAAATTTAAAACGGCCTGTATCCATTATTGTAAGATCATGCAGAACAATTCTAATGCCCTAAAAATGTCCTATGTTCCATCTATTCTATTCTTCCCTCCCCTTCCCCTCAGGACCTATGGTAACCACTGAGCTTCACTTTTTGAAGAATAAGATTCATAGGTACTTGCAATAATATCGAAAGCTTGACTTACTGGTTTGCTTTCTTTTATCAGGCACTGCCTATGTTTTCGAGAGACTCTTGCCCCTCTATTTCAGAACGTAGCAGGACTCCCCAGGATGGGAGTTTAATATTTTCTTATTTATTGTGTGGGTCTCCACCCACTGATATAATACACTATGACAAGATGAACTCTTACATATTCCAGAGAAGCCTGCCCCAGGTGTTCCCTGTCCTGTATGTGCCCCCACATCCAATACCCTACACCAGTAACCCTCCCCTGCCATATTTGCCAAAAGAACATTCCCAATCTTGTAGTTTTAACCACAGACCTGCAAATCCCCAGAGTTCACCTACTCCTTCCCTGACTCTCTCCCCAGTTCGATGGATAGTCCAATCCACCCTTCCCAACCTACCCCCTCACAAACCAGCACCGGCCAACCCAATAGCATCGCTGCACCACTGTCATGCCTATCCACCGGACAACTACACCCTTCCACCTTATCATAGATTTTGGCCATATGTGCATTGGCTCACAACCCCTTACTCCCTTTCTGTCACCTGTAAACCTATCTTCCAGACTCTAGCTCTGTGAGTCTGCTCAATTTGCTTAATTCATATCGGTGAGATCATATAATATTTGTCCTTCAGTGCCTGGCTTACTTCATTCAACAAGATCTTCAAGATTCATCCATGTTATCCTGTGTGTTAATACTGCATTCCTTCTTACAGCTGAGTAATATTCCATTGTATGTATATACCCCAGTTTGCTTATTCTTTTATCTGTTGATAGACATTTGGGTAGTTTCCAGCTATTGGCAATAGTGAATAATGCTGCTATGAACATTGGTGTGCATATATCTGTTCGTGTCCCTGCTTTCAGTTCTTCTGGGTATATACCCAGCAGTGGGATTGCTGGATCATGTGGCGGTTCTATAGTTAGCTTCCTGAGGAACCGCCAAGCTGTCCTCCACGATGGCTGCACCATAACACGTTCCCACCAGCAGTGGATAAGTGTTCCCTTTCCTCCACATCCTCTTCAACACTTGTAGTCCTCTGTTTTTTTTAATAGCTGCCAGTCTAATGGGTGTAAGATGATATCTCATTGTAGTTTTGATTTGCATTTCCCTAATAGCTAGTGATGTTGAGCATCTTTTCATGTGGTTTAGCCATTTGTATTTCTTCTTTGGAGAAGTGGCTATTCAAATCACTTGCCCGTTTTTTAAATGAGTTGTTTGTCTTTTTATTTTCGAGGTGTAGGATTTCTTTATATATACTGGATATTAGGCCCCTATCAGACAAATGGTTACCAAATATTTTCTCCCATTTAATCGGCTGCCTTTTCACTTTTTTGACAAACTCCTTTGAGGTGCAAAACTTTTTAATTTTGAGAAAGCCCCATTTATCTATTTTTTCTTTCATTGCTCATGCTTTGGTCGTAAAATTCATGAAACCATTTCCTACTACAAGGTCTTGTAGGTTCTTCCCTATATTATCTTCCAAGATCTTATGGTCTTGGCTCTTAAGATCTTTGATCCATCTTAAGTTAATTTTTGTATAAGGAGTGAGATGGTATTCCTCTCTCATTCTTTTGGATATGGATATCCAGTTCTCCAAGCACCATTTGTTGAAGAGGCCATTCTCTCCCAGTTGAGTGGGCTTGGTGACCTTGTTGAATATCAGTTGACCATATATGCAAAGATCTGTATCAGAACTCTCAGTTTTGTTCCATTGGTCAATATATCTATCCTTGTGTCAATACCATGCAGTTTTGACACTGTAGCTTTGTAATATCTTTTAAAGTCAGATGTAGCAGATTGGTATTATTTATGAATTCCAAAAATAGATAGTAGATTATGTTTGTAAACTGGTCTGTTCCTCTGGGCTTACTAGATTGTATTGTATGCAAAGATTTCACTTTTACTTGGTTAAATAATGATTAAGGCTTTGATTGGGCCACATCAGGAGGACATTGAATCCCCACCCCCTTGGTGGGTGTGAATTCACAGAAAAAAATTCCCCGGCAGAGGAATTAGTTGGAGTTTTGATGCTGGAGTTTTTCATGCTGGAGCCCTGGGAAATAAATACATGGAGAAGCAGATATGTGAGGAAAGAGAGAAGGCTCCATTAGACACAGCAGAGCCCCGGGAAGAGAAACAAGTCATTCACCTGATAGTTTACAGCAGGCCTTGTGGAGAGAATAAAGAAGTTGAGCCAGGAGAGAAAAGAGCCCTGGGAGAGAGACAAGACTTATCCCAGCCTACAGCTGATATTGGAAGAAGCTGGGACCATGAAGCCTTAAGAGGAAGAGGAAGCCCAAACCCTTGCAGACATCATCAGCCATGCTCCAACACATTCTCCAACATGTGGCAACAGACTTTGGTGAGGGAAGTAACCTATGCTTTATGGCCTTGTGAATGTAATCTTCTACCCCAAATAAATACCCTTTATAAAAGTCAACAGAGTTCTGGTATTTTGCATCGGCACCCCTTTGGCTGACTAATACATCAGGTAAGTATGATTCCTCTGATTTCATTTTTCTTTTCCAGTATGTCTTTGGCTATTTGGGGCCTCTTGCCCTTCCAAATAAATTTCATAGTTAGCTTTTCCAATTCAGTAAAAAATTCTGCGGTAATTGTTGTTGAGATTGCATTAAATCTTTAAATCAGTTTGGGTAGGATAGACATCTTAATGATGTTTGGTTTTCCTATCCATGAACAGGGAATATTCTTCCATTTATTTAGGTCTTCTTTGATTTCCTTTAACAATGCTGTATAGTTTTCTGCAAATAAGTCCTTTACATCTTTAGTTAAATTTATTCCTAGGTATTTGATTCTTTTAGTTGCTATTTTAAATGAAATATTTTCTTGATTTCCTGCTCAGATTGCTCATTACTGGTGTACAGAAATGCTACTGAATTTTGTACATTAATCTTATAATCTGCCACTTTACTAAACTCATTTATAAGCTCTATAAGCTTTGTTGTAGATTTCTCAGGATTTTCTATGTATAGAATCATGCCACTTGCAAATAGTGAAATTTTTACTTCTTCCTTTCCAATTTGAATGCTTTTCATATCTTTTTCTTCCCTAAGTGCTCAAGCAAGTACTTCTAACACAATTTTAAATAAGAATGGTGACAGTGAGCATCTTTGTCTTGTTCCAGATCATAGAGGGAAATCTTTTAGCATTTCACCATTGAATATGATGCTAGCTGTGGATTTTTTATATATATATACCCTTTATCATGTTGAGGACATTTCTTTCTATTCCTATCTTTTGAAGTGTTTTTGTCAGGAAAGGGTACTGTATTTGTCGAATGCTTTTTCTGCATCTGTAGAGATGATCATGTGATTTTTTTTTCTTTCAATCTGTTAATGTCATGTATTAACATCGATTGATTTTCTTATGTTGAACCATCCTTGCATACCAGGGATGAAACCCATTTAGCCATGGTGTTTAATTCATTTGATGTGTTGTTGAATACGATTAGCAAGTACTTTATTGAGTATTTAGCATCTAATTTCATTAAAGAGATTGATGTCTGGTTTTCCTTTCTTGTGGTGTCTTTGTTTGGCTATGATATTAGGGTGATGTTGGCATCATAGAATGAATTAAGCAATTTTCCCTCCACTTCTATTTTTTGGAAGCGTTTCAGCAGGATTGGTGTTCATTCTATCTGTAATGTTTGGTAGAATTCACCCCTGAAGTCATCTGGTCCTGGGCTCTTCTTAGTTGGGAGGTTTTTGATGACTAATACAATCTCTTTACTTGTGATTGATCTATTGAGTTCATCAGTTTCTTCTTTCATCAGTGTAGGCTACTTGTGTGTTTCTAGGAATTTGTCCATTTCCTCTAAATTATCCATCTTGTTTGCATACAGTCTTTCAAAGTATCCTCTTATGATGCTCTTTATTTCTGTGAGATCAGTGGTGATATCCCCTTACTCATTTCTTTTTTTATGTATTTGCATTTTCTCTCTTTTTTCTTTGTTAATATAGCTAAGGGTTTGTCAATTTTATTAAACTTCTCAAAGAACTAGCTTTTGGTTTTATTTTTTCTAGTGCTTTCCTATTTTCAATTTCATTTAGCTCTGCTCTAATCTTTGTTATTTCCTTCTTTCTACTTACTTTGAGATTAGTTTGTTGTTCTTTTTCTAATTCCACTAGGTGTGCAGTTAGGTCTTCGATTTTAGCTCTTTCTTCTTTTTTAATATATGAATTTATGGCTATGAACTTCCCTCTCAGGACTGCTTTCGCTGCATCCCATAGGTTTTGATATGTTGTGTTGTTGTTTTCATTAGTTTCAAGGTAGTTACTGATTTCTTTTGAAATTTCCTCTTTGACCCACTGTTTGTCTAACAGTGTGTTGTTTAACTTCCATATCCTTGTGCCTAACCTGTTTCTCTGGCCCTTATTGATTTCCAACTTCATTCCATTGTGGTCAGAGAAATTACTTTGTATAATCTCAATCTTTCTGAATTCATTGAGTGTTGTTTTGTGGCCTAGCATGTGGTCTATTTTGGAGTATGTTCCATGTGCACTGGAGAAGAATGTAAATCCCGCTGTATTTGGGTGTAGTGTTCTGTATATGTCTATTAAGTCCAAATCTTCTAATGTATTGTTGAGTGCCTTCGTTTCTTCATTGATTCTCTGCCTAGATGTTCTGTCTAATGATGATAGTGGTGTGTTGAAGTCCCCTGCTATAATTGTAGAGGAATTTATTTCTCCTCTTAGTTTTTCCAGAGTTTGCCGCACGTATTTTGAGGCACCTCGATTAGGTGCGTAAATGTTGATGATTGTTCTCTCTTCTTGAGAGATTACTCCTTTTACTAATATGTAGTGTCCATCTTTGTCTCTTACAATAGTTTTGCATTTAAAGTCTATTTTGTCTGATATTAGAATAGCTACTCCTGCCCTTTTTTGGCTATTGTTAGCTTGTAAAATGGTTTTCCAGCCATTCACTTTCAGCCTCCTTGAATCCCTGGGCCTAAGGTGGGTTTCTTGTAGACAGCATATAGATGGATCATATTTTCTTATCCATTCTGCCAATCTGTGTCTTTTGATTGGTGAATTTAATCCATTAACATTCAGTGTTATTACTCGTAATGAATTTCTTACTTCAGTCATTTTTTCTTTGGGTTAATGTATGTCATATGTTGTTTTGTTTCTCTTTTTGAGTTTTCAGTTGTTTTTAAACTCTCCTCCAACTCTCTCTCCTTTGTTTTTTCCTTTCAATTTGTAGAGATTCCTTTAGTATTTCTTGAAGTGCTGGTTTCTTCTTGACATACTCTCTTAATTGCTGTTTATCTGTGAATATTTTGAACTCTCCATCATTTTTGAATGCCAATTTTGCTGGATAGAGAATTCGTGGCTGGAAGTTTTTTTCTTTTAGTGTTTTGATTATGTCATACCACTGTCTTCTTGCCTCCATGGTTTCAGCTGAGAAATCAGCACTTAATCTTATTGTGGTTCCCTTGTATGTGATGTTTCTCTTTTCTCTTGCTGCCTTGTGTATTTTCTCTTTGTCTTGAGCATTGGACAGTTTGAGAAGTATATGTCTTGGAGTTGGCCTGTTGGGATTTATACTATTTGGGGTGCGCTGTGCTTCCTGGATCTGCACATCCATCTCTCTCAATAGAGTTGGGAAGTTTTCAGCCATAACTTCCTTCAACACTCCTTCTGTTCCCTTTCCCTTCTCTTCTCCTTCTGGGATGCCCATAATGCGTATGTTTGTGCGTCTTGCATTATCGGTTAATTCCCTGAGACCATACTGGATTTTTTCTATCTTTTTGTCTATCTTTTCTACAATCTCTTTGATTTCAACTGTATTGTCTTCCATATCACTAATTCTTTCCTCTGCCTGTTCAATTCTGCTGCCATGTGAGTCCAGCGTCTTTTTCATTTCTTGACTTTTGTCTTTGTTCGCCATCATATCCATTACCTTTTTAGGTGTGTTAGCTATTTCTTCAGTATGTTCTCCCAGTGTCTTCTTTATATCCTTAATCTCTTCCTTCAGTTCTTTAAGTTGGTCCATGATATTTGTTTGGATAGCTTTGATTAGTTGTTCGATGTACTGCATAACTTCCTGGTTTTTATTTTGTGCACTGGCCTGGTCCATGTTTGCCAGTTTCTCAGAGTCATTTGTATTTTTCTGTTGCCCTCTGGTCATCATATTATCTTGAAGGGTTTGTTCAGTTGATTAGCTTTTCTCTATGCTCTAGAATTTTATTTAGTTGTTGGTTCTGCGTGTGAGTTAAGTTTTCTCTTTGGCAGTTTTTCTTCTTATTTTATTTCCTTACTTCTTTCTATGTTCCCTTGAAGACAAAAGGTTAGGGCCAGAGGAATCAAAAGATGTAAGGAAGGCAGAAGGATAATAGAAATATTGATAAAAGTTAGAAGAGGGGCAAAATGAGACTTAATGAGATGAATATTTAACTTGTGTAGGCAGTGTAGAGTACCAGGAAAAAATATGGAGTTCCTATAATGGACTGGGAAAACAAATGGAGGAATATATATATATATAGTGATTTAGAAGGCTAGAATTATGAGGAGGTAGAGAAATAGTAGAGAAAGGTCTGAAAGGAAAAAGTTAATACTAATTAGAAATTGACACCTTTAAGTTGTGGGCCTATGAAAAAATGTTGTCTCTAAGAGCCACAACAGAAAACAGAAGGCAGAAACATGCAGGAAGGATAAGCGATAGTTTGTAATACAGAATCAATATATACAGCGAGTGGGAAATTACTGAATAAGAAGCCCAGCAAATAAGCTACCAGCTCGCAGCACCTATTTAAAAGAAAAAAATAGAAGGAAAAAGGAAGGGGGGAGGAAAATGGGAATAATAGCAATAGACCAGAAATAAACAGAGAGAAACCAAAGATCCACCCAGGCAAGCAGTGAAACAGAGCTAAGGGGGGTCAATGATTCCCCTAGGGTCCACGTGGATCCTTCCTGCCTACTTGTGTTTATCAATGAATTTCCCCACAGGGTTCTATATGCAGGTCCTGAAGCAGCTTTTATCTATTAAAAAAAATTAAAAATAATTTATTTTTCATTTTTTGTGGTGACCTAACGTTTTTTTTTTTTTTTTTTTTTTTTTTAAAGCCAAATGCAGGACCCAAAATAATTCCTCCTCTAGACCAACCCCCTTACGGAAGGGACCCTAGCTGGGCCCGTGGAAATTAATCAAGCACGTCCCACTTTCCGGACTCCCCAGGTTAGCTGTAGCTCTGTTGTTAGTCAGTGAGGAGTGCTAAAGATGGTGGATTCCGCCCCTTCTGACGCCGAGCTCCAGCGTCACCGGGCTGCTCAGTAAATCAGTTTGAGTGCAGATTCGCGTCTGCTCTCAGCCTAATGCTGCTTCAGGTCGGCTTATCTGCTCCCCAAAGCTATGGGGCGGTACAGGCAGCCAGATCGATGTCTAAAAATATAAAATACCCTTCCCTGTCTTCCAACCGAACCCTCCCTTCTTTGGGAAGTGTCCCTTCCTCCTGGCTCCGCAGCGGCCTGGGTCTTTATCCCTGGGTGGCTAGGGAAATCAGCTGCGTTCCCCGACCAAAATCCCCCCTCCGGTTCTGATTAGCTCGTTTGCTCTGCTCACACAAGGTCCAAGGGGCGCCAGGCAGCCAGCTCCCCAGAAAATAAAACTTTCGCCCCCGCCCGCTGCTCCAAATGGCCGTTTTATTATTTATTTCCGTAACCGCGGGGCTCAGCCGCCTGTGCCAACCTCCACCGGCAGCCTCAAAACTCACGAATCTCCGCCGTTCGGTCCACGCCTCCGATCCGCGCAGATAGATGTCCCAAGCCTCTCACTCCACGCGTGCACAGCACAGACCCCCGGGCAGGACCCCGTCCCCAATACGCCTTGCTCTGGGAGCTTGCAGTGTGCGCCCTCCTACACTAACGCCATCTTGCCTCCTCCGTCATATTTTGTTTTTATTTCTCTTTTTATGTTTTCAGTTATTCTTACACTCTCCTCCAACTTTCTCTCTCCTATTTTTTCCTTTCACCTGCAGAACCCCCTTTAGTATTTCTTGAAGGGCAGGTTTCTTATTGACAGACTCTCAGTTTTTGTTTATCTGTGAATATTTTGAACTCTCTCTCAGTTTAGATTGCTGGCTTTGCTGGATACAGAATTCTTGGTCTTCTTGCTTCCATGGTTTCAGTAGGTTACCCCTTTTATTAATATATAGTGGCCTTTTTTGTCTCTTACAATAAATTTGCATTTAAAGTCTATTTTGTCCAATATTAATATAGCTACAATTTCTTCAGTATGTTCCTTCAGTGTCTTCTTAATATCCTTACTATCCTCCTTCACTTCATTAAGTTGATTCATGATATTTGTTTGAACCTCTCTGATTAGTTGTTCATGTTCTGTATCTCCTCCTGTTTTATAGTTTGTTCGTTAGACTGGGCCATGTATTCCTGTTTCTTAGTATGGCTTGTTATTTTTTGTTGGTTACTAGGCATCTCTCTATCTTGATGGGCTTATTTGGTTGGTTAGCTCCTCTTTCTACTCTAGGGTTTTATTTTGTTGTTATTTTTGTGCGTTTGATAAGGTTTCACTTTGATACTTCATTCCTCTTTTTCCATTTCCTTGATGTTGTCTGTGTTCCCTTGGGAAAAAAAATTAGGACTGGAGAAAAGGAAAGAGATAAAAAGAGAAAAAAAAATAGTAATAATAATAAAAATGGTAGAAGAGGAACTGTGTAAGACCTAGGAAAATAAATAATTAAGGTGAGTAAAAAATCATAAGAAGTACAGAGAAATAAGAATAAAAAAGGAGAATAGAAAAAATGAAATGAGAAACAAAATGAAGAAAAATATAGAATGAATAAAAGACTAGAATCATGAAAAGAGAGGAAAAGAAAAAAGAAAAAAAGAGAAAAATATAAAAAAGAAAGAAACCAAGAGGGGGAAAAAGAGAGAAATAACAAACAAACAAAAAAAAATTGAAGACCAAACAAAAAGAGGTGGAATGAAAGAAAAACAAACAGAACATAGAAAAATGATAGAAAGAAAACAAATAACATAGGTAGAGAAATAGGTAAAAGAAAGAAAGAAAAAAGGAAACAAAGAAAGGGGAAACACAACAAACAAGAAACAAAACAGCAAACAGCAGCAACTAAAAAAAAATTCACATCAACCAAAGAAAAAGTCTTCCCTCCTAGAATTCCAAGGAGCTTCTCAGGCTGCTGGTGTTTATCAATCAATCACCCTGCAGCCTGCTCTCTGTACATGATGTACCGGGTTTTAGCAAGTAAAATAAGGGGAAAAAAACAAAATAACCTTTAAAAGATAAAAAATAAAAAATAACAGACCCAAGAAAACCTAAAACAAAAACAATGTCTACATGTTCCCTCTCATAAGGTATCAGCTGGTTGCCTGATAACCCAGTGGGTGACTCTCTGGATCACTTCTCTAAGGAGACCAGGGAATCAAACCAGGGACCTCATATATGCAAGGCACACAGACTCCTCCACTGAGCAAAACTGTCTCCTCAGGTTAATCAGGCTTCGGAAAGCTTCTCTGGCTCTATTGGCCCCCTTTCCCTCAGGCATTTTTGACTTCTACAGTTTGCTAGTGCCCTGCTGATTGGGTGCAGGAAGGTTGGGTGTGACAGCCTGCCTGAGCAGATCCCCCCTCCCCTTTCCCTGTCATGTTGGGATCCCTCCCAAGATTCAAAGTGGGCTCAGCTGGCCAAACTCGCCGTAAAGAAACCATTCTCCACCGTCTGTCAGACCCCTCTTCCTCCTAGGGAATGCCCATCCCATTCCATTGGCAGCAAGAAGTCAGGGGCTCCATCGAGGCTACTTGCCCTGAGGGTGGGGTATATGTGCTATTTCCAGCCACAGGGGCGAGCAACTCATGGTTTTCCTTTGGCTTCTTTATCTTTCCAGTACCCTCCTAGATGACTCAGAGCACCCTCCTGTTCTCTCTATATATATCCAAAGCAGCTCCTTTAGATAGGTCCCTGCCTTCTTTCCACTTTTTTTTTTGGTGAGAGAGTCAGACTCTGCCTACCTACTTTGGCGCCATTTTCCTGGAACTCTGTCATTACATTTATCCCGTGGTTTTGTATATTTTTTTAGTTTCTCTTACAATCTCCCCAATCAAGTTTTGCATTTTCTATTTATAGTGGTATACTATTTTATATCTTAAATTTTTTAGGTTCATTTGCAGGAGCACAGGTATATTGAAGAAGCAATGTTGGGAACATATTGCTTTTCTTAATTGTACACTCTGCTGTATGAATAAAATATAATGTTATTCTGAGAGGAATTTAAATTTTATTCTCTGCCTGTATTAAGGAAAACCTATGCAGTCATATATTTAATTATTTTGGGGCCTCCTAATAGAGATCTATAAGGATAGGATGTACTAAAAACATTGTCTCTGAAGACAACAATGTTAAGATTTTGAATGATAGATTTGTAAAGTTTCATTTTAGCAAGTAGTTTTTGTGATTGAAAATTGCAAGACTTAAAGTAAATGTTATATCATATAATTAATTGTAAAGAATTTTATTTTAAATTTATTATTTAAAACTTTATTTTCCAGATTTTGGAATCTCTTTTTAAGGTATGTTCAATATATTTCAACATAAGTCTACTAAAATTTGATAAATGAAATACATATAAGTGATGAAGTTTCTAGGATAACTTGATGTTTCAGTAGGACTAATACTTGATAGATGAAGATACATGTACATGTTTATTTTACTACAGAAAGTTAACATGTCAGTAACTGATATTTGATTTGTTTTTTTTTTTTTTTTTTGAAAGTGGTTTCAGGTACAGGTCAATCAGATGGAGGAGGTAAGTATAACATTTCTAGTTGTTAAAAAAGTTAAATTAATTTGACTTATTTGAAAACCAATTTGAAGTGTCATAAGTTAAAAAGGTTTAATATCCATTGTTTATAAAGTAATCTTTTGATTTAGGTAGATAAAGTATAAATGGGTTCAATACCTTGTTTTGCAGTGATTTTCAGACAATATTCCTCTATGATCTGATATATTCTAAGTTTGTCTGATGCCTTCTTTCTCCTTAAATTGAATAATGGAGATGAAATTTTTATTCTTTTCCTATTTTACATACAAGAGTAAGTGATAAGAGAATTTTATCAATTAAACTTTTCCTTCTATATTTACAACCTTATGCATATGATATATGCTTAGATATAAAATTACATATTTGCTTTCTTTAAATTTATTGTTTTTTTTTTTTGAATGATGTTCTTTTTTACTTTTGATTATCATGTGCTTTACCACCAGTTTGAGAACAACTCGTCTGACTTGTAAGGGGCTTTTTTATTCTTTTTTGGTAAAGACTTTGTGCCCTTAATGGAGCAGAATGATTTCTAGGCTAGCTTTAATGGTTTATAGAGTTATTCTAGTAACTCTGACCCATTTTCCTCTTCATTCTCAGCTAATGACTTGGAATGCTCAAAATACAAGCCATTGGTTGAACTCCTTCAACTCCTGCTACCAGAAAAAACTGACTTATGCCTATATTTATCCTATCACTACTAGGTATAGATTGCATTGCTGGCTGTCCATGCCATTTAAGCAAGCAGTGAAGAGACAACAGAATTACCAAGAAATGCTTCTTCCTCTAGTGCCTTTCTAACACCCTCTACTGCAAAGGTTAACATTGTGCCACTTGTCAAAGTAGATATGTTCCATTATCACAAACGGGGGAATGAAAGAGATGGAGGCAATAAATTGATAACTGGCACATAGATGCTGAATTGCCATATCACTTTTTAGACTCGACATATGATTGATAGCCTCTTTTATGGTTCTTGCCTTAGTCTGCAGAATTTTTATAGGTCTCCTGCTTCTGTTCCACCTGTTCTGCATCCCTTCCCACATCCTACCTCTCTCAGTCTCAGATTTCCAGTACATTGCCCAGCATTTACTTCCAGCTGTTATATCCTAAACCCATGCCAGGTAGCCAATATTATAATAGAGTCTCTGTTTTAAACCCCCAAGTGCCAGAGTTTCTCTTTGCTAGATTGTAGGATTATACTTTGACTACCCCCAACCCAGTTTTCCCTCCTGTCATAAGAATTAGAGGTCTCTCCAAGGGTAGATCTCTGCTACTCTCTGGTCTAACTTCCCAACCCCTTTTGCTATTCTATGTCTCCACATATTGTCTATTTCTAGGCTTCTTTCATTATAGTTTTTTTAGACACTAGTTCTTGCTGAACTTCCTTTAGGTAGACCTATTGCCTAGAATGCTAATTATGGTCTGTCATCTCATAACTTGGATCTTACTGATCTCCCTACTGGCCATTACTTTTCAGCTTGGTCTATTCCAAAGGGCTTGAAACACCCAAATGGGTCACAAGTCTTCTCCATGCAAATTGAGGAATGCCAGTTTCCTAGGTCTTTATGTATTAACTTCTGGGAGTTAGTAGTAGGGGGTGTTAGCCTTTGAGAGCTAATTTCTGTCTTTCCATACTTTATTACAGTAAGGGCATTCTCAAAAGGATTTTGGGGAAGCAAACATTTTATTATCACTCATTTAAATATTTTGAAATGCACTTAATCCATCCTGTTGTGTTATTGTTATTGAACTTGCTTAAAATTACTATTTATTAAAATAAGAAACAGAAGAATAGATTTCACTTATGTCAGGTAATCTCAACCCTAAGCTATAATTCTTTCAGTAGATAATTGCTCATATAAGTATATTTGCAAAATATTTGTAAAATATTCTTATCTATAGCTATTCTTTGAGTTACAGAGAGCAAAAGGAGTATTTCTTAAGTAACTGATTAATTTCATTATTTTAGTTAAGTAAAGATCAAAGTATTTCAGAAGCAGATATTCAAGTACCTGAAAAATCAGTCGTTTTAAGCCTTTCACAAGTAATAAAGCAAGTGCAAAAACTTGAAGAACTGAGAGAGCGTCTTAAACATATGTCTAAATACTCCTTCAAAGCCCTGTTGTCTAAATCCACGTAAGTAAAATATAAGAATTCAAATAATTAAACACAATAAGAGGGAGTATATATTAGCATTGAATATAAAATAATGGTCCAGACATTATGGCTATACATGGAACTTTTAAATCTAATCAGAAGGTCTAGTTAGCTTGTTCTGGTTAGAGATGGTTCTATTTGAAATTTTTAGTAGTCTGAAAGAGCATTATCGTACATGGTAGTCACTAGCCGCATGTTTCTGTTTAAATTAAAGTAAATTAAATATTAAGTCCCTTAGTCACACCAGCCACAGTTCAAGTGCTCAGTAGACACATGTGGCTATTATTAGAAATTCCACTGGACATTGATGGCTTTGGAACATCAGGCTTGTAAACTCTTTTCTCAGTTTGATCAGGTAGCTCTCAATAATTAACAGGAAATTATATAAGATCTAATTAAATATGTTATTGTTCATGAACACTTTCATTAAAAATTAAGTAGGAGCAGGGATATATTCCAAAGAATCAATTTCCTACTTTTTAGTTGAGAGAAGCCTTTTTCTCATTTGGGAGAGGATTCAAATGAATGATAACAGTGATACGCCCATTATTTGTTGGCACTCATTATTTTTGTAATTGAGATTTAGTTATTTTGGAATTAAACAGGTGAATAAATCATCATCCTACATAGAATATATTCAGTGATTGGTGGTGGGGGGGGGAGTATTAGGTAAGTGGGAATGTGAGTAAGCTATACATATATTTCTTTTGTTTCCATGGTCTGTAATATTTGATGAATTATACTGATATTGACAACTCTCTCTTCCTTATCAGAGTATCTAATTATCCTTCTAATTTTCCAGTTGCTATTTTAATTTTCTTTGCTTGCTCTACATTGCTCTTCAACCCTGTAACTAAGCATTTCTTTTCTCAGCCTTTATTTCTTATTTTCATTTTGTCCTTTCTAACCCAGAACAAATATATTTTCACATCTTTATCAACTCTATGCTGATGTTTTCCAAATGTGCCAAATATGTATATCGAGCTCTGATTCACTTGTAAGTCCCAAATATATATTTCCAATTATTTTGGATGTTTCCACTTAGATGTTTTGCTGTCCTTTCAAGCATTCCAAAACACCTCCATGATTTTTTTTAGTGCTATATTCTTTTCTAGCCACCCATTCTTCCATTATTCTTCTCTCTTCCTAGAATCCCATTTTTATCAGATACTAAATATTTGATAAATAGTTATATGAAATACTAAATAGCTTTCAGGCTATTATCTTAGTTCAGACTTGTACCATTTCAAGCTAAATTATTAGAATTGCCTGCTAGTTTTCCAGTCATGTCTTTCCTCTTCTCTATTCCAGTCTGGCTCTATACTTAATAATAGATTTTTTCAACTAAATAGAATACTTTTGGGACTAGTTTTGGGCCAAGCTTCCACACTCATATACCTCAATAAAGTGTTAGGAGACAGGCCTAGGTAGTCCTCTGCTCATCCCTACGTCCTCTTCCCCTGGTGTGCTGGCCCAGTAATTTGTTGAGCTTCTACCCCTAGCCTGCAGCAACAAAATGGTGTGAATCAACCCTCAGTTTCCTCCTCTCTGGTGTCTGTGGAGCCCCAGGGGGAAACTGAGATTATGCTCCCACTTGGAGGCAATGAGGTGGTATGAGTTATTGCCTCACTTTTGTCAAGAATGTGTCAATTAAAATTATACCTCACACATCTGTGATAGATCATTGAGTTCCATTTTGCAGGATGGTGTCAGCAGGACCTATTAGAAAGCTGAACATATATACAGACCTGGTCTTTCTGCTATACCAAAGAGTAAATAGGATCTAGAGTCTCATAAGTATGATATCCAAAATGTTCAGTATACAATAAAAAATCAGTCATCATAAAAAGAATCAGGAAAATCACAACTTGAACAAGAAAAGACAATCAACAGATGATAACATTGAGATGAATCGGATGTTGGAATTATCTGAGAAGGGCTTTCAAGCAGCAATCATAAAAATGCTTAAGGGAGCAGTTATGAATTCTCTTGAAAGAAATGAAAAAATAGAAAAATCTCAGCAAAGAAAAAATGTTATAGAAAATATCCAAATGGATATAGAAGTGAAGAAATGTAATAACTAAAATAAAAATCTCACTGGAAGGGCTCAATAATAGAATGGAGATGATGTAAAATAGACTCAGTGAACTTGAAGAAAGAACAATAGAATTTACCTAATCTGAACAACACAAAGAAAATAGACACGCCCCCCCCTCCCCCAGATCCCCCAAACAAACAGAGGTTCAGGGACCTGTGGGACAATAACAAAAGAGCTAGCATTCATATCATCAGAGTTGCAAAGGAAAGGAGCTAAAGAGTAGGACTGAAAGAGTATTCAAAGAAATAGATTATAGAAAAATTTATAAATCTGGTAAAAGACATAAACATATAGATTGAAGAAGCTGAGTGAGCCCCAAATAGGATAAATACAATGGAATCCATGCCAAGACAAGTTTTATAGTTAAACTTCTGAAAACTAAAGACAAAATATCTTGAAAGCAGCCAGAGAGAAACTACATATTACTTACTGAAAAACCAGAGAGAAACTGCACATTACTTACATAAAAACAGACAGTGTATTTAGGATGACAGTACATTTTTTTCCATCTGAAATAATGGAGGATAGGATAAGTGGCACAAAAGTTTACAACTATTGAAAGAAAAAAACTATCAACTGTGGGTACTATATTCAGTAAATATTCTTCAGGAATGAGGGGGGAAAATAAAGACATTCTCAGGCAAAGGAAAACTAAGAAAATTTGTCACTAGCAAACCTACCCCTAAAGAATGACTTAAGAGAAGTTCTCTAAACAAAGAGGAAATAATTAAAAAGGCTTGGGATTTCAGAAAGGAAAGAACATCTAAATTGATAAAATAATAGGTTATCTTTCTTAAAATGAGTTTCTTATATTTAATGAAGCAAAATAATATATACCACGCCAATTGACACTGAACACAAGTATATTTAAAAGGCAAGGAGGGTGAGTAGACCTAAATATAAATAAGGTTTCTATAATCTAATCAAACTAGTAAACACATTGATACCAATGTGATAAGTTACATATGTGTATCATAATACCTAGAAGAACCACTGAAAATAATTATAAAAATGATATACTCAAAAATACTATAAAGAAATAAAAATAAAATTACTAAAAATGTTAAATAATCCATAAGAAGGTTAAGGAAGCATAAATAGAGGAATGAGAAATAGAGGTAACAAGGAAAAAACAAATAAGATACAAGCAGACTAAGCCATAATATATCAATAATTACCTTTCTAAACATACCAATTAAAAAACAGAAATTGACAGAGTGTATGAAATAACTGTTTGTAAGAAAATCACTTCAAACATAACAGCATAGATAGGTAGAAAATAAAAGGATGGAAAAAGATACACCATATAAATATTAATAAAAAGGCAGAAGTAGTTATATTGATATCATATAAATAAAATTTCAGAGCAAAGAAAGTCACTAGAACCAGAGACATTACATAGTGATGAAAGGTTTAATCCATTAGAGAGACATCATAATCCTAAACAACAGAGCTTCAAAACACATGAAGCAAAACCTGATAGAGATAAAAGAAGAAATAGACTAATTCACAAGTATAGTTTGGAATTCCAACAATTCAATCTCAGCAATTCATAGAACTGCTAGACAAAAAAATCAGCAAGGATATAAAAGAAATTAATATCATGATCAACCAATAGGGTTGTATTGACATAGGTAGACCATACTACACAACAACAGCAGAATACACTTTTTATTAAAGTACCCAAGCTAGACCATATCCTGGGTCATAGCACAATAAATTTAAAAGAATTGAAACCATACAGATCATATAGTAGAAACAAACTAGAAATTAATAATAGAAAGACAACAAAAAATATCTCCAAACCCAAGAAAATTAAACAATATACACCTAAATAATTTGTGGGTCAAAGAGGAAGTCTCAAAGGCAATACAAAACTGTATAGAACGAATTAAAAATGAAAATACAATATCAGAATGTGTGGAATTCAGCTCAAACAGTGCTGAGAGTAGCACTAATGCTTACATTAGAAAAGAGGAAAGATTTCAAATCAATAATCTAAGTTCCTACCTCAAAAACTAGAAAAAGAAGAACAAAATAAACCTTAAGTAGAAGGAAGTAAATAATAAAGATAAGAGATGTCAATGAAATTGAAAAGAGGAAAGCATTATAAAGAAAGGCAATAAAACAAAAAGCTGGCTCTTTTAAAAAAAATCAATAAAATTGATATACCTTCAGCAAAACTGATAAGGATAAAAAAGAGGGACACCATTAATCACTCATATCAGGGATGAAATAGGATATTACTACAGATCCTACAGTTATTTAAAGAATTATTAGGTAATACTGTAAATCTGTAAATAACAATACATTCATAAATTCAATAACTTAGAAGAAATATACCCATTCCCCCAAAACCATAAACTACCAAAACTCAGTCAAGACGAAATAGATAATTTGAACAGTCCTATAACTAAAGAAATTAAATTTGTAATTTAAAAATCTGAAAAAGTAATCTCCAGGCCCAGATGGTTTCACAGGAAAATTCTACCAAACATTTAATAAGACTTGACACCAATTTTACATAATTTCTTCCAGAAAATAGGAGAGGAGGGAACACTTTTCAATTCATTTTATTGGGATAGTATTACCCTGATACCTAAACCAGACAAAAACAGTACAAGAAACGAAATCTCTTGATTAGTATCTTTAACGAACCTAGGTGCCAAAATCCTCAACAAAATATAAACAAATGGAATTCAGCAATATATAAAAAGAATTATATACCATAATAAGGTGGGGTTTGTTACAGGCATGCCAGTTTCAGTTTTTGAAATTCAATCAATGTACTCCACCAATTTAACAGGCTAAAGAAGAAAAATCAGATGATCGTATCAATTGATGCAGAAAGAGCATATAACAGAATTCAACACCCATTCATGATAAAAAATGCTCAGAAAATAGGAATAAAAGGGAACTTCCTCAACCTGATAAAGAACATTTTTTTTAAACCCTACATTTACTATTATACTTAATGATGAAAGACTGAATGCTTTTCCTTTAAGATCAGGAGCAAAGCAAGGATGTCCATTCTTACCACTCTTATTCAACATAGTACTAGAAGTTTTAACTACTGCAGTAAGGCAAGTGAAAGTAATAAAAAGCATACTGATTAGAAAGGAAGAAAGTAAACCTGTTCCATTTGCAGATGAAATGATTGTTTCCACAGAAAATCCTAAGGAATCTACAAAAAACACAAATAAACTTCCTGAGAAATAATAAGTGAGTTCAACAAGATTGTAGGGTAAAATATCAACACTCAAAAATCAATTGCATTTCTGTATACTAACAATGAACATATGTAGGCCAAAATTAAAAACACAAGCTATTAACAGTTGCTCCAAAGAAAATGAAATATTACATCTATTATTTAAGTTTAGGGATAAAATTAAACCCAGGTGTAAATTTAGGTATAAACTTAACAAATTATGTAAAGTATCTATATGCTGGAAATTACAAAATGATGATGAAAGAAATCAAAGAGGGCCTTAATAATTGGAAGGACATGTTGTGTTCCTGGATTGAAAGACTAAACATAGGAAAATTGTCAATTGTTCCTGAATTGATTAATGAAATTCCTATCAAAATCCCAGGAAATTTGTTAGTAGACATAGATGGATTTATTTTTATATGGAAAGGCAAAAGACCTAGAATGGCTAAAACAATTTTGAAATACAAGAATAAACTGTGAGAAATCATCCTACCTGTTGCTAAGGCCTGCTGTATAGCTACAGTAATACAGAGAGTGTGGAATTGGTGGAGGGATGGAAACATAGATCATGGAACAGAAAAGAGAATCCAGAAATAGAACTACACAAATAAGCCTAACCGATTTTTTACAAAGATGCAAAATCAATTCAGTTGAGGAAGGATAGCATTTTAAACAAATGGTTTATTCAACAAATAAGCAAAAACATGAACCTCAACCTTAGCCTCATCCTCATAACTTATTAAAAAAATTAACTCAAAATGGATCATGGACTTAAATATAAAATGTGAAAAAATAAATATTTTAGAAAAAACATAGGAGAAAATCTGTAGGACCTAGGGCTAGCCAAAGAGTTCTTAGATTTGACACCTAAAGCAAGATCTATCAAAAGAAAAATGATAATTTGGGTCTCAACAAGATAAAAAAATTTTTGCTCTGCAAAAGACCCTGAGAAGGGGATGAAAAGACAGACTACAGGCAAGGAAAAAATGTTTGGAAACCACAAATCTGACAAAGGACTTGTACGTAGAATATATAAAGGATTCTTAAAAGTCAGCAATAAAAAAATAAGCCAATCAGAAAGTTGACCAAAGACATTGTTTTAGTTTCCTAAGCTGCTTAAAGAAAATACCATGAAATGGGTTAGGTTAAACAATGGGAATTTATTCACTCATGGTTTCGAGGCCAGGAAAATGTCCAAATCAAGACATCATCAAGGTGATGCTTTCTTTCTGAAGACTGACTGCCTGTAATCCTTGGCTCTTCTGTCACATGGCAAGGCACATGGCAGTGTCTGCTAGTCTCTCCCTTTTCTTCTGGGTTTTTCATCTTCTTCCTACTGTGGCTTTCTCTCGCATGTCTGAATTCATTCTGTTTATAAAGGACTCCAGTAATTGGATTACGAAACATACTGATTAAGGTGGGTTGCACCTTACTGAAGTATCCTCATCAAAAAGTCCTACTTTAAAAAAAAAAAAAAAAAAAAAAAGTCCTACTAACTCTGAGTTTACATCCACAGAGATGGATTAAATTAAGAACATGTATGTACAGCTACAAATCACCTTGACTTGAACAGACATTTTAGTGAAGAGGTTATATAGTTGGCACATAGAACATGAAAGATGTTCAGCACCTTCAGGGAAATGCAAATTAAAAGTACAATGAGATATCACTACACATCTACATGGCTAAAAGAAAGTGGCTAAAATAAAGAAAATAGTGATATCATCAAATGCTGGGGGGATGCAGAGAAACTAGTTCCCTCATGTATGGCTGATGGGAATGTAAAATGGTACAGCCACTCTGTAAAAGGGTGTGGCAGTTTCTTACAAAGCTAAACATACTTTTACCATATGATCCAGCAATTGCACTTTGGGGCATTTATCTAGGAGAAATAAAAATTCATGTTCATAAAACTGCTTTTACACAAATGCTCATAGCAGCTTTTTTGAATAGCACCAAGCTGGGGAAAAGCCCAGATGTTTTCAATGGGTGAATTATTAAACAAACTGTGGTGTATCCATACCATGGACCACTACTCAGCAATAAAAAGGAATGAACTATTGATACACCAACAACTTGGATGAATATGAAGGGAATTATGCTGAGTGAAAATAGCCAATGTCTAAATGTTACATCCTTTTAATATTTCATTTATATAAAATTATTGAAATGAAAAGAATATAGAGCTGAATAACAGATTAATGGTTGCCAGGGGTTGGGGAGGCTGGAAGGGAGGATGGCAGCTTGGCTATAAAAATACAAAGGATCCTTGTGATGGAACTGTTCTGTATCTTGACTGTGGTGGTGGCTATAGGAATCTACAGATGTGAGTAAATTGCATGGAACTAAATACACATGCATATACATATATAAATGAGTGAATGTAAAACTGGTGAAATATGAAAAAAAATTGGTGGATTGTATCAATGTCAATTTCTTGATTGTGATATTGTACTATAGTTATGTAAGATGTTATTATCTGAGGAAACGTGACTGCATGTGACTCTTCAATCACCTCAAAAAAAAAAAAAAGCACTTGTCATGTCTTCTTCTTACTTAAAAATCCTATGTTTTCACATTCCCATTTATTAAACTCTTATTTAAGGCCTTCCAGAATTTCTCTCAATTCTATATTTTACTTTATTACTCACTTTATAACTTCTCTGCTCCAGACAGACCAATAAACTTACCATTTCTAAAATATGCTTTGTGCTGTAGTACTTCTATTTCTTTGATTAAGCAATGGCCCTTTGATTAGAATTCCCCAAACAGCTTATTCTTTGTTCTTCCAAATTCTATGTAATATTCAAGATCCAAATCAAAGTCATCAGTTAATTGATACCTTTCCAAAATAGTTTAGCTAAGAATGATATTTGTTTCTGAATTCCTGTAACTTGTACCACTTGACATTTAGTCATATATTGCTTTATATCTAAACTTTGATCTGCCTAATTAGAAATTATTGAGTGCAGGGACCATGTCTGTATGCTCATACCATAAAAAAAGAATGAAAGAGATTGAGAAAGTTATTCCTTATTCATAATTTGCTACAAATGCCTTGTAAAAGGGGTTGATGATGAAAATTATTAGTGAAAACCAGACTTTTAGGGTACTACTATTTTACCTATTAAATTGATACCCTTTCCTATCCTTTTCATTTCTGTTAGTTAATATTGTTTTAGCCAGTGAAAAATCAAACATTTAAGTCCTCTTTTTTAAAAACACTTAAATTGTTTATATTTAATTATAAAACTAAAAATGGCATATGTTGAAAATCAAGCAATATGGAAGGTTATTCAGTTTATTGAAGTAAAATGTTCTTTTCCAAAGACCTTTGGTCACACTCCCTAAAAGCAACCAAAGTTAATTTGTGTTTATGTATATAAGATTATGAATTTTAGAAAATTTCTAGACAAATACACATATTTATGTATCTATATAATCTTTTATTTATAGAAATGGGTTTGAACTAAACATACTGGTTTATATCTTACTTTAGAGATGAATCTGTATACGATATATAGATCCATGTAATTCTTCTTTACTGACAACATTATATGCCATTATAAGTCCACATTAAATCAATTCCCTACTAATAGAATTTAGGGAGTTTTCTATTTTAATTATTACAAACAATGTTGCATAGTTGCATACATCTTTGGACACTAGTATGAGTCTATCTGAAGGCTAAATTGTTAGAAATGCAATTGTTTTATCAAGGATGTATGTATTTAAAATTTTGATAGATATTACCATATTCCCTTCAGAAAGATTGTATTAGTTTTTCTAGTTCATCTTGTCATGTGATTCCCACACCTTAGCCAATACCATGTTTTATCAAACTTTTAAATATTTTCCAGTCTGATAGATGGACAAGAATGATGAGTGAGAGAAGGGTGTTTATTCTTCAGGGTCCCTCTTGTGGGGTTGCCAAGGGCTGGTTGAGTTCTACCATTGAGATATTTGGGATTATCCAGTTTCATAGGCTGCTCAAGAAAATACCATGAAATGGATGGGATTAAACCATGGGAATTTATTAGCTTACAGTTTTGAGGCTAAAAGAAAGTCCAAACCAAGGCATCAAGGCAATGCTTTCTCACCGAAAACTGGTGTTCTGGGGCTTGCTGCCATACTTGGTCCTTGGCTCCTCTGTTACATGGCAATGAACATAGCAGCCTTTCCTGGCATCTCCCTTCTCTTCCAGGTTTCCAATGGCTTCAGCTTCTTCCTTCCTTGGCTTTCTCTCTGTCTGTCTGAATTTCATTCTTGTAAAGGACTCCAATAATAGGATTAAGACCCATCCTGATTGAGGTGTGTCACACCTTCTTAACTGAAGTAACCTCATCCAAAGATCCTGGTTACAATGGTTTCATACCCACAGGAATGGATTAAATTTAAGAATATGTTTCTCTGGGGGTACAAATAGCTTCAAACCACCACAGGGATATATCAGAGAAAAAAACTGACAAACATCTCTTCTTTAATGCAGTTTATATTCTAGTGGTGGTATGGGAGACAGACAATAAACAAAACATGCATAATTAAAAAAATTTTGTAGTCTGTTAATAAGTAGTAAGTGTATGGTATTAATAAAAGAAAAAGTAGAGCATGGTAAAGGGGGATTGAGATGCCAAGCATGGGGGTTGGAGTTTTATATAAGGTAGGCAGTTTAGGTGGTACTGAGAAGTTGGCATTTGAGCAAATACTTCAAAAAGTTGAGAGAATAGCCAAGTTGATATTTAGGGGAAGAGCATTCTAGGCAGAGGGAGCATCCAGGACAAAGGCACAAAAAGGGGATCATGTTGGAGAAAAAGTAAGGAGACCAGAGTGGCTGGAGCAGAAGGAGTGAGGAGAGAATAGAAGGACATTAGGTCAGAGAATAACAGGGGGCCAGATCATATAGGGACAAGATCTTGGCAGGAAATAGATTTGAGGTGAAGCTTTTTAAGTCATTAAAAACTTTGGTTTTTATTCTGACTGTCATGAGGCAGAGCTACTGGAAGTTTCTGAGAAGAGAAGTAACATGATCTGAGTTATGTTTTAAAAGGATCACTCTGACTGCAGTGTTGATAATGGACTGTAGCAGGTCAAGAGTAGAAGCAGGGAGTGCAATTAAGAGACTGTTGCAATAATGTAGGCATGAGATGATATTTCAGGTCAGTGTTTTGTTGGAGATGATGAGATATGTTTTGAAGGTTGAGTCAAAAAGCTTTCCCCATGGTTGGATGTGGAGCATAAAAGAAGAGAAGAGCCAAGAATGAGTTCAAGGCTTTTGGCCTGAGCATTCAGAATAATGAAATTGCTGTTGCCTTCAATGGGGGTAGGCTGTGGGTGGAGCAGGTTTTGAGGAGGAATATCAGGCATTCTGTATTGAAGATACTGAGTTTGAGAAATCAGGAATATTGTATACATGTTTGAGTATGCAGTTGGAAATATGCTTCTGGTATTTGGGAGAGTGATGTGCTGGAAATGGGAATTGGGAATTCATTTGCATATAGACAAAACTTTAGACTGGGTGAGGTCATGAAGAGAGTGAGTGTAAACAGAGAATTGAAGACCAGGGACTGAGCCCTCGGGCCCTCCAAACATTAAGAAATCTGGGACAAGATGGAGGCTAGCAAAGGGGAATAAGTAAGAGTTACTTACAGAGGTAGAAAGAAGCCCAGTAGAGTGTGGTGTCCTGGAAGACAAGTGAAGAATGTGTAACTAGAAGGACCAACTAATGATGTCAAATGCTAAGCGTAGGTCAAGAAGGTGAGGCCTGAAAACTGACCAGTGGATTTAGAAAGAGGTAATTGTTGGCCTTGAGAAGAGCAGTGATTATGAGAGGTCAGAGGGGAATTGGAGATAACTACCATAGACAACTTGTTAGAGTAAGTTTTTCTGCAAAAGGGAGGGAAAAATAGTGTGGTAACTGGCAAGGGAAGTAGAGTCAAAATAAGGCTTTTATAAATTAGGAGAAAGAAAATAATTTTTTTTGGTTATTGGTGGGAGGCCTCAATTCTTTCCATGAGGACCTCTCCTCAAGCATATATTTTTAAACAAATCAGTTTTATTGATACATATTAATAAAGCACAAATCCATCCAAAGTGGTATTTGGTATAATCACGTAGTTGTGCATTTATCACTTCAATCATTATCAGAGCATTTTCATCATTCAAATAATAATTATAATAAAAAACAAAAAACAAAAAAACGCATCACCTCTTAATCTCTCTATGCTTCCCCTGCTGAACATAGCTGCTCTTCTGTTTCCATGTCTCTAGTTTATTTGTATTTATATTTAGTAAAAAGTTTTGTATATGCAACATTACCCATATTCGTATTTCACATGAGGTTTCACTATATTATACAGTCCCATGTTACATTGTTTAGTTTTCCTTGTAGTAATATATGTGTTCTTAGACTTTCCCTTTCAAACACTATCATACCCATTTAATAGTTCTGCTAGTTACAAACACTCTGTTGTGCTTTCACCATTTCTATTCATTTTCAAAGATTTACAAACAACCTTTATTTTTTATCAGTTCTGAACAGATTTCCATTCTTTATCCTCATTTTATTTCCTGATTACCTATATTTTAATTATTAATTCCATGAGGTTACACAATATATTTGGTTCATAATAGCTCAATCATACTGTATGTTGATTAGAAGTGTCCTAATCAATAATGATCTAATCAAAATATCCCTTAATTGAATCTAACCAAACACACACAGGAATGGGTTAGCTTAAGAACATAATTTTCTGGGGTTCACAAAAAGACTCAAATGCACAGGGATTAAGTATTTTGAATTCTGCCCACATAGATCTGAGAAACTTTACTTGGCACATAAGCCTTTGCATTTTGTCGTGATTTATCAGTCACCCTTGTTGGCCGATAACATTGCACTTAGGGCTGTTGAGATGGAAATTTTTGACTTGCCAACCAATAGGACATTATTTATTCAGTGAAAAGTTTGGTTATCAGAGAGTAGAGGCATTTGAGCTAAATTTTGACCCACCATTGGTGATAAACCATCGGGGTGTTTGTCCCATTAACACTTCTTTATCTGTGGGAGTGACCTGAATAAAAATTTTTTGGCACTCTCTGAGCATGTACAGTACAAGCACGCAACACATCACCAAACCTTATCTTTTAATTTTACAGAAACACAGACTAGACCAATGAATTGATCACATACATTTCAGGGGGCTACAATAGTAGCTGCTAGAAGATGTTATCTCCTTGGCTGGGAGCTCAGGAAATGTATGCAGATGGGGGACAGAGGAGGCCCCCCTGTGGGTTATTTGGAGCTGTGGGGAAGCTTTTTTTCTTAAAGCAGCTGAGGTTTAGGTAAAGGCCAGGGAGAAACCAGGGGACATGGAGGAAACAGTTCAGTACCTGTGACTGCAGCTTAGTGTTTACTTTCCATTTAAAGGGGCCACCTGCTTGGTCTCAACAATTGAACTTTTAGCAACAACCAAGGCACCATTTGGGCAGGCGTTTTAATCCTGTATCTCAGCACTCATCCTTCAAATGTTATTAACAGGTAGGACAATGTAAGAACTCTTGCTGTTCCCCTCTCACTACTTGGGTGAGAGCAGATGATGCTGGATCCCAGGGAGTATTTTCATCCTTTTAACCCAGTCTGCCCAGGTTCTTTCTCTTTTTGGTCCTCCAAAAAGGCATTGTGATCTTACTGGCCCCATATTTGTTGCCAAATTCTCAAGCAGTCAAGCAGTCCCAAAGCAGCAGTGTAATGGCAGCTGCTAGGTTGGCTTGTCATACTTACATAGATTAGGATGGTAAGAACAGTGGATATAAATGGATTTTGATAGTTTATTACATAGAGAGCAAAAGCAAGCTCAGCATGGTGTCAGCTCTCTGTGTCCCTAGTTCACAGGATGACACTGAACAGGAGGGATCAGATGACAGAACAAGTGGTGGGTCATTGTACCATGGAGAGCCAGTTTTAAACTATAGTCAAGTGGTTTCTATATGAGCACAAAAGCCTGCATCTGTACCCTGATGGGGAAGGGGAGTAGAGAAGAAAAGTTCTGCACTTAACCAAAACTTGGGAGATGGGTGAGAAATAGCCTCATGGAGAAGGCTGGCCTTCCACCCAGTTGTTCAGGGATAGTGTTACCACTCCAGGTTTCTCAGATGCCTGGATGATTGTGGAGAGGCTGGATGCCACCCCAGTGTTTGACGAGAGTGGAACCTAGAGTCTGGCCACCATTCTAATGTTTGATGAAGGTGGAGTCTAGAGTCCATTTGCCACCCTGATGCTTGGTGAGGCTGGAGCTGAGAGCATGGCCACCACCCCAATGCTTGAAGATTTTGGAGACTTCATCCCAGTGTTTGGGGAAAGCATATTTGCTATGCAAGCACTTGGAAAGGGTGATGCTGCTGCTCCATCAGGCCCTAAGGACAAACCATTATTCCATAGATGACTCTTAGACCTTGAAATCTGATGGAGTTTGCCCTGCAGGGTTTCAGAATTGTTTGGGACCTGTGTTTTCTTTCCAGTTTCTCCCTATGGGAATGGAATGTTATCCTATGACTGTTCCTCCATTGTATATTGGAAACAGATAACTTGTTCCCTAAGTTTCACTGGTCCACAGCTGAAGGGGAATTGTGCCCCAGGACAGACCACACCTACAACTGATTTTTATGAGACTTTGTACTTAATATTGTTGCTGAAATGATTTAAAGTTTTTGAGAAATTGTGATTGAATAAATGTATTTTGCATATGGAAAGATATTGTCTTTTTGAGGCCTAGAGGATGGTGTGATGGTTTGAAGCTGTATGTACCCCAGAAAAGTATGTTCTTAAAGTTAATCCATTCCTGTGTGTGTGGACCCATTGTAAGCAGAATCTTTTAGTGAGTAGGATCTTATCTTAATATGTGACCTACCTCATGTAGGGTGCGTCTTAATCCTCTTACTAGAGTCCTTTAGAAGAAAATGAAATTCAGATAAAGTGAGAGAAAGCAACGGAAGCAAAGAAGGTGAAAGCAACAAAATCCAGAAAAGAAGGGAGAGACCAGAATATGCTGTCACATGCCTTGCCATATGACAGAGGAGTCCAGGATCACCGGCAAACCTTCAGGAAGAAAGCATTGCCTTGATGATGCCTTGGTTTTGACATTTTTCTTAGCTTCAAAACTGTTATTTTGTAAGCTAATAAATTCCCATTGTAAAAGTCAACCCATTTCTGGTATATTTCTTTTGGCAGCTGTATTAGTTGGCCAAAGGGGTGTTGATGCAAAATACCAGAAACCTTTTGGCTTTTATAAAGGGTATTTATTTGGGGGCAGAAGCTTATATTCACAAGGCCATGAAGTGTAAGTTACTTCCCTCACCAAAATCTGTTGCCATGTGTTGGAGCAAGATGGCTGCTGATGTCTGTAAGAGTTCAGGCTTCCTCTTCCTCTTAAGGCTCTGTGGTCCCAACTTCTTCCAAATTAGCTGTAGGCCAGGATAAGTCTCATTTCTCTCCCATGGCTCATTCCTCTCTGGGCTCAGCTGCAGCTTTAGGCTATTAGGCTCATCTCTCTTCACAGGGCCTCTGCTGTGTCTATGGAGCTGTCTCTATTCTTCTGTGTTCTCCTGTGTGTTTACTTCCTGGGGCTCCAGCTCAAAACTCCCAACTCTGTTCTTTTCTATGTCTTTTCTCTGTGAGTCTCCACCCACCAAGGGCCAGAGACTCAACACCCTACTGTCATGGCCCAAAGTCTTAATCATAATTTAATCAAGTAAAAGTGAAACCTCAGACAGACCAGTTTACAAACATAATCCAATATCTATTTTTGGAATTCATAAACCATATCAAACTGCTACAGCAGCCTAGCAAACTAGAATGCTCCCCAAGATAGGGATGAGAAACTGCCTCATAAAGACTCCCTACCAGGATTATCTTCCCTTTCTCTAGGAGAAATCACAGAATATTCCACCAAGATTTGGGTCAGACTATTGTCAAGCCTTGCCTACATGGCCCATATGGACCTGAGTAAGGGTGCCATGGAAGAGCTGTTTTCATATAGCAGAGATTCTCAAGTGGCGGCTATCCTGTGCCTCAGGAGATATTTGTCTTTAGACATTTTGGTTGTCATAACTGGGGAGGGGTGCTACCGGCATCTAGTGGGTAGAGGCCAGTGGTGCTGCTAAACATCCTGCCACATACAGCATAGCCTCCCACAATAAAGAATTATCCAGCCCCCAAATCTCAAAACTGCTGATGAGAAATGCTGTCCTACAATGATCTCTCCCTTTGTTACTTCTATCTTGTCCTTTCTTCTTTGTCGCTAAATTATGTGCTTTAAAAAAATTATGAATCTAATCATTCATGTGTATATCTTCCCTGTAAGATTGTTATTTCTTCAAGATCAGAAACCAGTCACACACATTTACATATTTCCTGTCATGTGTAGTAAATAGTAGGTAAATATAATTTTTTATGAATAACTGAATTAAATCAACACCAATTTGTCTGTTTCCCTTTTTTGTTCTGTTATCCCCAACTATTTCTGGTATAGCAGCTTATTCAAGTAAAAATTTTACATTTATAAACAACCATTTATTTGGCATTAAACATAAATAAAACCTTTTCATTTTATAATGTTAAAAATAGAAAGTACCCATAACTGGTAAGGCGGTCCTATTTGTCATAAAATTCCTTTATTGGTATCCCCATCTGTCAATAAGAAATGAAGAGGTGGTAATTGGGTTGGTTCTTATGGGGGTTGCATAACCAGATCTTTGGTTCACAGGTCCAGGTATATTCATTTGGGCTATCTATTATGAGGCACGAAATTAGTTTCAGGCCATATGTTAATATTAAGACCTGATATGCAAGTGTCTGCTGTGTGGTAGGTATTTTTTCAGCAATTTTACATGCATAATATGAGCTAGGTACTATCAGACCCCAAGTTTAAAGATTATGAAATGGAAGCTAAGAGAGGTTAAGTAACTTGCTTAACCAAGGTCACAGAGATAGTCAGTGGATGAGCCAAGTTTTGGACGAGGCAGTCTGACTCCAGAACTTGTGCTCTTAACCATTACACCATTAATAATAAATATTGGCAAAAAGAAACCCCATGTTTCTACCCAGCTTACTTTTGCTATTTTGTTGTTAATGCTGTTGTTAGTATATCTCATTATATTCAAGGAATACATAGAATTCATAGAATTACATGATTTGACTTTTATACTTATTTGCTCACATTAGTTACTGATTAATTTACCTTAGTATCTGTGAATAAATATTAAAGAATATATTTTTACTTTACAAATGCATATGTCTAAATTGTCCATTGTAGTTATTATTTAAGTGTAATTTAAACTCTTATTCTTTGATACATTAAAATGTCTTTTATTTATTGAAACTTTAACAGGGTAAGCCAAAGTCCGCCAGAACCCATGAAAAGTCATGAAAATGTAGAGGAGATAATTGAAGGTGATAATATTTTATATACATCAGCCCTTATAAGGTTTCCTAAATACATTAACATTAAAAATTTATATTCATAAAAATTATAAAATTGTGGTAAATTAAAAAATGTTTAATAGATAGTTTGATATTTCAATAAAAGTTCATTTATATTCCTGATTCTGGGAGTGTACAAAATGAATAAAACTTGGTTGTTTCTCCTATGAGATTCACATCTTAGTAAATTCCAGGCACATTATGTAAAATTTCAATATAATGTAATGCATGAAAAAGTATGTGTAATTTGCAATAGATTCAGAGAGAATTCAATCTGAGGGAATTAGGAAGATTTGATGCAACCTTAAAGGATGAATAGGATGTAGTCAAATGAAGAAGGGAGTGAGCTGGTATTATAAGAAGAGAATATAACATGAGCAAACAGCATGCATGATATGTAGATAGGGAATTACAAGTGGATTGGTATTATTAGAGTGTGAAGATAAGAAGGGATACAGTGAGAGAGAACCTAGTCATAGAGGATGCTTGCTTAGGAGTGTGGACTTTTTTCCATATGTAATAGGGAACCATGGAAGATTTTCAGTAGGGAAGAGACATTGTTGAATTTAATTTTAGAGAGATTATTCTGGCAACATTGTAGAAGCTATATTTGGGGGTGGGGACTTGGTATAATTAGAGTTGTAAGTTATGAGTATATTTTAGATGAGTGATAAATACCTGTATTGGAGCATTGGTTAAAGAGAGAGGAAAAGGGACAGAGTTGAGAAATGTTTACATGGTATAATTGGTGAAATGTGGTGATTAGATATGAATGGAAGGGGTATTGGATGATGGTACCATTAAATAATGTAAGAGAATATAAGAATAAAAGAGGAAGAACAATTTTTGAAGAGAAAATGATGAATTTAGTCACCCTGTTGTTATACTCATAGTTGCAGATAACATTTGTTGTTTGATCAGGAATATCTACAGTGTTGGCAGCTATTATTTTCTCATAAATCTTTCTTTCTCTTGGATGGGTTCTTTTTAAAAAAAAAAATGAAATTTAAACTCAATAAATATATAAATTACTATCTGAAACTTAAAATGACAAATCCATTTTAAATTATTTCAGAATTCATAAAAACACACTCGGCTGACAAAACTATAGATGTTTCTGCAACTGAGCCAGGTAAGTCTCTACTCATTTAAGCATCTTTGTGATAATATTGTGTTGAGTGCATAATTTCTATGATTTTTTGTAATTTAAAATAATAATTATTAGGATAATAATTATCGAGTTTGGAGCCATACCATTGAATGGCTATAAGGCAAGTATTGAAATTCCTAGTTAAGGCTACATGTTACTCAAAATAGACACAAGGAACTAAGTCAATGGAGCTCACAAAAATCGTGGAGAAGCCATGGGACTCTCCGAGGAACACAGAATTAAGGATTGGGCAAGATTAACTAGATCCTCAAAGAATTTGGAGGGAATCAGCTACTGTCTTGATTGTATTAAAAACAGATTAAGGGAAACGGATGTGGCTCAAGAGGTTCGGCGTCCGTCTACCATATGGAGAGACCAAAAAAAAAACAAAAAACAAAAAACAAATTAACCTTAGAAATGAACGTTATAACATGATTTTTAAGTGGTATTTCTAGTACTCCTTCTCTACAACATTAGAATTGTTGGAAAGATGATAAGAGATAGGTTTATAAAAACCCATTTGTTCTAAAGATTGTGATTTGGAAATTTGTTATGAATTTAACAGTGTTCATTAGGGCACTTTAACTTTTAAATTATAAAATTAATAAAAGATCGGATCAGCCTAGATAGCAAGCATGTATGTTTAATTCCCCTCCTCCTCCAAATTCCTTGAAATTATAGAAGATATTTTAAATGGAATAAATCCACAATGGCATTGGGAAACAAGGAATGTCATTGGCAGACCAGAAATGGGGAAACTATTAAAAGAGAGAAGACCCATAATATTGGTTTGGTGGGCAAATAAAACAGAAACAAATCATGTTCAAAACACATGTAGAAAAAAATTACTACAAGGATAATGATGATTCCATGGACACTTCAAGTTCAGAGGAAAGAAATAGGAAGAACAAGAGTGGGCCATCAACTAACTAACATACTAATTATTTAAAGAAGTACTTTAGTCTCCACTTTCCCCTTAACTGCAGTGTGGCTAGAATTTCTAGCCACAAAGAAGGTAAAACTTCTAAGAACTATTTCTACATAAAATAAATTATCTGTCTGGTGAAGGCTCCTATTGAGTGTCTTAGAGATAAGAAGTTCACAACAGATAGGAAAAAATTAAAGAAAGGAGCAAATATGAGCATTCAACTCACAGAGTAAATGCCTCATTACTTGAGAAGTTATTATTCCTGACTTGACTTCCCTTTCCCTGTCCATACACTCTGCAAATATGTTTGATTTTCAGTATTCTCCACCAAAAATCAACATGTGTAATGGCTGGGATAAAGGGTAAGTGTATGTTTAATTGGATGAGCAGCTGCCAGTGTTTTCTGAAGTGATTTTGCCATTTTACATTCCTATTATCAATGTATGAGAGTTCCACTTACTCTACATCCTCACCAATACCTGGTATAGTCAGTCTTTTTAATTTTAACCATTTTCTTTGCTGTATAGAGTTATCTCAGTAGGGTTTAAAGTTGCAGTTCTTTGATGACTAACGATGTTAAGCATTTTTTTATGTAGCTATTGGCCATTCATATATCTTCTTTTGTGAAGTGTCTGTTCAAATATTTTGCCTATTTTTAATAGGATTGTTGTTTTATTATTCAGGTTTAGGAATTCGTTATGTAGTCTGTATACCAGCCATTTGTCAGATAACTGTATTGCAAATATATTCTCCCTAGTCTGTGGCTTGCCTTTTCATTTTCTTAACATTTTATTTCTACAAGTAATGCTACTGTTTTGTTAAAAGCAAAAGCATGGAAATAACATACATTTTTAGGAGTAGTTAAATAAATTATGGTACATTCATAGCAATCAAGTGCTGTGTAACTTTTAAAAAGAACATGTAGATAATTCTACATATAATGCTTAGAAGCATTTTAAGTGAAAAAGTAAGATTAAAAACTACATGTGCATTTTCATCTTATTTTTGTAATCCATCTATACACATGTATCCTAGATGCTGGCTGTCTCTTAGATTTCTTTCAAAGTAGGGTAAAAACTCTGTGCATTTATTAATAATATGCATTTTACTGTAGATGTCATAAGAGAGAGGAGTTACCCACCCCCAAAAACAATTACAGCAAACAACTATATCCCCCTTTACCATTTCTGTTACTTCAAAATTATTCTTTAGGCCACCTTGTCAACCAAGAGTATGGGGTACTCTCCTCATGTTGTATTTCCCCTCTATTGTTTTATAATGCAGAATAATTCCTTAATGCTTGAAAGCTAGGCTTATTTCTGCTTAGTAGCAAACTTATTCATATCTTCTCAAAAAAGCTTGTCTTTCAGAGGAATTTTTGTATCAGCTGCTAGGAAGATAAAGATGAAATTTTTTCCATGTGATATATTTGTGTGGTGGTTTTTCTTTCTATAGATTTATACTGATATAGAAAAAAAGTTCATAAGTTTTATAAAAAGAAACAAAGTAACCAGCAAAATCATACTGTAGATTTATTGAAAGACTGCTCAGCAGAGAGATCTCAAACTGGGAAAGTTAGAGTAAGAATCTCAAGATGGCAAATGGGTTATAGGGCTTTTGAAGGCAATTAGGGGATGTATTTGTCAGCCAAAGGGGTGCTGATGCAAAATACCAATAATTGGTTGGTTTTTATAAAGGGTATTTATTTGGGGCAGAAGCTTACAGTTACCAGGCCATAAAGCATAAGTTTCTTCCCTCACCAAAGTCTGTTGCCATGTGTTAGAGCATGACAGCTACTGACATTTGCCAGGGTTCAGGCTTCTTCGGTTCCTCTCTTCCCGGGGCTGTGTTGTTCTCCGGGCTCAGCAACTCTGTTTCCTCCACGAGGTCAGCTGTAGACTAGGAGGCTCTCTAGGCTTTGCCTCTCTCCACAAGGCCAGCTGTGAACCATCAGGCAAACGGCTCGTCTCTCTCTCCTTCCTCATGACCTTGCTCCTCTGTGTGCTTACTCACCTGGGCTCCAGCATTAAAACTCTGCATCAGAACTCCAACATCAAAAACTCCAACTCTGTTCTTTGCCATGTCTATTATCTTTGAGATCCCACCCATCAAGGGGCGGGCCTCAACGCCCTACTGATGTTGATCCCTAATCATAACTTAATCCTGTCCAGATGAACAGACCAGTTTACAAGCATAATCCAATATCTATTTTTGGAATTCATAACTATATCAAACTGCCAAACTGCTACTGGGGATTTCCAAGAGGAGATGTTTGGTTGGCACTTAGCTTCTTCATTACATAGGAGGGTCTTATACAGTAGGGAACAGAGATACATTGATTAGCGTAGAATATTTGTCCAATTTTAATAGGTTATCCTTACCGATCCTGAGACCAGCTAACCACTAAATATTGTGAAAGTTGCAACTTCGTCAGGACTGTCCCACTCTCTTGGAAAATCTTGTCCTTGGTCAGTTTTTATCTTTAGAAAAGTCTTTGCTTAGGGAATGGAGAGAATAGGGTCAGTAAAATTGGAGGGAGAGAAGGGAACTTTCACTTTGTATTTATGTCTTTCAAAAGGTGTTATGTATTACTTTTGTATTTTTTAAAATAAAGAAATTTTATATAAACTTTTAAAAAGTTTCTGAAGTGAAATTCAGTATTACACAAATATATTTGTCTGGAAACATCTTGCATTCGTCCTGTAAATCTGTAGGACCAGTCACAGACAGGGAATTTTGGTTGTCTTTTATGCAGAGACATTTTAAGTATATAAAATATACTTAAATATATATATATATGCAGGCAATTTTGGATCTGCTTCTTAAATTAGGTCAGAATTTGGGTGTAGGTTGTTCAAAGGTAGCTAGATTCTTCTCATGGACTTGTTGACTTAGCAGCAACCAAAGTCATTCTTCCTTAGCATCCTAGAGTCCTCTTATAAACTATGTCGGAAGGAGATGCCCACACTGGACTCCAGTCCAGTTTTGTCACTTATTAGATGCATAGTTTTGATCAAGTTATAAACCTCTCTGGAGCCCCAGTTTCTTTATTTGAAAATGGTGATGGCATCTTATTTTTTTAGGGTTATTTTGAGGATTAGAAGAAGGTAAAGTAGCATAGCAACTTGCACATAATAGGTGTAAAATAAAATGGTAGCTATTCCCATCAAAATCATTTTGTTCCTTGAATACTCGTATCACCCTGCTCTCTCCTCTCTATGCTTTTCACACATATAGCCTTGAGTTATTTCAACATAGAGTCATAATTTCGGCCATTTGTAATACCATTACAATTTTTTTTTTTTTTTAAATAGAAACTGCTCCTTCAGTGACTAATAAATTGAATGCCATGTTGAAAGTGTTTGAAAAACAGTCAGATATGTTGGAGAGGTAAGCTTTTAAAATAACTCCTTTCCCTAATTATAAAAATTAATACATATTTATTACAGAAAATTTGGAAACATATAGAAGAAAATATGTTTTAAAATATGTTAAAATTTTAGGGTTTTACATCAATTTTTATTATTTTGCATATGTATATTTTAAAAAATTAAAATTGCCTGCAAAATGTAGTTTGTGTATATACTTTTCATTTAGTTGTAATTCTTCATAAACTCATAGTCCTTTTGTTAAAATAAATGTTTTAAATTAAAGTAAAACATATGTCATAAAAGTGTGCATTACTCTATTTTAAAACAATTTTATTTCGATGTCAACATTGAAAAATTTTACAATTATCCAGGGCCTATTAGAAGGGTGATTGGTAACCAGATCAGAAGCAAAAAAAAAAAAAAAAAAAAAAAAAAAGTCCTGGGCAACTGCTAAAAATGGGATAGAAGGACTTACGGCTTGCATTAACTGGTCATCAGGAATTTGGTATGTGACTGTGTCAGGCCCCAGTTCACTTTTCCTTCTCTCTGCTGAGAATCTTCCCCAGCATAGATAGGTTCAAGGCTTTCTCAGCTTTTTCTGATGAAAGCTTTAACATGTTATACAATCACTCAAAATGAGAACCTGGTTTCCAAGCACATTTTTTCCACTGGTCCAAGATATTAAAGCAGGTACCTGTTCTATTATGCATTCTAATTCCTAATATCAGGCTATTGGTGCTAGTCATAACTGGTTTTAGAATTCCTGGACATAGCAGAAAGTAGTGTGAAGGTCTAAGCCAAAGGAGAGATTTTCCTTCTTGAATTGTCTTGTGCCCAGAAAAAGCTTTTGACCATTTGTCTGGTCAGGATACACTTTGTACATTTCTTTGAATGTTAAGAAGTATTTCGAAAGTTACTGTGGATGACCTACAGTTCTTTCAAGTGGCTAAGTTTTTATTAGATACATAACAGGTGTGTTGAAAAAGCATGTCTTTTGAAATGAAATCACAAAGCAACTTTATTTTGAACTCCTTATATCCATTTACATTTGCTAAATGGGGTTAACTTTTTCTCTGCCCCTGGGTAGTACCATGACTTTTCTGAGCGCTCTTAGGTAATAATTAATTTAAATTTAATTAGCAAACACTCTATACTGGGTTGAATAGTGTTTCATGCCCACCTGGAACCTCAGAATGTGACCTTATTTGGAAATAGGGTCTTTGCAGATGTAATTAGTTAAGATGAGATAATTCTGGATTAGGGTGGTCCTAATCCAATGACTGGTATCTTTATGAGAAGTGAAAACAGAGACACAGGCACACACAGAGGGAAGAAGGTCATGTAAAGATGGAGGCAGTGAGGCAGCTGCAAGCCAAGGAACACCAAGGATTCCTGGCAACTGCCAGAAGCTAGAAGAGGCCAGGCAGGATCCTCTCCTACAGATTTCAGAGGAAGTATGGGCCTGCTAACATCCTAATTTCTGACTTCTAGCCCCCAAAACTGTGAGCCATTACGTTTCTGTTGTTGCAATTTACCCAGTTCATGATATGTTGTTACCATGACTGGAGGAAACTAAGGTCCTTTCCCTCAGGTATTCCAGGGGGAATGCGCTGGGTGAGGTGATAGGTTTTTCTCTTTCATTACCTCTTTTCCAAGCAGTAGTTGTAGTTTCTGTTCCTCATGTATTTGGGAAAGGACAATAGAAAGTTGAGGCACACAGGAAAGCTCTCTTCTCCAAACTGCAGGTAACACATCAAAGTTTCTAAATGTTCTCTTTAAAGTGCTTCTCACTAGGCTTGAGCTAAGGGCAGGAATACTTATCCTTCCCCCATGGATTAGAATAGGCCTCAAGATGCCCAACAGCTTTCTGGAAAAAAAAACAAAAAAAACAAAAAAACAAAAAACCTCTTTTTAAATCTTTTTTTCCTGACTATTCCATATCCTCCATATGAATAAAAGGTTTTAGGTTTTAGCACCCTTTCTTGGCTGCCAACTTGCCCCCCCCCTTTTTAAGTACTAGTAGGTCACCTGCCTCACAATTTACTTTGGTATGTGATACTGTGGCCTTAGGGTCTCAGTTGATTACTCCATTTAACAACATGTTACATCTTTTAACATTCTGTTAAAATGAATACAGGGTACAGCAAAAGTGTTAAGTGTTATATCAGAAGTATAATGCTACAAATATTCAAAACACCATTTAAAAATTTACTTATGTACATTTCTTTTGCACTTATTTTAAAAATTTTGAATAAATTTTTAATTAAAAATTTTTGTTTCCGTCAACATTTGCTATATTCAATCAGAGAGACTGAAACAAAAATTAGTTTATTGTTCAAAATTCACAAAACTAAATGTGTTAAAGAAGTAATGATTAAACTTTCAAATGTTTTATTTTTTAGAAAAGTTTGTATTATTTATATTTCTGAAGTTATCGAAGTTTTAAATTGCACTAAGACTGTGGAACATCCTGTATTCTTTGAAAATATTTATTGAGTTTCTACTATGTGGCTGAATGCTAGGGACAAAAACCCAACTCAGATGAGCCTGATCAAAAGATGGATTTTATTATAAGGATTCTGGTCATCTTCCTGAACTCAAGTACAGCAATATGACTTGATCTCAGAAACAAGTTGTCTTAGTTTGCTGAAGGGCTGCTGATGCAAAGTACCAGAAATAGGTTGGCTTTTATAATGGGAAATTTATAAGGGTAAAAGCTTACAGTTCTGAGGCCATGAAATGTCCAAATCAAGGCACCATCAGAGATGCTTTCTCACCAAAGTCAGCTAGGTGATTCTAGTGTCCTGCCATGTGGCAATAAGGCAAGATGGCCTGTCTGCTGGTCTCACTCTACTTTCTCCTTGAATTCAGCTGTGGCTGATAAGTCATCTCTCCCTGGGCCTCAGCTCCTTGGGCCTCTCAGGGCTTCTTTCCTTGAGCTCAGCTGTGGGCAAACCTAGAGTCCTTTGTCTTACATGGCTAGATCAAATATGCAGCTTCTGTTCTCTCTGTGCCTCCCTCTCTGTGTCTTCATTTATATCAGACCCAGCAAGAGGGCAGAGACTCAATCTGAGTCACATATCACTGATGTAGTCCAATCAAAAGCAATCTAATCAAGTGATCTAAAGTGAATCTAGGGAAGCGGATGTAGCTCAAGCGATTGGGTTCTCATCTACCATATGGAAGGCCCCGGGTTCCATTCTCGGGGCCTCCTGGTGAAAGCAAGCTGACCCGTACCACGGAGAGCTGGTGCAGCAAGATGATGCAGCAAAGCCAGACACAGAGTAGAGACAGTGAGAGATGCAGCAGACTGGGGAGATGAGGTGGCTTTGGCTATTGAGTGCCTCTCTCCCACACCAAAGGTCCCAGGATCATGTCCCGGTGCCCCCTAAAGAGACAAAAGCAGACACGGAAAGCACACGGCAAATGGACACAGAGAGCAGACAGTGAGCACAAAACAACAGGGCGGAGGGCAGGAAATAAATAAATAAAAATAAATCTTAAAAAAAAAAAAAACTAAAGTGAATCTACTACAATCAAAGTGTACCATACCCACAGGAATAGATGAGTTTAAGAAAATTAAGAAAATAATCTTTTTTTTTTCATTCTCCATATTCAAATTGTCACACAAGTAGAAACCAGGATTTGAACACGAGCAAGATACTGTCCATTGAGAAATAACACATTAAGCTGTAAGGTAACAAAGATGTTTATTTGGGGTCTTAGAATTGCAATTCAGGGGCACAGATTTGAGGTGACTAAAGATTTCAGCTTTAGTCGCCCAAAGTGATAGTACTTGAATTTCCAATTCTAAAAATCCTTGGTGATAAAACTATTAATGCAACTAAGGACAGGTGCCCACTTTTGGACTAATCAACCTAGTCAAAGGCTTATGGTCTTGTAAGCTCTCTCAGGAATTATACTGATTCAGAGGGTGGAGGTGGGGGAAAGGGATGGTTCCTAGAAAAAAGGGGTGGTATCTACTATTGGGGTGGTGGTTGGTGCTCAGTGGTGAGCTGATATAGCAGGATGAATGCCATATTAATATAATATATCTTATAGAAAATGAAACTGTATTTAGTTATGCATGAATTGCACAGTAACAAGATAGGACAATCATACAGGTCTTTGGGTTGTTAATAGACATGTTTTTCCAGGGTCTAATCAGGATCTAGTCAATGCATTGCCTAGCTATTGGTCTGTGGGTAGTAGGAAATGGACAAGTAAGCAAAGACCCAGAGGTCCTTGAAAAGTTCTGCAATTATGGGACAAATTGGGGTGCCAATTAGAGACTGGCTTGTAGGATTGCTTGTGCAAACATTCTACCTCTATGGTGAACAAAGTGCTGAGAAAAGGGATCCAGTCTTGGGGAGGACGTTGTTATCATGGGTGAGAGCATTGCCTATCATCAGAATCAAGTTGTGGGCCTGACAGGAAAGCAGGTCTGTGAAGAAACCTACCATGATGCTTTTCTATGGAGAAATGGGAATCAGAAATGAGGATACTAAGCTGTCTTGTCTTTCAAACCATCTTTAGCCAGGTGCATGTATTGCAGGTAGTTATGTTATGTCAAATGTGGAGTTATTGTAAATATAATGTGTCAAATTCAAAGACTTGAATAAACTGCAGTAAACAGCTAAGGCACTGGCAAAGCAAAGGTATCCATTTGGCCAAAATAGGGCAGATTCTTACTTGACACCATTCAACAAACTAAATTTAATGTTGATTACAAACCTAAATGTAAGAAAATAAAACCATAAATATAGGGAATGCATTTGACTCTATAAAAATTAAAACATCTTTTTCAAAAATGAAGCAAAGGTAAAAGATAAGTAGTGGACTGGGAAAAAATCTTCATGCAGATACAATAGAAAAAAAAAAGAGTAGTAACCAGAATATATAAGTCCGTAAAAGAAAGGCAACCCTGAGGAAAGTAGGCAAAGTATATAAACGGGTAATTCATAGAAGAGATAAAATATGACCAATATCATTCAATAGATTTCAGTCTTACTTGAGATAAGGGAAATGAAAAGCAAAACAACATTTCTTTTTGCCTATCCATTTAACAGAAAAATAAAAGTTTGCTTATATCAAGTTTTGACAAACATGTAGGGTAATGAGTACTCTTAAAATACTAGTATAATAGAAATTGCTCACTTTCAAGGATAATTTAGCACAGTTTAACAGGCACAGGCATGCTTTATTATTCAGAGAAAGAAGTACACATATGTTCATGGAAACATATAAAAGGAAATTTATTTCACCATTGTGATAATAACAAAATAATAGAAACAACCTTAACGTTTGTTAGCATGAGTATGACAACAATCTATGGTAAAATAATGATAAGGTTATACTATGAACAACTATATGCCAAGAAATTATATAACTTAGATGAAGTGTAACTAAATTGATTCAGGAAGAAATAGAAAATCTGAATAGACTATAACAGGTAAAAAGATTTAATTAGTAATTTAAAAATTCCCATCAAGAAATTCCTAGGGTAGATGGCTTCACTGGTGGAATCTATGAAATATTTTAAAAAGAAATAATAACAGTCCTTAACAAACTCTTCCAAAAAACGAAGAGGAATGAACATTTCTCAACTCATTTTTTTTGAGACCAGTATTGATCTGATACCAAAACCAGGCAAATATATCACAAGAAAACTGTAGACCAATATCTGTTATAAATATAAATGAAAAATTCTTCAACAATATACTAGCAAATCAAGTCTAGCATCATATAAAAAGGATTATACACCATGAGCAAATGAGATTTATCCGAGGAATGCAAGACTGGTTTAACTACCAAATATCAGTTAATGTAATATACCATATTAATTGAATAAAGGACAAAAATAACATATCTTAATAGATACACACAAAGCATTTGACAAAATCCAACACCTTTTCATGAGAAAATTACACAACAAACTAGGAATAGAAGGTGTAGCAGTTTGGTATTATTTATGAATTCCAAAAAAGATATTTGATAATGTTTGTAAACTGGTCTGTTTCTCTGGGCGGGATACCCTTTGATTGTATTAGATTCAGCTGAGACATCTGATTGAATTATGTTAGGATTAGGGCTTTGATTTAACCACGTCATTAGAGTGTGACTCAGAGTTGAGTCCCAGCCCCCTTGGGTTGATAAAACAGACTCTCATATGGAAGTAGATACACAGAAGCAGATACGCAGGAAGAGAGAGTGCTCCATAGTCACTGCCCCATGAAAAGAGAAGAGCCTGATAATCTACAGCTGACCTTGTGGAGAGACCAGAGCATCTGAGCCCAGAAAGAAACAAGCCAGGGGAGAGAGATGAGCCTTAGGCCAGCCTACAGCTGAGATCAGAAGAAGCTGGGACCACAGAGCATTAAGAGGAAGGAGGAAGGCTGAACACTCATAGACATCGCCTGCCATCTTGTGTCAACACGTGGCAACAGACTTTGGGTGAGAAAATACTTCTTATGGTACCTTAAGTAGGACTCTTTAGGGCCTGATAACTGTAAGCTTCTACCCCAAATAAATACCCTTTATAAAAGTCAACAGAGTTCTAGTACTTTGTTTCAGCACCCCTTTGGCTAATACAGAATGGAACTTCCTCAACCTGATAAAGGCCATCTGTGAAAACCCATAGCTAACATCATACTTAATGATGAAAGGCTGAATATTTACTCCCTAAGATCAGGAAGAAGACAAGCAAGCCCATTCTCATCACTTCTGTTCAACATTGTACTGAATAGACATCCTTTGTTCATGGGTTCTTAGACTTGGCCATACCTCCCCAAATTGATCTACAGAATTAATGCAATCCCTATCAAAATCCCATCTGCCCTTTAGCAGGAATTGATAAGTTGATCCTAAAATTCATATGGAAATGCAAAAGCATTGCCAAAGGAGTCTTATAAAAGAACAAAGTTGGAGAACTCACACATAACTGATTTTAAAACTTAATACAAAGCTGCAGTAATCAAGACAGTGCAGTACTGGCATCAAGATAGCATATAGATCAATGGAGTAGAATTGAGAGTCCAGAAATAAACTATGACATTTATGGTCAATTGAATTTCACCAGGGAGGTCAAGACAATTCAATGGGGAAAGAATAATTTCTTTAATAAGTTGACTGGGACAACTGGATATCTAGTGCAAAAGATGAGGTTGGATCTCTTCTTCAAACCATATACTATAATTAACTCAAAATGACCAAATACCTAAATTTAAGAGGTAAAATTATAAACCACTTAGAAGAAACATAGGAGAAAATATTTGTGACCTTATTTAGGCAAATATTTCTTATATATGACACTAAAAGCACAAGCAACAAGAGAGAAACTAGATAGATTGAACTATAAAAATAAAAAACTTTTGTGCTGTAAATATGATCAAAAAAGTGAAAATAAGCTCATAGAATGGGAAAAATATTCATAAATCATATATCTGATAAGGGACTTGCATCCAGCAAATATAAAGACTCAAACCACTCAATATTGGAAAGATAAGTAACTCAGTTTAAAAATGGGTAAAAGATCTGAAAAGACATGTCTCCAAAGAAGATATACAAATGACCAATATGCACATGAAAAGATGCTCAACATACTTAGCCATCAGTGAAATGCAAATCAAAACCACAATGAGATACCAGTACACTAGATGGCCATAATAATTTAAAAAAAGACATGAATAACAATTGTTGGTAAGGATGTGGAGAAATTGGAACACTCATACATTACTGGTAGGAATTTAAATAGTGTAGCCACTTTGGAAAACAGTTTTGCAATTTCTCAAAATGTTGAACAGAGGGTCACTCTATGACCTGGAAATTCTGTTCCTCAATTTATACCCAAGAGAAATGAAAACATATATCCACTGAAAAACTTGTACATGTATATTCATAGCGGCAAAAAATGGAAGCAGAGTTGAATAGTAGTGACAGAGACTAAGTCTCTATCCTGCTCTGTATTATTTTTAAAATTTTTTACAAGGAAAATGTATAAACTATTCCACAAATAATAATGTAAATGTAAAATTCCAATGCATTATAGACGTTTTTGGTTTGTTTTTCAGAGCTATGGTGGATCATGATTTGTTAGAGGCTGTAAGTATACTGTATTTTCAATTTTTAATTGTGCTTTTTTTCTTGATATTCTCAGTACGTTCTAGAAATTGTCAGGGCACATAATCTTAAAAATCCAATGCTTGCTCAGTTAACTCAAGAGATTTCCATGCATATGGCAGCTGGAAAGTTTTGGCTATTCTTTTGATTTTTCTAGATTTATAATCACTTTTGAAATATTAAACTACAACATTCCATTCTTTAGTCATAGTCTTCTAACCTTCCATTCATTGTCACTTCTTGTTTCTTACCTTGTTCAGCCCCAATTACTACTTCATTATACAGATTAATACCAATGATTCGTTGTTTTCATGAGTTAATGAAGACTTTCTTATTTTAATAAAGTATCCAAATTACCCCTCTATATGAGGTGTTTGCTTTTCAAATTATTACTAAGATGATAAATTTGTTTTTAGAAATATAATAAGAAGCAAAGTGATTTTCAGTCATTACTAGAGGAGAAGTCAATGCTGGAAATTGAACTGCAAAAGTTGAAGAATGTAGAGGTTGGTAAAATTTAATATATGAAAATGGCATATAGTACCTTGTATTGAAATAGGAATCAGAGAATTATTTTGCAATGTTTTATATGTTTTCAATTGTAATAAATTTTCTTTAGCAGCTGGTTTTAAAAAATAAAATAATGCTATATTTTATATTACCATGTTAACTACTGAAAAAAAAAAAGAATGCTATGAAAAAGAGATATAAAATTTAAATAATTGAAAGCCATTTCTATACCAAATATTTAACATTATTAAATTTTCAGTAAATTAGGGTTTTCAAATATATTTTAAATGCATTTTATGATATTCTCTGCAATTATATAATGTGTGTCTCTTATTCTTTATACCAAGTAGAGTGACTAGAAATGGCAAGGATAAAGGAAATTTTGTTTTCTTCTGTTTTTTTTTTCTCCCTCCTTTGCCATTTTTATATAGCTTATAAATTCAATCTATAGACAACAAAGTCAAACGGATTAGAAGCAAATTTTTGCACTTAAACATATAAGATATATGGCTGAAGGAAAATACTCTTAAATCTACCAGTGTTGGTTACTTAATATTCCTTACTAGAGGAGGAAGCAGAAATAATACCAAGTGCTTTGCTATTTAATCAGTCAGGGAATCATGGATCCTACACAGATGCCAAATATAAAATCAGGGCTATCACTATGTTCGATTTAGAGATAATTCCACTTAGGGTTAGTTCCAATTAGGGGTAGAAAATCAGTACACAAAAGACTAAAACATATTATAGCGAATATTAAAGAATTGAGTAGTCTGGTTAAGTTTGAGAATTTTTGCAGAATCTTAATCATGTACTGATAGATTCACATGGAAAAAAACTTTGGAGCTTCATAGATGTCTTGAAGATGTTGCAACTGTTTGTGGTTTTGCTTTCCTGTATTGTGTCTCTAACCCACAGTTATTTAGCTCTTGAGTGCCAAAGTTTTTAAATGGGAGTCTTCAATATATGGTCTCTGATATGACATGATGTTCTTGTTTGAGCCATAGAATCTTTGTTGATCACTTGATAGGTTAATACTTCTTCGTACATTTTTATCTCCTCTCCCCCCATCACATCATTACTGCTTGATTCCTCACTAAACTTCAATATTATAGCATGTATTAAAGTCTAGTGGCCACATTTCTGATAATTCACTTATGTGAAATGCAATCAATGAATGACTTACTTTACTTTCTCTGATCAGAAATTACTTGTAGCATTTCTGACCATTATGTGGAAGTGTGAAGGAGAAATATCTAAGCAGCATTACTACATATATGGTACCATGTTATATCTACACAGAGGACAGTGGCAAAGAGATCTGAGAGTGAGTCTGATTTTCGAGAAGGAAATTTAACATGATACTTGGTAGAACAGGATGATGGGGAGAGAGTAAAGGCTATGACATTATGCCAAACTCAGAATTTCTAATACCATATTTATTAATTTTCCTCTAAAGGGTGCTTCCTTTCCTAACTTAAATTTTTCTTGCAATGATTTTATTTTTGTAGACAATTAAGTTTATAAATTAAAAGCACATTTGATTCCTAATCTTGTCTGAAAAATGTTAGTGTAGTCTCTGTGTGCCAGTTAAGGTGTTTTTTTCTCCTTTCCTTTCCTTCCCCTCCCTCTCCCTTCCCCTTCCCCTTCCCCTTCCCCTTCCTCTTCCCCTTTTGTAAGCAGGAGAAACTGACTTTGACTATCTAAAAGAAGATATTTATTGGACAGGTATTAGGGTCACTAACTAGGAATTGAAGGAAAAGTTGAAGAACCATGTTTGGTGAGGGATAAAACCAGGGCAGCTCTGGGAATCAAAATAACAGAAGCTCATGGATAACCACTACTTCTGCTTTTTCAGGGCATTGTTAGAGAAAGAGTTAATAGCTACTTTTCCCTATCCTGTTGGAAGTATACTGGCTCTGGAATGACTCAGCTCCAACTATTTCCCTTCCATAGTAGTCAAATTCTTGGGTGATTGGATTTTATTGGTCTAACTTGGGTAACTGCCACCAGGACAATTGGAGATAATGGAGGTGCAGAGCCCTCCTAAAATGTGGTGCTGTTTCTATTCCTTTCCTTTTTTTTTTTTTTTAGCATTTTTTTTTTTTTTTAATTAGAGAAGTGATAGTTTACAGAAAAGTCATACATAAAATACAACATTCCTATATACCACTCTGTCATTAACACATGGGTGCTGTTTATTAACAGAAGGGAAAAAGGGTACTAGACACACACATCTGGTATCCACTGTACCCTGTAATGTCCCCTAATTTCTATTTTATGCATTTATTTATTCTAGGTATCAGCCAACTTTTCCCATAAAAGTCCAGAGAAGTACTTTAGGTTTTGTGGGCCATGCTGCTTCCATTTGTAGTATGAAAACAGCTGCTGACAATACGTAAATGAATAAGCATGGCTGTGTTGCAGTAAACTTTACAAAGTAAACTTTGTAAACTTTATTTACAAAAATAGGCGGTAGGGTGGATTTGGTCCACAGTTTACCTACCCCTGATTTATTCTATTTGTGCTGCTGTGTGTCTTTCTGCCATAGATTTCTAAATAGGATTTCCTATGTGCATATATTTTGGTATGCTGTTGCTAGAAAATACTGCTTAAAGGAGATTTGTTTCTGCATTCTTTGTTTTGTTGCATTGGCCTTAGTGTCTGTTTTTGTGCCAATGTCTTAGTAGCTTCAATGATTACAGATTTAGAATAAGTCCTGATATCTTATAGGTCAAGTCTAGCCACCTTGTTCTTCTATAGGAATTTATTTATTTTTTACTTTTGCACTTTAGAATGAATTTTAGTATTATTTTGTCAAATTCCACAATTGTACTGAATCTGTACATCAAATTGGAGAGATTTGACATCTAGAATACCAAGATTCTCTCTTTTATTGGTGAACATGAAATGTCTCCAATTTTGAAGAGTTTCTTTAATGTTTTACAATCAATGTTTATTATTTTCTCCATGAAGGTCTTACTCATTTTAGCTAGATTAATCTTAGAGGCTCAGTTATATTTTAATTGTTATCTTTTGAAAGTATCTATGAATAATGATAACCTACATTTTCTTGCTTTCCAATGTGTAAAAATTTTTTCTATTTCTTTTTCTTGCCTTGCAGACTGGCAAGACCTCTAGAATAATACTGGATAGAAGTGATGAGAGTGGGCATTTTTCTTTTGTTCCTGATTTTTAAGGGAATTTTCCTTGTTTCCTGTGGCCTCTTTTGATCGCTGTCTCTCTCTCAATACAGTTTATAATATTAAAGGAATTTTCCTCTGTTCTTAATTTGTTAAATATTTATTTCATGCTCCACAAAATTCTTCCAGCCTCTGCCCACTGTTCAATTCCAAAGTCATTTCCACATTTTATAGTTATATGTTAAAGCAGTATCTACTTCTGGTTGCCAAAATCTGTATTAGTTTTCTATTTGATGCTGTGACAAATTACCACAAACTTAGTGGTTTAAAACAACCCAAATTTATTATATTACAGCTTTGTAGGTCAGAAATGTTTAGTATAACGTTATAATAAACATTTCTGACCTACATTTGGGCTAAAATCAAGATGTCATCAGGGCTGCATTCTTTTCTGAAAGCTCTAGGGGAAAATCAGACTATGTCTTCTCTAGCTTCTAGAGGCTGCCTGCTTGCCTTGACATATGGCTCCCTTTCTCCATTTCCTAACCCAGCAACTTGTTTTCTATTTTATGTAAATTTGCTAAATAATATATTTCTACACTTGCATTTTAATTTTCTTTCTTATGGTTTATTTGGGTTTACTTTGCTATTCTCTGCTTGAAATGGATGCTGAGCTTGTTAGTATTCTGCCTATCTTCTTTTCTCATATAAGGGTTTAAGGCCCTCCATTTCCATCTAACCACTATTCTAGCTCTACGCTATACATTTTTTTTTTTTTTTTATTTACATTTTTTTTTATTATGGGTAAAAATCAAAATTCTCACAATACATACAAACATTTGCAAAATGATATATAAATATATATGCATATATGTGTATTTGCTTACAAAAATGTTGTTTATATATATATATATATAAACATATATTTTAAGAGGTGCTTAGATTACTCAAAATATTACACGGAACCCACTGGGATTCCCATGTTGCCCACCTCCCACACCTCCCATCACATCCCACACAAACATCTCCCACAATGTGGCCCACCACCCTCAATGAACTTACACATCCTGGAGCCTTGCCACCAACCATAGACCACAGTTCACACTGTAGACCACACTCTCTCCC
>JAKSZT010000049.1:14176797-14222173 GCA_026826555.1 Tolypeutes matacus
CTGCATCCCATAGGTTTTGATATGTTGTGTTGTTGTTTTCATTAGTTTCAAGGTAGTTACTGATTTCTTTTGAAATTTCCTCTTTGACCCACTGTTTGTCTAAGAGTGTGTTGTTTAACTTCCATATCCTTGTGCCTAACCTGTTTCTCTGGCCCTTATTGATTTCCAACTTCATTCCGTTTTGGTCAGAGAAATTACTTTGTATAATCTCAATCTTTCTGAATTCATTGAGTGTTGTTTTGGGGCCTAGCATGTGGTCTATTTTGGAGTATGTTCCATGTGCACTGGAGAAGAATGTAAATCCCGCTGTATTTGGGTGTAGTGTTCTGTATATGTCTATTAAGTCCAAATCTTCTAATGTATTGTTGAGTGCCTTCGTTTCTTTATTGATTCTCTGCCTAGATGTTCTGTCTAATGATGATAGTGGTGTGTTGAAGTCCCCTGCTATAATTGTAGAGGAATTTATTTCTCCTCTTAGTTTTTCCAGAGTTTGCTGCACGTATTTTGAGGCACCTCGATTAGGTGCGTAAATGTTGATGATTGTTCTCTCTTCTTGAGAGATTACTCCTTTTACTAATATGTAGTGTCCATCTTTGTCTCTTACAATAGTTTTGCATTTAAAGTCTATTTTGTCTGATATTAGAATAGCTACTCCTGCCCTTTTTTGGCTATTGTTAGCTTGTAAAATGGTTTTCCAGCCATTCACTTTCAGCCTCCTTGAATCCCTGGGCCGAAGGTGGGTTTCTTGTAGACAGCATATAGATGGATCATATTTTCTTATCCATTCTGCCAATCTGTGTCTTTTGATTGGTGAATTTAATCCATTAACATTCAGTGTTATTACTCATAACGAATTTCTTACTTCAGTCATTTTTTCTTTGGGTTAATGTATGTCATATGTTGTTTTGTTTCTCTTTTTGAGTTTTCAGTTGTTTTTAAACTCTCCTCCAACTCTCTCTCCTTTGTTTTTTCCTTTCAACTTGTAGAGATTCCTTTAGTATTTCTTGAAGTGCTGGTTTCTTCTTGACATACTCTCTTAATTGCTGTTTATCTGTGAATATTTTGAACTCTCCATCATTTTTGAATGCCAATTTTGCTGGATAGAGAATTCATGGCTGGAAGTTTTTTTCTTTTAGTGTTTTGACTATATCATACCACTGTCTTCTTGCCTCCATGGTTTCAGCTGAGAAATCAGCACTTAATCTTATTGTGCTTCCCTTGTATGTGATGGTTCTCTTTTCTCTTGCTGCCTTGAATATTTTCTCTTTGTCTTGAGCATTGGACAATTTCACAAGTATATGTCTTGGAGTTGGCCTGTTGGGATTTATACTATTTTGGGTGCGCTGTGCTTCCTGGATCTGCACATCCATTTCTCTCAATAGAGTTGGGAAGTTTTCAGCCATAACCTCCTTCAACACTCCCTCCGTTCCCTTTACCCTCTCTTCTCCCTCTGGGATGCCCATAATGCGTATGTTTGTGCGTCTTGCATTATCGGTTAATTCCCTGAGACCATACTGGATTTTTTCTATCTTTTTGTCTATCTTTTCTACAATCTCTTTGATTTCAACTGTATTGTCTTCCATATCACTAATTCTTTCCTCTGCCTGTTCAATTCTGCTGCCATGTGAGTCCAGCGTCCTTTTCATTTCTTGACTTGTGTCTTTGTTCGCCATCATATCCATTACCTTTTTAGGTGTGTTAGCTATTTCTTCAGTATGTTCTCCCAGTGTCTTCTTTATATCCTTAATCTCTTCCTTCAGTTCTTTAAGTTGGTCCATGATATTTGTTTGGATAGCTTTGATTAGTTGTTCGATGTACTGCATTGCTTCCTGGTTTTTATTTTGTGCACTGGACTGGTCCATGTTTCCAGTTTCTCAGAGTCATTTGTATTTTTCTGTTGCCCTCTGGTCATCATATTATCTTGATGGGTTTGTTTAGTTGATTAGCTTTTCTCTATGCTCTAGAATTTTATTTAGTTGTTGGTTCTGCATGTGAGTTAAGTTTTCTCTTTGGCAGTTTTTCTTCTTATTTTATTTCCTTGCTTCTTTCTATGTTCCCTTGAAGGCAAAAGTTTAGGGCCAGAGGAATCAAAAGATGTAAGGAAGGCAGAAGGATAATAGAAATATTGATAAAAGTTAGAAGAGGGGCAAAATGAGACTTAATGAGATGAATATTTAACTTGAGTAGGCAGTGTAGAGTACTAGGAAAAAATATGGAGTTCCTACAATGGACTGGGAAAACAGATGGAGGAATATATATATATATAGTGATTTAGAAGGCTAGAATTATGAGGAGGGAGAGAAATAGAAGAGAAAGGTCTGAAAGGAAAAAGTTAATACTAATAAAAAAAAAAAAAAAAAAGAAAAAAGAAGAAGAAGAAAACAAAATAGTTGGGATAGAAATTGACACCCTTAAGTTGTGGGCCTATGAAAAAATGTTGTCTCTAAGATCCACAACAGAAAACAGAAGGCAGAAAGATGCAGGAATGATAAGCGATAGTTTGTAATACAGAATCAATATATACAGCGAGTGGGAAATTACTGAATAAGAAGCCCAGCAAATAAGCGACCAGCTGGCAGCACCTATTTAAAAAAAAAAAATAGAAGAAAAAAGGAAGGGGGGAGGAAAACGGGAATAATAGCAATAGACCAGAAAGTAACAGAGAGAAACCAAAGATCCACCCAGGCAAGCAGTCAAACAGAGCTAAGGGGGGTCAATGATTCCCCTAGGGTCCACGTGGATCCTTCCTGCCTACTTGTGTTTATCAATGAATTTCCCCACAGGGTTCTATATGCAGGTCCTGAAACAGCTTTTAGCTATTAAACTAAATTAAAAAGAATTTTATTTTTCATTGGATGAGGTGACCTCACTTTTTTTTTTTTTTTTAGCCAAATGCAGGACCCAAAATAATTCCTCCTCTAGACCAACCCCCTTACGGAAGGGACCCTAGCTGGGCCCGTGGAAATTAATCAAGCACGTCCCACTTTCCGGACTCCCCAGGTTAGCTGTAGCTCTGTTGTTAGTCAGTGAGGAGTGCTAAAGACGGCGGATTCCGCCCCTTCTGACGCCGAGCTCCAGCGTCACCGGGCTGCTCAGTAAATCAGTTTGAGTGCAGATTCGCGTCTGCTCTCAGCCTAATGCTGCTTCAGGTCGGCTTATCTGCTCCCCAAAGCTATGGGGCGGTACAGGCAGCCAGATCTATGTCTAAAAATATAAAATACCCTTCCCTGTCTTCCAACCGAACCCTCCCTTCTTTGGGAAGTGTCCCTTCCTCCTGGCTCCGCAGCGGCCCGGGTCTTATCCCTGGGTGGCTAGGGAAATCAGCTGCGTTGCCCGACCAAAATCCCCCCTCTGGTTCACTGGGTGCTAATTAGCTCGTTTGCTCTATTCACACAAGGTCCAAGGGGTGCCAGGCAGGCAGCCCCCCAGAAAATAAAACTTTTTCACCCTGCCCGCGGCTCAAAATGGCCGTTTTATTCATTTTTTCCCTAACCGCGGGGCTCAGCCGCCTGTGCCAACCTCCACCGGCAGCCTCAAAACTCACGAATCTCCACCGTTCGGTCCACGCCGCCGATCCGCGCAGATAGATGTCCCAAGCCTCTCACTCCACACGTGCACAGCACAGACCCCCCGGCAGGACCCCTTCCCCAATCCGCCTTGCTCTGGGAGCTTGCAGTGTGCCTACACTATACATTTTGATATGTGGTATTTTCTTATTGAGTTCTAGCTTTTTAAATTTTAGTTTTGAAATAATTTTAGATATATAAAATAGCTGTAAAAATAGTACAGAGTTCCTGTATACTCTTCACTTGGTTTTCCCTGTTAACTTCTTATACCACATCACATCACATTGGTATGTTTATCACAACCAAAAAATTAACATTGGTACAATAGTCTTAAATGGACTAGAGACATTATTCATATTTCTCCAGTTTTTCCACTGATGTCATTTTTCTTCCAGGATCCAATCCAGAATCCCCCATTAAATTTAGTTGTCCTGACTCCTTTGTTTCTGTGACGGTTCCTCAGTCTTTGCTTGTCTTTCATGACCTTTGACACTTCTGAAGAGTAATGGCCAGTTATTCTGTAGAATGTTTCTTAATTTGGCTTGTCTGACGTTTTTTCCTGATTACATCGAGGCTATACATTTTTTGGCAAGAATACCACAGAAACTAACTGCCCTTCTCAGTGTATCATAAGATGTAATTAATAAATATCTTGAGGGAAATACTTTGAGAAAATATTCTGTTTCTTCTCAAATTTTTATCCATTGATTTTAGGATCCATTGGTAGATTGTCTGCAACAATATTTACTGTCATATTCTGATGGTGATTTTATATTTCCTTCATAACTTCTACATTTATTAATTGGAATTTATTCTATATGAAAGGTCTGTACCCTCTCTCCCATTTATTTATTCAAGTATTTACCCAATTCATTTCCTTTCTTAAAATGTTTTTTCTTTTTCTGTTTTTCCTATTGTTGACTCCTTCAGGTTGGCTCCTATGTCTATTTGAAAACTTCCATCCTTTTTTGAGCACTTATTTTCTGACACTACAAGATGCTCCAGGCTCATCTTGTATTTTCCCTGCCCCAACCCTAGAAGCAATCATTTCTCCCAGGAACTTTGGTTGCTATCATTAGAAAATAGTATTTAGAGACCTGGACCTGGGTGCTAAGTATGCTCATTGATTCTACAGTGTCATTGTTTTTATGCCCTCCTAGTGGACATAGCTAGGAAATCTATATCCTTGTGGCACATGCACATTTCTTTTTCTAACTATGTATGTGTATATGTATACATGAATTTTTACTAATATCTCCAATTCCAGTCCAATACCACAGAGTTCATTGTAGCCTTCCTCTTTTGCTTATTTGTAATTCTTCCTCTGATAATGAGATACTTGGCTTTATCTACAAAAATATTTACTTATTTATTCAATCCTAAAATACATATGAAGGCACTTTCAGAATTGCTAACCATACTCCTGTAAGAAACAAATACATGGACTAGAGTTCATTATTTGTGTACAGTTCTCATTTTCTCTTCTCTCTTTCTTTGGATTTAGCCTTATAGAACCCAGTAAAAAACTGTGTTTTAAAGTTACTTAGTTCTTTTCTTCCCTACCCAGTTTAGTGTGGTTATGTTATTTATTTATAAAATGAGTAGGTTCATTTGTTATTTTTGTATTCCATTTTTTTTGTATTTTAAAGTTTTTATTTTGAAATACTTTCAAACTTACAGAACAGTTACAAAAATAATACAAACCCCATACAGAGAAATCCAACATACTACTATCCCCCAGATTCCCAGATTCACCAGTTTTAACATTTTGCCACATTTGCTCTATCTCTCTATTGATCTGTCATTCTATCCATTTATCAATCCATTTTATGAACACTTGAGTGTAGATTGTATAGATCATGCTCCTTGAACACTTAATACTGCCATGTACATTTTCTAAGAACAAGGATATTCACTTATGTAATTACTTTAAGTGCAGTTATCAAGTTCAAGAAATTTAATGTGGATATAAAGCTTAGTCTATATTCCAATTTTTCATATATCCCAGGAGTTTCCTTTTGGACTTTATTTCTTCCCTTAATAGAGCCTGACCAGGATCACATCTTACCTTTAAATATTGTCTCTTTAGTTGCTCATTCTTTTTTTTAAATTGTGGGAAAATATATTTTCCTGCTCAACCACTTCCAAACATACCATTCAATGGTATTACACATATTTACAATGTCTCAGTATTCTTCAATATTCCATTACTAAAACTTTCCCATCTCCCCAAAAAGAAACCCTCAGCCATTATGCATTAACTCCACATTACCCTTGCTCCCCACTCCTAGCAACCTGTACTCTAATTTCTGCCTCTATAAGCTTGCATATTTTCTGATATTTTCTTTATAGTTACCATGGGGTTTAAATTTAACATTCTAATCTATAACAATCTTTTTTGCTAGGATATCAAGTTAAACTTCAATGCTATACACAAACTATGCTCCTATATCCTTGCTTCCCCCCACCTTTATGTAGTTCTTGTCACAAATTACATCTTTATGTATTGTGAGTCCAAAACCACTGGTTTATTATTACATTTTATACATTTGCCTTTTAGATCCTGTAGGAAGTAGACAGTAGACTTACAAACCAAAAGTACAATAGTCTGGCATTATATTTACTGAAGTTCTATATTTATGTGGCTTTGATCTATTGCCTATTGTCCTTTCCTTTCAATCTTTAGAACCCTCTCCAACATCCCTTGTAGTGCTGGTCTAGTGGTAATGAACTCCCTCAGCTTTTGTTTATCTGTGAATGTCTTAATCTTTCCCTCATTTTTTAAAGATAGTTTTCTCAGATATAGAATTGTTGGTTGGCACATACTTGCTTTCAGGGCATTGAATATGGCATCCCACTTCTATCTTACCTCCATGGTTTCTGATGAGAAATCAGTACTTAACCTTATGGAGAGTCCTTTGTATGTGACTCATTGCTTCTCTCTCATGGCTTATATTTATTTTTACTTATTATTTTTCGAATATAGGCTCTAAGGTTTTATTTTTTTGTCTTTGAGCTATGTAAAATCCATACATAAATATAAAAAGTTATAACGGCAATGCCCTATCAGCCAAAGATCATCAGGGACACACACAGAGTCAAACAAAGATGGGTTATTACTTGCTGCAGCAAGGGAGACCTCACACCATAGGGAATAGGATGCCAAGAGGGCTTGTTATAGGATTTGGGCTTGCATTAGGTGGATTTGGGGAGGGTTCAAAGAAAGAGAGGTCTATTTTAGATATGGCGCTATCATCAGCAGGGGTAATTCAGTGATTGAGTGTTTTAATAATTTAAATGTAAGAAGTATAATGGAGCAGGGCTAGAATTGTCATTGGAGGAGTAGCAGTCACTTATGTTAGCTGGGGAAGGGACAATTGACCATATTTGTGGTTGTATAATGCATCTGTTTAGGCATGTTTATAGAGTGGATTTATTTTCTTCACCTTCCATCATATCTGATTCCTCATTTAATTTCAATAGTCTGTGAGATTGTCTATGTTCATCAGGGAAATGCCTTGACTTATCTGGTAGCATCCAGGCCAGCTACCAAACTAGCTCAGGGCAGCTCTTTTCCTTAACAGTGTTGCATAGGATCACATGTGGCATTGAGTTTACAGAGTATGGTGGCAGAAAGCAAACAGAAGGATACTGCTTAGCAGTTTTTGCTACTGTAATATGGCAGTCCTTGGTCCCTGATTCTGCTCATTCTGTGTATGTGTGCTGATCAAAGCACTCCCCACTGAGAGCTGGGAAATTCTACTTTTTTTTTCTTTTTTGAAGATTTATTTTATTTATTTATCCTCCCTCCCCATTGTTTGAGGTCTCTGTCTGCTCTCTGGGTCCATTTGCTGTGTGTTCTCTGTGTCTGCTTGTCTTCTCTTTAGGAGGCCCTGGGAACTGAATCTGGGACCTCCCATGTAGAAGAGAGGTACTCAATCACCCAAGACACCTCAGCTCCCTGGTTTGTTGTCTCTCTCATTGTCTTTCCTCTTTGTGTCTCTTTTGTTGTGTCATCTTGTTGCATCAACTCACGGTGCCTGCCCGCCACGCCAGCTCACCTTTCCAGGAGGCACCAGGAACCGAACCTAGGACCTCCCATATGGTAGTGGAAGCCCAATTGCTTGGGCCATATCCGCTTCCCTCTGTCTTGTTTTTTAAAGCAAAAACACCTTGCTTGGATGTGGTAGTACCTCAAATGATATTGAACTGGGACCATGTTTTTCCAGCAGCAAAGGCCATGATGGTGACATCCTCTGGCCCAGCACTTTATCCTGAGGAGCCGGCTTGAAGCCAAAGTGCTGCCCAAGGGAGGAATGCAGCTAGGGAGTTGATGTGACTGAGCAGAGTAGGACCCAGTTGGGCTCACTCTGTTGGTTTTCAGCAGAGGTCCTGAGTCACTTTCCCCATTGGACTCAGAAGGGGTCAGTGGGTCCCTTGCTGTCACTCCCCTCACCCTGACCTGGGCCCAGCTCCCAGGAGGTCCAGGTCTAGCAGTGGGCAGGTCAGCCTTGTGGGCAGAGAGGGCCTCTCTCTTTATCGTTAGCATTTGATAGTTTGCCTATATTATGCTGCATTGTGGATTTGTTTGGGTTTATCCTGTTTGGAGTTCATACATCTTAGATGTGTATATTCATGTCTTTCATTAAATTTGGGAAGTTTTCTACCATTCTTTCTTTGAATATTCTCTCTACCCCTTTCTCTCTTCTGCTGGGACTCCCACAGGATCTTGAGACTGTTCACTTTTCTTCATTCTTTTTTCTTTCTACTCCTCAGGCTAGATAATTTCAAAGTTCTTATCTTCAAATTCACTGAGTCTTTCATCCAGCCCTAATCTGCTGTTGAACCCCCTCTAGGGGATTTTAAATTTCTGTTACTGTGGTCTTCACCTGTGTTTGGTTTCTTTTCATAATTTCCATCTTGCTATTTATATTCTCTTTGTGTTAATCTATTGTTTTCCTACTTCCCTTTAGTTCTTTGTCTTTGATTTCCTTTAGTTCTTAAGCATATTTAGGACCACTATTTTATAGTCTTTTTTTTGAGATGTCCCAGGTCTGGTCCTCCTCATTAATGGTTTCTACTGCTTTAATTTTCTCTTTCCTGTTTCACTGTATATTTTATTATCTTTTGTTGAAACCTGGATATTTTGATATTTTAATGTGTTATTACTAGAATTTTGTCTCTGAGGCATCTGTTCCTTAAGGTTGTATCCAGCTAGTGTTACAACAGAGCTTTCCTTGAATGCCAGGAGCTAACAACAACAAAAAAACACACAAAGGAAATACCTTTCCCACTCTGCAGATTGGCCTGTGTGAGTGCTCTGTTGCAGAGCTTAAGCTTACACTGAGTTTAGAGAATAGCTCGAGGCCACAGTGTAGGGCTTGCTTGATCCTTTCTACTCATGTCTCTTGTCTTGAGCATACACATGTGGCCCTAGGAATTCATCCATTTACACTGATATGAATGTCCCCTCTTTCCTAGGAAAAAGTTTCCTTATGGTCCTGGGCACCGAACTGTAACAGCTGTTGGAATTTTTATCAGTATTACATTAAATCTGTGAATCAGTTTGGTTAGAATTGACATTTTAATGATATTTAGTCTTCCAATCCATGAACACAGAATGGTCTTCCAATTATTTAGGTCTTCTTTAGTTTCTTTTAGCAATGTTTTGTAATTTTCTGAATACAGGTCCTTTATGTCCTTGGTTAAGTTTTTTCCTAAATAGTTGATTCTTTTAGTCATTATTGTAAGTGGATTTTTTTTGACTTCCTCCTCAATTTGCTCATTAATAGTGTATAGAAAAGCTATTGATTTTTATGTATTAATCTTGTATCCTGCCACTTTGCTGAAGTCGTCTGTTGTCATTTGTTATGGATTTTTTATGGATTTTCTAGGTGTAGATATCAGTGAGTAGTGAAAGTTTTACTTCTTCCTTTCCTTTTTGGGTGACTTTTGTTTCTTTTTATTCCTAATGTCTAGCTAGAAATTCTAGTACAATATTGAATAACAGTGGTAACAGTGAGCATCCTTGTCTTGTTCCTGATCTCAGCCTTCCTAGTGGTATGAAGTGGTATCCCATTGTGGTTTTGACTTGCATTTCCCTATGAATAATGATGTTGAGCATCTTCTTGTGTACTTACTGTCTATTTATTTAACTTTGGAGAAATGTCTATTCAAGTTGTTAGTTCATTTTAAAATTGGGTTGTCTTTTAGTTGTTGAGTTGTAGCAGTTGCTTATATTCTGGATCTTAAACCCCTATCAGATATATGGTTCAAAATTTTTTTCTCCCAATATGTAGATTGAATTTTCACTTTATTGATGAATAAATCTGACATGCAAAATTTAAAAAATTTTAATAAAATCCATTTTATTTTTTATTGTTGTTGTTTATGCTTTTGGTGTCATATCTAAGAAATTATTTCCAGGTTGTGAAGGCTCCCCCCAAGTTTTTTTCTAGTAGTTTTATGGTTTTAGCTCTTAGGTTTAGATCATTGATTCATTTAGAGTTAATTTTTGTATATTGTGTGAGGTAGGTGTCCAACTTTATTCTTTCGTAAGTGGATATCCACTTTTCCCAGCACCATTTGTTGAAGAGACCATTCTTTCTCCAGTTAGTGTACTTGGCACCCTTATCAAAGTTGTGTGTGGGTTTATTTCTGAACTCTCTATTCTATTCCATTCTGTCCATCTGTATCTTTTGATTGGAGAGTTTAATCTATTTATATTCAGAATTACTATTGATAAGGCAGAACTTACTTTAGCCATTTTGTACTTTTTTTCTTATAAGCCTTATATCTTTTGTTGAACTCCATTTCCTCCATTACAGCCTTATTCTGCATATAATTTATCAGAAAGATTGATCACCTTCTCATTTCTGTTTCTGTTCATATTTTGAATACTTTCTTTGGGTTACCCTGGTGTTTGTATTTAACATCCTAAATCTATAACAAAATTGTTTTTAATGATACAAATTTAACTTCAATAGCATGCAGTTTTTGCTCCTATATCCATCATTGCTTCCTTATATTTTGCATGCCTATCACCATAGAAATATGATTATTTCTTATTCTATTGTATTTTAAATCATGTAAGAAATAGAAAGTATAGCTACATACTTAAATTATAGACTTTATAAATAACTGGAAGAACACAATGATACTGGTATTTGTATTTATCCATGTATTTACCTTTAGTAGAGATTTTTACTTTTTTATACAGCTCCAAACAACTATCTATTGTTCTTTCTTGTCAACCTGAATAACTCCCTGTAATATTTCTTGTAGTGACAAACACCCTCAGCTTTTGTTTATCCATGAATGTTTTAAAACTCTCCCTCATTTGAAAGACAATTTTGCTGGATATAGAATTCTTAGCTGGAAGTTTTTTTGCTTTCATACTTTAATTATGTCATCTCACTGCCTTCTTTACTACATAGTTTCTGATGAAAACTTGGCCCCTAGTCTTATTGAGACTTCCTTACATATGACATGTTGCTTCTCTCTTGTGGCTTTTGCATTCTCTTTTTATATTTGACATTTTATATTTTGATTATTATATATCTTGGAGTAGGTATATTTGGGTTTATCCTGTTTTGAGTTCATTGAGCTACTTGGATGTGTATATTCATCAATTTTGAGAAATTTTCTGTCATTATTTCTTATAATATTCTTTCTTCCTTTATCTATTTTTCCTTCGGGGACTCCCACAATGCATATGTTGGTATGTTTTGTGTTGTCCTACATGCCCCTTAAGCTATTCTCACTTTTTTCATTCTTTTCTCAAACTGCACCTCAGACTGAGCATTTCCATTTTGCTGTCTTCTAGTTTGCTGATTCTTTCTGTCTATTCAAATCCTCCATTTAAAATTTCTAGTATATTTTCAACCTCTGTTATTGTGTTTTTCATCCCTGAAAATTCTTTATAGTTCCTTTAAAATTTTTCTAATTCCTCCTTTTGTTCATTTATCATATTCTTGATTTCTTTTTTAAAATTCCATGTCTATGTTTTTGTTTAGCTCATTGAACTTATTTAGGAGAGTACTGAACTCTGATTAGTTATTTGAATGTCTGTGTTTCCTTTGTTGTTGTTTTGAATGGGCCAACTCATTCAGTTTCTTTGTATGTCTTGTGATCTTTTTTTTGAAGCCTGGACATTTGGTTTTTATTGATGTGCTAACTCAGATTCTCCCTCTGAGCTAAGGTTTTAGTGTAGATTGGCTGGTGTGTGTTATGGCTCTTCTTCAACACTTAGCCAAGTTTATACTGGACCAATAGAATGGCCTATGTTAACAGTTCAATTTTTCTTAGGTCTCACTGAGCCTGTGTCTTGCCATGGGTGTAAACAGTAAATTTCAAGAATTTTCCCAATATGTGCAACTGTTTCCTCTTCAAGAATGGAGTCCTCCTCATCTTCTCCTTCTGGGGCTCTATGCTTTGCTCTGTTTTTGTTGTTTTACTCCCTGGAAGCTGTGGTCTACACAGTTCCTCGACTGCAGTCTGGTTTGCTTTTTCACTCCAGCTTTCAGCACTGGGTCTGCTTTGTGGTTCTGCAGCTCAGCTCCCCTTTTCTGTGCTGATTTTTTTGCCCTGGGTAATTCTGGGTTAGGAGGCCCAGATCTGTGCCCTAAGTCTGTCTGCCTTCCTAGGAGCTGTTGGGGGTTGATGTAGAAAGACACCCAATATTATAGTTTAGATGTACCAGTAATTAGGCCCAAGGAACCCCCACTGGGAATGTGCGTGGCCACCATGCTGCCCCCACAGGTTGATCAGCTCTTAGGGACCTGTAATTAAGTGCATGTGGGCCACAAAATTGCTACTTCTGGTCAGTCAGGTCACAGGAACCTGCATTGAATGCACACAGATCACTGAGTGACGATTGTGAGTTGTACAAACTGCTCTGTGGATTTGAGTGTGGAGGATGGGCTAGACCAGGTGATTTATCCTATCTCTCTCCTACCATTTTTTAGGTGTCTTTTTTTTTTTAAACCTATTCAGTGTTTGCTGAGTTGTTTGCTAGTCTTGATCATCTTCTAGATTTTTAAGAATGTTGATTCTGCCTTTATTATTATTATTATTTTTGGTGTTTCTAATGGGGAATGTTCACCAGCCCACCTCACACACCACCATCTTTATGACATCACTCGTTTGGAGATGGTTTTTTTTAAAACTTTTTATCTCCCCCGAGATGGCTCCCTCATTTGTTTGCTCACTGTTTTTGCTCATTGTCTGCTTGTTATTCTTACTCATTGTTTTTTGCTTGTTGTCTGCCCATTGTCTGCTTGTTATGTGTTTGTTTCTTCTTAGGAGGCACTGGGAACCAAACCTAGGACCTCCCATGTGGGAGGCAGGCACCCAACTGCCTGAGCCACATCTGCTTCCTTGAAGATGTTTTTATTCCATATTTCTCATGTATTCTTTAAAAAAAAACTGTATTGTGATATAGTTGACACAATAAAATATACAATAATAAGTTTATATACACTCATTAAATCATAATCACAATCAAGATAATGAATATGTCCATAACAGTGAAAAGTTTCCGTGTGTCCTTTTTAAATCTTTTGTCCCATTCTTGCCCCCTACTCCAAGTATCCACTGATTTGCTTTTTGTTTCTATAGATTACTTTGAATATTTTGGAATTTTATGTAAATTGACTCATGTACTATGCAAACTTTTTTGTCTTTTTTCACTCAGCATAATAATTTTGTGTTAATATCATCCATGCTGTTGTGTATATTAATTCATTCCTTTTGCTTACAGAATATCCCATTGTATGGATATATCACAATTTGTTTATCCATTCATGTATTTATAGTCATTTTGATTGTTTCCAGTTTTGAGGTATTACAAGTAAAGCTGCTCTATGAACATTCATCTACAAATCTTTCTATGTGAAAGTGCTTTTATTCCTCTTGGGTTAAAAAAGAATAGCAGTGGAATAGCTGGGTTATATGGTAGGTAACATTTTTTAAGAATCTGCCAAATTGTTTTCCAAAGTGGATGCATTCCCACTAGCAGTATATGACAGTTCTGGTTGCTCCATTTCCTCTGCACTTGCTATGTTCAATATTTAAATTTAATTTTAGTTATATTGGTAGGTATGTTGTGTCTCACTGTTTTTTTTTTTTGTTTTTTTGTTTTTTTTTTTTTACCAGGAGGTCCCGGGGATTGAGCCCAGGTCCCTCCATATGGGAGATGGACCCCCAACCATTTGAGCTACATCCATCCCCCATCACTGTGGTTTTAATTTGCACTTCCCTAATGAATATGATGTTGAGCTTCTTCTCATATACTCATTTGCCTTCTACATATCTTCTTAGTTGATGTGACAGTTTGAAGCTTTTTTGTGGATTCCAAAAATTATCATGTTCCTGGAGCTAATCCATTCTGGTGGGTGTGGGATTCTTTGGTTGGAATGCACTCAGTTGGGGGGCCTTTGATTTCATTGCTTCAGTGAGGCATGGCCAAGGATGGGTCTTTGTCCTCTTGCTGGAGTTCTTTATAAATGGAAGACTGAAAGCAGCAAACACACAGAGAAAAGCCATAGAGACAGAGAGAAGGAGCTCAAAAAAAGTAAACCAGGAGAGAGGAAATCACAGCCAAAGCAGCCAGAAACTGATGCAATGAGACTCAGAAGAGAAGCAGATGCCTCCATGTGCCTTGTGATGTGGAAGGACTCCAGGATTGCCAGCAGCTGACCTTCAGTGAGATAGCATCTCTGATGATGCCTTGATTTGGACATTTCACAGCCTCAGAACTGTAAGCTTTTAATCTAATTGTATTAGTCAGCCAAAAGAGGTGCTAATGCAAAATACCAGAACTCTGTTGGCTTTTATAAAGGATATTTATTTGGGGTAGAAGCTTAGTTACCAGGCCCTAAAGAGTCCAACTCAAGGTACCATAAGAGTTACTTTCTCACCCAAAATCTGTTGCCACTTGTTGACCCAAGATGGTGGGCGATGTCTGTGAGGGTTCAGCCTTCCTCCTTCCTCTTAAGGCTCCATGGTTCCAGCTTCCTCCAATCTCAGCTGTAGGCTGGCATAAGGCTTGTCTCTCTCCCAAGGCTCATTTTTTTCTGGGCTCAGATGCTCTGTCCTCTCCATAAGGTCAATTATAGAATATCAGGCTCATCTCTCTTCCCGGGGCAGTGTCTATGCAGCACTCTCTCTTCCTGCATATCTGCTTCTGTGTTCTCCTTCTCTGTGTGTTTACTACCATGTGAGACTCAGTTTTATCCCCACCAACAGGGTAGGGACTCAACCCTGCATGCCCTAATGGCGTAGTCAAATAAAAGCCCTAATCTTGATTTAATAAAGTAGAAGTGAAACCTCTGAATCTAATACAATCTAATATGCCCAGAGGAACAGACCAGTTTACAAACATAATCCAATATCTGTTTTTGAAATTCATAAACAATATCAAACTGCTACACTAATAAATTCCCATTATAAAAGCCAACTCATTGCTGGTATATTGCTCCCAACAGCTTTTAGCAAACTAAAAGAGTTGAAACGTCTGTCTAAATCTGTTACTCATTTTTCATTTTGTTGTCTGTTTTCTTATTATTGAGTTTTGAGAATTCTTTATATACTCTGGATATATATCCTTTTTCAGATGTGATTTGCAAACATTTCTTCTAGTCTGTGGCTTCTCTTTTCATTCTCTTACCAGTGTTTTTTGAGAGGCAAAAGTTCTTAATTTTGATGAAATCCAATTTATCATTTTAAAAAATTGCAGTTTGTGATTTTGGTGTTTTATCTAAGATAAATCTTTGCCTAAACCAATGTCAGGAAGACTTTCCAATATGTTTTCTTCTAAAAATTTTTAGTATGAAGTTTTCCCTTTACTTTGATGATCTGTTTTGATTCTTTTTTTTTTTTTTTTTTTGTATATAGTGCAAGGTATGGATAAAAGTGTATTTATTTATTTTTGCATATGTTGTCCCGTTGTTCCAGCAAAATTTATTGAAAAGACTATCCTTTCAGTACTCATTTGCCTTTCAATCTTTGTCAAAAATCAATTGACAATATATATGTTTGTGTTTTTATGGCCCCGTTATTGATCTATTTATTTGCCAGTACCACATTCACTTGATTTCCATAGTGTTATAATAAGTCTTAAAGCCAGGCAAGTCTCCAACTTTATTTTGAAGTTGTTTGGGTAAATCTTTGTCCTTTCTGCACACATGGGTGGAGTCCCTCTCTTGGCCCAAGAAAATGTCTTAAGTCCAGACACCAGCCTTCATGGTTTTGCTCTTGAAGTCATTTTTCCTTCAATCTCTCCCTTTTCTGTCTGTTGGCAATGGTTCCATTCATACAAATCTCACAAAAACTTGTTGGTTTAGCATACAGGAAACAGTGTTCCACATCCATATGATTTCTAAAGAAAAGTCTACTATTATTTCATTTTGGATTGTGTTGCATCTACTGATCAGATTTGGGAGAATTGATGTTTAAAAACTATTAAGTACTCTAATAAAAAACGTGGTGTAGTCTCTATTTATTTAGATCATCCTCAGTTTTTCTCAGGAATTGTTTTTAGTGTTCAGTGTATACATGTTGCATCTTTTACTAGTCATATTTTATTACTACATGTTTCATATTGTTGATACAATTGAAAATGCTATCTGTTTTTAAAATATCAAGTTCTGATTTTTCATTTAAGTATATAGAAATTCAGTTGATTTTTGTATGTTTATCTTGTGTCCAAACCCTTGCTAAACTCACTTATTAGTTCTATTAGATTTTTTTTTGAAGTAGATTCCATAGAATTTTCTACATAGACAATCATGTCTTCTGCAAATAAAAATAGTTTTATTTATTTATTTCCAATCTAGGTGTCTTTTACCTCTTTTACTTGTTTTATTTTGCTGGTGAGGTCCTTATGTATAATGTTGAATAGAATTAGTCATAGTGGACATCCTTGCTTAGTTCCTGATATTAGGAAGAAAGCATTCCATCTTTCACATTAAGTAGGTTTAAGTAGATGTCCTTTATCAAGTTGAGCAGTTTATTCTATTCCTAGTTTTCTGGGAGTTTTTATTTTATCAGGAGTGGATGTTGGGTTCACTGTTTGTATAGTGTAGTTTCATGGATTTATTAAAATTTTTAAAATTCTGTTACCATATATACATTCTAACATTTCCCCTTCGAATCATATTCAGATATATATTTCAGTGCTGTTAAATTGTGTTCTCAATGTTGTGCTACCACTGCCACCATCTATTACCAAAACATTTCCTTCATTCCAAATAGGAGCTCTGAATATTTTAAACCATAACGTCCCATTCCCTATTCCCACCCCATCCCCTGGTAATCCATATTTCAGATTATGATTCTATGAGTTTACTTATTTTAATAGTTTCAAATCAGTGAAATCATACAATATTTGTGTTTTTGTTTTTTTTTTGTATTTGGCTTCTTTCACTAAGCGTGATGTCTCCAAGGTTCATCTATGTTGTCACGTATAACAGGACTTCATTCCTTTTTTGGGTGAATAATATTCCATTGTATGTAAATACCGTATTTTATTTATCCATTCATTGGTACATGGATACTTGGGTTGCTTCCATCCTTTGGCAATTGTGAATAATGCACTGTAAACATTGGTGTGCATAAGCTGTTCAAGTCTCTGCTTTCAATATTTTTGGGTATATAACTGACAGTGGGATTGCTGGGTCATATGGTAATTCTATACTTAGCTTTCTGAGGAACTGCCAAACTGTCCTCCACAGAGGCTGCACCATTTTACATTGCCACCAGCAATGAATGAGTGTCCCTATTTTTTTGCATCCTCTCCAACACTTGTTATTTTGTTTTTAAATAGCTGCCATTCTAATGTGTATGAAATGATATCTCATTGTGGTTTTGATTAGCATTTTACTGATGGTTAAAGATATTGAACATATTTTCATATGCTTTCTGGCCATTTGTATATCCTCTTTGGAGAATGTCTGTTTAAATCTTTTGCCCATTTTTTTTTTCTCAGCATATTTCTATTCTTTAATAATTTAGCTATCTTCTGTAAAATACAAATAGGTGATCTCTGATTCAAGATGTCAGACTTGCTGTAGTCTCTATCTCCTACCCCAAGTCTCTAAAAATTAAAGAAAAGATTTTGTTTTAGGAGGTACCAGGGATTGAACCCAGGACCTCATACATGGGAAGCAAGTGCTTAACCACTCAGCTATATCCACTCCCCAAGAAAAGATATTTTTAAAACAAATCAATTTTATTGATACATATTAATAAAACATACAATTCATCCAAAATGTACAGTCAGTGGTATTTGGTATAACACATAGTTTTGTGTTCATTACTTCAAACATTATTAGAACATTTTCATTATTTCAAAAATAATAATAAAAAACAGACAAACAGACAAGAAAATTGCTCACCTCTCAATCTCTATGCTTCCCCCACTGTACATAGCTGGTGTTTCTGGCTATTCGATCCAAAGTGTGTAATCAATGGCTTTTAGTATAATCACAATGTTGTGCATTCATCATTTCAAAAATTTTAGAACAATTTCATTACTCCAACAAGAAAGATTCCACATCCTTTAGCATTCCTTCCTCAGATCTACATAACCACTAATCTCATTTCATCTTTTAAAATTGATTTATATTTACATTTCATATAAATGGAATCATACAATATGTAGTACTGTGTCTGTTCTCCTTTACTTAGTATAATTTTTTTTGTCTGATATTAACATTTTGTAGTATTAACATATATTGGTTCGGCTTCAAAGAAAAATGGTCTTATATTAATATATGCAATTCTACCCATATTCATATTTCACATAATATATTTATATTTCACATAATGTATTTAGTTCATAATACAGTATTTGTCCTTTTGTGTCTGGTTTACTTCACTTAACATAATGTCCTCCTGGTTCATCCCTGTTGTCATATGTTTCATTTATTCTTACACTGCATAATATTCCATTGTGTGTATACTCCACAATTTGTTTACTCATTCCTCAGTTGACAGACAGCTGGGTTGTTTCTGGCTTTGGGCTATCGTGAATAATGCTGCTATGAACATCAGTGTGCAGATGTCTATTTGTGTTACTGCTCTCAGGTCTTCTGGGTAAATACCTAGCAATGGTATTAATGGGTTCCACTGCAAGTCTATATTCAACTTCCGTAGGAACTGCCAAACCGTCCTCCACAGTGGCTATACCATTCTACGTTCTCACCAGCAGTGAATAAGTGTTTTTATCTCTCCACATACTCTCCAAAATTTACAGTTTTACGACTTTCTAATAGCAGTCAGTCTAATAGGTGTGGAATGATATCTCATTGTAGTTTTTTTTAAGATGTATAAAAAAAGCTTCAATTATCTATATATAGGTTGACTGTGGTTAACTGCAGACACCGGGTAGTAGGGTAGTATAAAGATTAGAAGAGGAATGTGAAATTAGCACTGAAAATGCTAAGAAGCTATGAAATAGACTGCAATGGCAACTTGAGAAATCACTGCTTACATGCTAGAAAACACCTACCTAATAATTTAAGTTCTGTCTACTCTTAGCCCTTTAAAAAACATATATTTTTATTTTTTTAAAGATACTTAAATTACACAATTGTTATGCGAAAAATATAGGGATTCCCATATGCCCTGCTCCCCACACCTCCCACACCCACCCACATAAAAAACATCCTTCATTAGTGTGGCACATTCATAGCAATTGATAAATGCATCCTAGGGCATTGCCATTGAGCATGGACCGTAGTTCACATTGTAGTTTACACTCTCCCCACACAATTCTGCAAGCTATGGGAAGATTTATAATAGCATATATCTGTCATTGCAATGCCATTCAGGACAATTCCCAAGTCCCGAAAAAGCCCCTGCATTACACCTGTCTTTCCTTTCCCCTGCCCCGAGAGCCTCCAGTGGGCACTGCCTCCACATCAATGCTGTAATTTCTTCCATTGCTAGAATCACAACAAGTCTATTCTAGAATACCAGTAAGTCCACTCTAGTCCATAGTTCATTCCCTAATCCTGAGGATTCTGGGATAGTGATGGCCACTCCACCTCTAATTGAGAGGAGGCTTCGATCCCATACAGCCGATGGATGGGACTCTCTTGCTTGCACTTATAGGCTCTCTCATTTCCTTGGTATGGTGGTTGTCAATCCTTACCTCCTTGTTAGTTGTCCTGGGTGAGTCCAATGAACTGGAGACTAGGTGTTGCAACTCCGCTGAGGCTCAGGGCCTAGCTGGCACATGGACAGCCCAAAGATTCAAGTCTCTTGGATGTACACCTACCAACTCCAGCACCAAGTATAGGTTCAAATAGAAGGAACAGATGAGCCAGTGTCGGGAAGACATAACTGAGTCCACCTCTGCCACTCTCAGGAGCACAAACTCTAAAGTACGGCTACTGGCAAGGCACCAAACTCCGGAGCTATCTGCCCTGACCATAGGACCTGGGTGTCTCCCAGAGCCCTCAGGAGTCCCACTATTTGAGGTATTATCCACTTTGGCAGTCTATGAGATCTTGCTGAGATGTGTATAAGCATTACCTCTGGGATGACCTCCTGACTCACCTTGAATACTCTTAGCCATATAAACTCATTTGTCTTTTCCTTCTCCCCCTTTTATTCAAGGTTTTTTCCCAGTTGTATTGTTAGTTGTGCTTGGCAGTAATTCCACAATGCCAGGGAGGCTCATTCCTGGGAATTGTGTCCCATGCTGGGAGGAAGGTAATGCATTTATATGCTGAGTTTGGCTTAGTATGAGGCCACATTTGAGCAACAAGGAAGCTCTCAGGAGGCAACACTTAGGCACCCTACAACACTAGGCTAAGTTTCAATTTCAAGAGCAAAGGCCCACAAACATAGTCATCAATATCAAGGGCCCATCAATGGACTATTCTCCTTCACCAGTCATTGCCCCTGTCCTTGGGGGACAGTTGCTGGTACATTAGAGAACATGACAGAGCTATCCAGGAAGGGAATTCAATACTCTCTCAGTTATTTTGTGAATCTCCACCCACTGTGACAATGCCCTGTAAACATTTGAACACATTATATACCTTATATGTATGTCCAGGTGAACTTCCTCCCATGTATACCCCATTTCTGACACCCTACACCAATGATCCTCCCCTGCCCCAGTTGCAACCCTTCTGTGATCTAAAGCTTCTTCAAATATGAAGCCTATAAAATAGCCAAATACAATTAATAGGAAAATGAAATAATAATGGTAGATTTAAATATAAGAAACAAAATACATAAAAATTTAAAGAAAACTAAAAATATATATAAACTTTAAAAATTGGGATATTAGAAACGAATTAAAATTTTTTTTTTGACATTTTGCCTTTCATCACTGTAATATCTGTTGTTCTGTATGTACAGTGAAATCTTCCATTTATTCCTCAGTAACTTACTGTTTTTCATTTTGTTTTCAAAGAAGTTTTAGGTCACAGTAAAGTCACATATGCAGGGGACTCCCATATATCCAACATCCTCCCCCATCCTGTATTAATACCTTTTTATATGTGGATGGTACATTTGTTAAAACTAATATACAGATAGTGTAACATAGCTACTAACTATGGTCAATGTTTTAGTTTGGATAGGATAGACATCTTAATGATGTTTAGTATTCCTATCCATGAACGGGATATTCTTCCATTTATTTAAGTCTTCTTTGATTTTCTTTAACAGTATTGTATAGTTTTCTGTATATAAGTCATTTACGTCTTTAGTTAAATTTATTCCTAGGTATTTGATTCTTTTGGTTACTATTGAAAATGGTATTTTTTTCTTGATTTCCTCCTCAGATTGTTCATTATTGGTGTACAGAAGTGCTACTGATTTTTGCGCCTTGGTCTTATAACCTGTGACTACTTAACTCGTTTATAAGTTCTAGAAGTTTTGTTGTAGATTTCTCCAGGCTTTCTATATATAGGATCAAGTCATCTGAAAATAGTAAAATTTTAACTTCTTCCTTTCCAATTTGGATGCTGTTTATATCTATTTCTTGCCTCAGTGCTCGAGCAAGTACTTTTAACACAATGTTAAATAGGAGCGGTGATAGTGGGCATCTTTGTCTTGTTCCCAATCTTAGAGGGAAAGCTTTTAGGATTTCACCATTGAATATAATGTTAGCTGTGGGTTTTTCATATATACCCTTTATCATGTTCAGAAAGTTTTCTTCTATTCCTATCTTTTGCAGTGTTTTTGTCAGGAAAGGGTGCTGTGTTTTGTCGAATGCTTTTTCTGCATCTATAGAGATGATTGTGTGATTTTTTTGTTTCTATCTGTTTATGTGGTGTATTACATTGATTGATTTTCTTTTGTTGAACCATCCTTGCATACCTGGGATGAATCCCACTTGGTAATGGTGTATAATTCATTTGATGTGTTGTTGAATATGGTTAGCAAATATTTTGTTGAAGATTTTAGCATCTAGGTTCATTAGAGAGATTGGTCTGTAATTTTCCTTTCTTGTGGCGTCTTTGTTTGGCTTTGGTATTAGGGTAATGTTGGCATCATAGAATGAGTTAGGCAATGTTCCTTCTACTTCTCTTTTTTGGAAGAGTTTAAGCAGGATTGGTTTTAGTTCTCTCCAGAATGTTTGGTAGAATTCACCTGTGAAGCCGTCTGGTCCTGGTCTCCTCTTAGTTTGGAGGTTTTGATGACTGATTCTATCTCTTTACTTGTGATTGGTCCATTGAGCTCATCAATTTCTTCTTATGTCAATGTAGGCTGCTTGTGAGTTTCTAGGAATTTGTCCATTTCCTCTATATTATCCTTCTTGTTGGCATATAATTTTTCAAAGTATCCTCTTATGGTACTCTATTTCTGTGGGGTTAGTGGTGATAGCCCCTTCTTCATTTTTTATTTTGTGTATTTGCATCTTCTCTCTCTTTTTCTTTGTTAGATTAGCTAAGGGTTTGTTAATTTTATTGATCTTCTCAAAGAACCAGCTTTTAAAGTTTTTTTCTAGTGCTTTCTTATTTTCTATTTTGTTTAATTCTGCTTTAATCTTTGTTATTTCCTTCTTTCTACTTCCTTTGTGGTTATTTTGTTGTTGTTTTTCTAATTCCTCCAGGTGTGCAGTTAGTTCTTCGACTTTAGCTTTTTCTTCTTTTTTGATATATGCATTTATGGATATGAAGTTTCCTCTCAGTACAGCTTTTGTTGCATCCCATAGGTTTTGATATGTTGTGTTGTCATTTTCATTCGTTTCAAGGTAGTTACTGATTTCCTTTGATATTTCCTCCTTGACCCACTGTTTGTCTAAGAGTGTGTTGTTTAACTTCCATATCTTTGTGCATAATCTGGTTTCCTGTCCCTTACTGATTTCCAGCTTCATTCCATTGTGGTCAGAGAAATTACTTTGTGTGATTTCAATCTTTTTGAATTCATTGAGCATTTTTCTATGGCCTAGCATGTGGTCTATCTTGGAGAATGATCCATGTGCACTTGAGAAGAATGTATATCCCGCTGTATTTGGGTGTAGTGTTCTGTATATGTCCATTGGTCCAAATCTTCTAATTTATTATTCAAAGTCTTTGTTTCTTTATTGATTCTGTGTTGAGATGTTCTGTCTAATGGTGATAATGGTATATTAAGGTCTTCCACTATAATTGTAGAGGCATTTATTTCTCCACTTAGTTTTTCTAGTGTTTGCCTCATATATTTTGAGGCACTTTGGTTTGGTGCATTAATGTTTATGATTGTTCTTTCTTCTTGAAAGATTATCCCTTTTACTAATATGTAGTGTCCGTCTTTGTCTCTTAAAATTATTTTGCATTTAAAGTCTATTTTGTCCGATACTAGTATAGCTACTCCCACCATTTTTTGGTTATTGTTTGCTTGTAAGATTGTTTTCCAGCCATTCACTTTCAAACTCTTTGTGTCCCTGGGTCTAAGGTGGGTTTCGTGTAGACAACATATAGATGGGTCATATTTCCTTATCCATTCTGCCAATCTGTGTCTCTTGACTGGTGAGTTTAATCAATTAACATTCATTATTATTACTCTCAAGGAATTACTTACATTAGCCATATTTTCTTTGGGTTTATGTATGTTATATGTTGTTTTTATTTCTCTTTTTGTCATTTTAGTTGTTCTTACACACTCCTCCAACTCTCTCTTTCCTATTTTTTTCCTTTCAACCTGCAGAACTCCTTTTAGTATTTCTTGAAGGGCAAGTTTCTTATTGGCATACTCTTTTAATTTCTGTTTATCTGTGAATATTTTGAACTCTTCATCCATCATTTTTGAATGCCAGCTTTGCTGGATAGAGAATTCTTGGCTGGAAGTTTTTTTTAGTACCTTAACTATGTCATACCACTGCCTTCTTGCCTCCATGTTGTCAGATAGAAATCAGCACTTAATCTTATTGATCTTCCCTTGTATATGATGGTTCTCTTTTCTCTTGCAACTTTCAGTATTTTCTCTTTGTATTGAGCATTGGACAGTTTGACAAGTATATGTCTTGGAGTAGGCCTGTTGGGATTTATACTGTTTGGGGTGCTCTGTACTTCCTGTACATGTACATCCATCTCCCTCAATAGGGTTGGGAAGTTTCAGCCATTATTTCCTCCAACACTCCTTCTGTCTCCTTTCCCTTCTCTTCTCCCTCTGGGATGCCTATAATGCTTATGTTTGTGCGTTTTGTGTTGTCATTCAAACCCCTAAGTCTCTGCTGGGTTTTTTCTATATTTTTATCTATTTGTTCTACTATCTGTTTAATATCTGATGTACTGTCTTCCACATCACTAATTCTTTCCTCTGCCTGTTCAAATCTGCTGTTATGTGCTTCCAGTGTATTTTTGATTTCTTGGATTGTGCCATTCATCAACATCATATCCATTATCTTTTAATGTATGTTTACAATTTCTTCAATATGTTCTCCCAGTGTCTTCTTAATATCCTTGATCTCCTCCTTCCCTTCATTAAGGTGGTCCATGATATTTGTTTGAACAGCTTTGATTAGTTGTTCAGTGTTCTGTATCTCTTCCTGGTTTTTAGTTTGTTCATTGGCCTGGGCCATGTCTTCCTCTTTCTTTGTATAGTTTGTAATTTTTTGTTGCTGTCTGGTTATCTTTTTATCTTGATGGGTTTATTCATTTGATTAGCTTCTCTCTATACTCTAGGGTTTTATTTAGTTGCTGTTTTTGTGTGTGTGTTTAGTTTTCTCTTGACACTTTGTACTGTTTATTCTATTTTCTTGCTGTTGTCTATGGTCCCTTGAAGGAAAAATATTAGGGCCAGAGAAAGCAAAAGATGAAGAAAAGAAAAAGGATAATAGTAATAATACTAGTAAAATTTAGAAGAGGAACCATATACGATCTTAGAAAATGAATATTTAACTCATCTAAGCAGTGTAAAGTAATAGGAATAAAAAAGTGGAGTACCAACAATGAAATGGGAAACCAAATAGAGAAAAATATATAGAATGAATTAAAAGGCCACAATGATGAAGAGAGAGGGAAAGAGAAAAGAAAAGAGAAAAATAAAAAAAGTTAATAAAAGAAAACAGGATAGATAAGATAGAAATAAAAACCAGAAAAATTGAGGACTAAGAAAGAGATGGAATGTTAAGAAAAACAACAGAAAGTGGAAGATAGAAAGATGAAGGAAGGAAAAGAGGTAGCACTGGAGACAAAATCAATATACACAGAAAAAGGGAAATCAAGGAAGAGAAAACACTGCAAACAAGAAACAAGCCAGCAGCACCCCCACTCAGCTGTCCCTTGCGAGAGAGATGGTGAGCGCCCTTTTAAACTGATGCCATCTTGCTGCTTCTCTTCATTGTAGTTTTGATTTGCATTTCCCTAATCACTAGTGATGTTGAACATTTTTTCATATGTTTCTTTGCCATTTATATTTCTTCTTTGGACGATTGTCTTTTCTAGTCTTTTGCCCATTTTTAAATTGGATATTTTGTCTTTTTATTGTTGAGTTGTATGATCTCCTTATATATCATGGATATTAAACCTTTATCAGATATGTGATTGCCAAATATTTTCTCCCATTGAGTCTACTTTGCCCATTTTTAACTGAGTTGTTTGTCTTTTTGTTTTAAGATTAAGGATTTCTTTATACACTGGATATTAATCCTTTATTGGATATGTAGTTTCCAAATATGTTCTCCCATTATGTAGGTTGGCTTTTTACCTTCATGATAAAATCCTTTGAGGAACAAAAGTTTTTAGTTTTGAGGAGATCCCATTTATCTATTTTTACATTTGTTGCTTGTGCTTTGGGTGTAAAGTCTGAGAAAGCATTGCTTAACATAAGATCCTGAAGATGCGTCCCTACATTTTCTTCTAGGAGTTTGATAATTCTAGCTCTAATATTTAGGTCTTTGATCCACTTTTATTTGATTTTTGTATGTGGTACAAGGTAGGAGGTCCTCATTTATTTATTTATTTTTTGTAGATGGAGATCCAGTTTTCCCAGCACCATTTGTTGAAGAGACTATTCTTTCCCATTTGAGTGGTCTTTGCCACCTTGTCAAAAATCAGTTAGCCATAAATGTGAGGGTTGATTTCTGAGCTCTCAATTAAAGTCTGTATTTCTGTCCTTGTGCCAGTACCATGCTGTTTTGATTACTGTGGCTTTCTAATAAGTTTTAAGATCGTGAAGTTCTCCAACTTCATTCTCCTTTTTCAAGATGACTTGAGCTATTAAGTGTCCCTGACCTTTCCTATAAATTTGATGATTGGCTTTTCCATTTCTGCAAAGAAGGTTTTTGGAGTTTTGATTGGGATTGTATTGAATCTATAAATTCCTTTGGGTAATACTGACATCTTAATGATATTTAGTCTTCCAGTCCACGAAAACAGAATGTCCTTCTACTTATTTAGGTCTTCTTTAATTTCTTTTACCAGTGTTTTATAGTCTTCTGTGTACAAATTCTTTATATCCCTGGTCAAATTTATTCTTAGATATTTAATTCTTCTAGTTTCTATTGTGAATGGAAGTTTTTCTTGATTTCTTCTTCTGATTGTTCATTGCTTGTTTATAGAAACACTACTGATTTTTTTTGTTGTTCATCTGGTACCATACCACTTTGCTGAATTCATTTATTGGTTCTAGGAGCTTTGTTGTGGATATTTTCCAGGAGTTTCTGTATATGGTATCATATAATCTGCTAATAGGGAAAATTTTATTTCCTCATTTCCAATTTGTATGCCTTTTATTTCCTTTTTAAAATTTTTTTGCCTAATTGCTCTGACAAGAACTTCTGGTTCAATGTTTACTAACAGTGATGACAGTGGGCATCCTTGCCTTGTTCCTTATCTTAGGGGAAAACCTTTCAGTCTTTCACTATTAAGTAAGTTGTTAACTGTGTGCTTTTCATATTTGGCCTTTATCATGTTGAGTTTTCTTCTATTCCTAGTGTTCTAAGTGCTTTTATAAAGAACAGGTGCTGTATTTTGTCAGATGCCTTTTCTGCATCAATCTAGATGATTGTGTGTTTTTCCCCTTCATTCTGTTAATGTGGTGCATTACATTAATTGATCTTCCTATATTGAATTGACCTTGCATACAGGGATAAATCCCACTTCATCATGGTGTATGTTTCTTTTAATATGTTGTTGGATGCATTTTTCTAGTATTTTGTTGAGAATTTTTTCATCTATATTCATAAAGAGATGTTGGTCTGTAGTTTTCTTTTCCAGTGGTATCTTTATCTGGCTTTGGTATGAGGCTGATGTTGGCCACATAGAATGAATTAGGGAGTGTTCCTCTTCTTCAGTTTTTTGGAAGAGTTTGAGCAGAATTGGAGTTAAGTCTTGAAATGTTTGATAAAATTCCCATGTGATGCCATATGGTCCTGGGCTTTCCTTTTTTGTGAGGTTTTTGATTATTGATTCAGTCTCTTTAGTAGTAATTGGTTTGTTGATATCTTCTATTTCATCTTGAGTAAATGTAGATAGCCTGTTTGTTTCTAAAAATTTGTCCATTTCATCTAGGTTATTTAAGTTATTGGCATGTAGTTGTTCATAGTATCGACTTATAGTCCTTTTTATTTCAGCAGGGTCAGTAGTAATGTCCCCCTTTTCATTTCTGATTTTTGTTATTTGAATCCTTTCTCTTTTTTTCTTTGACAGTGAAGCTAAAGGTTTGTTGATTTTATTGATCTTTTCATAGAACTAACTTTTGGTTTTGTTGATTCTTTCTATTGTTTTTGTGTTCATATGTATCTCTGCTCTAATATTTGTTATTTCCTTCCTTCTGATCGTTTTGGGGTTAGTTTGCTCTTCTTTTTCTATTTCTTCCTGTTTTGAGGTTATTTACTTACTTAAAAGATTTAAAGTCTTTATTCATTTTTTAGTCTTTTTTCATAAGTTTCCCTTTAGCACTGCTTTCACTACACCTATAAGTTTTGGTGTGTTGTGTTTTCATTTTCATTAGCCTTAAGATATTTCCTGATATCTCTTGTGATATCCTCTTTAAGCCATTGTTTATTAATATTTAGAAGTATGTTGTTTGATTTACTCTTACTTGTGAATTTTCAGTTTCTTCCTCTGGTATTGATTTCCAGCTTCATTCAGTTATGGTCAGAGAATATCCATTGTATGCTTTCAATATGTTTGAATTTATGAGACTTGTTTTTTTACCCAACATATCGTCTATCCTGGAGAATGATCCATGTGTACTTGAGAAGAATGTGTATTCTGTTTGCATTGAGTGCAATGTTCTATATATATCTATTAGGTCTATTTGGTTTAGTGTATCATTCAAGTTCTGTCTCTATTATTAAGCTAATCACAATTTTAATACTTTAAATATTAAAATTATTACTATTTTAATATATAGAATAATTTGGTGTTAATAGTAGATCAAGAATACTTTAAAGCATATGGTCAATTCTGCTATACTACTTGTTTTGAAGTACAGACTTCTTCCAAAACAATTGATATATTAGGGAACAATTTGAGCATAATGTGAATTTCACATTTGCTTATGCTCTGTTTCATCTGTGAGAAACACTAGGTGAATGCAGAAAGCAGCACCAATTGAGCAGACCCTAGCCATGTAAGAATACAAAACACATGCCTGCACATACTTCAAATATCTACCAGCTACCTTGGTTCATCATGTGTATAATATGCCATACAAGTCCACATTTTCATCTAATTTCAGATACTCTTTTCAACACTTCACAATAGCTCACAAGTGCAACCTATTTGATGCTCACTACCACATACAAGATTCAGGTCGTTTTCAAGATAAAGGGCTATATTTATCATTGTATTTATGTCTTTATTAATTATTTCACATATATAAAATTGTACTACTGTTTTTTTTAAATATAGTTTTTTATTTTTTTTTTAATATACTTTTTTATATAAAATATAGGGGATTCCTATATGCCCTGCTCCCTATCCCTCTCATATTTTCCCACATTAACAACATCCTTCATTAGTGTGGTACATTTGTTACGATTGATGAATACATTTTGGAGCATTGTCACTAAGCATGGATTATAGTTTACATTTTTTCCCACATAATTTTGTAAGTTATGACAAGATATACAGTGGCTTGTATCTGTCATTGCAGTCATTCAGGACGATTCCCAAGTCCCAAAAATGCCCCCATATTACACCTATTTTTCCCCTCCCCTAGAACCTCCAGTGGCCACATCAGTGACCAAAGTTTTTCCATTGCTAGAGTCACAATAAGTCTATAGTAAAATAACTGTAATTCTACTCTAATCCATCATTCATTCCCCAATCCTGAGGATTCTGGGATGGTGATACACACTCTACCTCCAATTGAGAAGGGGCTTAGATCCCATGGGGCAGATGGATGGGACTCATTTGCTTACAGTTGCAGACTCTTTCTTTTCCTTGAAATGGCCATTGTCCATCATCATCTCCTTGTTAGTTGTTCTGGGTGAGCCCAATGAACTGGAGAGTAGGTGTTGCAACTCTTTTTAGATTCAAGGCCCAACTGGCCATGGACAGCCCAAAGATTTAAGCCTCCTGGACATAAACCTATCAACTCTAGTACTAACCATAGATTCAAATGGACTACTGTTTTATTAGGTTTCTATTTTTAGAGTGCTGTTGACAATGTTTTTGAATGCTGTGTACCTAACCTCATTCCCCACATATATCCTGAGTTTTATTGCATGATATTGCATAGTTGTATGATTTTTAAGAATGCAATGCAAATATTCTTGCTGTTCTGATTTTGTGATAATCAGGGTAGGCTAAACATTCGCTATATTAGAAACCATGCATGTGTCCCCAGACCTGGTTTTCCCCCTAGGTCTGGTTTTTGGAATGCTGGTGATAAACTAAGCCTGATTTATTATATGACCATCCTGTATGGGAAAAGACTGTAACTTTGGGTATCTTTGGTAAACCTTAAGAGATATAGCAGGGGGACGGATGTGGCTCGGGTGGTTGGGTGTCCGTCTCCCTTATGGAGGGACCTGGGTTCGATCCCTGGGACCTCCAGTAAAAATTTAAAAAAAGAAAAACATAGAATGCACATGGGCCACCAGGCCCCGTGCGTGGGTGCACCACCAGGCCCCACGCGCAGGTGAGCTGCCAGGCCCCACGAGCCATGCAGCAAGATGATGACATAATAGGAGAGTGACACAAGAGAGAGCTAAGACTAGACACCGAAGAACCAGGAACTAAGGTGGCACAGGTGGTAGGACGCCTCTCTCCCACATCGGAGGTTCTGAAGATCGAATCCCAGTGAAGACAGGAGGAGAAGGATGAGAAGAGAGGGCAGGAAATGGACACAGAGTCACCCAGTGAATGGACACAGAAACAGCAAAAACGGGGGTGGGGGGGTGGGGGTGGGCGCGTAAAAATGGATAAAAATAAATAAACAAATAAATCCTTTAAAAAAATGTATAGGGGAGGAAGATATGGACTATAGTTGGTAGTAATACTTTGACAATGCTCTTTAATGATTTGTTAGCAAATGTTTCACAACAATGCAGGGTGTTTGTGGGGGGGGGGGTGATGTGTGGGAGCCCTGTATGATGTTATGCATGTTTGTTTTGTAACTTGATGTTTACTGAACACTTATAGTTTATGTATGTTCATGTATGAATGATATACCTCAATAAATTGTTTTACAAAAAAAAGAATGCATATGCCACATTATAGCAGACTAATTTGCCAGGGAGGATTGAATTGTTTGTATATTTATTAGGTTACATGCAACTTAAATTTAGTAAAATGCCATTACAAAGATTCTAGTGGTATTCCTAATTTTGTTTTGATTCTATTTATATCATTTTTCATGGAATATAATTGTAACTCAAAGTAAAATGGAAATCTTGGTGATGTCTATTATATTAATTTCCCTGTAATTAATTTTGTCCTAAACAATTTATGTTTGGGTTATGTAAAATTACACAGAAAATGAAGGCTATTCCTGATCGGACAAAGAAAATGACTCAAAAAATGGAGAAGAAAAAGGGCAAAGGAAAATCTGAGGAATTGGAAGAGTAAGTATATACATTAATCCTTTTCTCTCATGATATTGTAAAATTTCTTGTTATAGAAACAACTTAATGTCACATAAACATAGCTTAACAGGTACTTTTACAGAGGCATAACATTAGACAAACATATAGTTTCATAGGTGAATAGAATATGATTTTGGGAGAAAATTGAGAAGGGTAGAACAAAGAACCAAAAGTGGATAGTGGAGAATGAACCACAAGATGCTCAGAAATAGATAAAGATAATTAAATCTATAAATAAATATAGGATAAGTAGAGTTTATTGTTTACTTGATGCTCTAGCTAATGATTTGTAATTTATTTGTTAACTCTGCAGCATAAGCTATTCTTTTCTACTATAGTTTAAAATTGTATTATTTTATAAAAAATGATTATTTTTTATGTGTGTGGATTATTGGAAAGTGGCTTTATTAAGTAAGTGAATATTTCTTTAGTATTGTAAAATAAATTTTGCATTTAAAATTTGCTTGTTAAAACCTTAATGTAAAAATATTATTTTAAAAAGATGCTATTGAGAGGGTGATATTATTAAGGTAACAGTGTAAGACACCCTAGTGAAAGTTCTCCCTTTGAGACAGCTAAATAAAAGATCTACTGGATCTCTGGAGGACATGCAAGATTTGGAGAATGGCTCAGCAAACACTGAATTAAAAATAAAACAATATCTAAAATTGGTAGGAGAGTAGTGGGACAAATTTATTGGTTTGGGCCCCTCCACACACCCTGATCCTCATGGTTTGTACATCTCATAGTAGCAGTTCTCTGACCTGGGCAAATTCTACAGTGTTCTCTACTGATGTTCTATACCCGTGGTATTGATTTAGGAATCCATCTGCATTCGAGCACAGGGACCCAAGACCACACAGACCTACAGGGGTGTATTAGTGGTCTGCATGTGCACATTCAAAGCAACTCCCTGAAGCACAGCAGAACTTTTGGCAAGCTGTTTGCACTCTTAGCCTGGACCCTAATTGCTAGTGCACCTAAATGAAAATATGGATGTCTTGGTATGTGGACTCCATCCAGCTCAAGTTGGACAGACTGTTTGTGGGTCTGAATCCCCTCACTTGGAAGTTACCAGAGACAAAAAAGCTGCACAGAAAGGAGGAGTGGAGCTGCTGGATGGCAGTGAATACCCAGCGCTGAAAACTGGAGGGAAAGGGTGATCCAGAGTGCAGGAATGGAGCTGAGCAAAAAAGTATAAAAACAAAAACAGCCCAGGATTCCTGGAGGGGGATAAAGGGAAAGGAAATCTTCTCCTAGAGGGGAATCAGTTGCGCATGTTAGGGTAATTTTGAAAGTTATTATGCATGCCCAGGGCAAGATGCAGACTCAGAAAAACCCAAAAGAAGCCAAACTGTTAATCACAGGTTGTTCTAAAGGTTCAGTATAAACTGGACCAAGCATTGAAGTAGAGTCTTAATACACCACCAATCTACACTAAGATCTTAAGAGAGAGAATTGGATTTTCAGAGTAAGCACATCAAAATAATCAAATGCCTAGATATCAACAAAAGATCACAAGTCATTAATAAAAACAGGAACAGTTTGTTCATTCAAGGGAACAAATTAAAACAACCAAAGAAGTACAGACACTGGAACAACTGATCAAAGCCCTTCAGTCAAATCTCCTAAATAAGTTCAATGAGCTAAAGGAAAATATGGTAATAGAACTAAAGGGAATGAAGAAGATCATGTGTGAATAAAAAGAACTAGAAAATTTAAAAATGAACATAACAGAACTTATAGAGATGTAAAACACAATAGTGGAGATTAAAAATGCGCTAAAGGTATTCAATATAAGATTTGATCAGGCAGAAAAAAATTTTTAGAAAAATAGAGGACAGAATAATGGAAATCATGCAGCCTGAAGAATGATGTTGGGATTTGAAGCATGTCCTCCATAAAAGGTATGTTCATATCCCAACCCCTGGTCCTATGGGTGTGAACCTATTTATCAATAGGACCTTTGAAGTTGTTATTTGTTAAGGTATACCCAAGCTGAATGAGGGTGGGCCTTAATCCAATATGACTGAAGTCCATAGCAAAGGAAATTGGGCATGGAAAGAGAAGCTATTAAAAGCTGCAAGCTGGGAGAGAAAGAAAAGGACATCACTATGTGATGGAAAAGCCAAGGTATCCCAAAGATTGTTGGCAGCCAGCCCAGAACAGTTTTTGTGGAGAAAGCATTGCCTTGCTGACACTTCAATTTTGGACTTCTCTTAGCCTCAAAACTGTGAAACATTATATTTCCATGGTTTAAGCCAACCCATTGTATTGTGTTTGTTTTAGCAGCTGAGCAACAATTACAAGCAGATAGAGAAAGGAATGAATAATAGTAAGCACAGGCTAAGAAACCTGTGTGACAACATGAATCATATCAATATATGTTTTATGGGAGTCCCAGAAAGAGAGGAGATGGAAAAAGGGGCAGAAAAAATATTTGAGGAAAAAATGGCTGAAAACCTCCCAAGATATGAATATACATACCCAACATACCCAAGTAGCCCATCTAACTACTCCAAATGGGATAAACCTAAATAATCTACACCAAGACATTTAATAAACAAAATGCCAAATGCTAGTGATAGAATTCTGAAAGCAGCAAAAAAGAAGTGATTGAACATGTACAAGGGATCCTCAGTTAAGTTAGGTGCCTATTTCTCATCAGAAACCATGGCAGTTAGAAGGCAGTAGTAGTAAGACATATTTATGGTACTGAAAGAGAAAAATTGCCAGCCAACAATTCTATATCCAGCAAAACTGTCCTTCAAAACTGAGGAACAATTTAAGGCATTCACAGATAAACAAAAACTGAGAGACCTGCCCTACAAGTAATGCTAATCAGAGTTCTTCAAGTTGAAAGGAAAGGATAGTAAATAGCAACTTGGAACAGTGTGAAGAAATAAAGATCTTCAGTAAAGGCAACTGCATATGTCAATTCAAATTCCAGTTGTACTGTATCCTCAGTGTATAACATTACTCTTTATCTCCTATATGATTTAGAATACAGTTGAATAAAAACAATAATATTTCTATGTTATGGCCACACAAAATATAAAGAAGTAATGTGTGACAAAAATAATATAAAGTGAGGGAATGGAGGGTATATGAGAAGAGACTGAGTATGCTATTAAAGTTAGATTGGTATCATTTTGAATTAGTAGGTTGTAGATTTAGGTTGTTTAATACAAACCCCGTGGTAATCATAAAGAAAGTATTTAAATATATGTGTGTGTGTGTGTATATATCAACTGAAATGAGAAAGGGATCAATTATATCACAAAAGATCAACTAAAAACAAAAGAAGTCTGCAATGAAGGAAGAGCGACATGGCATACAGGAAACAAAAACCAAAATGACTGAAGTAAGTCCTACTTTATCAGTAATTACACGGAATGTAAATGAATTAAATTCTACAGTCAAAAGACACATATTGACAGCATGGATAAAAAAGCATTAGCCAACTATTTATTGTCTATAAGACACTCACCTTATTCCCAATGAGAAAAATGGGTTGAAAGTGAAAGGATGAAAAAAATATTCCATGCAAATATAGCCAAAGTAGAGCTAGGGGGGCTATACTTAGGTAAAATGGATTTTAAGTAAAAAACTTAAAAGAGACAATGAGGACACTATATATTAATGAAAGTGTCAAGCACCAAAAGACATAGTAATTATAAACATACACACGCCTTATCACAGCTCCCCAAATATATGAGACAAACTTTAATAAAACTGAAAAGAGAAATTTCCATTTCACTTCTATAATTATAGTTGCATACTTCAAGACACCACTTTCATCAATGGATAGAACATCTAGACAGAATTTCAGTAGGGCAGTAGGGAACTTGAACAATACTATAAACAAACTAGACCTAACAGACATATACAGAACACGGCACCCAATAATAGCAGAATAAACATGCTTCTCAAGTGCACCTGGATCATTTTCCAGGATAGACCACATGCTAGGATACAAAACAATTCTCAACAAATTAAAGAAGATTAAAAGTATACAAACAATCTTCTCTGACCACAATGGAATGAAGCTAGAAATCAATAAAAGAAGGAAAACTGGAAAAGTTACAAATTTGTGGAAGTTAAATCACACATGCTTAAACAATCAATAGGTCAAAGAAGAAATCACAAAGGAAATTAGGAAATATCTTGAGAAGAATGAAAATGAAAATACAACATACAAACACTTGTGGGATGCAGCAAAGGCAGTGCTCAGGGAACATTTATAGCTATGAATGCCTATATCACAAAGGAGAAAGATCTCATATCAACAACTTTATCTCACATCTGGAGGAACTAGAAAAGGAAGAGCAAATTAAACCTATAGCAAATAAAGGGGAAAACATGAAACAGAGAATAGAGAATTGAAAAACAATAGAGAGAATAAATGAAACCAAAAGTTGGTTCTTTGAGAAGATCAATAAAATTGACAATCCTATAGCTAGATTGACAATTGAAAAAGAGAGGACTCAAATAACTAAACTCCAAAGTGAAAGAGAAGGCATTACTCCTGATCCCACAGAAATATTAGGTTGGTGCAAAAGTAGTTGCGGTTTTGCATTGTTGAAATTTGCTGTTTGATATTGAAATACATTCTTAAATAGATGTGGTTATATTACATCATTTTATTGTGCATTTCTCACTTTATATATATTTTTTGCTAATGACTTATTACTGCTGTTTATTTTATATTTATTTTGGACTATGGAAATGATGTTAGACAAAAAGCAAATTCAAGCGATTTTCTTATTTGATCAAAATGAGTTGTAAAGCAGCGGAGACAACTGCAACATCAACAACACATTTGGCCAGGAACTGCTAATGAACATACAGTGCAGTGGTGGTTCAAGAAATTTTGCAAAGGAGACAGAAGACTTGAAGATGAGGAGTGTATTGGCCAGCCATTGGAAGTTGACAATGAACAATTGAGAGCAATTATTGAAGCTGATCCTCTTACAACTGCATGAGGATTTGCCGAAGACCTCAATGTCGACCGTTCCATGGTCATTTGGCATTTGAAGCAAATTTGAAAGGTGAAAAATTTGATAAGTGGGTGCCTCATGAGCTGACCGAAAATAAAAATAATCGTTGTTTTGAAGTGTCTTCTCTTATTCTATGCAAGAACAATCAACTGGGTTGTGATGTGTGACAAAAAGTGGATTTTATACAACAACTGGCAATGACCAGCTCAGTGGTAGGACAGAGATGAAGCTCCAAACACTTCCCAAAGCCAAACTTGTACCAAAAAAAAAGGTCATGGTCACTGTTTGGTGGTCTGCTGCCAGTCTGATCCACTACAGCTTTCTGAATCCCGGTGAAATCATTACATCTGAGTAATATGCTCAGCAAATTGATGAAATGCACTGAAAATTGCAATGCCTACAGCTGGCATTGGTCAACAGAAAGGGCCCAATTCTTTTCCACAACAATGCCTGACATATGGCACAACCGACACTTCAAAAGTTGAACAAATTGGGCTGCGAAGTTTTGCCTCATCCACCATATTCACCTGACCTCTTGCAAACTGACTACCATTTCTTCAAGCTTTTTGCAGGGAAAACACTTCCACAACCAGCAGGATGCAGAAAATGCTTTCCAAGAGTTCATCGAATCCCAAAGCATGGATTTCTATGCTACAGGAATAAACCAACATATTTCTCATTGGCAAAAATGTGTTGATTGTAATGGTTCCTATTTTGATTAATAAAGATCTGTTTAAGCCTAGTTATAATGATTTGAAATTCACAGCCTGAAATCGCAATTTCTTTTGCACCAACCTAATAAAAGTTTATAAGAGGATACTATGAACAATTTTATGGCAACAAATTAGTTAAACTGATGAAATGGATAAATTCCTAGAAACACACAACTTACCTAATGTGACTCAAGTAGAAGATCTCAGCAGACCTATAAAAAGTAAAGAGATTGGATCAGTAATCAAAAACCTCCCAAGACGGAAGTGCCCAGGGCCAGACAGGTTCACTGGTAAATTCTACTAAACATTCAAAGAAGAATTAACTCTAATCCTTCTCAAAGTTTTCAAAAAAATTGAAGATGCGGGAACTTTCCCCAGCTCATTTAGTGAAACCAACATTACCCTAATGCCTCAGCCAGAAAAAGACATCAAAAGAAAAGAAAATTACAGACCAATTTTCTTTATGAACATAGATGTAAAAATACCTCAATAAAATACTAGCAAATCAAATCCAACAGTATATTAAAAGAATTATATTCCATGATCAAATGTGAGTTATCCCTGGAATGCAAGCATAGTCAAACAAAAGAAATCAATCAGTATAATACACCACATTTACTAAATGAAGGAAAAAATTCACATGATGATCTCAATTGATGCATAAAAGGCTTTGGATAAAATCCAACACCCTATCATGGTAAAAACACTATGAAAAATAGAAGTAGATGGTAACTTTCTCAACATGGTAGAAGATTTATATGGAAAAAAACCCAGAGTTAAGGTTTTACTTAACAATGAAAGATTAAAAGCCTCCCCCCTGAGATCAGGAACAAGACAAGGATGTCTGCTTTCACCACTGCTATTCGACATTGTACTGGCAGTCCTTGCCGGAGCAATTAGACAAGAAAAAGAAATAAAAGGCAACCCAATCAGAAAAGTAGATTAAAGTACAACTATCTCTGTTTGAAGATGCCATGATCCTTTATATAGAAGATCCCAAAGAATCCACAAGACAACTACTAGAACTGATAAATGAATTCAGCAAAATTGCAGGATAAAAGATTGTCATTAAAAAATCAGTCGTGTTTCCATATGCCACCAAAGAGAAATCTGTAATGGAAATAAAAAAACAATCCCATTCACAATAGCTTAAAAGTGCAAAATACCTGTGGATAAATTTAGCTAAGGAGGTGAAGGACTTGTACACTGAAAACTACAGAAAATTGCTGAAAGAAATAAAACCTAAATAAATATCAGGAATCCCATGTTCATGGATAGGAAGACAATATAATTAAAATGTTTGTATTACCCAAAACTATTTACCGATTCAATGTAGTAACTATCAAAATCTGAGTAGCCTTTTTTGCAGAAATGGAAAATCTGATCTTCAAATTCATGTGTAATTACAAGAGGCCCTGAATAGCCAAATCAACTTTGCAAAGGCAGAACAAAATTGGAAGTCTCTCATTTTCCAATTTAAAAACTTACTACAAAACCATAGTAATCAAAACAATGTGGTACTAGCATAAAGATAGAAACATAGACAAATGAAATAGAATTGAGAGTTAAAAAATATACCCACATATCTATGGTCAACTGATTTTTTATAAGGGTACCAAGTATATTAATTGGAGAAAGAACAGTCTTTTCAACAAATGGTGTGGGAAAACTGGATATCCACATGCAAAAGAATGAAGTTAGATCCCTACTTCACCCCATATACAAAAATGAATTCTGTATGGATCAAGGACCTAAACATAACAGCTAAAACCATTAAACTACTAGAAGAAAACAAGGGGGGTGCTTTATATTCATTGGATTTGGTAGTGGTTTCTTAGATATGACATTAAAAGCATGAACAACAAAAGAAAAAGAGATAAAATGGATTTCATCAAAATTAAAAACTTTAGCACATAAAAGGACACTATCAAGAAACTGAAAATACAACCTATAGAAAGGGAGAAAACAATTGTAAACCATATAACCTTATCAGATGATAAGGTCTGGTTCAATATCCAAAATATATAAGGAACTGCTACAAGTAAACAACAAAAATACAAATAAGCCAATTAAAAAATGAGAAAACAACTTGAATAGACATTTCTCCATAGAAGTTAAACAAAAGGACAATAAGCAATAAGCATATGAAAAGCTGCTTGACATTATTAGTCATCAGGGAAATGTAAATCAAAACCACAATGAGATACCACTTCACATTCACTAGGATGGATATAATTTTAACAAAAGAAATTATGTGTTGGCGAGGATGTAGAAAAATGGGAACCCTTATATACATTGCTGGTGGTATTATAGAATGGTGCCACCTCTGTGGAAAGCAATTAGGCAGTTCCTCAGAAAATTGAAAATTGAATTATACTTTTTGGTATATACCCAAAAGAATTGAAAGCAGGTGCTTGAACAGATATTTGTACACCAGTGTTTATAACAGCATTATTCACAATAGCCAAATGGTAGAAGCAACTCAAGTGTCCATCATTGGAAGAACAAATATACAAAATGTGATATATGTATACTATGAAATATTATTCAGCCAAAAAAAGGAATGAAATTCTGATGCCTCCTGCAACATGGATGAAACCTGGAGACATCATGTTTAGTGAAACAAGCCAGATACAAACAACAACAACAGCAAACAAACAAATATTTTGTGATCTCACTTCTGTGAAATATCTAAAAGAGGCAAACTTCAGACAGACAGATGGAAATTTGTAGTTGAGCAGGGACAGGGGAAAGAAGTGAAAATGGATGTTAGTGATGGTAGCACAATATTGTGAATATAATTAATACTCCTGAATTGTGCAGTTGGATGTGGTTAAAATGGGAATTTTTGTGCTCTATATTGGTTATTGCAATGAAAAGTTAAAAAAGAAACTATCCATCTTTAAACTTTTCCACAAATTCTGAAAATAAATTTATTGAACAATTTGCTTTGATATTTGACTTACAGCAGGTGATCAGAGAAGAAATGACCAATCCACTTTGAAAATCTTTGCTTATCTCTGTCTCTAAACATTTAAAATTACACTAATGAGAAGTCTGTTCCAGAAGTTAGTTTGAGAAAAGTTATTCAACTGTTTAACCATCATTTAACTTGTATGGCTTTAAAAAATATTTATGCAGATTTCTTTTGAAAATGTTATTCCTTTAAAATGGTTTAAAATTCTACCCAAGAAAGCAAAGCAATAATGCATTTTAAAATATTATGTTAAATTTTAAAACATTTTTAATTTCAGGAAGAAATCTACAGGCAAAAAGCTTAAAATAAAAGAAGATTTGCTTGAAGTCCAGGTAACATTCTCTCTCTCTATTTATATATACTTGATAAATAGTAGTCTGTGAATATGTGTGTGTGTGTACTAAAATTCTTCCTAGGTTATTTCTTTCTTGCTGGTTGATTTTTCTTAGCAAGTTTCAGAAAATAAAATGGTAAATTCAGACATGTTTACTATTAATGTCTTGAAAATTACCATGATTTACTCAACTAGAGACAAAAATCATGGAATAAAGAATATCATATTGGGGGAAACGGTTGTGGCTCAAGAGGTTCGGTGTCCGTCTACCATATGGAGAGACCGGGGTTCGATCCCCGGTACCTCCCGGTAAAAAAAAAAAAAAAAAAGAATATCATATTGGGAGACACAGCAGGTTCTTATTACTTAAGTGACTTTGGACAAGTCCTTTTAACTTATTTAAATTTCATAATTTCATCACTAAAAGGAGTAAAACAATAGCTGCCCCATCTATCTCAAAAATATTTCAGAGGTAAGAAGCAAATGAGAAAAAGGTCTTCATAAATTGTGAATTATGCAGCCCACTTTTTTATGTGTTCTAATGGAAGGAATACAAGTAATCAAAGTTATTTCATATTGGTTTTGGAATTTTTTTCTTTTACTACAAGTTAACATCTTAATAGCTGTCATAGCATCATATGACCTATTTCAGTTGGTGCTAGACTTATGTGTCCCAGGAGTGTGCACCTGAATGATTTAAGAATTAGATAGCATCCATTTGGGAAAAAAATGGGAGTGCTGTTTGAGATACTGAATATAAAACGCCCAGCTTTATGGTATTAATTTTCTCTTGTTGTATACCCACTGACCACAAGGCTAGCAGCTTGAAACAACATATATTTATTATCTCAGTGTCAGTGGGTTCGGAGTCTGGGCAAGGCTTAGCTTGGTGCTATGCTCCTGGTCTCACCAGATTGCAATCAAGGTATTGGCTAGGCTGTATTCTTTTCTGTAATTTGAGGTCTTTTTCCAAGCTCAAGTGGTTGTGTCAGAATTCTGTTCCTTGTAGTTGTAGGACTGAAGCCCTGAGCTTTTTAGAGGCCGTTGGCAATTCCCTTCCACATTGCCTTCTCCATGGGCAGTTCACATTATAGCAGCTTGCTTCTTTAAAGCCAGCAGGAAAGGCATTTTCTTGTTTGCTAAGACAAAATCTTAAATAATGGAATGTGATCATGGTATTCAAATCCATCACTTTTTCTATATTCTGTTGGCTGGAAGGAAGTCACAGCTGCCACCTACACTCAAGGGAGTAGATTATACAGGGGATAATTCCAGGGTTGGAGATCATTGGGACCATCTTAGAATTTTGTCTTCTACACTTACTGACCAACTTATTTTAGGTATAACAGCATGAATATTAAAAAATTATTAGAATCATATTATGTTATTAATATAAATTTTAAGCCAATTTTATTTTAAATTACTTTTTATGAATTTAAAGTCAAAGTTTACTATGTAGGTATAATTTTTCTGGAGAGAGGGTCTGTGGATTTAATGAGAGTTTTAAAAGAATTTGTTCTCTCTATCCTTCAGTGTTCCATTATGAACCCCCCACTGATCTAGACTATTTTAGAGATCTGTAGACACTAAAAAGTGACTTGTTTATGGTTAGAGAGAAAATTAGAAGTGAAATCTGAACTGCAAACAGCTTTCTGAATCCTGCTAAGCTTTTACAATTATATAGAAATTGATTCAATTTTGCTTTCTCATGCAGACATTAATAAAATAATGGTTGTTATTACCATATATTTGTTTAAGTAATTATAATGCTTGTAAATGTTTAGTAAGTCATATATAAAACTTTATTTTATTTTTAAATGAACTATTAGTTGTTCACCTCTTATTTAGAAGATCAGTATTCTAGTAATGATACTTAAGTTTATTTAAAGTATATGTGACAAAGTAATCCATTTGAACCCAAGCCTGTCTCTTATATTGTACAAACCGGTTCTGGGCTAAGGGTCAAGTGCTTTGCTTGCCTACTGCACACCCTGACATAGGGTTACATTTGCCTGGCTCCTTTTTCTCATTCATACAAAGACACTGCATGGGCTCGCAGTCAGTAGCTTAAATTGTATTTAACAAAAATCATGCTTAGATAAAATGAAGACAAATATTTTGTTTATATTAACTTTTTTTTTTTTTAAAGATTTTATTTATTTATTCATTTATCCCCCCCTTGCTGCTTGTGCTCGCTGGGTCAGCTAACCACGCCGTGCGGGCGGGCTTGCCTTCACCAGGAGGCCCCGGGAACCGAACCCGGGGCCTCCCATATGGTAAACAGGAGCCCTACTGATTGAGCCATAGCCGCTTCCCTATATTAACTTTTGATTTCCAGATTATTTGTAGAAAAATAGAATGAATATACTCTAGGCAAAAGGGCGATTGGCAGTTTAATCATGGAGATAAGGAAGGAAGGATATTTTTGTAACCCAAAATTTTAGAAAATGGAAATAATTTTACATATTTGAATATTTTATGAGTCAAATCATGTACACCATATTTGTGCACCCCATTTTTGGAGAAGGGACCTCAGAGATGTTAATTAACTTGACCAGGTTTATAGAATTATTAAAGTCCTTTGGTGTATTGGATAGCCCCAGAACCCTTTCTTTTTGTAGGTGGGGGCTAATATGACTAGGAGTTAAAATGTGATCTCCCATTTGCTGTTTCTTTTCAAGGGTCAACTTCCTAAACTTGCAGAACCATCAGTTTCCTTTATGCATAGTGCCAAAAACTATTTGTCTTTCTGTTAAAACTACATAATAAACACTTTTTCTTATGCTCAGATATAAAGTCCTTACAAATATAAAGAGTAACTAATTACATCCTGTATGTATTTTGGATAAATTTGTTGCATGTAATGTAATGTAATATAGGATGTACAGAATTGATAAATAAATATGGAATTAATTTTTTTTAGAATTTAAGGTCTCTAAACAATTTCGAAGCTAAACTATGTTAGCATGCATTGGAGACATAATGTCACAGACTAATTTCAGCACAATAAATGCTCATATGAAAGGAGAACTATGATATAGTAAGTTAGAATATAGAGTTAGAAAACAGGAGGAATTTCTATGTAGAAGTGACAATAAGTGGAAAGACAAAATGTTGAGGGAATAAATAATACACAATCTGAGACATAGATTGTAGGTGAGATGCGCCAGGTATATTTTTAACTTTGCAAATTACCACAGGCCTGAGTCTTGTTCATTGTTATGTCACTACATGACAGAGTCCTTCCCAACGTTTTCCAGCCTCCAATAACAATTTTCCAGCCTCACTGCCTTTTATAGCCTCCACTGACAATTTGTTTGTCATTCCTCCAGGTTTTGCCAGTAGCCTTCCTGATATTTTTCTGGTCTCTACTAACAGTCTTCTTATCACCCTTCGCACTTGTTTACCTGCTCAAATCAAAGCCAGTGCCACATGTTTTAGGTTTTTTGGTTACTCCATCCCACTTATAGGTATTTTTATTTCAGCTATCTATTGCTACATATCAAACTACCTCAAAATTTAGTGGCTTAAAACAATGATTTTATTATTTTTCATAATTCTTGGTTTTGCTGGGATCAGCTGGAAAGTGTTTCTGTTTGATATCATGTTGACTAAGGTTACTTGTATAGGACCTCCAGCTACAGCTGGAAATATCCATGGTTGTTTCTCTCATTTGTCTGTTGTCTCATCATTCACTAATCTAGCCCATACTTTTTTACATGGTGTTGGATCCCAAGAGGGCAAAAGCAAAAACAACAATGCTTCATATAGACAGGGAATGGAAGATCTTGAAGTTGTTTTTTTTTTAAAGATTTATTTACTTTACTTTATCCATTTTAAACACCCCCTTCCTCATTTGCTGTTTTGTGTCCATTTGCTGCGCAATTCTCTGTGTCTGTTTCTTGCCATCTCTTCTCATCCTTCTCCTCCAGTCTTCATCAGGATTCGATCCTGAAGACCTCCGATGTCGGAGAGAGGTGTTCTGCCACCTGCGCCATTTCGGTTCCTGGTTTTTGGAGCTTTCCCAGCATCTTGTCTTGACTCTCCCCTGTGTCTCTCTCTTGTTACGTCATCATCTTGCTGCATGGCTCCCGGGGCCTGACGGCTCACCAGCACACACAGCGCCTTCTATATATATATATATATATATATATATATTTTTTTTTTTTTTTTTAAATTTTACTGGGAGGTCCCGGGGATCGAACCCAGGTCCCTCCATATGGGAGACGGACGCCCAACCATCTGAGCCACATCCGCCCCCGCTCTTGAAGTTTTTCACCACATTCTGTAAGGAAGTCATGGGGCAAACCCAGATTCAAGGGGAGGAGTGCATTGTAAGAATTTGTCGGTGGCCATTTATGTAAATAATCCAACACAATACTCAATTTTTAAAACATTGTAATGGCATAAAATATTGCACACATTTTATTACTCAGTTAAGCAGATAAATTTTGCTAAATAAATTTCTCTAAAATGTGGTGACTTAATATAGCAGAGATTCATTATTTTACCATTCTCTTCTGGCCACCAGTCATTTAAATAATCATTTCCCCATGACTGCTTTCTTTGGCAGTTTTCAAGATTTCCTCTTTTTACTTGGTTTTCAAAAGATTTGAATCTACCCCCACGTTTGCAATTCAGGGGTCAGGCAGAGATTTAGAAGTGCAGAAGTTATGCAAAAAATTTGGGCTTCCCTCTCTCTGGTTCTCTTCTTTGTGTAATTTACCCCTAATCTTTCCAGTGACAGTGATTGCCCTGAACTCTGCCCTCTGGTTCTTGGGTTATTAAAAACTCATATTTTCTATTAGCTCTTATGTACCCTGCCTTGTGCAGACTAGGGCTTGCACTCAGACTAGAAACCATGAAATTGAGAATATTACTTAGTGGTATTCCCTTCTCCCAAATGTCATCTTCTCTAAAGAATCTACCTACTCTTGGTTGCTCTCCAGTATTGATAGTTTTATTTTGCCAAGAGTTTATGGTTATTATGTGTGGCAGGGTTTGTCCAGTAGGAACTTCATCTTCCATACCAGAAGCAGAACTGGGGACTTTAGTTCTGGTTCCTCAAACGGTCTTCCATCTGATAGAGAATTCCTGAGTCTTTTTATAATTTTAAATTTTGAAATACTTTCAAACCTACTGGACAGTTACAAAAATAATGCAATGCCCGTACAGAGAACTCCAACATACCCCTATGCCCCCAGATACTCAAAGCCACCAATTTTAACATGTTGCCATATTTGTCATTATCATCTATCTATCTATCTATCTATCTATCTATCTATCTATCTATCTATCT
>JAKSZT010000049.1:14222183-14304193 GCA_026826555.1 Tolypeutes matacus
TCTATCTATCTATCTATCTATCTATCTATCTATCTATCTATCTATCTCTATAATATATGTATCTATCTATCATTTACCTATCATCTATTTATCAATTCGTTTTCTGAACACTTGAGTATAGGTTGTCTATCTCATTTTCCTTGAATACTTAATACTGCCATGTACATTTTCTACGAACAAAGATATTTACTTATGTAACCACTTTAAGTGCAGTTATCAAGTTCAAGAAGTTTAACATTGATATAAAACTTATAGTCTATATGCCCGTTTTTTTCATATGTCCAAATAATGTCCCTTTGAGCCTTTTTCCCTTGATAGAGCCCTTCTAAGATCATATAGTGTATTTAATTGTCATTGTCTATTTAGCTGCTCTTTTTTTAAATTGTGGGAACATATATACAATATAAGTTCTCCCCTCTCAACCACTCCCTACTCAAAGGGGCTGATAACAGTCACAATATTGCAGTACCTTCTTTATCTTCCATTATAAATATGTTCCCATCTCCCAAACAGAAGTCCATTATGCATTGACTTTCCCTCCCCATTGCCTCCCATACCTGGCAATCTATACTCTAATTTCTGTCTCTATGAGCTTGCATATTCTTTGATATTTTCTTTGTAGTTACCGTGGGGCTTAAATTTAACATTCTAAATCTATAACATTCTCATTTGTTTTGAAATCAATTTAACTTCAATAGTATACACAAACTATGTTCCTATATCCCTCCATTTCCTCACCTTTCTATAGCTCTTGTCACAAATTGTATGTTTATACATTAGTCCAAAACCACTGATTTATCATTATATTTTATGCATTTGTCTTTTAGATCCTGTAGGAATTAAACAGTGGAGTTACAAATAAAAAATACTATAGTTTGCCATTTACATTTACCCATTTTGTTATCCTCATGGAGATCTTTATTTCTTCACAAGGCTTCAATCTACTGTCTAGTGTTCTTTTCCTTTCAACTTGCAGAACTCTCTTTAGCATCTCTTCTGGGGCTAGTCTACTGGTGATGAACTCTCTCAGCTTTTGTTTATCTGAGAATGTCTTAATCTCACCATAAGTTTTAAAAGAGAGTTTTGCCAGATGTAGAATTCTTGGTTGGCAGATTTTTGCCTTCAGCACTTTAAATATGTCATCCCAGTGCCTTTTGCCTCCATTGTTTACAATGAGAAATTGGCACTTAATTTTATTGAGATTCCCTTGTATGTGACACAGTGCTTCTCTCTTGTGGCTTTCAGAATTCTCTTTTTATCTTTGGCATTCAGCAGTTTGACTATAATGTGCCATGGTGTGGATCCATTTTGGTCATCCTGTTTGGAGTTTGTTGAGTGTCGTGGATGTATTATATATTCATGTCTTTCGTTAAATTTGGGACTTTTTAGGCATCATTTTCTTGAATATTCTCTCTACCCCTTTCTCTTTTTCTTCTGCTTTTCGGACTCCCACAACGCATATAATGATATACTTAAAGGTATCACACAGGTCTTAAATATGCTCTCATTAGGGCTTATCTATACAATCAGTTTAGAGAATAGCACCAGGCCAAAGTATAGAGGCTTTTCTGATCTTTTCTGTGCACATGTCTTGTCTTGGGCATGCACGTGTGGCCCTAGGAGTACCCCTGTTTTCCCAGATCTGAATGTCTCCTTTTCCATAGGAAACAGTTTCCTCAAAGTCCCAGGCACTGCATTGTATGTTTTACAGTCAGCAATCTCTTGTTCCAGATAGTACAACTTGACTACTTTCCCATGGCATTCTGTAGGAGAGTTCCATGAGCTGCCTTCTACATGCAGGGCAAGTTCTGGGATGGCAAGTACCTCAGGCCACCACCAGACATACATACCCTTAGTATGTACACAAAGGTTACTCTTTTCCCTCCAGAAGTAAGATCAGGGATCCACAATGGGAGTAAGGTCTGGCTCCACATTAAGCTGTTAGATGGAAGAAGGACCCATCAAGGAGATCCTACCTACCAATTTTAAGTAGCTATTTTCTTGATCTAATGCTTGCACCTGTTACTGCAATCCTTTAACTGTTTTCAGGTACATTGGGAAAGAAGTTTCTGACATTTCTTAATGGTTTTTCAAAACTTCTGTAGGGAGATGGAGCCCTGAAGAGTCCCACTCCACTATCTTGCTGTAATTCTCCTGAGTCTTTTTATGTTTAATAGAATTCACTTACTTTCACAAGGCCAGAACTATTTTTCTTTTGTGTTAAGAATTGAGATGCTTCTTTTCATAAAATATGAAATTTTTCACTTAAATATTTCAGGCCTAGAGTAAAGGAGAAATGAAATTATTAACTTGTAGTTGTAATTTGCCAGCTTCAAGGTCAGTTTGCCTGTGGAAAATCAATAGGAAGCTTTAGCTACAGGCATTATCTATCATTATGCCTGAGAAGGTGAATTTAAATGTTCATTCTACAATCATCATCTTGGCCTTCTATGGATTTTGGAAAGGTAATAATTGCACAACTGAATTAGTAAAAACAAAAATACCAAAATGAATACTTTTTCCCCCCTTCATTACATCCAAGAAAGAAGCATTTGCTCTGGAACTTGAGAACAAATTACTTCAAGAACAACTGAAACTGGCTTTACAGGTAAAGGATATCATATTCTTTTAAAATTGTTAACAAATGATAGAAATGTATAAAGAGCATTTTAAATGAATAATTTTTACCTTATAAAATAATAGGTCTATATATTATTCTATTTTTGGCACTTTAAAATATATTATTTTATGCATTAGGAGTGTATTAATAAAATCTAATATTCATATTTGTTAAGTTCAGTAAGGTAGTAAGAAAAGTAAACTTGCTAAATTGAATACAGGACAACTGGTAGAAAATATAATACCGAAAAGAAAATTATTGCAGGCATGCCAATCAAACTCAGTTAAACTAGCATGGTGGCTCTTATTGTTCTTTTCTAAATTCTAGCTAAACAATAAGACAAGAAATGAAAGAAGGTACAAGCATTTTCATAAAAGGCTAAACAAAATTCAATTATTTGTAGATTATATAATTCTCTTTCAGAAAAATGCATAAAAGTAAATAAATAAATAAATCCTTTAAAAAAAGTATAGGGGAGTAAGATATGGACTATAGTTAGTAGCAATGCTTTGATGATGCTCTTTCATAATTTGTTAACAAATGTTTCACAACAATGCAAAGTATTTGTGGTGGGGTAATGTGGAGCCCTGTATGATATTATGCATGTTTGTTTTGTAAGTTCATAATGTTTACTGAACACTTATAATTTATTTATGTTCATGTATGAATGATATACTTCAATAAATTGTTTTTAAAAAAAGGAAAGGTAGCTGGAGATAAAATAGATATAAAACAGAATAGGCTTCCTATTTATCAGTCGCATTCATTTAGAAAACATAATAGAAAAAGTCTATTTATAATATTAGTCTAACATAATAGCACAATATATTTAACAAAAATATACAGAGCTTTATATGAAAAATATATAATACTTTAGCAAAGGACAAAGGTGAACACAGAAGAAATTGAAATTTGTGGTTTTAGGTTTGAAGACAATATTACAAATATTTCAATTTTCCACTTCCCCCAAATTAATATAGAAACTGAAAGCCATTTATTTCTAGATATAAATGGATTTTTTTTAGCTTAACCAAATTATTATAAGATATATTGAGACAAGTAATTGGTGGTTATACAAAAGAAGAATGTCAGTATGAATTGATACCTTTCTGGGAGAAAATGTATAGCAGAAGCCTTGGAAAGTGCATACTCTTTTCACGCAACAATCCACTTCTAAAAATTTATCCTAAACAAGAAAAAAGTATACAGAGATTTGTATACAGTAATATTTTTAATAGTCTCATTTTTGTTGTATCATCTTGTTGCATCAGCTCTCTGCACGGGCCAGCTCTCCGCGCCGGCCAGTTTCTGATGAACATTATTTTTGTTGATGCATATATTCTCTCATACAAATAACTTATCTGTGTAATTATAAGAAGCAACATTTTAAAGAAAATTTGTGTTCTGGAAGAAATAAATTATTTTCCACACTTTTTTTCTGTCTTTGATATGACAGCTATTGATTATTCTGGTTATAATTTATCACTTTTGATAATATATAACTTTATTTTTATTGTGCCTGTATAATAATTGGAGCCCTTTAAAAAAAATAATAGCCAAGAGAACTTCCTGAGTATAAAAATAATCCTTAAAGTGGAAGTTGTTTCTTCACAGTTTTTAAATTCAATTGTAGAACTATTAAATTATGGATTAAACAAATGGCTTAATTTAGCTTCCTCCAATTTAGTGTAAGTTTGAGAAGTAAGGTGGACATGAATATATGCAGATTCCTGAAGGTTGTCACATTGGCAGGAAAATGTCACAAAACAATGCTTAATAAACTTTTTTTTTTTTAATGCAGAAAGCTGAAAGAGCTAATCATCAACTTGAATATTTCCTAAGTCAAGGGAAGGAGTTCTGTAAAACTGAGAAGTCCAAGACAACCATGGAAATGGGTATTAGTAAAATAAAAGTTAAAGGTGAGGATTCAGAAAATATACCATTGGAGAAAGAAAGAAAAGTATCAGTTTTAGATTCAGCTGGAGGAAAGAGAGATGAAATCCAAGAACAATCAAAGGTGAGGAAATAATCAAAATAGAGACAGTAGTATGTACTTTAAGAAATTTATCTTTCATATTATTATTTACTTCTTTTGTATATGTCATTTAAAAAAAATTTCTCTAGGCTTTTTTTTCTTAAACTTTTGCCTTTTACCCTCTGAACTTCATAATTCATTATTGTCTTGAATACCAAGTTATAATATAAATATGTGTTGATTTTGAGTGATCACTTAAGCATCTGAGATCTGAGGAAAGAGGGGTTCACAGACTAAAGACATTTTTCCAAAATTAAATATAAACGCTACCCTGTGGGGGGAAAAAAACCTCTTGAAAAATAATTTATTTTAATCTGTTATGCTTATGTAGTACAGTGGATTTAGATGCTCTTTCTTGAACATGGTTCAGATTTGTTAATGCGTTTCTGTCTTTGAAGAGAAAAAACAGTCCACCAACAAGCAACTGTATCAATGAAAAATAAAAAGAATCCAAGAAGTAAATCAAAGTTGTCAGGAGATAGAGTTGCAAACCCTAATGCAATTCATTATGTTTGTCCTTGGTTTAGTGGTAGGGCTACTGCCAGGTCCCTCATTTCATTAATAGTATTATATATATTCCTTAGTGTCTTTTCTTCTTGTTTTCACATTGAGAGTTTATGTAATTTGGAGATAGGAGAGAAAAGCTAGCAAAAGATAAAGTAAGTAGTAGGGTAAAACTGACCTAAAGACCCGATTATCTATCTTTTTAAAGAGGCTATGAGACTATCGAACTATTTTTTATCCTTGTTTTTATCTTCCCTTTTTCTATCCAATTTTACTGTGAGCCACTTCAACTTCTACCTGGAAAAGTAAACATAAAGAAAATTGCTCTGAGGGAAAGAAAAAAAGTTTTATTAGGCCAGTAAATCAATGAAAATGTATGTCAAGTGCACTGAGTTGACTACAAAAGCAAATGTTTTTAGAAATGCAAGTCCCATCAGCTGGTTTAAGACAAAGATAAAGGGAAACAACATAATTTAAAACATGCTAGTTATTTTATATCTGTATAGATGTGATAGCCTTTTACACCACACTGTAAGATTGTTATTAGCACTCACATATTAAAGATGAAGAAACTAAGGCTTTAAAAGAATTAAGTAAACTATGAACATAACACAGTAATGTTGAGCTAGATTTCAAATCCAGGTCTTCTGGCTCCAAAATCTGATCTATTTGCTTATCTATTTGGATGCATTCAGAGCCCTCCTTTTGTTAATACTTCATTGTTTTTCATTTCCCAGTATTTTCCTTTTCCAAAATGAAGGCTATCATCTGTGACCGATTAAATATAGAAAAAGTTAGACTAATAGTAAAGTGGAATTGAACAGAAAGAACATTTTCATGACATAAAACATCATGTAGATTTCAACATGGGCAGGTGATTCTAATTCTTAATAGTTTCATATACAAATTTAGGTATACCTGTCCTCCTATGTATTAACTTTTACATTCATTAATTAAACATCTAATATGTGGTAGGTTCTTTGCATGGTGGTGCATAATATCATTTATTCTGATTGGCTTGTTCTGGTAGAAGTAAAATAAGAGTCATCGTTACTGGCAATTTTGATACTGTCAACATTTTCTTATAGTAAGTCTTCAATTAATTAGAAATTTACTTCATCCCAAAATTCTATATTCAAATTATTTTTGACAAGGTCACAAAGCATCTACTTGATGCTATTCTGAAGTCTGCTTCTCAGTTTTATTTCACTTATCCTCTTAGTAGCACCTGACCATGTTTGCCCAGTTCACCTCACATTTATTTCTTTTTAATATACTCTGTATTTGGGTTTAGAGACAGCATACTTATTTTTCCTTATATTTCTCTGGTACTCCTTTTTGGTCTCATCTTGCTCTGTCCATCCTTTACTATTGTTATTTCTCTGGTTTCTGTCCTAGATTCTCTTTTTTACCCTCATACTCTTCCTGGGTTTGCTCTTATATTGCTGTCGTGGTTTGAAGATGTAGGTACCCAAGAAAAGTATGTTCTTAAATTTAATCCATTCTTATGGGTATGGACCCATTGTAAGTAGGACCTTTTGATGAGGTTACTTCAGTTAAGAAGGTGTGGCCCACTGCACAAATAATGGGGCTTAATCCTATTACTGGAGTACTTTTTAACCAAAATTAAATTCAGGGAGAGAGAGAAGGCCACGGAAGCAAGAAGCTGAAAATGTAATCAGAAAGAGAAGGGAGAGACCAGCAGATGCCGCCATATGCCTTGCCACATGGCAGAGGAGCCAAGGATTACAGGCAGTTGGTTTTCAGGAAGAAAACATCACTTGATGATGCCTTGATTTGCACATTTTCATGGCCTCAAAACTGTTAGCTTGTAAGCTAATAAATTTCTATTATTTAAGCTGAGCCTTTTCAGGGTGTCTGCTTTGAGCAGTGGAGGAGACTAAAATACCTTCCTAGCTTCAAGTGCCACATAAATGTCTTATCTCTAACTTAGATAACACCTAATTTTCAGACCTGTTTATCCATCACTGTACTGAATAGATCTACGTGAATGGACTACAAGCATTTAGTACTAGCACATTCATATGAGATTGTGAAGACTTCTGAATTCCATGTTAAGTTAAGCAGTTTGGTCTTCAATTTTCAGAAAAGGAAGAACTTCTAAAAGTTTTTAGGTAAAGGAATAACATGTCAAAAATATGTTTTTAAAGAAATAATTGTACATCAATGAGGCAGATGTGCTCTTCTCTATTATTGATCCCAAAACTAATGAAGTCTTTCTGTAGATATTATACCTATGGATTTATTTCATTTCTTTTGCTGACACAGAGCTCCTGGATATTATAGTGCCTTTGCTTAGCTGTGGAGCTGTAACATTGCTAATAGTAAGAAAGGGCTTTCTTATCTGAGATGGGAAGCTTCCAGTGTTCTTGGGTTTGGGATTTACAGGGAAGCCCAGCTTATTATCACCTTTGTTATTGGAGATAGAAACCTAAAATCTAAAAGAGGTAAAGGAAAAATTTAAGGAACACCTATTACTGGACACTAAATTACATTACATAAAAGGTCTATCATATGAACGTAATAATGGTGACATGTTGGAAGAAGGAATTAGTATTTATTTTTGTACTCTTTTAAAGGTTATTTATTAGAGTAAAAGTCATTTGTAAATTGGAGGGGTAAGACCTAATATTATTTGTATGTGACAGTAACCACACGTAATTATGAAACCCTAATTAATGAGGGATGGTAATTTCTAAAAGTGCTGTGAGGATGAAATGATGTAATGTTATGAACTGCTTTGTACATTGTGAAACTTTATGTAAATGTGAAGTTGGATCATTATTTAGCTCCTGCCTGGTTGTCAGCCTAGGCCATATGAAAACCACTGGTGGTTTATTAGCTAGTACATAGACTAACTGTTGTGACATACCAAATCAAAATTGATAATGACTCAAACCCAATAGAAGTTGATTTCCTCAATTAAATAGTCCAGGGAAGTTCAAGGTCAGTGGTGGTGGAAGGAGATTCTGCTCCACATTGTCATCCTGGGATCCTGGCTTATGGAGCCTTTGCCATTTCATACGTATGGCTTCCTGGGCCACCAGGGTCATAGACATCTAGCTACCAAAAGAGAAAAAAGCTTGGAGGCCCAAACAAAAGTAATTTTCATTGACTAGGTCTGGATGAGGTTAACATCATTTTCTCTCACATTCCGTTATCACATTTAATTGTAGAGGGACTTAGAAATGTAGACTTGCAAAATGGCCAAGAAGAAAACACAATGTTTGGTAAGCAACTAGAAGTCTTTGTCACAGAGGCAAAGCCAGCTAATCTTTATATAAAACAAACCTGGGTTAGGTGAAATTCAGGGATACAACCTAGAAATAATGTCTATGCTATAGAAAAAATCCATTACCTTTGCAAGAGGTAGTTTATTAAGAAAATCATAGTTTCTTGGCCACGAGTCTTTTTTGATCACACACCCTCATAAACATATTTTAAGCATGCATTCTCAATATTGTTTTAAAATTTATAAATGAAAAAATGTGCTACAATATGAGTATATTATTTACATTTTGAAGAATAGTAGTATTCTTCAAAATACTATTAAAAAGAATTAGATAATTGCATAATAAATAATTTAAAACTAATTTTTATTTCCTAAAATTATTAAACCTACTTTATGCTCATTTAGAAATATAAACAATTATTTTAGTTTTTCACTGTGATCTAAGGTATAGAAGATGTTACCAGTGCCTTCTCTAAAATGTCTCTTCCAATGTCAAAACGTGATAATTTCTTATTGATACCATAACCTTATAAAATTAACATATTAAAAAAACTGTTTTGAATATTTTCCTATATGATTTAATGTAAGTATTTTTATGCATATTTAGTATATTCAAATTTAGTATTATCTTTACCACAGATCTCATTTGTCCATCATGGAAGTCCAATTGAAGAAAGGTAAATTAAAAAAAAAAATTATTCTATCTTCTAATCTTTTCAGTTCACATATCTAAGTGGGGAAATACCCCATCTAAATTCCTATCTTAAAAATCCTTGATTTCTATCTTTGCTTATTTCTATCTAATCTTTGAAGCTAATTTTAGATAGAAAATGTTTGAAACTTTAGGTTTTTTGAAAGATAGAAGAGTTTAGATACAGTTAAAAATCAATTTTTAAAAATGAAAATTTAAATTAAGGAACAGTTCTGATGTACAAACCCACTTTTTTTCTGACAGGAAAAATCATATTTCCAGATAGTGAGAAATTAGCTCTTACTTAAATTAATTTAGTTATCATCATTAAGAGGCATAACCTGGATTCATAAAACAACTCACTTAAAAAAATCACTTTCGCCTTTTGATTTTGTTTACCTTATACATATGCACATAAATAGTTGAGGTATTTGAGTCATTCAGTTAAATCTTTTAGTTTTTAATAGTAAGTCTGTTTATCGTATTATGATTGATTCATAAACTTGTTCTGAAACCAGTAAAGAAATTATAAACCATAGCCAGATATATTAGTGGGGCAGCAAATTCTGTCAGTAAGAGGTTGTTGTCCAATGAGAATAAACGGTATTGATGTTTCACTTCAGTCACTGACCTTAATTATTGAGAATTCAAATTCACTGTACATGAGGCACTTATTCCTTATTACTGAGCTTAATGTGTAAAATTTTGATTTTGATTACCACACAGAAAAAGAGGACATTATCTAGAAGTATGCATTTTTGTGCTTCGTTCCCATTTTTAATATTTCTAAATTACAGACGCAGATGAATTAGGAAAAATTAGGTAACAAGGGTGATGATTAATGGCTGGAATTTTTTAAAAGGTCCATTTTTAGTGTCTTAGTGATTTTTAAAATATATGTATTAACATCTCAAGGGGAAATTAGACATTGATTTACTACTTATGCTTTACAAACTTATTAGGTGTAGATTTCTAGTCCTTTAATCTTTTATGTTATAAATATGAATATTTGATAAGGTATAAGAAAAAGTTGTATTAATAATTATCTTCAATTTTAATGGAAACTTAACCATCTTATCAACTGTGTAGCCACAGAAACAAATAAAGCATGATACTTTTATTTTCATGGTAAGGTTATGGTAGAGTATGGCATACTATTAGATATTATAATCTTTCAATGGAAGCATGTTGAAGTATAGGCTTTAAAACCCTGAAAGAGAAAGTCAGTAATTTATTACTCTGAAGAATATGATGTAGAAACTTTTGACATAAGTTGTTTTAATATTAAATATTTAGTTGATTAATATGATAGACTCTTTAGTCACTTGGTGAATCTCAGAAAGTTAGAAACATTTGTTAAAAAATTTTTAAAAAGAGATTATCTAGTCTCTATTAAGCAATAGTAAAGCAATCTCAGTTACTTTCTATAAAGCTTTAGAAAAATCCTGAAGAGGGGGTTGAGGTATTACAGTGAGTTACTGCCCCTGTCAGCCCCCATTCAACTTGCCTTTTATGTTACATTTGGGAGTGATTATGGAAAGGGGTAGAATGGGAGAAAGGTTGAATGGGGAACAGCAGACTGACTGGAAGATGATAGGGTATATGAGACATCAGAAGCAGGAAAATCATAGTATGACTATCAATTCCCCTTAAATGGCTTTTTCTATAACTGTTGATTGATACGATGTTTACTTTCCCTAACGTCAGGAGGAAGGTTATTTCATTTCATTTTAATTCAGTTTAGTTCAAATGGGGAAACATGAACTGAATGTTCATCCTGTGCAACACCCTGTGTTAGATATTATGGGAAGGTACAAAGATGACAAATATATGGTCCTTGCCCTCAGTGCATTCACAGTTTAGTAAGGCAGACAAGACACTTACAAAAATAAGTATAGTATAATGCAGAAGATGCATTCTATAAAAAGCTAACAAGAAGCTGCATCAAAAAGGTGGAAAAGTTATTTCTGGCTGGATTGGAAATTGGATAGCATTTGATTTAAGAAAGATAGGTGGGTTAGATCCTCAGGGAAAGGCCAGAAATTCATTTTGTTAGGAGTCTAGGCTGAGGAGAAATATAGGCGATATGACAGAAAAAAGGTGATTATCAGCTTTATAGGTTTTCTTACAATTGCCCTTAACAACCTTAGGCTGACTGTTGCTATATACAATTTTAAAAAATCAAATTATTAAGGACAATGGCACAATATTATTCATCAAACTTCATTTTGGGTTACTTCTTAGATCCTAATAGAATTTCTGAAATACTTTGGAAAAGTCTCCCAAACCTTCAGAGAATGGATGGGAGCGAAGTAAGGAGACCCTACCTGAACAGATACCTGGTATTGCTTACAATAAAGTACAAATTTTTTTGCACTTTACAACATTGAGCTATTTATTTTGGCTTAGGGAATGAGTTAGTGGCAAATATTTAATTAAACACATAGATCTTAATAAGTTAGTGTTTTACATCATGTGTTGTTAGATTTTCTTAAATGTTTTACATCTTTGAAACTTGCACCTTTTAGAAATGAAAATGTAAACGATCTCTTGGTGTTTTTTAAGATTTGCACATCCAACCTACTTCTTTCAAAATCCTGTTTTTTAGGACTTTATTTCCCAATAATATTTAAGTTTTTAAAGCACAAAATATCTTTATGAGAAAAATATTAATATATGTCCATGTTTATTCTATGGATTAGATGATTAGTTATTAAAGTCACTGTTCATTTCTTTACTAAACATTCATTCAGTAAATATTTTTATCATCTTCCTATGCCAGGTACTCTTTTGGGCACTGGGATTTTATTGATAACACAAATAAGGTCTCTTCTCCTATGGAATTTACATTGTAGTGGGAAAGGCAGGCAATAAACAAGTAAAAGTAAATGAACACAATAATTTTAGGCAGTAATAAATGAAGATAATAAAACTCCCTATCTGACAGGGAGTTACAGGGGAAGGATACTTTAGATTGGGTAGTCAAGGAAGGTATTATCAATCAAGAAAAGAGATTATATAAAAATAAAAAAGATAAAATATTTTGTCTCTTTCCTTTTTTAATCAGAATAAACTACTATAAATGAAAATTTACCTTACCATTAAAAATTCTGGAGGAGATTTCATAATTTCCTCAGTAAACTGTTGAGCAGGAGTGTGTCACTAGTGACCCAAAGAGTAGGCATAAAATAAGTTTTATAGAGGAATCCTTGTAAACTAAGTGGCAGGAGAGGGCACATTACCCCTGAGCTATTATAATCCTATAGAGAGGTATGCTTGGACTGAGCACAGCTGGATTCACCATGGAAAGTGCTCCAGAGAGGGACTTCTTTCTTTCTTCCCCTTTACAAAATTACGGGGGAATAGGGAGGAGATAGAGAACACTTAGTCAACCATGTAACCATGAGTGCTTCCTGTCTGGGATAATGGCCTTTTTAGAAAAAGGGAGGGAATAGACACTTTGTATACCAACATTGCTGGGAGCAGTGAGAGACTGCTGTTTTCCTATTGAACAGATCCAGGGCTTCCATTTAAAATTAGTTGCCTTGATACAGATGCTTTAAAGCCCTTTAGAAGGACCTGGTGTAGAATGTGATGCCACCAGTATCTAAAGAGGACAGTCCTTTGTAGTTGGAGGCTGCAGGGCCAATAATTTTTCCTTTAAAAAACATAAGATGTCTCCTTTTGATGGTGCCCAGTTGACTCCCTACCTTCAATTAATTTGAATGGTAGGGCCACTGGGTTATGTTTTCATTTCAGCTAATCTTTAATCAGTGTTGCATAAAACATGCAATGCTTTCTCAGTGCTGACCACTATCAAAATGTCATTAATTGACAGCGGGTCTGGATATTGCTAGCAGTTCGTATCATCCTAGATTTTGTCCCACCCATTAAAAATGTATGACAGGAATTCAAATATTCCCAAGAAAAGATAATAAAGGTATACTGGAAGTCTTGTCAAGTCCTTGGCTGTACACATGTGTTAGTAGTGGCAGCAATTTATTCAGTAATTGGTATAATGACAAAGACTGGGGTTTACAGTTGGTTTTATCCTTGTTTGAGTTGTGATAGTCCACTATGAGATGCCCAGTAGTTTACTTTTTAACTAGACAGACTAGGATTGCATAGCATCTCTGTGTGCATTGGATTTTGTTTGAGGACAGTAATTTATTTTTATCCTCCCAGTATATGCAATATTACTGAATGGTCTTGGAAGTTCAGACAATTCTTTAACATGTAATTCATTTAACATGTTCCAGGTTACCAACAGGGTAGTTTTCCAACCAGCTTGTCTGTGCACCTGTTCTGGGTTTAACAATCCAGAACTTTATCAATTATGAAATCCAAGAAATAAACAGCAAGCTCAGTATAATAAAGAGTACAAAAATAGTAGGCTTGTGTGTCAGGGGTTCCCAGGACAACGCACATTACTGTGGGGACCCACAAGCTCAATATATAGTCATTATCATGGCTATACTTTTACTTCAGCCAAAGGACACAAAGCAAAGTCAGCAAAAGGAAAAGGCACAGGGGCAAAATCCAGAGGAAACTGGCCACAAGCATTCAAGAATCCTCTCCCAGTGGAGTCACAGAGGATGTACTTACTTCCTTCAGAAATGAATGTGATAACACATGTGAAATATTTTTACCAGGGACTCTCATTAGAGACTCAGTGCCCAGAGATTTTACTGGGAGCTGGATCATGTAGGCACCCTCTGTTTAGCATATATCAAAATACCAGACTCCAAGAAGGAAAGCAGGTGTTCAGCACAAATCACATTGTTTGTACAAACAGTTTAAGCACAGTGAGCCACCCTTAGTTCTGAGAATGGTGGAACTCTTCCCAAATCCAAGTTCGCAGACACCAGCAAGGGCTAATCTTGCAAGCAAGATTTTCTAAGCATAGCAGTCTCAGGCCTGCTGTGCTAACTTCTGCACATTCTACCCCCTTGGCCCTTTGTCAAAGCATTTTTACAGCAAAAATTATTATCAGTAGGACTCTACACTCCAGGCAACACCAACCTGCAGTATTAAAAAAAATCTCATTATCCCATAAAGGTCTATCTTAGGAAGGCAAGTGGCTTCTCCCTTAATTTTCTGTATTGTCTTTTTTTTTTTTTTTTTTTTTTTTAACCTGGCATGAGGCATAAATTCAGGCACAGCACAACCCTGACAACTAAGTTGAAGATGACCTGGAAGCTTCCAGGGCTGAGAGAGTGTCAACCTCAGTCAGGGTACACAAAGGAAATACAGTTTCAGCAGGCACATGTGATACTCCTTTAAAAAAAAAAAGGCCACCCTATGCAGCATACACATAGTCAGGTAGTGTAGGTTAACAGGGCCCCCTGCCATAGGGTTCCCAGACTAGTCCAGTTGGTTTAGTTCAGTCCTGGGTTTCAGAATGATTGCTGTAAGGCAGTCAGTTCCAAACAGTTTTGCTGGACAGAGAAATCAGTTCACCTGCTTGGCAAGTGTAGATGCCACCTGAAGGAGTTCTGAGCGGAAAATTGTGAGGCTGTCCCTGCTGTCAGGTGTGATGGCAGGCTTACCAGCAGTCAGTTTGAATTCCAAGCACTCTGAGCAGCTTGGAAAGGCAGCAGGGGGAGTTTTCCTTCATGAAGAGGGAACCACTTCCAGGAACAGTCTGAAAAACAAAGATCATGAAGGCCCCCTGCCCCCTGTGTCTCCCAAGGTGCTGGGCTTTTGATTTTTCTTAGTGGTTACAAAATCAATCACTATGTGCTATTCAGTAATGAAAACTTGACCTGCTTTCCTAAATCGTATTTTATTTTCACCCAGACCTTTCTTCTGGGAGGGTTATATGCAGAAAGGACAAAACACTTCCACAGGAAAACATTTTAATATAATTTAAACAGAAAAACACATCATGTTCAGGAATTGGTCAGGACAAAATCCTGAATTTTCAAAAATTTCAAAATGATTTTACACAACCTTCCATCCCTTTCACTCATCATTTATCCAGTGAGCAGCCTAGAAATGATGAATCCATTTCTGAGGATAGCTGCATTTAATAATCAAACTGCCTTACTAAAGTGTGTGCCCCAGGAGAAGGGGATGGCAAGTAGAGTCAGACAATCACTACATTGTAGCAAACTGCAACTAATCTGGAAAGTTGAAACCAATAATAAACAGCAATAAGACATCTCCAAGAGGAGGTTGAGAGTCTAATCTGTCAGGGGAGCAGAGGAGTCACAGTTCCTGTGATGTGCCCCAACCCCAACTTGCAGCTTTTAGCTGGGATCACGTTAGGAATGGTAGTCTTTATATCAGAAATGCAGCGTCGCCCTGCAACTCGATTTCAGATGGTCCTATCAGAGAACAAGCTCTTTTCTTTCTCTTTTTAAAAATATGTTTATTTTATTTTAAACAAGCTCTTTTCTGTGGGCGTTTGTATGTGACTGGACCAGCCTATATCCATGATGTTTTTGCAGTTGAGGGTCCCATGGGGGGGGGGCGTGGTCCTAAATCTGCTATATTCTCAGAGTCGTGGCAAACCATATCAGGTTTCAGCTTAGAGTCAGGTCCAGGCAATTAAGATGTGTGCATTCAGGATTCAAAAAAGCCAGCAGCTTTTCTTTATCAGAAGCAAAAGTGATATGCTATAAGGACCGACAGTCCAAGTGCTTCGCAAGGCTTTCCTAAGCCCTTTTTGTTTTGTCAGCCTTGGAGTTCAAATTGACCCACTAAAAAGTATGCACATCAGACCAGAAAATCATCTTCCTGAATAGCCATACATCTAATTTTACAAGAGCTCACGAACAACCAAGAACTGTGTTTTGAAACTCCAAGAGTGTATCACCATTTAAAGATTGCCTTTCTTTTCCATGTTATCTCTTTTTTTCCTGGAGGCTCCAATAGATAAAAATCATAGTAAAATTCAAGTTCAGAGACTTGTTCTATTTTCAATACTCAAAGAATTTAAATTTTGAGTTGTCCACAGCAGCAAAATGCAAGAGAGTTGTGTCCTACTTTTCTTTGCAAGCTTTCCTTGATTGGCATGATCTCTCTAGCATTTATGCAATTAAAGCCATATAATATTTTGTCAATTTTTCATATATCCAGATGTGATAACCACAGAATATAAAGCCATGTAAAAATCCTTTTTTTCTCATTGCAATTTTATTCTATCTGTAAATTTAGCATTACAGCTGCAGGGGATAGTACTGCAATGGGATAGGGGTAGTGCTACAACAGTTGCAAGATCTAGGCTGAAGAAAAGGCCAAGTTACAGTTTTTCCTCCTCAATTGACCCACTACTGCCAAAAGCAGCCAGTGGACCCAGCAAGCCAATTCTTCCGGAGTAGGATTCATCATTTTCAAATCTCAATAGCAACTTTTATCTCTTACAACAGACAGCAGATTAGATGACTCCACAGCTACCCAACATTCATCATGCTCCATGCCTTCATTATTCCTTTTCTCAAACAATGCTTTCTCCATATTTCAGTGAGTCAGGATCATCCTAGTGTAGCCCACTTCTAATGCCAACTGTGTCAGGAATTTCCACAACCATCCTCATGATCGACGATTTGCTGGGAGGACTTGTAGGACTCAGCATATAGTCATTATCATGGCCATGATTTATGAAACCAAGCAAAATCAGCAAAGGAAAAAGGCACATGGGGCAAAGTCTAGAGGAAACCATGAGCAAGCATCCAAGAGTTCTCTCCTAATGCAGTCACAATTCATTCCTTCATTGCTTCATTCAGCATTGAAGGAATAAATTGTGACAACATATATGAAATATTTTCTACCAGGGAAACTCATTAGAGACCCTGTGCCCAAGGTTTTTATTGGGGGCTGGTCAGGTAGGCATCCTTTTTTAGCACATAGCAGAATTCCAGACTTCCACAAGGAAAACAGGTGTTCAGCATAAACTACATTGTTTGTACAAACAGACACAGTGAGCTGCCCTTATCAGTTCTGGGAATGGTGGGAACTCTCTCCAAATTCAATTCAAGTTATGAGGACACCAACCATGGGCTATGCTTTCAGACAGGCTTTTCTAAAGACAGAAGTCTAAGGCCTGCTCTGATTACTTTTTTCTGCATATCTTGTGTTATGGATTGAATTGTGCCCCTCCAAAAGACATATTCAAACCCTAAGCCCCTGTCCTGTGATCTACACATTTGTAAATAGGCTTTTTGAAGACATTAACTAAGATGAGGCCCAACTGGATTAGGGTGGGCTCTAACCCAATATGGCTAGAGCCCTTTATATGGAGGGGAAATTTGGACAGACAAAGACAACTGCTGCAGATACAGAGAAAGAGAGGTGGAAATATGACAGAGGGCAATTTCTGGCAAGCCACTGCCAGAACCCTACAGACTTCAGAAGAAGTGTGGCGCTGCCAACACCTTGATTTTGGACTTCTAGCCTCCAAAAAACTGTGAGACAATAAATTCCTATTATTTAAGCCAACCAGTTGTGATAATTTTTACAGCAGCCCTGCACACTAAGACACCTTGTAAGTTCCAGAATTTAGCAAGTTTAAGAATGCTTGGGGTCTACTCCTCTGGAGATTTGGAGGGTCAGGGATCCAGCTCAAGCCTTTGTCTCAGCTTATTCTATGTGTGTAGTTCTTTTCAGATCATTCCAAAGTTTGTATCAGCTCAAAAGTTTCTCCCCCTTTTCTTCTGAGAGAGGCCAACCATAGAGAAACTTATCCATGAAAAATCTTTTAAGTCCCTTTCAGACTTGGGTAGCCCATTAAAAACTTTTGAAAAATTTTAATCACTTTTACTGATATGTATTAATAAAGCATAAATGCATCCAAAGAGTAAAATCAATGGTATTCAGTATAATCACGTTTTTGCATTCATTATCCCAATCACTCCCAGAGCACTTTCATTATTCTAATAATAATAATAAACAAAAAGCAAAAAACAAACAAAATTCATCACTTTCAATCTCTCTGTGCCTCTCCTGGTGTACATAGCTGCTATTCTTTTTCATTTTCTCTAGTAAATTTGTATTTATATTTTGTAAAAACAGTCTTATATATGCAATATTACCCATATTTATGTTTTACATGAGGTTTTTACTATCTTATACAGTCCCATGTTAAAGTCTTTAGCTTTCCTTCTAGTAATATACATGACCTTAGACTTTCCTTTCCACCACGGTCTTACCCATACAATAGGACTGCTAGTTACAAACACCATGATATGCTTTCACCATTTCTATTCATTTTCAAACATTTACAAACAACCTTGCAAACAGTTCTGCACAGATTAACACTCAGCTTTCCATTCTCTACCCTCCTTCTATTTTCTGGTTATTAATTCCATGAGTTTGCAGAGTATATTTAGTTCATAATAGCACAATGGCACAGTATTTGTCCTTTTGTGTCTGGTTTGCTTCAATCAACATAATGTCCTCCAGGTTCATCCATGTTGTCATGTGCCTCACAATTTCATTTCTTCTTACCACTGCATAATATTCCATTGTATGTGTACACCACAATTTGTTTATCCATTCATTAGTTAATGGACACCTGGGTTGTTTCCAGCTTTTGGCAATTGTGAATAACACTGCTATCAACATCGATGTGCAGATGTCTATTCGTGTCAGTGCTCTCAGTTCTTCTGGGTATATACCTAGAAAAGGTATTGCCAGGTCCCATGGCAAGTCTATATTCAACTTTCTTAGGAAATGCCAAACCGTCCTGCACAGTGGCTGTACCATTCTACATTCCCACCAACGGTGAATAAGCATTCCTGTCTCTCCATATCCTCTCCAACATTTATAGTTTTCTGACTTTTTAATTGTTGGCAGTCTAATAGGTGTGAAATGATATCTCATTGTAGTTTTGATTTGCGTTTCCCTAATCACTAGTGATGTTGAACATTTTTTTATGTGTTTCTTCACCATTTGTATTTCTTTTTTGGACAATTGTCTTTTCAAGTCTTTTACTCATTTTTAAATTGGGTAGTTTGTCTTTTTATTGTTGAGTTGTATGATCTCTTTGTATATTATAGATATTAAACCCTTATTGGATATGTGATTGCTAAATACTTTCTCCCATTGAGTTGGCTGCCTTTTCACCCTTTTGGCAAAATCCTGTGAGGCGCAGAGGTGTTGAATATTGAGATGGTCCCATTTATCTATTTTTTCTTTTGTTGCTCATGCTTTGCATGTAAGTTTTAAGAAACGTCCACCTACCATAAGATCTTGAAAATGTTTTCCTACATTTTCTTCTAAGAGTTTTATGGTTGTTGCTTTTATATTTAGGTCCTTGATCCATTTTGAGTTAATTTTTGTATAAGGTGTGAAATACGGGTCTTCTTCCTTTCTTTTAGATATGACTATCCAGGTCTCCCAGCACCATTTGTTGAATAGACTGTTCTGGCCCAGCTGGAAGGGCTTGACTGGCTTGTCAAAAATCACTTGACTGTAGATGTGAGGGTCAATTTCTGAGCTCTCGGTTCGGTTCCATTGCTCAATGTGTCTGTCTTTATGCCAATACCATGCTGGTTTTTTTTTTTACCACCATAGCTAGGTTACATGTTTTAAAGTTCGGAAGTGAGAGTCCTCCAACTTCGTTCTTCTTTTTTCAGATCTTTTTGGCTATTCGGGGACCCTTACCCTTCCAAGTAAATTTGATAATTGGTTTTTCCACTTCTGCAAAAAAGGCTGTTGGGATTTTTATTGGGATTGTGTTGAATCTGTAAATCGATTTGGGTAGAATTGACATCTTAACAGTATTTAGTCTTCCAATTCATGAACACGGAATGTCCTTCCATTTATTTAAGTCTTCTTCAGTTTCTTTTAGCAATGTTTTGTAGTTTTCTGAGTAGGGGTCCTTTATGCTCTTGGTTAAGTTTATTCCTAAATATTTGATTGTTTTAGTTGCTATCGTAGATGGAATTTTTTTCTGATTTCCTCCTCAGATTGCACATCAGTAGTGTATAGAAATGCTATTGATTTTTGTGTATTAATCTTGTATCCCACCACTTTGCTGAACTTGTCTTTTAGTTCTAGTAGCTTTGTTGTGGATTTCTTAGGAGATTCTAGTTATAGAATCATATCATCATTGAATAGTAAAAGTTTTACTTCTTCCTTTCCTATTTGAGTGCCTTTTATTTCTTTTAATTGCTCTAGCTACAACCTCTAGTACAATATTGAATAATAGTGGTAACAGTGGGCATCCTTGTCTTGTTCCTGATCTCAGCAGGAAAGCTTTCAGTCTTTCACCATTGAGTACTCTGCTAGCTGTAGGTTTTTCATGTATGCACTTTACCATTTGAGAAAGCTTCCTTTTATTCCTATCTTTTGGAATGTTTTTATCAAGAAACAGTACTGTATTTTGTCCAGTGCCTTTTCTGCATCAATTGAGAGTATCGTATGATTTTTCTTCTTCAATTTATCGGTGTGTTTTATTACACTAATTGATTTTCTTGTGTTGAACCACCCTGCATACCTGGGATAAAACCCACTTAGTTGTGGTATATAATTCTTTTAAAGGGCTTTTGCAAGTATTTTGTTGAGTATTTTTACATTTATATTCATTAGCAATATTGATCTGTAACTTTGCTTTTTTATAGTATCTTTATCTGGTTTTGGTATTAGGGTGATATTGGCTTCATAGAATGAGTTTGGGTAGCGTTCCTTCCTGTCCAATTTTTTTGGAAGAGCTTGAGAAAGATTGGTATTAGATTGTCTTTATGATTAGTAAAATTCACCTGTGAAGCCATCTGGTTCCAGGCTTTTCATCTTTGGGAAGTGTAGCAGTTTGGTATTGCTTTTGAATTCCAAAAATAGATATTGGATTGTGTTTGTAAACTGGTCTGTTTGTCTGGGCATATTAGATTGTATTAAATCCAGAAGTTTCACTTTTACTTGATTAAATTATGATTAAGGCTTTGATTTGGCCATATTAGTAGGACATTGAGTAGACAGGGACTCACAGAGGAAATGACATGGTGGAGGAGAGAGTTGATTTTTTTGATGCTAGAGCCCTGGGGAGAGAGCCAAGTCATTTGACTGATAATTTATAGCTGGCCTGGTGGAGCGAGCAGAGCAGCTAAGCCCAGAGAGAAACAAGACCCTGAAGAGAGACAAGACTTATCCCAGCCTATAGCTGAGACTGGAAGAAGCTGGGACCATGGAACCTTAAGAGGAAGAGGAAGGCTGAACCGTCACAGACATTGCCTGCCATCTTGCTCAAAATGTGGCAAATGACTTTGGGTGAGAAAGTACCTCTTATGGCACCTTGAGTTGGACTTTTTAGGGCCTAGGAACTGTAAGTTTCTACCCCAACTAAATACCCTTTATAAAATCCAACAGATTTCTGGTACTATGCATCAGCACCCCTTTGGATGACCAATACAGGAGATTTTTGATGACTGTTTCAATCTCTTCACTTGTGGTTGGTTTGTTGAGGTCTTCTGTTTCTTCTTGGGTCAGTGTAGGTAGTTTGTGTGTTTCTAGGAATTTGTCCATTTCCTCTACATTGTCTAGTTTTTTGGCATACAGTTGTTCATAGTATCCTCTTTTGATCTCTCTTATTTCTGAGGGGTCAGTGGTAATGTCCCCACTCTCATTTCTCATTTATTTATTTGTGTCTCCTCTCTTTTTTTCTTGGTCAGCCTAACTAAGAGTTTGTTGATTTTGTTGATCCTCTCAAAGAACCAACTTTTGGTTTTTTGATTCTCTATCATTTTTTTTTTTTTTTTTTGTTCTTGATTTCATTTATTTCTGCTCTGATCTTTACTATTTCTTTCCTTTGGCTTGGTTTGGGATTAATTTGCTGTTCTTTTTCTAGTTCCTCCAGGTGTGCAGTTAGATCTTCAATTTTGGCTCTTCTTTTTTAATGTAAGCATTGAGGTCTATAAATTTCCCTCTCAGCACTGCCTTTGCAGTGTCCCATAGATTTTGATATGTTGTGTTCTCATCTTCATTCATCTCAAGATATTTGCTGAATTCTCTTGCAATTTCTTCTTTGACCCACTGATTATTAAAAAGTGTGTTGTTTAATCTCCCTTTATTTATGAATTTTCTCTTTTTCCATCCGTTATTGATTTTCAGCTTCATCCATTATGATCAGAAGTGTTTTGCATAATTTCAATCTTATAAAATTTATTGAGACTTGTCTTGTGACCCAGTATATGATCTATCTTGGAGAAGGATCCTTTAGCACTTAAAAAGAAAGTATATCCTGCTGTTTTGGGGTGCAGTGCTCTATAGATGTTGTTAGGTCTAGTTCATTTATCATATTATTCTATCTCTCTGTTTTTTTATTTATCCTCTGTCCAGATTTTCTATCCAATATTGAGGTTGGTGTATTGAAGTCTCCAACTATTATTGTAGAAACATCTATTTCTCCCTTCGGTTTTGCCAGTGTGTGTCTCATGTATCTTGGGGTTCATGTTAGGTGCATAAACATTTAGCACAGTCATTTCTTCCTGGTGAATTGCCCCTTTTATTAATAGATAATGACCTTATTCATCCCTTATAACAGTTTTGTATTTGAAATCTATTTTGGTTACCATTTGCATGGAATATCTTTTTCCAACCTTTCACTTTTAACCTGGTTGTGTCCTTACATCTAAAGTGGGTCTCTTGTAGACAACAGATAGACAGCTCGTATTTTTTTAAATCCATTCTATCGGTCTATGTCTTTTGATTGGGGAGTTCAATCCATTAACATTCATTGTTTTTACTGTAAAGGCATTACTTACTTCATTTTGTCCTTTGGCTCTCTGTTGTCATATCATTTTATTGTCTTTCTTCTTATCCTTTAGTTTGTCCTTTCTAATAATCTTCATTTCTAAACTCTTCTCCAAATCTCTCACCCTTGTTTTTTCCTTTCATGCTGTAGCACACCCTCTAGTATCTCTTATAAATCTGGTCTTTTGGTAATGTACCGTCTCAGTTTTTGTTTGTCTGTGAAAACTTTGAACTCACCCTCATTTTCCTCCCTCCCTCCCTCCCTCCCTCCCTCCCTCCCTTCCTTCCTTCCTTCCTTCCTTCCCTTTCTTTCTTTCTGTTTGTTTTTTTAGTTTTTTTTTTTTATTATTTTATTTTTTTTCACCCTCATTTTTGAAGGACGTTTTTGCTGGATACAGAATTTTTGGCTGGCAGTTTTTCCCTTTCAGTGCCTTAAATACATCATACCACTTTCTTCTCACCTCCATGGTTTCTGATGAGAGGTCAGCACTTAATCTTATATGGTTCCCTTGTATGTGGTGCTTTGTTTTTCTCTTGCAGCTTTCAGTATCCTCTTTATCTATGATATTTGTCATTTTGAATAGTAGGTGTCTTGGGGTAGGTCTATTTGGATTTATTCTGTTTGTGGTGTGTTGTCCTTCTTGGATATTGATATTTATGTCTTTCATAAGGTTGGGAATGTTTCAGCCATTATTTCCTCATTTTTTCTGTCCCTTTTCCATTCTCTTCTTCTGTGACACCAATAATGTAAATGTTTGTGAGTTTCACATTGTCATTCAATTCCTTGAGACTCTGTTCCATTTTTTCCATTCTCTTCTTTTTCTGTTCTCCTGTCTTTTCTAGTTCAGATACTCTGTCTTCAAAATCACTAATTTCGTCTTTGAGCAATTCAAATCTGCTCTTATGTACCTCTGATGTATTTTTAATCTCATCCATCATGTCTTTCATTCTCATAAGGTCTGTTACTTTTCTTTGCAGGTTTTCAAATTGTTCTTTATGCTCTCCCAGTGTCTTCTTAATATCCTTTATTTCTTTAGTCATATTTTTTTCACATTCTTTGAAGTGATTAGGAGAGTTATGTGATTATCACTGATTAATTGTCTTAAATCCTGTATCTCTTCAGGATATTTGGTTTATTCTTTTGTCTGGCCATCTCTTCCTGTTTCTTAGTATGGCTTGTAATTTTTTGCTGATGTCTAGGCATCTGAATATGTTGGTGAATTTACTCTGATGGCTAATTTCTCTCTCTTGCCTATTTTTTTTCACACCTCTTCTTTGATATTTGGTTCAACTTATTCTAAGTCTTTAAAATTGCCTGGTTTAAGTTTTCAAAATTGGGCCAGGGACTCAGTAGTGGGGCACACATTTTCTGCCAGGGGTTGTATACAGAGAACGCAGAGAACAGTTTTTGTACATGCGATTTCCAGACCAGCCAGCAGATGGCGCTTGTCAGTTTACCGTTCCACAATGGTGTTTCAGTCTGGGCTTTCCTGTGTTCCTATGTTGAATCTCCAGATCTCTCGGAGAGGCTCTGCTGGCCTAATTCACTGAAGAAAAGCACCCCGAACTCACCTCCCTTTTCTCTTGAACCAGCTGTCAGGGAGGACTATGTCTGTTCCCCTCTCAGTCAGCTGCAGTGACCCTGGGGTTTTGCCCCAGCTTAGTATCTTTGGGGTTGGGGAAGGAAGCCCTTCCTGGCTGCCTTGGGGGCTTGATAACTCACATCTGTTTTTTCACCTTCATCATCTCTTTGTCCCTCACCCTCCTGGAAGTTGTGTAGCACTGTCCTGATCTGCTGACCCCCAAAGCATGTCTCTTGGACAACTTTTGGCTTTTTCTCCATTGTTCTTGTGAGAGCATTTAGCACTGCCTGTTAGTCCGTTGTCATCTTCCCACAATCCCCGCCCATTAACTCTTATTTAAACATATGCTAATTTTCCTAGGCCCTGCTGAGTCTGACCTTTTTGTCTTTCCTCTTAAGTAAGCAAAGTGCTGCAGCTACTTACTTATAACCTCATAGTTCCAGATTTTTCTTTTATAGCAAATCTACTGCTCCAGATTTTACAAGAATTCTTCCCAATTCTGGGCTTCAGTGGTCTATGATAATTTTGCCATCCCACCTACTCAGAGTTTATGATGTCCCATAACTCTCTGGCTACCTGGACTCTAGCCATCCTAGCTCGGCCAAATGAGTTACCCTCCCTGGGACTTTTGTGCCTGTACGTGATATTGTCACTGAGTTATTGGCTATTCTAGCTCAGTAGTTTGCCTGATGTAAGGCTTCCAGTGGGGTTGTTTCCCTACCTTGATGGTGGCCTGATAAAATTCTTGGCGTTTACCAAAGCTCTAATATGTAGACAAATCATATATACATAACACGTTTTATTGAGAAAAATCTAAAAGCAGCAGAGTAGCAGAGCACATATGACACCCAAAACTCTTCTTTTTATTAGTTTTTTCTTTTTTTTTTTTAATTTTAAAAGAAGCTTTAGATTACATAAATGTTACATAAAAAATATAGGGGATTCCTATATGCCTTACCTACTCCCCCTCCTACACTTTTCCCACATTAACAACATCTTTCATTAGTGTGGTTCATTTGTTACAATTGATGAACACATATTGAAGCATTGCTACTAACCATGGATTATAGTTTACATTATAGTTTACATTTGTTTTGCACAATTTTGTAGGTTATGACAAAATATATAATGGCCTGTATCAGTCATTGCAATGTCATGCCGGACAATCCCAATGTCCTGAAAATGCCCCCATATTATACCTATTCTTCCCTTTCCCTCCCCTAGAACCTCAGGTGGCCACTGCCTTTATATCAATGTTAAAAGTTCTTCCATTGTTAGAATAAAAACGTCTATAATAGAATAATAATGAGTCTACTTTAGTCTATTGTTCATTCCCCAATCTTGAGGATTTGGAGTTGGTGATGCCCACTCTTTCTAATTGAGAGGGTGCTTAGATTCCTTGGGGCAGATGGATGGAACTATCTTGCTTGCAGTTGCAGACACTCTCTGTTCCTTGGGATGGTCGTTGTCCATTATCATCTCCCTGTTAGTTTTCCTGGGTGAGTCCAATGAACTGGAAAGTAGGTGTTACAACTCTGCTGAGATTCAGGGCTCAATTGGCACATGAATGGACCAAAGATTTAAGTCTTAAGTCTCTGGGAATATATTTAATAAGTATAGTGATAATTATAGGTTCAAATAAAAGGGGTAGAAGAGCCATATGTAGGGAAACTATAAATGAGTCTAATTCTGTTACACTGGGGAGCATAAATTCCAAAGTAAGGCTCATTGACAGGGTGTCGAATTCCTGAGCTTGTCTGCCCTGCTTATAATGTCTGAATGTCTCTAGAGCCCCCAGGAGTCCCACTGTTTGAGGCACTGTTTACTGTGGCAGTCAACGCGATCCTGCTGAGGCGTGCATAAGTATAACCTCTGGAATGTCCTCCCGACTCACTTTGAAACCTCTTAGCCAATCCCAGTGGGTTCCGTGTAATATTTTGGGTAATCTAAGCACCTCTTAAAATATATGTATATATATATATAAATAACATTTTTGTAAGCAAATACACATATATGCATATATATTTATATATCATTTTGCAAATGTTTGTATGTATTGTGAGAATTTTGATTTTTACCCATAATAAAAAAAAAAACAAAAAAAAAAACTCATTGGTATTTAATATTTCCCCCTACCAAAAGCTCTTAATATATTAAGTAAGGTATTCTTGGGCTCAGACAGCTGGATGGACAATAGAAAGTGCTCTAGGGGAAGCATCCTATCTACATACTAACTTATGTATTTATTGAGAAGTCGGAAGTGGGACAGGGAACAAAGAGATGATTCTGGAACTATGAAGCTTTCTGATCAAGGGAAAATGGACTTGGAAGAAAGAGAGCATCTAGGAGTAGTTCACGTTCCATTATTGCAGGTATCATTGAAAGACCTGTCTTTGCCAAGCCACCAAATGGGGAAGCCAAGATATTTATCGGGACCATTCAGGAGAAAACATCCTAATTAGCCAGTTGTTTTTCTAGTGTTAGAATAGTGGGCCTTGTTCCATGTAATTTCTTTATATTTTAGTCTGATTTTTAATTATTTCAGTAATATTAATAACATTGTTAGTCGAACTAAATGTGGCTAGTCAACAATTTCAGTATAAGAATTATTTACACATTTACAAACTATTTCAATGTAGTCTGTCAGCCTTATTTTCTGTAAGTAGAATATTTCCAAGTATTTTAACCTTTCATTTTTTTCTAGATTCTTAATTATTTTTAATTTTTATAGAACCTTTTCTAATTTTTTATGTTTCTTTTTAGTTGAAGATACTAAAACTGGTCAGTATAAAAAATTTGAATGATGATAATAGTAATTTTTTTTTAAAAAATCAAAGCATTTCTGACAATTTTTTACTTATTTTTCCATTCACTATATTGAAATTTTCCTTTAAGGTTAAATTTTAGAATAATTTTAGATTGTATTATATTGTACACTTTGAATCCTAGATTTTTTCCTGTTTTTCTTATATAGAGAAATATACTATACATCTTGTATTATTGCAGATATGAATGTCAAATCCATTCTCCTCTATGTTTGAGTTGATAATTAAAGATTCAGTGTATACATCAATAAATAATTTCAAGAGAGGTTTTTTATTTGTTGTTGTTGTTTGTGTTTTGAGGAGGGTGGGAATGGGTTGGAGATTGTGTTTATAGTTTAGAAAATGGATGGAATGAATGAAAATTCCTGAAAAATGAGGTCTTGAAAATAAAAAGATTAAAAACAGGGTGGATTGGGCAGTTATCCAATGATAATTTTCTATTTTGCCTGGATGATATATTAAGGATTATGAGGTTTCCATAAAAATGTATATAATAGACTGTTCCCTTATGCATCTCTGTTTGCTTGGTGGAAAATGATACAATGCTTAGATCTTCAGAATTAAACGCTTTTATAAGCAGGAATAGTTTTACTCTTTATACCACTTCAGTGCTATTGAAGACTGCCATGTTGAATGCTGTTAACATGCTTATATCAAAGCTATTAAAAGACATGCTCATAATTATAGTATAATATTGTAGTATTTACACATGAAGTGAGGACTAGAAAGAATCTTAATCTAAGGTGCATAGGGAATCACACAAATTTGGCAAACCTTACAACCTACAATTGGCAGTTTATTTTTGATAATTTACCAAATAATGGGGATGGGAAAAATGACTTGCTTTATTATTATTTTATGTGTGAGTATAGGTTGAATTCTATAGCTTTTCTGTTCTTATTTTAATCACCCAAATAAGCTGCAAGGCTTTGTAAGTATACCTATCTCCACATTTTAGAGATATCACTTTGGCTGATGAGAATTTGAATATAGTACTGCCTGCATACCTTTCTAGTATTTTTCATCCCTGCTATCCCCGCCTCCCTCCAACTCTGAAGAAGTATCATTGTTATCTAGTGGTTCTTTTTTTATTATTATTTATTTATTTATTTTTAATTTATTATTTATTTATTTATTTATTTATTTATTTATTTATTTATTTATTTATTTATTCATTTATCCCCCTCTTGCTGCTTGTGCTTGCTGGGTCAGCTAACCACACCGCGCGGCCGGCTTGCCTTCACCAGGAGGCCCTGGGAACCGAACCCGGGGCCTCCCATATGGTAAATGGGAGCCCTACTGATTGAGCCACAGCCGCTTCCCTCTAGTGGTTCTTTATGGTTGAAAGAAACACTAGAACATTAGTTAAGTCAAGATAAGTGCATAGAAGTCAGTGAAATACGTATTTCATTGTTTTTGCTTGAGTGTGAGAGTATGGTTATAAATGAACTATAATATTAAGTAGTTAAGGCATTGTTCTTGGGATTGCCACATATTTGTTCTATTGTTATAATAGGATCATTTGCCTGTGTAGAATCAAGTGATTAATGATTTCCCCTAGTAGGCGTTTCAAAATCTTTAAAAAAATACTTTGCTTTGTACTTATAGCTTGAGTTAGTGTTAGTAGGTGGTTTGGTATAACTCTAGGTATGCTTGTAAAAAAGGATCAATTTATATTATTTTAACGATTTTTAAGCTTCACTTGCCTAATGACAAGAGAGTTCTCCAGGGTATGCCATCAACAATGTTAGACTTTATTTCAGAACAAATCATCTTAAATTTAAGGACCTAATAAAACAAACCATGTTTGAAGATGAGATACCATCCTTAACAGTTTGGCATAGATGGCCACTGTTAATTTGATTATTACATCCCTTTTATAAGGCCACTACAAAGGTCTTATATGTCTTTTTAATGACCAACTACCCTTACACTTTATTCTCAGGATTGTCCTCCACTCTCTGCTTTTATTATTTTTTAGTAGGTACCAGGGATTGAACCCAGGACTTTGTACATGGAAAGCAGTTATTCAAACACTTGAGCTACATCCGCTCCCCTACCCTTTACTTTTTAAAACCCAAACCCCGGTATTTGAAATTCATCCTAAACTAACAAATGTAGGATGAGTGGCAATAGTTAACATTATTAAACTTTTTTTTTCTGTGAGACCAAAATTCACATAATTATAAACACTTTCCAATAAAACCTTAGGCACATGATATTAATTGAAGTAATGGCTGTTTAAAATGGAGATCCATCAAAGCTTTTTAAAAAATTCTTATGTAGAACATAGGTAGTTTGATCATTTAAATTACTGGGGTGCTGGAACAAGTTTAACCTGGCACTGTGCAGGCAAACCACAGCAAACCATGGCATGTGGTCACTGTAGTTCTGGGACCCTGAAAGCTGATCCTGTGCCAACTGGTGGAGAAGAATGAATACCTCTTACCCTTAAAGAAACTAACTTAAAGTTTGGAAATTGACTCTGGTGGAATGTAGTAATCTTTTAATGTCAAATTGTCTATGGGACAATTTTGATTTTCCCTCTGAAAAAAAGTTGTGGAAAAATAATTTTGGAATAATGAGACCAAAGGACAACCTCCAAACCCTCCTGTGCTGGACTCTGGCTGAGCAAAATCCTTGTTTTATGGCCTGTTATAACCTTGAATAACTGTTGTGTTAGAATATTTTAAATGAGTTAATTCTGTGAAGTGTGCACTTTAAATTCCAGAAGATATATTACTGTCTTCAACTTGATATTATATAAACTTGCATCAGATTAGTATTTGATAATTAATGAATAATTATAATTGCTTATTTAATATCATTAAAGATTATGAAAATGATTATTCATTTGCAAATAAAAAATGTTCTTCACATAATCTAATACCAGATGTTTTGTAATTCTAAAGCTCAGAGAAGAAAAGATCTAGCCCTGCTATTTCAGATCTTTCACAGATCCTGAAGTCTCCAGATGAGTCAGATTTTTCAGAGAGTTCAAAAGAAGTTTCAGCCAGTGAAGACCTATCTGGTACATCTCCATCTGAGGCCCATCATGAATCATTTACAACAGTATCACCCAACAAAGAAATTCAAGATATACTGTCTGTGGGAACATTGTCTCAAGAGAATGAAACAGTGACAGCATCACTCATTTCACTTCCTGTTCTTACTGGTGGAAAATTGACATATAGTGACACCTCAAAGGTATGATGAAAGCTGTTTATTTTGAGTGGCTGTACTTAATATTTTGAATAAATCTTATAAAAAACTCTTCAATATTTTCTTTTTTCAGCAGGAAAAAAGTTTGCCTTTTAACACAACCTTTTTATATTTAGGATGCTTAAAGTAATATTTGGGAATCAAATTAATATTTTAACTTATAAAAGTCTGATCAGTTTTGACAAAGATGTTGTGGCCTAGATTAGAGTTTTAGTAATAAATTAAAAAGTACCCAATTCCTGACTAAGACAAGGTAACTTCATATTTTTCTTTTCAAGCTTATCTTATCTGCAAAAAATATTTTTTTTTTGGACAATAAGGTAATTATTAAAAGCATAGTCATTTTGAAATAGTTTTACATAACTTTTTAAAAATCTGGAAAAAATATTAAAATCACTTTTGTTATAAAAGCATATATTAAATTAGGAAATTATCAGGGCAAAACTTTTGGAAAAAGAGAAAAAGGCTGTACATACTTGACATTTATCCACAATGCATTTTTATCATAAAAGTTATTAAAGTAGATTTAAAATATCATTCTGTCATCTATCTGAGTTTGTTTAAAGCTTGAAGCAGATTAAAACATAAATATAAGCTAGAATGATAATAATTCAGTAATTATTAATACTCAGTTTATTTGGTGCTCTTTATGAGACAGAATCACAATACTGCCTGGGCTACCTCCACACTACTAAGTATTCTCAGATGTCTCTCAGATTCATTTGTTGTTCTCAGTTTTTAAAAATATATTTTGATTAAAGAAGCTTTAGATTACATATATATTACATAAAAAATATAGGGAGTTCCCATATACCCCACCCACTCCCCCTCCCACATTTTCCCACATTAATAACATCTTTCATTAGTGTGGTTCATTTGTTACAATTGATGAACACATATTGAAGCATTGCTACTAATCACGGACTATAGTTTACCTTACAGTTTGTTTACACTGTGCCACACACAATTTTATAGGTTTTGACAAAATGTATAATGGCCTGTATCCGTCATTGCAATGTCATGCAGGACAATTCCAATGTCCCCCAAATGCCCCCATGTATAACCTATTCTTCCCTCTCCCTCCCATCAGAACCTCTGGTGGCCATTGCCTTTATATCAATGTTTTAAGTTCTTCCTTGCTAGAATAATAAATCTGTAATAGAATAATATTGTTCTTATTTTTGATACATTCAGGAAATAATGAAAGATAAAAGGTTTCTGAAATGACATTGTAGTTAAGAGTGAAAAGCAAGCTCTCTCTCTAAAAGAAGGTAATTAAATAGCATTCCAACCATGGTCAAAGGAAGTCAGAGGGCAACAGGTAGCATACAAATCAGGTTAAGATAAAACTGAAATCAAATCCCAATTTTCTGAGAGTATGTTAGTTAATCATGGCTAATTTTACCTTTATAAATGCACCAGGCCACTAGGATCTCTTCACCTTCCTAACAGGAAGAATGATTAGGAATTGGGTGGGTTAAGGGCAGTTATCAACACTAGTTAGTATCTGTAAATCTAGCTATCATAATGTGATGAGACTGACTCAGGTTTATGCTGTTCCTTAGATATAGTTAATCTGAAAATGATTAATGTGACCCTGAAAGTGTTGAGTGTATGTTTAAGATTTGTTTTTTCTATAAAAGGTAGAAACAATTATATAGTTATAAGATAAATACTTTATAATTACTTATTACAACTTTTCTTATTTAGACTGATGTTTCAGAAGAGAAATTACAAAGTAAGACTGAAAAACAAACTTACCAAGAAGCAAGAAAATTACAAGGTAAAATGTTTTTCTGCTTTGCAAGATAAAAATGTGAATGACTTTGTTCCCATAGTATAATTATAAATAATTGAGGAGAGCACATTATTAGATATTCAGATGGAATATTAGAGAGTATAGAAATATATTGACAAGTGTGTACAAATTATCAGCTATTTGAAGAGTTAACATGTTACTCAGAAAATCTTTTTCAAGTAAGAGCTTTGTCCAAGGGAATTGATAGTTTTGTCTCAACCAAATAACAGGATTTGACATTATGAATAATTGGCTTAATATTGTACCAAAAATTCATATGGATATAGTTGGAAAAAAGATTATTTCTGGCATGAATAATTAATTTATTATTTAAGTTAGATTCTTTAGGTATTTTGTGTATATCATATTTAAAACAAGGATAAATTTGTACCTCCTTTACAACATATAACCCTTTTTTTTTTTCTCATATAATAAACTTTATTTATAGAGGAGTTTTAGATTGCATAAAATTTACGTTGAAAGTATAGGAGATTCCTATATACCTCACTCCCTCCCACGTTTTCTCCTATTAACATCTTAAATCATTGTGGTACGTTTGTCATACTTGATGAGCAAATATTGAAGCATTGCTACTAACCATGGTCTATAGTTTACATTATGGTTTACACATGTGGCTGTACAGTTTTATAGGAGGTGACAAAATGTATAATGGCCTGTATCCATCATTGCAATATCATGCAGAATTATTCTAATGCCCTAAAAATGCCCTGTGGTCCACCCATTCTTCCCACCCTCCCCACAGAATCTCTGGTAACGACAATCTTTATATCAGTGATACAAGTTCTTACACTACAACAATAATAATAAATCTACTTTGGTCCCCTTATGTTTGTTCATTTCTTAATCTTGAGGATTTTAGGATGGTGATGCCTGCTTATGTTGAATGAAGTAAGCCAGTCTGCATGATCTCACTGATATGAACTAAGGATATTAAGCAGACTTATGGAGGCGGAGTCTGGAAGATAGGTTACCAGGAGATAGAAAGGGAGTAGAGAGTGGTGAGCTGATGCTTAATCTAGGCTGAATCTATGATAAGGTAAGGGTGGTGTTATGGCAGTAAACAGCGGAGATGGGGATGTGGCAGTGTGAGTAGGAATTGCTGGTGCTGGAGTGTGAATGTGAGAGAGGTAGGAGGATGGGTTGGTCCATCCGTGGAGCTGGGGAGAGAGCTGAAGGAAACAATAGGTAATCTCTGGGGAGGATGCAGAGTGTTACTTTGTTATGTACAGCAGGGGAGGGTCACTGGTACAGGGTGTTGTTGATGAGGGGATGTATGGGGAAGGATTTTATGGAAGCTTCTGGATTTGGTCTTTGTCCTCAAGTGTGTTTTAATGTCCATATATTTAATCTGTTAATAAATGGTTTCATTTGCAAGCTTAAAAGTCCTGAAATTTCTGGGATCTTCATGTGCTATTTTACTTATGATTACAAACTAGCCAGTATTTTTCTGATCTCATTTTTTAAAAAGCAAAATAATGAAGTGCTATTGAGCAAGGTTCAAATTACTCTGTCTTATTCTGGGACCAATACTGACAGGGCAGCAGATCCCTGGGGATGATCTTGTAGGAGATCACAGGAGCACAAGGGGAAAACTTAATCCATGCAAGCAAATTTAAAGTCTTGACTTGCATCCTATCTTTTCACATTCCATTAGTCAGAGCAAATCACATGTAAGTTTATAGTCATTGGGACAGGGGAAAGAGAGTGAATGCTTGCTGAACAGTAATCCAATCTATTCCAGTGCCATTACAAGGAGAATACAATGGTATTAAAGGATGAATAAGCCTTGTCGTTACTGATTATGTGTTCTTAAAGGAACAATTCATTTAACCCCCAAAATGGAATGACGGACCTTATAAACATCTCTTACTTGAAATTTCAGACAAAATGTAAATCCCAATTTAAGAAACATAGATATGGGTACCCTGACAGGTTAAGGTCTAATTATATAATTTTTAAAAATTAACTAAAATATAAATTATTTTAAATAGTTAAAGTTTATTCTTTTATACATTTGTATATATCATATGCCTTAATTTTTTTTTTAAAACCATGGACTACAATTCTTTATGCATTTTGGTAGTATTTCCAACAAATGGTTTCCAACAAATTTTTCCAAAACTCTGTGGAGATCACCAAAGTATTCAAGGACATTCATATCCTTAAATGCAGCAATTGTATTTGTTTCAAATTGTATTAAAATAAAATTTTGAATGAATTTAAATATTTTTTTCTTGTAAAATAAGATTGTATAACTCAGAGAGTGTATAGTGTAGAACACATATTGCAGTAAAAGATCAAATGAGCATGCTTATTGTTTAGTAATTCAGCTTACTTTTCAGGCAAACACTATAAGCAGCTATGGGTAATTTTACTATTATTCAGTTTTAAATGGTCTTTATTCTCAGTTGCAAGTTGTTGAATTTATATCCACAGTGGATCTTTTGGTTTAATGCAAAAAGAATAAGAAATATTAATGTTAGAAAATAAGATATTTGGAGTATGAAATGATAATTCTGCAAATTTGCCTAAAATGAATTTATTTCTCACATAAAAAGGTGTCTGGTACCCCCTCAAAAATGTCAATTTTTGAAAGAGAAAGCATAATGAAATTTATTTTCAGCTTAGCTCAATATTTATTGGAAATATAGCTATATACACTTTGAATGCATTAGTTGTAGAGAAATGCTTGCAAATAGCAGCCTAAATTGTATCTCTTACCTCATTGCTTAAAAAATACATCAACATTGAAAAATAACCCAGTGTTTGTTTTAATATCAACTTTAAAAGAATTCAAAACAGTGCAAAAAGCAGGATTTGGCTCTCTTTTATGCCAAAGTTGATAGTTAAAGATCAAGTTACACTTAACTATGTATTTGATCAAAATCAAAACTTGTATCTTTTAAAAATTTGTTATAAAGTGTTCTTTTTCATATATAATTTTTCAAAATTAGAGGACTTTACTTTTTCAATAGGAGAAGGTAAAATTTGTCATTGTATATCTAATCAATATTGTCACAGACTATACTATGTTATACTATATCCAGTATTGGGCTGATCTAAAATAAGTTTAAATCAAGGGTTCTTAACCTGTGGAAAGATTTCAGGGGGTCTGTGAGCTTGAATTGAAAATTCAGAAAAACATTCTTGTGGGGATGTGTTGGTATGGGTGTGATATATTTATTAAATAATATGCTTAGTTAAGGGACTGTGGTTTTCACCTGACTGGCAGGGGGATCCGTGGAACATAAAAGGTTAAGAACCCCTGGTTTAAATTGAAATAAATGTTTATAATTTATATACTGTGGCTGTTTAAATATTCTTTGCCTCCCCAGCTAGTCCAGTGGTGGGGTCCATGTACCCTCCTCTTGAATTTGGCTGGCTTATAACTATTTCCATGAATAGAATAAGGTAGAAGTTGGGAAAAGGCCATGTGGCTTCTACCTGACTTTGTTAGGATGCTCACTCTCTAGACGCTCTCTCTCAAGATGCTCTCTCGTAGAACCCAGCTGCCATGCCATGAGAAGCCCAAGCCACAGTAGAGGCCAGATGTAGAGCCTCTGGCCAACAGCTTCAGTTGAGGTAAACATGAGAGCGAAAAGCCTCTAGATGATTCCAGCCCTCAGCTTCTGGTAGTTGACCAGAGCCTTGGAAGCTTCCCAGCTGAAGCCCCAGAAATGGAGAAGCAGAGATAGGCTAATCCCACTGTGCTCTGCCTGAATTCCTGATCCCTGAATTCTGTGAATTAAATGGCAGTTGTTTTAAGCCACTAACCTTTGGGCTATTTATTATATGGTAGTAGATAAGAAGAATACATACAAAGTACAAAATGATGTAATGTTATTATAAAAGGGGATCAGTGTTCCAAAGAGATTAAAAAACAATGAGTTTGGAAAAGAAGAAACAGTGCAGTATCTGTGTATCAGGCAGGCTACAAAGTAATGAGCCTGGTTCCACCTTTGAAAACATTCTCACACTATTCCCCTTTCATAGTCTATAGTTCATTACGTGTGTAGCAGTGTCTTCTAACAACTTTAAAACAATTTTAGAGAGCTCTACTGTGCACTGGGATTGCATTTTTAAAGAGGAAAATCATATTCATAAAATGATTAAAGAATATTTCTTTGAAAAAAAATAGGGATTTCACTGAAGAAATAATTTTCTAGTAGAATAACAGCATGTATTTTTGCAGATCAGGAAATAGTTGTCAGAACAGATGAAAAGTTGTTGAAAGGAGACCAAAATTTAGACCAAAAACTTTTAGATGCATTTAGACTTAAGATAACCCGTCGTGGTGCCCTAAGGAACATAAGCAACTGTAAGTATATTAATATCCTCAGATGGTTTCTTAATTGTATTTGGTAGAAGAAATTCTCTATTTCATGAATTCAGTCCATTTTTAATTAAATAATTAATGAATTTTTAACAGCAGCTTTATTGCGATATGATTCACATACCATAAAGCTCATCCTTTTAAATTATACAATTCAGTCATTTTTAGCATAGTTTTAGTATATTCACATCACTATGTAACGATCACCATGAACTACTTTTAAGACATTTTTATCACCCCCAAAAGAAACTGCATACCCAACAGCAATCACTCCTCTTTCCTCCTTCACACCAAACCCATAGCAGTTACTAATCTACTTTCTGCCTTTAAGAATTTACCTATTTTGGACATTTCATATATATGGAATCATAAAATATGTAGTTTTTTTTGTGTCTGGCTTCTTTCACTTAGCGTACTGTTTTCAAGGTTCATATTATGTCTGTATCAGTACTTCATTCCTTTTTATTGGCTGAATAATATTCCGTTGTATGAGCACACCACATTTTGTTTATCTACTCACCCATTGATGGACACTGGGTTGTTTATATTTTTGGCTACTATGAATAATGCTGTTATAAATATTTGTGGGTAAGGTTTTATTTAGACATATGCTTTCTTTTCTCTTGGGTACATATCTGGGGTTAGAATTTCTAGATGATATAACATTTTGAGGAATTGTCAAACTGTTTTTCAAAGCAGCTGCACCATTTTATACTAGCAGTATATGCGGGTTCCAATTTTTCACACTTTCTAACATTTTTATTGTTTTTTTGATTATAGACATCCTAATGGATATGAAGTAGTCTTTCAGCATGGTTTTGACTTGCATTTCCCTAATGACTAATTATATTGAGTATCTTTGCATATGCCCATTGGCCTTTGTATATTTTAGAAAAATGTCAACTCAGAACCTTTGTTCATTTTTCATTAGGTTATTTATTTATTTATTTATTTATTTTTTACTGGGAGGTCCTGGGGATCGAACCCAGGTCCCTCCATATGGGAGACGGATACCCAGCCATTTGAGCCACATCCATCCCCAGGTTATTTATTTTTATATTACTGAGTTGAAAGATTTCTTTATATATTCTGGATATGAGTCCCTTACCAGGGATTTGAAAATATTTTCTTGCCATTCTGAAGGTTGTCTTTTCACCTTTCTAATGTGTTTCGAAGCACAAAAATTTCAAATTTTGATGAAGTTCAATTTATATTTTTTGGCACTTGTGCTTTTAATGTCATATCTAAGAAACCATTGCATAATCAAGGTCATGAAAACTCACTCGTATAATTTTAATAAGAGTTTTATAGTTTTAGCTCTTACATTTATGTCTATGATCTACTTTGAGTTGTGTGTGTGTGTGTGTGTGTGTGTATATATGGTAAAGGTCCAATTTCATTCTTTTTGCAAGTGGATATTCAGTTGTCCCAGCACCATCTGATGAAAAGACTATTCTTTCCTTGTTGAATTTTCTTGGCAACTTTGTAGAAAATCAATTGACCATTAATATAAGGAATTTTTTTCTGAACTCTCAGTTCTGTTCCATTGACATATATACCTATCCTTATGCCAATACCTCACTGTCTTGATTTAGTTTAGTACTAAATTTTAAAATTGGAAAGTAGGAATCTTCCCACTCTTTTCTGTTTTAGCTATTCTGGGACAATTTCCATATGAATTTTAATATCAACATGTCAATTTCTGCAAAAAGGTACCTGGGATTTTTATAGGCATTGAATTGAATCTATAGATTGTATTAGGGAGTATTGCCATCTTATAAATATTAAGTCTAGCAAACTATGACCACAGATTGTCTTTTCATTTATTTAGATCTTGTTTAATTATGCTCAATTATGTTTTATAATATAATATAAGTTCTACATTTATATTGTTAAATTCACTCCTAAGTATTTTATTCATTTTGATACTATTGCAAGTGGAATTGTTTTCTTGATTTCATTTTCAGATTGTTCATTCTTAGTGTATAGAAATACAATTCATTTTTGTATATTGATCTCGTAACCTGCAACTTTGCTGAATTTGTTTATTAGTTCTAATAGTTTTTTTAGGAGTTGCTTAGGATTTTCTATATAAAAGATCATGTCATCTTCAATAAGAGATATTTTACTTCTTCCTTTTCAATCTGAAAACATTTCATTTCTTCTTCTTGTAGGAACTCCTTTACAATGTTGAACAGAAGTGATAAGAGCTGCCAACCTTGTCTCATTCCTGATCTTATGGGGAAAACATTCAGTCTTTCGCCATTAAGTATAATGCTAGCTGTGAGGTTTTTGTAGAAAGCTTCTATCGGGTTGAGAAGTTCCCCTATATTGCTAATTTGTTGAGTTTTTTTTTTCCATAAAAGGTTTAAATTTTGCTTTTTCGTTGTCTGTGAGATCATCATTAGTTTTTTATTTTTTGTCATTTATTTGATTGATATGGTGTAGTAAAAGTGATTGAATTTTGAATACTAAACCAACCTTGCATTTCTGGGATTGTTGATTTTCTCTTGTTTTTCTATTCTCCATTCTATTTATTTCTGCACTAGTCTGTATTATTTTCTTCTTCTGCTTGCCTTAAGTTTTGTTTGTTCTTCTTTTTCTAGTTTCTTAAAGTGGTTAGTTATTTTTATCTGTGATCTCTCTTCTTTTTTAATATAAGTACTTGCAGCTATGTTTTCCGTTAAGCTTCCCATAAGTTTTGGTATAATGTGTTTTTGCTTTCAGTCACCTCAGAGTATTTTCTAATCCGCTTATGAGTTGTGTGACTCATTGGTCATTTAGGAGTGTGTTGCTTAATTTCTACTTATTTGTAAGTTTCTCAAATTTACTTCTACTCTTAATTTCTAATATTGTTCCACAGTGGTAGGAGAACATACTTTGTATTATTTCAATCCTATTAAATTTATAGAGTCTTGATTTATGGCCTATTGTTTATCCTGGAGAATGTTCCAAGTACAGATGAGAAGAAGGTGTATTCTGTTTTTGTTGGGGAGAGTATTCTATAGATGTCTGTTAAGTTATAATAGTAGTTTATAATGTTGTTCAACTCTTATATTTCTTTCTTGATATTCTGTTTGGTTATCTATCCATTATTTAAAGTGGAGTATTGAGGTCTTCAACTGTTATTGTTGAATTGCTTTGTCTCCCTCAAATTCTGTTAGTTTTTACTGCATGTATTTTTGGGCCTCTGTTTTTAGGGTGCGTGCATATTTACAATAGTTTTAACTTCTTGACAGATTTTACCATTATAAAATGTCTCTTTTTGTCTCCAAGAACAATTATTGTCTTAATGTCTATTTTTCAGGTAGTAGTAAGGCCACTCTAGCCTTCTTTTGTGTACTGTTTGCATACTATATCTTACTGTTTGCATAGTATATCTTTTTCTATTCTTTTGTTTTCAGTCATTGTGCTTTGACTCTTAAAAGGACATTGGATCATTTTTTTTACCCATTCTACCAATCTCTTCTTTTCTGTTCCACCCTAACTCCTGAAGGGCAAGGGTTGGGTGGCTGTAAGACCAAAGAACACACCTGGCACGGAGTCAGGCATAAGTTTATTGGGACATACAGACAGGAGAGAGTCTCTCTGGTGGTGGTGGTCCAGAGAATGAAGATTATGCTCTACAAAGAGGTGGGAAAATGAGGAGCAATATAAAGGGTCTCAGAACAAAGACATTTCATAACAGAGTTTCTGCTAGGGTCACATGAAGCACATAAATGGGGTCTGGTGATGTTATTGTAGGAAGGAAGTGTACAGCCTGGAGAAAATTACAGTCTATCATCTGTACATTGTTTCCCTGCAGGGAGGTCTGTTACATTTTAGCTTGTGTCCTGGGCCATGCAGGTGGCTAAGTGCTGTGGGCTGAGTTTCCCTTAGGAGGCCTTAGCCAGGGCCCAGGACCCACTACATCCCCACATTTTCTATTAGGGGTATTTAGTTATTATTTCTAATGTAATTATTGATGAGGTAATATTATGCCTGCATTTTACTATTGTTTTCTGTATATTTTATGCCTTTATTGTTCTTATATTCCTCCATTATTGCATTATCTTGTGTTGTGTAAATATTTTATAGTATAATAGTTTAGTTTCCGTGTTGTTTTCCTTTAATATAGATACATATGTATTTTTTGTATATTAAATTTTAGATTTCATGATAAGCATAAACAATCAAATGTTTGATGATTTCACAGATGTAAAGGAGTCAGGTCTTATCTATTTTGTTTCTCTTTTCTTTTTAAGCTTCCCTAGCAGGGTGGAGGAAAGTGACTTAGAGGAAATACTACTACTTTTTAAGGAGAGTTCCTGAAATTCCCATATGTATTTACACCTACATTTCATTGTCCAAATTAGATTTAGTCACATGGCTGTACCTGGCTGTAAAGGGAGACTGAGAAATGTAGTGTTTTAGCAGGGTTGTAATATACTCCAGATTTGGTAAACTTGGTACATTTGGTGTCTAATAGAATACTTTGGTCCTCATTATGCCCAATTTTCAAAATTTTCTTGAATATTGTACATTTATTCTTCTAAATGAGCTTTTTAATTAACTTATTACAGCAAAAAAAGCCATTAGTTTTTAACTGCTTTTATTGAATTTGTCATTTTATTTGATAGTTTTTTTTTTTTTTTTTTTTTCATTTTTGGTCTTGTCATTTCTTAATTTTATTCCTGATAGTTTTTTTTTTTTTTAAGAATTATGATTGGAAAGTAGGCTTTTCTATTACATTTTCTAAATGTATATTGCATGTAAATTATTGACATTTTAATGTTTGTCTTTTATACAGCTATTTTGTTGAACTCTTTTATCCTGCAGAATGTTCCAATTATATTCTAATAGTTCTAATAGTTGATTATCTTGGAAAATTTAGATGGAAAATAATATCCATCACAAATTATGATAATTAGTTTCTTTCCATTTTTTCCCTCATTTCTTTTTAGTCTTTTTTTCACTAGTTAAGATCTCTTAAATAATTTTTGTTCCTGGTTTGAATCTTTTGTGGACCCCGGAAAATCCTGTTCTTAAAGCAAATCCCCTCCTGTGCCTGTAAAATCATTGTGGATGGGGCATTTTGATTAGATTCAGTTAAGGGACCTGTTGATTAGATCACTTCTGTTTAGATTTTATTTAGCACCTTTGATTAGATTATGGGATGCTTTGATTGGATTGAATTCAGTTGGGGGCCTTTGATTGGAGTACTTCAGTGAGGCTGACTCAGGGTTGGTCTTGTCCCTCTTGCTGGAGCCCTTAAACAGGAGAAGCTGCAGACACAGAGAAAGAGAGCTGCCATTTTACCCTGCCGCATGAGAGAGGACTCTAGATCGTCAACAGCCACAGAAAGACAGAGAAACTGAGAGGCTGTGAGAGAAGCCAGAGGCTGGCATCAGTGGAGCAGCCCAAAGCTGAAGAGATGAGGCCTGATGAGAGATGAGCCATATACCTGATCACCTACAGCTGAGCTTGAGGAGAACATGGGCCTGGAGGAAAAGGCAGAGACCAGCCACCATTTTGCCTTGCCATGTGGCAGGAGTTTAGGATTGCCTGCAGCCAACCCTTGATGAGACAGAAACTCTGATGATGCCTTGATTTGGATATTTTCACAGCCTCAGAAATTAGGATTTTCCCCTATAAACTCCCATTATAAAAGCCAACATATTTATGGTATTTTTCATTAGCAGCCCTCAGCAAACTAAAACAATGTTCAATAATAGCAGTTATGGGGGCATCAATTACTTTTTTATGACTTTTATGAGAATGCTTCTGATATTTCATATTAAGTATAATGTTTACCGTAGGTTTCTGATAGAAATCTTTTATGCAAGTTTCCTATTATTCCTTTCTCATTAAAATTTTTAAAAAGCCACATCTCCTTTGAGGATCAATTGAGATTTTTATATGATTTTTTCCCTTTACTCAGTTCATGTGGTGAAGACCTTGGGTTTCTGGACTAAGTCCTATTTGGTCACGGTATATTTGTTTAATACACTACCACATTTTATTTACTATTTTTATTTACTGTTTTACATGTATATTAATGTAGTAGTCATTAGTACCATTCTTCAAATATTTATGTCCTTTATCCTTCTTAACATATAGAATTGAGCTTCTTTGCCTCCTTAAAATAGATGTAGTCTTGTGATTTGCTTAAGCCAATGAAGTTTGAGTAATAGTTATGGGTAGAAGCTTTGAGAGCCAATATATACTTTCCCTCATTTTTTCTTTTCCTCTACTGCTATGACTAGGAATGTTCCAGATAGTATAGTTTCTGTCAGCCCTGGATCGAGAGTGAGGATGTGGAGTAGAGTCTCTTGTAAATTTCAATGGACATATGATGAAGGCAGGAAATAAATCTTAGTGAGATTTTATGGTTTTTTTTTTAACCTCAGCATAATCTAGTCCATTCCAACTGATAGAATTAATAAATGATACTGATCATTATTCTTTTTCTATTCTTTTCTTTAGCTTTGGTATCGGGTGTTGTTAGCTTTGTAAAAAATGAAATAGGGAAAAAGCCACCTTTTTTCTAGACTTTGTAAGATACAATAGAAATTCTCTAATTCTTCATGGTTTTATTGAAATTGCCCTAATACTATTTGGCCTTGTGACATATTCAGTGGTGGGTTTTCAATGTTTCCCCCTAAGGATATTAGTCTATCCAAATTTTCTACATTTCATTGAGTTGATTTAAATAATTTATATTTTGTTAGAATGCCATACACTTCATCTGGAGTTTTTGTCATTCATTTGTTCTACAAAGATATATATTATAATTTTTAAATATCTCTATTATCAATCATTATATTACTTTTGTATTTCTTCTGTTCATTGGAGGAAGTATAAAGTAGTAGTTAAGAGCTCAGACTTTGGTGCTAAATTGCCTGGGGTATGAATTCAAGCTCAGCCAATTACTAATCATATGGCATTGGTTAAATTAATTACCTTCTCTGTGCCTTTGTTTTCTCCTATCCAGATGAGAGAATAATATTATGCACTTCATAGGTAATACAACTTGAGAATTTAAATAAGTGGCCCTAGATCGGTGATGTCCCAAGTTCCATATGGAAACAAATGCAACTCCCTCTCCTTTTTAAAATTAAGCTTTATAAAGCTTAAAATAAAGTAGATACTGAAAAACCACAAAATTAATGTTAAACTTAATGAAGTATTTAATGGGCAAACTCTTGAAACACCCAGATCAATAAGTAGAATACTTTGTAAGTCATTCCAGATACCTCTCTCTATGCCTTGCCTGAATATAGTCCTTCCCTCCCCACAATATTTACAACTCTTCTGATTTTTACAGTAATTCTGTTCTTTGCACATCTTTATAGTTGTATCACCCAAATGTCATTTCTAGACATTGTAGTTTAGTGTAATCCATTTTATAAATTTGATGTAACATTCAAGTCTCTTATGGGTTCCTTTGTTTTCCTTACAGTTTATGAGTTGCAGAACTCAGACCATTTGCCCTATATAATTTCTCACAATCAGAGTTTTGCTAATTGCATAATTATGGTGAAATTTTGCATAGACTATTCTGTTCTCTGGCAACTTAATCCAGAGGTTTGATCAGATTCAGGTTTGATTTCTTTGTCAATATCCTAGGTGGTGGTGTTCCTTTCATAAAGAGATACATAATTCCTGTTATCTCTCTTTTTGTGAAGTTATCAGCATTGAAATGTAATGCCTAAATCTATTATGTCAACCGGGAATTGAAAAATAGTGGCAATCTAATTTTATAATATTTTTTCATTTATTAACTGTAACAGTTTATAAAGAGACACTTCCTATCATCTACAGCTTTGTTACTCGGTGCTACAGATCATAAAGGAAAAATATGATAAATGGTTGATCCCTTTTCTTTCTATAGCATTTCCATAATAATGGATTTGTTCCCTATTTTCCTCTGAAAGTAACCAAATATTATATATCATCATGAACACATACGTTTAATCATGGATTTCAGTCAATTGCAATTATCCTTTTGAAGGTTAAACTGTCCCATCTTTGCCCAGTGGGATCTTACTCAGTTTGTATCTGAGTGCTTTTTGTTTATTTTTTTACTAGAGAGGTTCAGTCTTTCATCATTGAATATGATATTAGCTATGGGTTTTTCACATATGCCTTTTATCATATTGAGGAAGTTTCCTTCTATTCTTATCTTTTGAAGTGTTTTATCAAGAAAGGATGCTGGATTTTGTCAAATACCTTTTCTGCATCAATTGATATGATCATGTTTCCCCTCTTCAATTTGTTAATGTGGTGTATTACATTAATTTTCTTTCTTGAACCACCTTTGCATACCTACGATATATCCCACTTGATCATGGTGTATAATTATTCTAATGTGCTGTTTGATTCAATTTTTAAGTATTTTGTTGAGGATTTTTGCATCTATATTCATTATAGAAATTGGTCTGTAATTTTTTCTTGTAGTATCTTTATCTGGCTTTGGTATTAGGGTGATATTGGCTTCACAGAATGAGTTAGGTAGTGCTCCCTCTTCAATTTTTTGAAGGAGTTTGAGCAGGACTGGTATTAATTCTACTTGGAATGATTGGTAGAAGTCACTGTGAAGCCATCTGGTCCTGGGCTTTTCTTTTTTGGGAGGCTTTTGATGACTGATTCAATCTCTTTACTTGTAATTGGTCTGCTGAAGGCTTCTATTTCTTCTAGAGTCAGTGTATGTTGTTCTTTGTGTATCTAGGAATTTGTCCATTACATCTAAGTTGTTTAATTTGTGGGCATACAGTTATTCATAGTATCCTTTTATGATCTTTTTAGTTTCTGTGGGGTCAATAGTAATGTTCCTCCTCTCACTTCTGATTTTATTTATTTGCAACTTCCCTCTTTTTCTTTGTCAATCTAGCTAAGGGATTGTCAATTTTATTGATCTTCTCAAAGAATCGACTTTTGGTTTTGTTGATTCTATTGTGATTTTTTTTGGCCTCAATTTCATTTTATTAATATATAGCATCTTTCTTTGTCTCTTATAAAGTCTCTTAAAATCTATTTTGTCTGATGTTATTATTATAGCTACTCCAGTTCTTTTTTTGGTTACTGTTAGAGTGAAATATCATTTTCCAACCTTTCACTTTCAACTATTTGTGTCTTTGGATCTAATGTCAGTCTGTTGTAGACATCATAAAGATGGCTCATACTTTTTTATCCATTCTGCTAATTGGTGTCTTTTGCTTGAGGAGTTTAATCAATTAACTTTCAATGTTACTACTATAAAGGCAGTATTTACTTCAACCATTTTATCCTTGTTTTTTTTTTTTTTTTTGTACCATATCTTATTTTTAGCTCACTTTTCACCCTCTTAGTAACCCTTACTGATAATCTTCATTTCTACACTCTACTTCAAGCCTCTCTTTCTCTCGTCTTTTCCTGTTGGCCTGCAGAACTTCCTTTAGTATTTCTTGTAAGGCAGGTCTCTTTTGACAAACTCTCTCAGTTTCTGTTTATCTGTGAATATTTTAAACTCCTCCTCTTTCTTGAAGGACAGTTTTACTGAATAAATAATTCTTGTCTGGAAGTTTATCTCTTTCAGTACCTTAAATATATCAAACGTCAGCTTCTTGCCTCAGTGGTTTCTGCTGAGAAATTGGAACTTAGTCTTATTGTGGTTCCCTTGTATGTGATGAATCATTTTCTCTTGCTGCTTTCAGGATGCTCTCTTTATCTTTGGCATTTGATAATCTGATTAGTAGTCCTACCTTGGAGTACAGCATTTATTCTGTTGGGAGTACAGTGCATTTTTTTGGACATGTATGTTTATGTCTTTCATAAGAGTTGGAAAATTTGGGGCCATTATTTCCTCAGATATTCTTTCTCCCTCTTTTCCCTTCTCTTCTTCTGGGACACCCATGGCTTATATGCTTGTGAACTTCATGCTGTCACTCAAATTCTTGAGACACTGCTCAATTTTTTCTATTAGTGTTTCCATCTATTTTCTTCTGACTGTATGATTTTAGATTGCCCTATCTTCTAGTTCACTTATTCTTTATTCAACCTGTTCAAATCTGCTGTTGTATGCCTCTATCATATATATATATATATATATTTGCTGTACCTTGGCTGTACCTTGGCTGGAGATTGAAACCAGGACCTTGTGTGTAGGAAGCTGGCGCTGAACCACTGAGCCACATTGGCTCACCTGAGTTGGGTTTTTGTTTGTTTGCTTGTTGTTTGTTTTTAGGAGGCAGTGGGGACCAAACTCATGACCTCCCATGTGGGAAGGAGGTGCTCAACAGCTTGAGCCACAACCACTCCCTCTAACATATTTTTTAATCTCTTCTAATGTGCTTTTCATCCCCATAATTTCTGTTACATTTCTTTTTATACTTTCCAATTCTTCTTTATGCTCACACATTGTCTTCTTAATATTCTTTATTTCTTTATGCATATTTTCTTTCATCTCCTTGAATTGATTTAGGAGATTGTTTGAACTTCTTTGATTGATTATTTCAAATTCTGTGTTTTCTCTGAAGTTTTAATTTGTTCTTTTGGTTGAGCCATATCTTCCTGTTTTTTATTATGGCTAGTAATTTTTTGCTGATGTCTGGGCATCTGATTCTCTTGATGAGCGAACTCTGAAAGTGAGTCTCTCCCTCTTCTCTAGAGTTTTATTGTTGATTGACTCTGTGTTAAGGCTCTTCTTTGATGCTTGGTCCAACTTATTCTGTACCTTTAGAATAGCCCCAGTTTAAGTGATCAGATCCTCTGCTCTTTTTCATCTGAATCTTGCCCAGGATATGTGGTACAATTTTTAAGATTTAACTTTTTGTGTAATTGTCTCACCTCCAGGGGAAAGCCTCCTTTCTTCTGTTCTTTCTCTGGGAATCTTGATCTGGTCTTTGCTTTTGTGTGTAGAATTTTCTTCCCAGCTCCTAAGATTTGTATAAATTCTCTCCTGCACGCACTGTCACATTTTACTTACACTTTTCAGGTTTGGGACCCTCCATTCTTACAGCAATTCAATTTATCCCCCTTAAAATTTTTTCTCTGTGAGGCTTTCTGCCTCTGTTTTTTTCCTTATTAGGGTATTCAGCCCCAGAGAGCCAGAAGTGGTCAATCTGGAAAGGTGGATAATAGTCCATTTTGCATTTAGGAAGTCCAGTTGACAGTAACTGGCTTGAGTGAGTTCAACACTTGGGAATAGGAGGAGAGAGGACTGGACATTCTGGGGCAGAAATTTCCTACCTGATATCTGTCTCTTTATTTGATTTAGCATTTGTGGAGACCTTCTCCAGTCTCTACCATCCTTCAGAGTTCTAAGCAAGTAGAACTTACATTCACTGAGTTGCTTGGGAGTTTTTTTTCCAGGGGATGTCTTATGTTGCCATGTTGATGACATCACTCCTGAGTGCTTTTGACATGACCTTAGTCATCTTTGATAGCACCTTTGCTATTTGCTATGACGAGATAGTCCAAGGTTATTTTGTATATTTCCTTCCCCCACCTGGAATCAGTCATTTCTCTTGAGCATCCACATTTGTTTTAGCAGGAGGTGGTATTTCATTAGCTTTGCTACTAGGTTTGGCCACTGTTTTTAGGACTTTTCATTGGACAACATACACATGCACACACATTTTAAGAATAAAATACCTCATGAGTTCTTACTGATACATTCAAGTGAAATGACAGACTATAAGGATTTTTTAAAATCTCTGTATTGCTTCTATATTTCATTTCTTCCACACTGAGAATCTTGGATTATCACATAATTTTCATTTTTATTAAATTAGAATATCACATAATTTTCATTTTTATTTAAAAAATACATATAAGCAACAGGAACCCTCATTCATTGCTGGTGGGAATGAAAATGCTTCAGCCACTTTGGAAGACTGTCTGGCCGGTTCTTACAAAGCCCAGCATAGGCTTACCATACTATCTAGTAATTTTGCTCCAAGATATTTACCCAAATGAGTTGAAAACTTATGTTCCAAGATATTTACCCAAATGAGTTGAAAACTTATGTCCATACAAAAGTCTGCACATGAATGTTTGTAGCAGCTTTATTTTCAGTTGCCCAAAATTGGAAGCAAGATGTCCTTCAATAGATGAATGGATAAACAAACTGTGGTACATCTGTACAGTAGAGTATTATCCAGCGATAAAAAGAAATGAGCTCTCGAGCTATGAAAAAGATACAGGAACATTAATTGCATATTGCTAAGTGCAAGAAGAGAGTCTGAAAAAGCTATGTACTGTAACAGGCAAAACTATAAAGAAGTAAAAGTTCAGTGGTTGCAGAGGTTCAGAGTAAAGGAGGGAGGGATGAATAGGTAGCACACAGGGCATTTTTAGGACAGTGAAACTTTTCTGTATAATACTCCAGTGATAGATACATGACATTATGCATTTGTCAAAACCCATAGAACTGTACCATACAAAGAGTGAATCATAATGAAAATTATGGACATTAGTTAATAATGATGTATCAATATTGGTTCATCAACTCTAACATATATAGTACACTAATGCAAGATGCTAATAGGAGTAATTGTGTTCAGGGAGGTGGGAGGAGAGGGAGTATAAGAGAACTCTATTTTCTGTAATCCTAAAACTGTCTAAAAATAAAGTTTATTGAATATTAAAAATACATAATATTTTCAGAATAACAATACTATCACCCCATATGATTACTGAAAAGTTTTTAATATTATTGAATGTGTTATTGCATATCAATAACAATATCTCTGTGCTCTTTATCCTTGAAAAGGATAACGGAAAGGTTAAAAAAATAGTACAAAGAACACCTTTATACTCTTCATCCATATTAAACTATTGTTAACTTTTCCTGCTTTGCTTTTCTGTTTTTGTCTTTATTTTTGCTTGCAAATATTATACATATATTATAAGGTTTTCTGAATTATTTGAGAGTAAGCTGCATACATCATAGCCCTATGTATATTAGTATGTATTTCTTAGGTTTAAGGATATTCCCTTATATAATCACAATATGATTATCAGTTTCAGTAAATTTGAGATTAATGTAATACTTCTTTCTAATCTAACATTTGTATTTCATTTTTTGCCATTTGACCAAATATTGTTCTTTATAACATTTCTTCCCTTCCAATACAGAGTTTAGTCTAATGGTAGGTATTGCATGTGCTTGTTATATCTTTGGCCTTACTTAATCTGGAACAGTTTTTTTGGCCTTTCTTTGTCTTTTAACATTAACATTTTTGAAGAATCTGCCCTTTAAAGAAAAAGTTCCTCATTTTGGGTTTATCTGATGTTGTTCTTAGAGCATCACATCCAGAACTGCACTATATCCACCTGTCATTCATTTGTGATTTTAATAATGATCACCAGGTCAAAGTGTTGTCTGATGTCTCCATCTTATAGTTACATTCTGTGCCCCCCCTCCCATCTATTAATAAACAAACTGTGACAAGACATAGTAAGATCAGGGAAATATCCTGTTCCCTATCATATTTCCACTTGAGATTTAGAGTGTATTCATGTTGCCTAACCCGATTTCTACTTCAAGAGATCCAAAATGATGATTTTCTAACTCCAGTTCCCTTCTATATTTATCCAATTGATACTGGCCATTCTACTGAAAGCATGATTCCTCCCCTCTCTCACCCTAGTACCAATTAGCAAAATTAATTTTTAGATTTAGATTTCTAATAACATGTCTTATTAAAAGACTTGAGGCTTCTAAGAAAAATGGTTGATTCCACATAAGGGACAGGAAATGTACAAGATTAGCCTGAGATATTTTGTTTCAAATTACCCTACACTTGGTCAATAGGACCTTCAAGATAATTACTGTGTCCTTGTGACAAGACTCCAGTTATCTCTGAGAGCTTCCTTGATATCTGGTATAACAAAATGTCCTAGGCTAGGTTCATTTGTTTAAGTTTACCTTAAATTTTAGTTCCCCCTTCTTATCCTTATTGATTGAACTTCATATTTGGAATATATGGATCATTAACCTTATTCCAAAAGTAGGAAAACATGCAGAAAGCTATACTTAGAGAACTATCATGCTTTCCTCTGTCCTTCCCCCTTTGCATTCCTCAGGACTCCCCTCTTCTTCTTAGGTAAACAACTACATTGTTTTCTGGTTTATCTTTCCTGTGTTTCATTTTGTAAAGGTAAATACCTGTTACTATCTCGATATTTTTCTTATTTCCCCTTCTTTTTACTGAAAATGTAGCATACTAGATATCCATTTTTTTGTTGTTTTATTTTTTTCCACTTAAAAATATAGAGATATATTTCATTCCTTTTACAGGTGTATGTACAGCTGTTTGTAACACAGTTTGAACCTATACCATAGTTTATAGTATATACCTTAATTTATTCAACCAATCTCCTGTGCTCAAATATTTAGGTGGCTTTGAATATTTTGCTGTTATAAATAATGCTGTAAAGAATAACCTTGTGCATATGCATTATGAATGTTTGGTCTAGGAATATATATTAACCTAAATTACTAAAGAAACTAGAGACCAGTATAATATAAAATATATTGAATGCCTAGGAATATTTTTTTTTTCTTGAGCATATATATATATATATATATATTTTTATTGTGGGTAAAAATCAAAATTTTCACAATACATACCAACATTTGCAAAATGATATATAAATATATATGCATATATGTGCATTTGCTTACAAAAATGTTATTTATGTATATATATAAATATATTTTAAGAGGTGCTTAGATACCCAAAATATTACACGGAACCCACTTGGATTCACATGTTGCCCACTTCCCACACCTCCCACCACATCCCACACAAACATCTCCCACAAGTGTGGCCCACCACCCTCAATGGACTTACACATCCTGGGGCCTTGCCACCAACCATAGACCACAGTTCACACCATAGACCACACTCTCTCCCACACAGTTCTGAGTGGTGTGTGCTGATTTAAAATGGCCTACATCCGTTGCCACAAAGGTACGCAGGACAACCTCCAAATCCCAAAGAAGCCCCTGTATTTCAACTGCTCTTCCCCTCCCTGCCCCAAAAGTGTCTAGTGGCCACTGGCTCCACCTCATTGGTATAATTTCTTCCATTGCTAGAATCACCATACGTGAACAACAGAATACCATCAAGTCCACTCTAGTCCATAGTTCTTCCCCCAATCCTGAGGGGACTGGGATGGTATATATACATATTAAAATTGTTTTCAAACTTTTCATGTCATACCTAGTATATGTTAATTAACCTATAACTACATAAAAATGAGAGAAAATGCTGCTGTATATTTGTTATAAGTTTTAAATGTAGAGATTTCCAATAGATCTGCTTTTCTATTTAGTGGACTAAATGCATTTCTTTATGTAGCTCCAAATGAAGTACCAGCTGAAAATCTTATGCTTAAGAATCAAGATTCAGTGTCGAACATCCAAATGCAAGAAAAACAGCAAAGAACTTCCAGTGCTGAAAAAACACTCATAAATAAATATAAAATTATAGATATCTTTAAATTATTTTAAAGCAAATTTACCAGAAGATCTTTTTCCTTTGGTTCATGGATATGTATTTGAGCACATATTTATAGAAATTTTACACTTTGATCTGTTGTATGAATACACAAAGATAACCAGAGAACAAAAATTAAAGCACTGATAGCTTTTAGCTGGGTTTTCTGTTCATAAGACTGTTTCATGGCCAACGGTCATGTGCTCAGTGTCAACCAAGGCCTAATAACAGGCCAATGATTGTACGTTAAGGGTGTGTACCATGTACCTTTCAGCCAACTCTAGCAGCTTATCGGTCCAGAAGTCCTACGAGTGATTCTGACCTGTAACAATGTCTTTCAGATAGATGGAGAAGGGCTAGAATTGGTACTAGATATGGATTGAGAGTTGGAGAGAAGTGTCTTCACAGCTCTCTGAGAAGGTTATCCTTGCAGAAGCACCTGAACTGTATCCCAGACAAAGCCCCACACCCTATAGGGAGACCTGTAAGTGGAGGTGCCTGGGCTAAGAATGAACCTGAGGGTGGAGGGAATATATCCTTGAGTGCATCTCTCTCCTGAGACAGCAATGAACTGTCTGTGTACCAGGTTTGGTGTGTGGAGAGGCAGCATTCCACCATGAGGTCTGCCAGGTAGAGCCTTTGTAACTATATTTTTTTCAGGCCTGAAAGATCACCCATAGGAGTTTGTCCTGGAGGTGGACATATACATATATGTATATGTATACATAGACATATACATATATGCAAACTCATACATATGCATATGATACAGCCATATAGAAATATACCTACATGCCTATACATGTGTGCATATACATGTATACACACACTCATAGACATGCTGTACACTTCTTTTTAATTTTAAATCTAGAGATTTCACAATAGCTCCATTTTTCTATTTAGTGGACTAAATGTATCCCTTTGTTTAGCTCCTGATGAAGTAACAAATGAAAATCTTATGTTTGAGGATCAAGAATCAGTGTCAGAAACCCAAATGCAATTAAAAAAACATATGAAGTCTAGAAGAAAAAGACTCAAGTGTAAGTAAAATAATTATACATTTTTAAATTATTTTAAAGTAAATCTATCAGATGATCACTTTTTCTTGGTTCTTGAAAATATACTTGAGCATGTATATATTTTAGAAATGTTACACTTTGAACTACAATGTAAATAACCTAAGATACTTAGATAACATAAAAACATTGATTCATTTTAGTTGGGATTTTTGTTTGCAAAAATATTTAATGGCCATGGGTCATGTATTCATTATCCACTGTCTTAATAACAGGCCAATAAAAATGTGTTAAAGGGTTGTGTTTATGGATCCAAAAGCTCAATGGGTACCAATGACCTGTGGTGCTGTTCTTCTGCCATAGGCTCTAATCAGCAAACTTAGGAGTTGCTGAGACCTGTAACTCAGATGGCAAATGTATTTTGATGAGATCCATGAAGGGTGACCTTGGTGGCCCATTGGAGTACCTCTATGACATTTTGTTTTAAGGGTCCCACTCAAAGTCAGCATCCTTTCTGGTAACCTCATAGAAGGATATCATGAAGATACCTAACTGAGGAATACTTGCCAGTGGGTGAGTGGTTCCACCAATTGCTGGCCCTCTTTTTAGTTGCTGGGGCAGAGAGAGCCAAAGCTTGGTAATGATCTTTTCTGGAATGAGACATTGCACATCTTCTCAGATCATGTCCAGAAGTTTCACTTGGATCCTAGGTTTTTGTGCCTTGTCTGTATTAATGGCCCAGGTGTGCTGTCACATGTGGGTCAACAGGGCATCCAGTCTTTGTTGAATGTTGTTCCAGTGTGGGCCTTCTGGGAGGATGTCATCAATTTAGTGGAAGGCAAAAGGACTTTTTCCAGGTCATAGCTACCAACTGGTGACAAAAAAAAAAAAAAAAAAAAAAAATCAGGAAATTTAGGTGGCCTTGTGGGAGGATATTAAAGGACATTTTAACCCTTTCCACATAAAGGGAAACTGATCTTGATCATCTTGAAGGGGAGGGACGCATACCAAGTTCCCTCAATTGGACAATAGCTTCTATAACAGTCACAATATCATGACCCACTGGTGCCCAGGGAGCCAATCTGGCTGAGCCCTTCATAATCATCTCCTGGAACTCAAGGCCTTGCATATAGGCCAGACAGGCCAAGTGAATGGAGAAACAGCTCAAGAAACATTTGATTCCTTTAAGCTTAGCCACGAGGGCAGTTAGTTTTTTTTTTTCTGTAGGCAGTCATTATTGTCTTGGGGAAACATCAGTGCCAGGTGTCAGCTGTCAGATGGATCATTTCACCTTTTCCATATGCCCCACAGTATTAATTAGGATTCTTTAGGAAAACAGACCCAACAGGAGATATCTGTAAATATTATGAGATTTTTTATAAGAGTTGTCTCATGCGACTGTGGGGATGTACAAGTCCAAATTCCATAGAGCAAGCTGCAAGCTGGGAACTCAGATGAAGGTTTTCTATGAATTCTCTAGGAGAAGCTGGATGGCTGAAGTAGAGGTGAAAATTCTCTTCTGATTGCTAAAATCAACCCTTCTCCTTTTGGTCTTTGACTAATTGGACAAGCTGTCTCTCATTGTGGAAGGCTATCTCCTCAGTTGATTTTAGATGTAATCAGTCATAGATGCAATCAACTTACTGATGATTTAAGTCTACAAATTCCTTCACAGTAACAATCAGGCTAGTGCTTGATCAAACAACTGGAACCAAAACCTGGCCAAGTTGACACATGAATTTAACCATCATACCAGCTAAAACGGCACTAACTTCAGCAATTTCTGTCAGAGCTTGGGGACAAAAGTGAGCAGGGGTGCAGATAGATAATGCATCTTCACCAATTATAATTCACTAGCAGGGGCCATAACAATGTAGGTTTTAGGGGCTCCCAGGAACTCAACCATAGTTGGGTTTGGGTACAGGTCACCACAGTGGTGCCCTTGGGCTCCAAATTAGAGAGCATTATCTGTTTCCTCCTCATCCTGGTGCCAGGAGTTGAGGGGATATAGTCAGTTTTATACTGGGCTCTGCCACCTCTCCATTTAACTCTGGTTTGGGATGGGGCTTCCAGTCCCTTCTGGGAATAGAGGGATCTTAGCCTAACCCTAGTCTTGTTTATTTTTTAAAAGATGTTTGGGTTAAATTTGGCAGAGCTCTCAGTTCCACCTCCAGATTTAGTTGATTTAGTCAGAGGGGTGGAGAGAATAGTACACATTTTAGCATAGAGGCCATCAGTGTGCAGAACCTAGTAGGTCACCTGCCAGAACCCTAATTTCTGGCCATGAGTTCCTCTTTGGGTAGCCCATTCACCTCTTCCATCAATACCCCTTTATTGAGTTACCAGTCCTAGAAATCTCTTTGGACAGCCCTTTGCCCAGATTGTGCAGACAAAGGTACAGATTGCCACATATATGTAGCTCTCTATTCTGGTCAATCTTACTGTTTTGGTAGTAGCTGCTTTTTTCATGTCTAGGAATTTGTTAAGTTCTGAGTTGTATCAAGGGTTGATTGACCATACCTGATGAAGAATTTTAATTATCCTTGATAGCCAGCAGGGAGCCACAGTAATGAACCTAGAATTCTGAGTCTGGTTAATGATCCCATCATCTACTCTTCTCACTCTCTCTTCATAGACCCAGTGGCTCACATGACTGCTGTGGCCTTTTCAAGGGTGGTCCAAATAAGTTTTTAAGTGGCAGACAAATTATGGGTGAATCAAATCTGTTGGCACCCGAATAGTACCCAACTGAGGAAGGAGAGTTTTGGGTGTTTTTGTGCCTTTCATCCTCCCAATTTCCTCTCTCTTCTTATGCTGAGTGGTCACTGTTAGGGCACTTTCAAGTGAAATCTGTGGTGACACTGCCTTCAAGATGCCACTCTCTCTGTCTCTGAGTTTAAGAATATTATATCCTTCATGGTGGAGGCAAACTAACCTGTCTCTTAAGTCTGTTCCGATTACTTGGTAAAGCAATCCCGAAGGGCTCAACATTTCTTTCATTAAAGGCACAGGTCTCAAAATCTTGCTGTATTCCAGCCCATCTTTATGCTTCCAGGGAACTGCTTAGAGCTATGTGTAGACATTGGTCCAACTTAACTTTCAGGTTCTCTGACAACTTTTGATCCAGTTATGGGAGGATGGTAAGCAGTAGTGAGAAGTTGCTTCTCTAGCTTTTTTAGAGTCTCTTTTATTGAACTCCAATTTGACAGCTCTGCAAGGTCAGCTACTGAGTAGGAGTCTTTTGCTAAGAACCAGTGATTTTCCACAAGCTGTTAGCAACTCCACAAATGCCCTGGGGGATATTTATGCTTTTTGTTTTTCCAGAAAGGCATTGTGCTTAATTGACTATCTTGTTAGAAAGAGAGAGACAGAGAGACAGCCAGAGAGCTGCCAAGATTCAAGCTGGTCAATTAAGACAATGAACCAACTTGAAAGTGACAATTAAGTCTTCATTCATTACCTGTGATAGTAAACATCAAAGGCTAAATGAGAAAGGTCACCACCTCCCTCAATTTCCCATTTTTCCTCATGGAAGGGCACAAGGTAAGGGTCAATGTATCAACACCGAGGGAACCAAGAACAAAAGAATCCTGCCTTTTTAGGGACCTGGGGACCTGGAAATAGGAGGACTAGAAGTGGAAAGATACTGAATGTGAAGTCAGTGTGAAGAAAGATGTTTTTGGGTCCCCTGTGAAGTTTCTTGCAGAGATATCAGAACCCTGTTTCAGCTGAGGCCCTATACCCCCATAGGGCAACCTCCCAATGTAGGTACCTGGGTTGGGAATGCAGTCATTCATAAGAGCACAGCTGGTGGCCTGAGGGAGTGGTTGGGTATGTCTTCATTCAACTCACTCCAGAGACTGCCAGGTACTAGTATGTACCAAGTCTGGTACAGGAAGGGCTGCTTCCCTACCACTACAAAATAAACCTACTGTAAAGATTTTATGATTTCTTACAGCCCCCCCACTCCACTATTGCCTAAGACTGAGGGTATATGCCAATAATTTTACTCATGAGTTCCTTGGATTAGTGTATTTTTCTTCCTATCAGGGGGTTAATGTTTTAGTAAACCTTCAGTTTTATTTTACCCTTTATGATTTAATCTTATTTTTGAAATATGTGGAACATTATTCTATTTCCAAAAGCAAAAAAAAAAAAGCCAAAAGGTATACATAAATATCACTTCTTCCTGAATACCTTCCCTTTGTATTTCCAACTCAATTGTAGATAACAAACTACATTGTTTTCTGGTTTCTGTATCATGTTTCATTTCGTAAAAATAAGTATTTCTCTATTTCTTGCTTTCTAGTTTTTGGCCTTTCTCCTTCTTTCTTACCCAAAAGGTAGATTTTTTTTCATTGAACATTAACCTTGTAAATGCATTCATGTCTATTTAGAGGTCTTTTTCATTCCTTTTACAGATGCATTTGCAGCTGTTTATACCACATACATACCATAGATGATACTATACTATAATTTATAGTATATATCTTAGTTTATTCACCCAATATCCTATAGTTGAATCTTAGATGATTTTGAATATTTTGCAATTACAAATTATACTGTAATGAGAAAGCTCATACATCTGCATTTATATTGTTTGGTCTACCAATGTGTATGATTGTAAAGTATAAATCTAAGAAAACTAGAGACTAATATAAAGTATATTTGATACTTAGGAATATTTATGAAATAATGAGACAGCTTCAATACACGCACAATAAAACTCCCAATAATCATATCAGATGTATCATGACATTAACTTAGAACTTCATGAAAATGTGAGAAAATCCTGTTGAACATTTGTCATAAATTTGAACCCTAGAGATCTCACAAAAGATCTGTTTTTATATTTAGTGGACTAAATGCATCTCTTTATGTAGCTCAGTATGAAGAACCAGATGAAACTCTTATGTTTGAGAACCAAGATTCAGTGTCCAAAATCCAAACAGAAATAAAAAAACAAAAATCTTCCAGAGGGGAAAGGCTCAACAGTAAGTATAATAATTTGTATAATTCTTGAAATTATTTTGAATTAAAACTTATCAGAAGATCATTTTTCTTTGCTACATGAATATGTACTTTAGCACATATTTTATAGACATTTTATACCTTGAACTATAATGTGAATACCCAAAGATAGCCAGAAAACAAAAGCTAAAACACTGATACCTTTTAGCTGGGATTTATTTTGGTAAGTTTGTTTCTTGCATAGGTCTACTGTTCAGTATCTACCAAGGCCCAATAATGGGCCAATAGTTGCATCTTAAAAGGTGTGTTTCTTTCAGCTGAGTCTGGGTGCTGACAGGTTCAAAATACTAATGAGTGCTTCGGACCTTTGGTGGTATTCTCCTGCCATAAGCTCCAGTTGACAAACTGAGGGGTTGCTGAGATGTCTAATACAAATGGCGAATGTGGATCAGTGGGACTCATGGGGAGGGTGGCTTTGGTGGCTGTTGGAGGGCTTCCAGGACCCCTCAAAGGTCTCATAATTTCTTGTTACCTGATAGAAGGCTGCCATCAATATGGGGAGTGTGAGAGCCAAAGTCCCACTAATAGCTTGAATACCTTTTTTATTTTTGGGGCAAAGAGTGCGAAGATCTTGGCAATCTCTTCTGAAATGAGATGAGGTGCACACTATAAGAACTTGTCTAGGAATTTCGCTTTTGTACTAGGTCCTGACCTTGCTGTATTAAGTACACCTGTGTTGTGCGTGTGTCCATACACCAGGTTGTCACCAAGGTTTCCTGCTCTTGGTTGTATGGTGCCCTTACCTGGGCTGTCCAGGAAATTGTCATCCATACAATGGAAAGCTAGTATTCCTTCCAAGAACTGGACTTTTTCCAGGTCAAGATCTACGCATTGATAACAGTCAGGGAATTTAAGTAGCCTTATGCAAGAGCATTAGAGATGGTTTTAACCCCTTCCACACAAAGGCAAACTGACCTTGATCATCTGGATGGGTAGGGATGCTGAATTAGGGTATTTGCGAAGACAATGGCTGTATAACAGTTCTCTCAGTTGGGCAATAGCCTTTGTGACAGTCACAAGGTCAGGTACTGCTGATGCCAAGGGTGACATTATGATGTTGAGCTGCCTATAAATAATGGTGGGTCTCCAGGCACACAGGCCTTGAGCATAGGCCATGTAGGTCTGTTGAATGGGGAGAGTCTCAAGGTGAGCTTTGTTATTTCTTTTCTCCTCAGAAAGTTAATATTGGTATTGGGAGACAACAGTGTAAGGTAATATTTGTCCAGTAGGTTCATGGTCTTCCACATGAAATGGCCCTAACTACAGTAATTCCTGTCACAGCTTGATTATGAAGAATAGTTGGGGTACACATATCAATACCAGTAATGTAGTCTGTAGAGGAGACCATAACAATGGAGGGTTCTTGGAGCACCAAGAAACTCACTCACTGTCAGCCTTGGATAACGGCAGTGGCTTCAGACCCCAAACCAGAGAGCATTTCTCCTGCATGCTGATGTGAGGGCTTTGGGGGATCACAGTCTCCTAAAACTAGTAACCTAAAGGACCAAGTATGCAATTCTCTCCCACCCCACATTGAACCTTGCCCACAGCATAGAACCTCTCACTCCCATTGGGACAGAGGACCCTCAGCCTAACCACTAGTCTTGTTTAGTTTTGAAGGCTGTGACACCAGAGTAATTGGTGGTGGTGCTCTCTGATTCATGTCCAGTTTTACTGGGATGGGCGGAAGTAATAGCATTTGTATTGGTTATAGGGGCCACCACCATGCAGAATCTCTTGGGGCTATCATTCATGACCCCAGGGTCTGGCAGCTGGCCTTGAATTCTTTGTTTAGGAGCCCACCAGTTTCTTCCTTGTAACTTGTCTGTATTAATGAACCAGACATTTTGCCACATGTGGGTAACCAGGGTGTCCAGTCTTTGTTGGGTGGTGTCCTTGTGTGGGTCCTCCAGGAGGATATCATCCAAGTAGTGGGAGTCACTGTTCCCTCTGGGAATGGGACTTTTCCAGGTAACTGTCTACCCTCTGATGACAGAGAATTTAGGTAGTCTTGTAGAGGTATACCAATTACACTTGAAGGCAAATTGATCCTAATTATCCAGTTGAAGAAGGATGCTGAATAGGGCATTTGTAATGCCATTGTTACATACTAAGTTCTCTCAGCTTGAACAATAGCCTTTGTGACAGTCACAGTGTCAGGTACTGCTGGTACCAAGGGAGATACTATGGCATTGAGCCACCCATAATCAATAGTGAGTCTCCTGGCACCCAAGGCCTCGTGCATGGCCAGATGGGTCAACTGAATGGAGGACCAGTCTCCTGGAGAACTTTGGCTTCCTAAACTCGGAAATGAGTGCACTTAGTTATTTTCTTTCCCAGGAGGTTGATATTAGTTTTGAGAGAGAATGTAACAAGAGGCCAGTAGCTGGGTAAACTCAATGTTCTACATGCCCCACTAACATCACTCTAATTGCAGCAATTCTTGTCAGGACATGAGAGCAACTGTGAGTTGGGGTGCACATTGACAATTACATCAATACCAATAGTATATTCAGTAGCTGCAACCATAACAATCCAGGTTTTATGGACACAAAGGAACCAACCTTATTCATATCTGGGTAGGTTCCTGGTGGCAGTGTTTCTCCCTCATGGTAGAATTAGGGTTTGTGGGAGTCACAGCCACCTCTGCACTGGTGTCATAAAGGCCGAAGAAATACAGTTTCTTACATCCAATTGAAATCTGGCTTGTCTTAAGTGTTCTGGCCCCACTTTTGGACAGATGTACTTCAGTCTAACCACTATACTTGCTTAATTTTGAATGCTGAGAGGTCTGGGTAAAAACTGATGGTGCTCTATGATTCACCTCTAGATTCACCATGAGAGGAGGAGAGAATAGCACTTGTTTAGTTGTAGGAATTGTCACTATGCAGACACTATCAGGCACCTTATAGCCTATTACCTGGCCCTGAGTTTATTGTTGAGGAGCCCATTAGTGTCCTCCTTTGAGACCTCATTATCAATTAACTAGACCCAGACATCTCTTTGGGAAGTCCTTTGCCCCATTGACCTGAGCAAGGGATCCTGATTAGCATTTTTTCATTGCTGTCTTTATGCATCAATTTTGTGATCTTGACAGTGCCTGCTTTTCCTAGGCCCGGGAATTCATCAGTGAAATTCTGGATTGTGCTGTAGGCTGATTTACCTGACCTAATGAGGAGGTTAATTGGCAGGACCGACCTAAAAATCTGAGCCTGGTTAACAATCTCATCATGTAGTCTTCTCTTTCCCTCATTATAGACCCCAAGGGACTACCAGGGTGGTTCACAGGACTGCTGCAGCCACTGCAAGAATGGTCCAAATAAGTTTTGAAGTGGCAGAGAGCTCATCATGGGTGAACCAAAATTGTTGGTGCCCAATAATCCACAGTTGACTAGGGAGAGGTGCCACATGCTCATGTCCTCTTACTCTTTTGCCTTTTATAGTGGTATGTTGAATTATGCACCTCCTCAAAGGAAATGTTCTTAATCTTAATTCATGCTACTATGGGTGTGAACTTATTAGTAAATAAGATGTTAGTTAAGGTGTGGCCAGTTGAATCAGGGTGGGTCTTAATCTATATTACTAGAGGCTTTATAATGAGAAAAAATTGGAAGTCGAAAGCCAGAGAAGACAGCGCAGGGGTCAGAAGCTGGAAGTCAATAAAAACCAGAAGAGCAGACCCAAGAAAACAGAGATGACAATGTAGAGAGATCATCATGTGATGGGAGGCAAAGACACAAGGCAAGAACCCTAGGATTGTGACAAACAAGCACCAGAATGCCACAGTTTCCTGGAAGAAAGCATAACCTTACTGACACTTTAACTTTGGATTTCTCTCCTCCAAAATTGTGAGCAAATAAATGCTTGCTGTTTAAGCCAACCCACTGTGAGGTACTGAGAGCACCTTCACAAACTAAGACACTTCTCCTTAGGGACTGGTCACTGTCAGTGCACACTCAAGGAATGGAGGTGAACTAAGTCTCTAAGGTCTCTTTAGGTTACTGGGCAAAGAGATCCCCAAGGTCCCTATATTCTTTTCATAAGAGGCATAGATCTCAAAAACTCACTGCTCTGCTTGCTGTCCATTGGCCCCAGGGAACTGCTTAGAGCTGACAATAGTCATTAGATACATCTTAACTTTCAGGTTCTCTGATGACTCTTGGTACCATCAGGAGGACCTTAAGTAATAGTTAGAAAGTGCTTTCATAGCTTTTTAGAACCGCTCTGTTGGGTGTTGTGGTGGATTGCAACTGTGTGTACACCGGAAAACATGTTCTTAAATTTTACCCATTCCTATGGGTGTGAACCCATTGGAAGTAGGACCTTTTGATGATGTTACTTCAATTAAGAAGGTGTTGCCCACTTCAAACAGGATGGGTCTTAATCTTATTATTCGAGTCCTTTATAAGAAGAATGAAATTCAGACAGAGAGAGAAAGTCACAGAGTGAGCAGCAAGAACTGAAACTTATGGTACCCAGAAAAGAAGGGAGAGGCCAGAAGAGGCTGCCATGTACCTTGCCATGTGACAGAGGAACCAAGATCACCAACAGTGAGCCTCAGCACACCAGTCTTTGGGGATAAAGCATCATCTTGATGATGCCTTACTTTGGACTTTTAGTCTCAAAACCATAAGCTAATACATTCCCATTGTTTATGCCAACCCATTGCATGGTATTTGCTTGATCAGCCTAGGGAACTAAAGCAGGTGTCTATTTTGACTCATCAGGCAAGCTCGGACAGGAGTTGGGGACAAAAAGGAAGAACCAATTGACATGAAATTATGAGGAGATTGAATGAAGGTAGATAACCAGCAAGATTGGCAGAATGACCCTGAAAATCTGAGTCTAGGTAGCAATCTTATCATCTACTCTTGCCATTCCATCATAGTAGACCCAAGAGACCACACCAGGGTGGCTCACAGGGCTGCTATAGCCTCTGCGAGGATGGTCCTAACATGATTTTAAGTGGCAGAGACCTCATTATGGGTGAGAAAAAAAGTTTTGGTGCCCAAATTGTACCCAGCTGAAGAAGGATAAGGTCTCAGGTGTCTGCATGCTCTCATTCTACCTTACTCATCTTCCTAGGCATAGTAGCCAATGTCAAGGCACTTTCAAGAGGGGTTCTGTAGTGATGCTCCCCACAAGATGAAACATTCCCCCATTAAGTTTTTCAAGATTACATCCTTCATCTGGAGGAAAACTAACCTAGTCTTCAAGATCTCTTCAGGAAAGATGTCCCAATCCCAAAGCCCTTGCATTCTTTTAATTAAAAGCATGAGTCTCTACATCTTGTTGCAGCTCATGCTGACCATTGCCCCCAGGCCCCTGCTTAAATCTAAGAATAGCCATTGGGCAAAACCAAACTTGCAGGTTCTCTGATAACTTGTGGTCCCACCATGAGAGTACCTTAAGTAATAGCTAGAAACTTCTATAATAGTTTTTAGGGTATCTATTTTGCCTCACAAGATGAGCTTTACTGGGTTCGGGCACTAAAGGGAAGGACCGAAGTTTCCCTTAAGATCCAGGAACCTTAGTGAACGAATCTAGTAGCACTCTCTCTGAGTGCCCCACATTGTCTGCTATCACCATCTGAGACCAACTGCCCTGGCTGGCAAAGTGCCCTGTGCAGCCCTCAGTCACTTGCAAATGACCCTTTGAGGACTCCTCTAGCATCTCTTAAATGTGTCCTCCAGAATCTTCAGGGTTTTTACTTTTCCTGAAAGGCATTGTATTTAACTGATCACACTGCTTGTTGTGCCAATAGATCAGAGAGAGAGACAGCAAAGTTTTGAGTTGGTCAATCAAGACAAAGAGCAAATTGAAAGTAACAATTAAGTCTTATTTCACTTACTGCAATGGTATTAACAAGGAGCTAAATAGGAGATGGTGCCATCTCCCCCAGTGTTCCATTTTTACCAAATGAACGATGTCAGGCAAAGATTAGCTCTTATCAGTGAAAACAGGTGAGGAGATCATGTCACGGCTGAAGAAATTTAAATGGCACTTCTTGTTTTTGGACTTGGTATCTGGGCAAGGTAGCAGGAGATGGACTGGGAGTAGAACAGTTCAGAATTCTAAGTCAGAATAGACAAGTTTGTTCAAGTTCCTGATAAGGTGGTCTTGCCAGAGCACCTAAACAGTGTCTCAGTTGAGGCCCCCACTCTCCATAAGCAGTCCTCCTAATGATGGCACCTGGGCCAGGAGTGCTGCCCATCAGTAAGAGCAGGACTGGCCTGATGGGGGGGTGGTGGTGGTGGCTACATCCTTGACTGCAGTTCCCTCCAGAGAGGACATGCACTGGCTGAGCACCAACTCTGGTGTGGGGATGGCAGCTTTCCCCCATGAGGCTTGCCAGATAAGGCCTTTCTAATTGCCATAACGATCTCACATATGATTTTGGCCTGAAACTAACCCCTCATTAAATGCACACATTTATATGCATAAACATACACATATACATACACAGATTCATATACCCATATACCTAAATTCAAATACATGTGTACCTGTGCATGCATACGCCCATGCATAGGCATAGTTTAAAAACCATGAATTCTCACTGACACCTTCAATTCCAGGTGAACGCTTCAGAGCTTACTCCTGCCTTCCTTCATTTCATATGGATGTCCTTTTCCATTGCATATGAATCCTAATCCTCTACAGCATCAACTCAATTACAGACTTACTCAAGCCTATAATGTTTCTAAAATTTTCAGAATTTCTTAGTTCATGCACTAAAAAACAAACCTACACAAAAGATTTCATGATTTGTTTTCATTTTCCTAGCCCACCCACTCATTCCCCCAAATAAGGGTATATGCCAAATACTGTATTCAGTATTTGGACTCATACTTTCTTTTCCCCCTCTAACAGGTTCATAGTTTTCAGTTTCCTTACAGTTTTAGTCCCCTTGTTTTCTGTGTTGAAGTATCAATGCTAGCTGTATCTTTCTCCCTGCATTTGCAGGTTCTCCCCACACCCCTATAGATAACTGACTACATTGTTTCTGATTTATCTATCCCATGTTTAATTTTGCGTAGGTTGGTACCTCTCCATTACTCACTGTATTTTTTTCTCCTCTTTCTAATAGAAAAGGCAACAAAGAAGATACCTTCTTTTTAATTCTTTTTCCATTTAACATTATGTCCTGGAAGTCCCTCCATATCAGTTAATAGGAATATTTTTCATTCCTTTACAGATGTATATTCAGCTCTTTGTACCACATACATACATATATATATACCATAGCTGATACAGTACATCATGATACACATGACATTGTATGCTCTAATGAATAAATTTTTGCATATTCATTTTCATTGTTTAATGTACCAAAGTTTATTGAACTAAAGTATAAATAACCTAAGAAAAACAGAGACCAATAAAAATTTATTTGATGCCCAAAATATTGAAGGGATGAGACAGCAGCAACACTCTACCATTGACACTGTTCTAAAAATGGTCATGTCAGATCTAGCAATATGGTAATTTACTGGTAACTTGATCATGGGAAAAATGCTGGGGTATACCTGTTGTAAATTTGAAATCTAGAGATTTCACAATACATCTGTTTTTCTATTTAGTGGACTAAATGCATCTCTTTATGTAGCTCTTCATGATGTACCAAATGAAAATCTCATGGTTGAGCAAGAAGGTTCTGTGTCAAAAACTCAAATGGAAGAAAAGAAACAAAGAACTTCTAGAGGGAAAAGATGCACCAGTAAGTAAAATAATTATAGATACCTTTAAATCATTTTAAATTAAAATCATGAGAAGATGTTTTATTGGGTTCATGAATATGTACTTGAACATATATTTATATAAAATTTACACTTTGACCTATAGTGTGACCCTAAAAAAAAACTAGAGAACAAAAACTGAAGCACTGATAAGTTTCAGTTGGGGGTTTATGAATATAAGACTATTTCATAAGTATGCTTCATGCTCAGTAGCCACCCAAGCCAAATAACAAATAACAAAGAATTATCTTCTCTAGGGTATGTTCTTTCAGCCAAATCCAGCTCCTAATAGTTTCTAATACCTAATGGGGCCTCTGGTGTGTGGCAGTGTCCTTGTGCAGTATCTCCAATCAGCAAACTGAGGAGTGCTGAGACCTGTAACTCAAATGGCAAATGTGGGCCCATGTGAAGTGTGCCTTGGTGGACTGTAGCAGGGACTCCAGGGCATCTTATTGTTCAGGGCCCCAATTAAATGTAAAATTCTTCTAGTAACTCAATAGATGAGTGCCAGAGACAAAATAGTCTACCAATCATTGGGGCCCTTTTTTATTTGTTGGAGAAGAAAGGACTCAAAACTTGGTACTCTGGAATAAAATGACATGGACTTTCTCAGATCGCACCTTGAAATTTCACTTGGGTACTAACACTTTGTTCCTTCTTTGTATTAATAGCACCACAATATTGCTGCATGTGGGGTACAGGATGTCCAGTCCATGTTATATGGTTCCCTTCTGGGCCCATCAGGCAGATGTCATCCAAATATTGGAAGCCTAATATTCCCTCCGGGAGTGGGGCTTTTTCCAGGTCATAGTCTCTCAATTGATAACTGACAGTTGGGAAATTTAGGTAGTCTTGTAGAAGAACATTAAAGGTGGTTTACAACACATTCCACATAAAGGAGAACTTATGCTGCATATCCTGGTGGAGAGGAATGCTGAAAAGGGCATTTTTCATGTTAATTGCAGCATAATAAGTTCCTTTAGCTTTGTAACAGTCACAATGTTAGGTACTGCTGCCATGGGTGACACAATACAGTTGAGTCACTTATAATCAATCGTGAGTCTCCTGGCACTTGAGGTCTTATACACAGGACAGACCAGTCTATTAAATGGAGTAATCATGTCACGGAGAAAATTGGATCCCCAAAACTCAGCATGAGGGAAGTTAGTACATTTACTCCCCAGGCAAGTGAAATTTATTTTGGTAGACAATGATAATAGATTGTCAAGTAGCTTCAGGGTCTTCCATATGGCCCACAAAATGGCTCCAGCAATTCCTTTTAGGACTTCAGGGTAAATGTGCATAAGATTTTTTATAGACAGTACATCAATAGCAATAATATATTTCAGTAGCAGAGGCCATGACAATGGAGGTTTGTAGGGGCCTGAAGACACCTGTCTATAATTAGATCTGGGTGAGTGTCCCCATGGTAGTGGCCTAAGACCCCAAACCAGACAGATTTAACTGTTTCCCCCTCATTCTGGGACCAGAGATTTGGAGATTACAACATTAGCCAAAAGACCTAAGAAATGAATTCTCTTCCACCCACTCATTGAACTCTGACCTTTGCATATGGTGTCTAATACCCCCTGAAGACAAAAAGAGACCTCATCTCAACCACTAGTCTTGTTTATTTCTGAAAGTCAAAGAGTCAGGGAAAAAGTTGGTGGGGCTCTCCAATTCTCCAGATTCCCTGGGAGGGGCAGAGTTAATAACACTTGTAGTAATCTTATAGTCATAGAGGCTGTCACTGAGTGGACACTGGTTGGGTCACCCGAAGGGCCCCATATGGCCCAGCACCTGGCCATTATTACCTTGTTGGAGAAGCCATCAATCTCTTCTTTTGAGACCCCATTATTGAATAACCAGACCCAGAGATCTCTTCAGGAAGGCACTTTGGTCTGTGCAAGAGCAAGGATTACCATTTTAGAATGCTTTATCTATTGTGTATTTTTGCTATCTTGGCAGTAGTTGCTTTTTCCAAACTTTCATTGTCAATAAGCTCTGGATTGTGTCTTAGACCAATTGACCTGAACTTATGAAGAGGTTTAATTGAACTCAATAATGAGCAGAATCAGCAGAACTGTACCTAGAAATCTGAGACCAGCTAACAATCTCATCATGTGGTCTTCTCCCTCCCTCTTTGTAGACCCAAAAGTCTACCAGGGTGGCTCGCTGAGATGCTATGGCCTCTGCAACAGTGGTCCAAAACATGTTTTTAATTTACAGTGAGCCCGAAATAGGTGAGCCAAACCAGATGAAGCCCAAAAATAAACAGCTGAAGAAGAAATATTGGGTATTCATGTCCTCTTATCTTCCCCATCTTCTCCTTTTCCTTAGGCAGAGTGTCCATGCTGAAGGAGGGAGTCTGTGATTACATACCCCGCAAAGTGCCGATCTCCCTCACTGAGTTTAACAATATTACATCCTTTATCATGAAAGTGAACTAACTTGTCTCTAATGTTTCTTAGCATTTATTGGTAAAGTGATCCTAAGGGCACTACATTCTTTTCATTAAAGGACAAAAATGGAGAACTAAAACTGAAGACAAACTTAAACAAAGGATCCTACAGAAAATGCTGCTATATACATACAATGTGAAATCTAGAGATTTCACAATAGATGTTATTTTCTATTTAGGGTACTAAATTTATCTCTTTTATATAGTTCGGGATGAAGAGCCAGATGAAAATTTCAGGCTTGTGCCTCAAGATTGGGGATCAAAAACCCAAGTGGAAGTAAAGAAAAAGAGAACTTTCAGAGTGGAAAGAATAGTTTGTATAATAATTATAGATATCTTTATTGATATGTACCTGAGCATGTATATGGTTTAGAAATTTATACCTTAACCCATAGTATGAAGATAATTGGAGACCTGAGGCAAAGTATTGATACCTTTTCGTGTGGATTTCTGTTTTTAAGTCTATTTCATGGCCATGGACCAAGGCCCAAAATAAAATGGGCCTGTAGTTGTCTCTGAAAGTGCAGTGGCCTTTTGCCATTGGCTTTAATTGGCAAACTGAGTGGTTGCTCAGAAACTGTAACTGAAACTGCAAACATAAATCTGACTCCTAGAAGGATGGCTTTGGTATTCCATTGTAGGATGTCCTGTGTATACTGTTCTTTGGAGTCCCCCATCAAAAGTTCTATACTTTCTGGTAACTCAAAAGTTGGGTGCCATCAAGATATACACATGGGATGTGTGAGAACACCAGTAGTGGAACAGTGCCAACAATCACTGGGCCTCCTTTATATTTGTTGGGGCAGAGAGGGTCAAAAGCTTGCAATCATTTTTTCTGCAAAGAGACATCATGCATCCCCTCAGATTATGCCCAGTAATGTCATTTATGTACTAGGTCCTTTTACCTATGCCTGGATTATAGGACGAGCCATATTGCTGTATGTGGGTCATGAGAGTGTCCAGTCTTGGTTAAATGGTGCCCTGTCTGGGCTCGTCTCATCAAGTGGATGTCATCAGCACAGTGAAAGTCTCTGTCTGGGGGCAGGGATTTTCCAGGTCGTGACCTACTCAATGAAGACCAATAGTCATGGAATTTTGGTAGCTTTGTGGAAGAACATTAACGTTAATTGCAACCAATTCCATATAAAGGCAAACTTATCTTGTACACATCCCCAGTAAAGAGGATGCCGAATAGGGTATTTATGATGTTATGAGTTCCCTCAGCTTGGGCAATAGCTTCTGTGACAGTCAAGATGTTAGATACTGCCAGTGCTAAGGGAAACTCTATGTCATTGAACTACCTATAATCAATGGTGAGTCTCTAGGCACCTGTGGCCTTGCCACAGACCAGACTGGTCTATTGAATGGAGAAACAGTCTCACAGAGAGTTTTGGCTACCTAATTATAGCAATGAGGAAACTTTTCTTTTTCTCTCCAGGCAGTCTGTATTGGTTTTGGGAGACAAAAGTGTTCCACGTGCTACACTAAAATGGCCCTAAGTGCAGCAATTCCTGTCAGAACATGGGGGTAAATGCAAGTGGGTGCATAAAGAGAATTCATCAATACCAATAATATATTTAATAGCATGATCCATACAATGCAGTTTTGTAAAAGCCCTAAGGACGCATCCAGAATCTGACTTGTGTGAGGGTCCCTGTGTTGATGACCTCATACCCAAATCCAGAGAATATTATCTGTTTCTCCCCCATCCTGTTGCCACAGATTGTTAGGATCACAGTTACCTATGCACTGGTATCCAGTTCTCCCCCACCTCCCCATTGGAATCTGACTTTGTTATAAGTTCTCTGGTCTCTCCTGACCACGACACTTGCTTATTTATGAATGCTCAGAGGTCTGGGTAAAAGTTGGCAGCACCCTGCAATTCACCTCCAGATTCACTGTGAGCATAGCACTTGTATTCAACATAGGAATGGTCACCATGCAGACACTATCTTAGCCTCCAGTCAGGCACCCCAAAGCCATTACCTGGCCATGCGTTTATTATTGGGGAACTCATCAATACACTCCTTTGACACCCAATTATTGTATAACCAGATCCAGAGATCTCTTCAGCAAGTTTCTTGCCTGAACAGAATGGGTGGGGGAGCCCAATTACCATTTTTACTACTCTCTGCTGGTAGATCTTTACGACCTTAGCATTGGCTGTTTTTCCCATACCCAGCAATTTCCTAGTTAAGAAATCTTCCAGGTGTTCAGTTGGTCAATTAAGACAGTGAGCCAAATGGAAAGTAACACACTTAGGGTGATAATTGTATAAGCAAGAGTCTGCATAGAAAATGGCACTGGCTTACTGGGCTAGGGTTACATTTATCAGTGAAGATGAAGGATCGGATCATCTTGCTGCTGCAGAAACCTCATACAAGATGTTCCTGCCATGTTTGGACATGGAGGCAGGTGCAGAGTAGAGAGGTAAGGTTAGTAGTACAAAACTACTGAATTATAAGTCAGAGTAGACAAGTGACATGTAGGCCCCAGATAAGGTCTTCCCAATTGAAGTACCTGAATAGTGTCTCAGCCAAGATCACTACTCTCTCCATAAAGAGGCCTTGTATGGAAGTTCCTGGGCTTGGAATGCAGATGTGCATAAGAACATCTTATGCACAGCAAAGCTGGCCCTCTGCTGGAATGGGGTGTCTAAGTCCTTGATTGCAGTTCCTTACAGAGAATGCAATGCACCAAGTTTTGTGTGAGGAGGGCAACAATTCCCCATGAGAACTGCCAGGTGAAGACTTTGTAACTGGCTCTGATTGGGGCTGAAATACATACATAGAGTTGTGGCTTGAAGTGTGCCCCTCATTATACACATGTACATATACATATTCATACAAATATTTGTATGCATATTCGTGTTCATATACATATACAAATATATATATAAACACATACATATATACACATACATGTACATACATATGCATGTGCACAAATACATGCATATGCACATGCACAGACATAATTAAGAAACCATGAATTCTCACACACATCTTCAGTTCCAGTCCAATCCCTCAGGATTCGATTTCATATGTGCATATCGTTTCCTTCACAGTGTGAATCGTGACTGTCAACAACATCAACACATTTACTCATTAGCTCAATCCTGTAATGCTCTAAAATAGTTCCAGAATTGTTTAGCTCATACTGCTACAAAACCAAATCTACTTAAAAATTTTCATGATTTACTTTCATTTCCCCTCCCTCACCATATTCCTTCCCAAGCCCAAAGGTAAATGCCAAATACTGTTTCTTGCATTCTTTGAATTAGTGCTCCGTTTTCTTCCAGTAGGTTTATTTTTGTTTCCTTTTTGTTTTTGTTTTTCCACCTTATCCTTTTAATTTAATTTAATTTTTGGAATAAGTAGAACAATACCTTATTTTGTAAAATGTGGCAGTTTGAGATTATTTTGTGATTCCCTAGAAGAGAATTATTATGTTTGTAAACTAATCTATTCCTCTGGGTGTGATACCCTTTGATTGCATTAAATTCAGTTGAGGGGCCTTTGATTAGACTACTTGATAAGATCACTCTAGGGCTTTTGATTGTACTACATCAGTGAGGCATGGCTCAGGTTGGACACTCACTCAGACAGACACAGGAAGAGAGAGCTCTGCCATTTTTGATCCTGCCATGTGACAAGGCTCAAACAGCTGAGGCTCCAGAGAGAGATGAGCCATTTTCCCTATAGCTTACAGCTGAAATTGGGAAGAGCACAGACTAGCCAAGACTGATATAGGAGGCCTGGAAAGAGACAGACCCTATGCCAAAAGAGAGAGGACTACCGGATCACTTAAGCATGAAGCCTCAAGTGGCTAGACCCACGGAGCTCAAGAGGAAAGGGTGAGCCTAGAGGGGAAGGCTGAAACCTGGGCAGAGATTGGTGACCATCTTGCTTTACCACATGGCAACATGCCAGAATTAATACTAGCTGAGATTGGTGAGAAAGCTTCTCTGATGGTGCCTCAGTTTGGACTTTTCTTGGCCTTGGAATTGTAAGCTTTTCACCCAAATAAATCCCTTTATAAAAGCCAACAGATTTCTGGTACTTTGCATTGGCACCCTTTGGCAAACTAAAACATAGAGTAAAATTTATGCAAAAAGAAATTCTCTTCCCCTGTATTTGTCAGTTCCTACACATCCCTTATACGTACCCAACTAAATATTTAATTTCTCTTTCCTGTCTTTTATTTGTAATGGCAAATATCTCTCCTTTTTTCTCCCTCTTTTTTTTAATTTTTATTTTCCTGGCTTTCATACTGGAAAGGTACCATAGCAGATATCCTCTTTTTAAGTTTTTATTTTTTTTCATTTAACATTATTTCCTGAAAAATCCTCCATGTTATAGGGATGCTTTTTGTTTCTTTACGGTAGTAGGTATAGCTGTTTGCACCACATTAGATATGTTGGTGTTACTATGCTATAGTTTATACTATGTTCTTTAGTTTATTCAACCAATCTCCTATGCTCAAACTTTCAGGTGGATGTGAATATTTTGTATACTCAAATAATGCTGTAATAAATAACCATATGTATATGGTCTGTGTGATGGTTAGTCTAATGTGTCAACTTGGCCAGGTAATTGTGCCCAGTTGTTTGGTCAGGCAAGCACTGGGCTAATTGTAATACAAGGACATTTATGGAATTTAGTCACCAGTGAGTTTACTGCATAGATAGCTGATTACATCTACATCAATCAGGGAGATCGCTGTCAGCAATGAGTGACACTTTATCCAATCAGTTGAATGCCTTAAAAGGGGAAGTGATTTCAGCATTCAGAGAGCATTTCCCAGTTTGTCTTTAGACAGCCAACATCTCCCAGAGACTCATCCAGGACCTTCATTGGACTTTTATTGGAGCCCCTGGTTTGCAGCCTTCCTGCTAAAGCTGGACTTGTGCATCCCCATTGCCATGTGAGAGACTCTTATAAAATCTCATATTATTGACAAATACCTCCTGTTGATTCTGTTTCCCTAGAGAACCCTGACTAATACAGCTTGGTACCAGGAGTGGTTCTTGAGGAACAGAGTCTTAAACATGGGATGTCTGAGGTGGTTCTGGGAGTTTTACAATTGGCTCTCTAATTGGACTCAAGGGTACTAATGACTGACTCCCTTTCCAATAATGAAGAGGCTGCTAACAGTCCATGAGTTGGCAATAGAGATACACAAAATATCATGTTTCCCATGTGAATGCTCACCAGAGGGTGACTTCAGCAGAGGAAGATTTTAATAATCAAGTGGATAAGATGACCTGCTCTGTGGGTAATACTCAGCCTCTTTCCCCAGCCACTCCTGTCATTGCCTAATGGGCTCATGAACAAAGTGACCATGGAGGTAGGGATGGAGGTTATGCATGGGCTCAGCAACATGGACTTCCCCTTACCAAGGCTGACTTGGCTACAGCCACTGCTGAATGCCCAATCTGCCAGCATCAGAGACCCACACTTAGCCCATGATATGGCACCATTCCTTGAGGTGACCAGCCTGCTACCTGGTGGCAGGTTGACTGCATTGGACTACTTCCACCATGGAAGGGGCAGCAATTTGTTTTAAGTGGAATAGACACATACTCCAGATATGGGTTTGTATTTCCTGTATGCAATACTTCTTCCAAAACTAACATCTGTGCACTTACTGAATGTCTTATCTACTGCCATGGCATTCCACACAGCATTGCTTCTGATCAAGGAACCCATTTCACAGCAAATGATATGCGGGAACGGGCACATGCCCATGGAATTCATTGGTCTTACCATGTTTTCCATCACACTGAAGCAGCTGGATTAATAGAACGGTGGAATGGCCTTTTGAAGACTCAATTATGGCGCCAACTAGGTGGCAATACCTTGCAGGGCTGGGGCTATGTCCTCCAGGAGGCCATGTATGCTCTAAATCAGCATCCACTCTATGGTGCTGTTTCTCCCATAACCAGGATTCATGGGTCCAGGAATCAAGGGGTGGATATGGGAGTGGCACCACTCACTGTTACCCCTAGTGACCCACTAGGAAAATATTTCCTTCCTGTCCTGCAACTGTAAGCTCTGCTGGTCTACAGGTTTAGTCCCAAATGGAGGAGTACTGCCACCAGGGAACACAACAATGATTCCCTTGAACTGGAACTTAAGACTGCCACTGGCCACTTTGGGCTCCTAATGCCTCTGAATCAGCAGACAAAGAAGGGTATTACTGTACTGGCTGGGGTGATTGATCCTGACTATCAAGGGGAAATAGGACTGCATCTACATAATGAGGGTAAAGAAGAGTTTGCCTGGAATACAGGAGATCCTCTAGGGCCTCTCCTAGTACTGCCATGCCCTGTGATTAAAGTCAATGGAAAATTGCAACAACCCAAACAAGGACTGTTTCCCTAGAGAACCCTGACTAATACTGTATGCATTTTCATTTTTTAGGTTTATAAACGTGTATTAACCTAAAGTATAAATAACCTAAGGAAACTAGAAACCAATATAAAATATATTTGATGCCCAAAAGATTTTTAAATGAGACTGCTGCAAACACACCATTGAAACTATTCTCACAATGTTCATGTCAGATCTAGCAATATGTAAATACTTATAACTTGATAACATGGGAGTAAATGCTGCTGTATACTTGTTATAAATTTGAAATCTAGAGCTTTCATAATACATCTGTTTTTCTATTTAGTGGGCTAATGCATCTCTTTATGTAGGTCTTGATGAAGTGCCAGATGAAAACATGTTTGAGCAACAAAATTCAGTGTCAAAAACCCAAATGAAAGAAAAGAAAGAAAGAATTTCCAGAGGGAAAAGAGTCAATAGTAAGTATAATAATTATAGATAACTTTCAATTATTTTGAATTAAAATCATCAGAAGAACTTTTTTGTTGGTTTCATGAATATGTACTTGAGCATATATGTTATGGAACTTTACACTTTGACCTATATGAGAATTCCCTAATATAACTATAGAAGAAAAGCAGAAGTGTTAGTTGCTATTTCTATTTGTAAGATTATTTCATGGGTATGATTCACAGGTCCAGTATCCAACAATGCCCAATAATGGGCCAATAATTTTCTTCTAAAAGGTGTGTTTCTTTCAGCCAAATCTAGCATTGATGGGTTCACATATTCAATGGAGTCCTCTGATGTGAGGCAATGGCCTTGTGCCATAGTTCCAATAGCAAGCTGAGGGTTGCCGAGGCCTATAACTCATATGGCAAATGTGGATCTGTGTGGCCCATGGAATGGGTGGCCTTGATGGTCTGTAGCAGGGTCTCCTGTTCATCCTGTCACACAGGGTCACCCTCAAATGTAGCATCCTTTCTGGTAACTTGATGAATGGATGCCATTCAGATACCCAAGTGTATGCCAGTAGCTGGTAATCTTACTAATCCCTGAGATTCTTTTATATTTATTGGGGAAGAGAGGACCAAAAGCTTGGTTATCATTCCTTTTTGGAATGAGACATATACCTTCTGAGATCACACCCAGGAATTTTACTTGTGTACTAGGCTCTTGTGCTTTGTTTATATTATTGGCCCAACCATATTGCTGCATGGACACCAGGGTATCCAGTCTTGTGTGGTGGTGTGCTTTTTTTGGGTCCTCTAGGAGAATGTCATCCACATAGTATCACTATGCACAGTCTAGGGTCCCATGTGGGAGTGAGTATTTGCCAGGTTACAACCTACATATTGCAGGCAATCAATATATCCTTGTAGAAGGACTTTAAAATTATATTTGCAATGTATTCCACGTGAAGGCAACTGATCCTTATCTTCTAGGTGGAGACAGAAGCTGAATTGGCATTTGTGGTGTCAAGTGCTGCATAACAAGTTCTCTCAGCTAGTGCAATAGCCTTTATAACAGTTACAATATCAAGTAGTGCTGGCGCCAAGGGAACACTATGGCATTGTCATTTAAAATTAATGGTGACTCTCCAAGCACTCTAGGCCTTGCGCATGAGAAAATAGTCCCAGGAAGAACATTGGATTCCCCAAAGTTAGCAATGAGGGCAATTATTACTTTTATTCCCCAGGCAAGTGAAATTGCTTTTGGTAGACAACTGCAATAGTTGCTAATTGTCAAGTCGATGCATGGTCTTCCACATAGCCCAGAAATAGCCATTTCCTTGAGGACTTGGTGGTAAATGTGAGTTGGTGGTACCTATAGAGAACAAATCAATAACAATAATATATTCAGTCCCAGCTCCTGGGCCATAACAATGAAGGTTAGGTAGGAGCAAGTGGAGAGCCATTCATAGTCAGTCATTAGTAAGAATCAATCATAGTGGCCTGAGACCCCAAACCAAAGAGATTTAACTGTTTCCTCCTTAGCGTAGGGCCAGAAATTGTGAAGATCATAGGCACCTGTGCAACAGTATTCAAAAGACCCAAGAAACAAATTCTCTCCCATCTTCCCATTGAACTCTGACCTTGACATATTCCTCAGTGTGGCAGTTTGAGATTATTTTATGAATCCCCAAAAGAGAAAGATTATGTTTGTAAACGAGTCTATTCTGGGTGTGATACCCTTTGATTATATTGGATTCAATTGAGTGGGCCTTGATTAAATTACCTGTTAAGAGTAGTACTTTGATTCAACCATGTTAGTAAGTTGAGTCCCCACCCCTTGGCGGACCTATATAAAAGAACACTCACTTAAGAAGACACACAGGAAGAGAGAGAGAGAGAGAGAGAGAGAGAGAGGAGAGAGAGAGGAGAGAGAGAGAGTGAGCCAGCTCCATCGACATCAGAGGAGAGAACTTTGTCTTGTGACAGAAAGGTGAAAGCTCAAACAGCTAAAGCTCCAGGGAGAGATGAGCCATTTGTCTGATAGCTTACAGAGACTGTTGGGAAGAGAGCCCAGACTGATATAGAAAGCCTGGAGAGAAACGAGCCCTATGCCAGGAGAGAGGAAGCCCTGAGAGACCAGCCCGATGTCAGCTTGCAGCTGAGATATAGGAAGCCGTGAGAGACAAGCCCTAACTAGGAGAGAGAGGATTGGAAGCCCCTAGGGAAAGGAGAGACCATGTAGAGATCAGCGACTGTCTTGCTTCAACACATGGCAACTGACTTTGGTGAGAAAGAAACCTTGAGCTGGACTCTTTACAGCCTTGTAACTGTAAGCTTTTACCCCAAATAAATAACCCTTTATAAAAGCCAACAGATTTCTGGTAATTTGCATCAGCATCCCTTAAGCGGTATACTCAGCTCAGGGGGTTGTAAGGAACAATAGAAAGGACCACTGATCACCCAAAGAACTGAAGGGATCCTGAAAATAATCCAGTGGTACTCTCCAAAAATTCCCTGTGGCATGTTAGCACTCTTCTGATTGGGCTGGCTGGCGAGGAGTCCTGTGGAACCATCACTTCTTGTTAATGATCTACTAGTTCCCTCTAAGAGTGCCCTCAGGTATTTTACTTCTTGGAAAAGCATTTTTTCCCCAGAAAAGCATTTTGCTTAATCAATCAGACTGCCTGCTGGGCCAATTTGTCAGAGAGAGTGCCAGGTTTTTATTTGTTGGTTAAGACAGTGAGCCAATTTGAAAGTCACAATTAAGTCTTATTTCACTTACTGCACTGGTATAAGTGGGAGCTTAAATAGGAAAGGGTGTCACCTTAACCTTGTTCCAATATTCCCTACAGAATGGCACAAATAAGGGTTGCATTTATCAGTACAGACTGGAAGGGATCATCACACTAACAGGGAACACCAAACCATAGCTCTTCCCTTTTTATAGACCCAGAGACCAGAGGGTAAAAATTAGGGCTAGAAGTAAAAAATTACTGAATACTGAGGCAGAGTGGACAAAAGTATCTTCAAGCTTCCCAATAAGCTGGTATCGGTCAAGGGTCTAAATAGTGTCTTTGTCTATGCTTCCATTCTTCCCATAAGGAAACCTTACAATAGAGGTCCCTGGATTTGGCATGCGGACATGTGTGAGAGCCTGGCTGGCTGGGGGTGAGGTTGGAGGTGGTAAATCATAATTGCACCTTCCTCCACAAACTGCAAACACTGACTACGAACCAAATCTTGTGTGGGGATAGCAGCTTTCATTCTAAGGCTGCAAGTAGCACCTTTGTTTTTGCCTATGATTGTGGCTGAAATATAACAGTAGGATTTTAGTGTAAAAGGGAATAACATACATTTATATACACATATCATATACATATTCATACCCTTGCATGTACACAAAAATACATATACCCATGCATAGATGCATATTCATGCATATGCATATCTACATGTGTATACATGTGTACATATCCATGCATATGCATAGATATAGATTAGCAACCATGAGATCTCAGTGACACCTTCGATTCCAGTCTAGCTCCTCAGGAGTTGTTCCTGCCTTTCTCCATTGCATATGTTTATGTCATTTCTTATACAGTATGAATCCTGGCCTTCAGCAATGTCAACATATTTACTAATTTGCTCAATCCTATCACACTTCTAAAATTGTTGTAGTATTGCTGTGCTCATACCACAACCAAAAAAATACTAAAAGGATTTCAATATTTAATTGATGTTCTTTCCCAACTCCTGGCCAAGACTGATAGCTTATGCCAAATACTGTGCTCATGACTTATTTGGATTAGAGCTATATTTTTCCCATTCAGCAGAATCATTTGTTTAAGTTTGTCTTCACATTTAGTTCCTCTTATCCTTGTTGATTTAATTTAATTTTTGGAAAAGTAGAACATTAATTCATTTCAAAAGTAAAATACATGCAAAAATTTGTTCTTGGGGAAGTAACATTCTGTTGGAGATTTAATCACGTCCTCCATAAAAGGCATAAGAGGCATGTTCAGGTCCTAATCCCGGCCTGTGAGTGTGAACCCATTTGTAAATTGGACCTTTGAAGATATTATTAGTTAAGGTGTACACAAACTGAATGAGGGTGGATCTTAATCCAATATGGCTGAAGTCCTTATAAGCAAAGGAAATGGACATGGAAAGACAATTCACAGGCAGAAGGCAGAATGTGGAATTAGTAGAACCTGGAAGAGAAAGGAGAATATCCTAGGAAGGAAGCAAGCCTCCCAGGTCTGAAGCAGTGAGCTAATAAAATCCTCTTTAATCCAACCCATTGTATGGTATTTGCTTTAGCAGCTAGGAAACCAAAAACAATTTTTGGCACTGGAAATTGGGGTGCTATATGACAAATATCTAAAAATATGGAAATGGATTTGGATTGGGTAATGGGTAGAGGTAGGAAGAATTGTGAAGTGCTTGATAGAAAAAGCCTAGAAATTGCTTTGAGGAGACTGTTGGCAGAAAGAAAGATGTTAAAGGCACTTATGTTGAGGCCTTAGAAGGAAATAATGATGGTGTTATTGGAAACCATAGCAAAGGTGATCTTTGTTGTAAAGTGGCACATAACTTGGTGTAACTGTATTCTAATTTTGGATGGAAGGCAAAACTTGGAAGCAATGCTCGTGGATATGTAGCTGATGAGATTGCAAACCTAAGTGTAAAAAATGCAGCCTGGTTTCTCTTTGAAGCTTGTAATGAAATGGGAGAAGAAAGACATAAACTGAGGATTGAACCGTTAGGCACAAAAACCAGCAATTGATGATGTGGGAAATTCTGAGCCTATCAAGATAGTGTGCTCTGAGTCTAGGGCCAGAAGCGGCTCTATCAGAGACTCCCCTGAACGTTCAGAGGGACAGGACTCCATATAAGGGTTTAACCGAACAATCTTTGCTAAAGAGGGTGTGGCTGCAATGTGGATCCTGTCAGCCATTTCAGTGGGAGTCAAGATCAGAAGTGCAGTTATCCTAGGATCTTTGGAAAGTTCTTTTGTCCAATAGTTTGGACCCCCTGGCACTGTATGCAAAGGCAACTTTTTTGTAAAAATTATGTGAGCATTCCATTGCCAGCCTGGAATAAAAGTGACAGAGAAAGGATAAATTGAAAGAAGAATGACTTCAAGGGCAGAATCATGGAAACCAAGGTCTAATTCAAAAAGATCTCCTCAGGACAAGAGAGCAGGCCCACCCACGTGTGTGGAAAGGGTAGGTCACCCTTGCACTTGAAAAGGACATCCGCCCTGGCACTTGGACGGGGCAGGCCTTGGGCCCCATTGTTCAGGAAGGGTGCTGCCACTCCAATGCTTGGGGTTGGTGGGGCCTGTGCCCCGATGTTTGTGGAGAGCCTGGTTGCCATTCTGATGCTCAAAGAGGGTGGGGCCTACACTCCAGTGTGCAGAGAAATTATGGTCATGGGGCTGCCACTCCATCAGGTCTGGAGACACAGATGTCTATCAGAATTTGAGATCTAATGGAGTTTGCACTGTTGAGTTCCAGACTTGTTTGGGACCTGTGACCCCTGTTTTCCTTTCAATTTCTTCCTTCTGTAATGGGAATGTTTGGCTTATGGCTGTCTCACCATTATATATTGGAAGCAGATAACTTGCTTTCTAAGTTTCACAGGTCCATCAGACAGAGGAATTTTGCCCTAGGATGGACCACACACATAACTGATTTTGATGAGACTTTGTACTTAGCATGTTACTGAAATGACTTAAGATTTTTAGGATATTATGATGGAATGAATATATTTTGTATGTGGGAAGAACATGTCTTCTGGGGATCTGGAGGGCAGACTGATGGAAATTGAATCATGTCCATAATAGGCATATTCAGGTCTCAAACGCTGCCCTGTGGGTATGAACCCCTCTGTAAGTAGGACTTTTTTTTTTTTTTTTTTTTTAATTTATTTTTATTGTGGATAAAAATCAAAATTCTCACAATACATACAAACATTTGCAAAATGATATGTAAATATATATGCATATATGTGTATTTGCTTACAAAAATGTTATTTATATATATATATACATATATTTTAAGAGGTGCTTAGATTACCCAAAATATTACACGGAACCCACTGGGATTCCCATGTTGCCCACCTCCCACACCTCCCACCACATCCCACACAAACATCTCCCACAAGTGTGGCCCACCACCCTCAATGAACTTACACATCCTGGAGCCTTGCCTCCAACCATAGACCACAGTTCACACTGTAGACCACACTCTCTCCCACTCAGTTCTGAGTGGTGTGTGCTGATTTAAAATGGCCTACATCCGTTGCCACAACAGTACTCAGGACAACCTCCAACTCCCAAAGAAGCCCCTGTATTTCAACTGCTCATCCCCTCCCTACCCCAAAAGTGTCAAGTGGCCACTGGCTCCACCTCATTGTTATAATTTCTTGCATTGCTAGAATCACCATATGTGAACAAGAGAATACCATCAAGTCCATCCTAGTCCATAGTTCTTCCCCCAATCCTGAGGGGACTGGGATGGTGATGTCCACTCCAACTCCAAGTGAGAGAGGGCATATATCCCATGGATATGGTGGGTGGGATGATCCTGCCTGCAGATGCAGGCCCTCTCCATTCCCTGGGATGGCCATTGCCCATCGTTGTCTCCTCACCAGGTGACTTGGATGAGTCCATTGAGCTGTAGGGTAGGAGTTGCAGCTCCACCTAGATTTCATGCACACCTGGCACATAGGTAGGCGGGAGGCTCCAGTCTCTGGAAGTATACCTAAAAACTCCAGCATCACATATAGGTTTGAAGAGAAGGGACTGGTGAACCATGTGCAGGGAGGACTTATTTGAGTCTAATTCTGTCACTCTCAGGAGCACAGATTCCAAAATAGAACCCACTGATAAGGCATCAGTCTCTGGGGCTATCCCCCCTTATATA
>JAKSZT010000049.1:14309193-14579701 GCA_026826555.1 Tolypeutes matacus
TCCTTCTACTTCTATTTTTTGGAAGAGCTTAAGTAGAATTTTACTAATATGTATTGTCCATCTTTGTCTCTTACAATAGTTTTGCATTTAAAGTCTATTTTGTCTGATATTGTAAGTAGGACTTTTGAAGATGTGATTAGTCCAGGTGTTCCCAAACTGAATGAGGGTGGGCCTTAATCCAATATGGCCAAAGACCTTAAAAGCAAAGGAAATTGGACACAGGAGAAGCCATGGGGAGCAGCTAAATACTGGAAGTCAATGGCAGCTGGAAGAGGAAGGAAAAGACATGGCCATGTACATTGCCATGTGGTGGGAAGCCAGGAATCCCGAAAAGATTGCCAGCCAGCCAGAAGATACCAACCTTGGGAGGAAGTAAGCCTTCTAGCCTCTGAAACTAAGAGCCAATAACTTCCTGTTGTTAAGCCAACCCATTGTTTGATACCTGTTTCAACAACTGGGAAACTAAAACACATTCCTTCCTGTATCCATTCCCCTGCATTGGCCAGTCTTTTGACCCCCTCCCCCTCCCCTGTACCCCAGTCTTGAGGTAACTAGTACATTGTTTTCTGGCTTATCTTTCTAGTGTTTTAGTGTGTAAAAGTATCTCTCCATTTCTTGGTTTTTTTATTTTTTTTATTTTTAATGTCTCCCTCTTTCTAAATTTAAACATAGTCAATACATACCTTGTTTTTCAGACTTTTTTTCCTCCTAACATTATCTCCTGTAAAGAATTCCATTTCAGTTTTTAGGAAACTATACAGCTGTATATACCATGGTTTGTACCACGGATGATACTATACATAGTTGTTTATATTATATACCTTAGTTTAACTGATCTCCAATGATCAAACATTTAGAGGGTTTTGAATATTTTTCAATTGCAAATAATGCTGCCATGAGTATCTTGTGCTAATGTATTTTTTCATAATACAAATGTGTATTAAACTAAAGTATAAATAATTTTTGAAAAACTAGAGACCAATGTAAAATATATTTGATGCCTAGGAATATTTATGAAATAATGAGACAGCTTTAACACATACACATGTAAACTGTTCTCACCATTTACATATCGGGTGTAACATGATAACTTATGTATAGATTTTTTAAAATGAGAGAAAATGCTGCTATACACTTGTCATTAATTTGAAATCTAGAGATTTCATAAAAGATCTGTTTTACTTTTGTAGACTAAATGCATCTCTTTATATAGTTTATAATGAAGAACAAGACAAAAATATTATACTTGAGCGTCATAATTCAGGCTCAAAAACCCAAATAGAAGTAAGGAAAGAAAGAACTCTCAGAGAGGAAAGACTGAACAACATGTATAGTTATTACAGATATCTTTATTTTAAGTTACTCATCTGAGCATCTTTTATTTTTTGATTCATAAATATGTACTTCAGAATATATGTTTTAGAAGTTTACACCTTGAACTATAATGTGAATATCCTAAGATAACTAGGGGCCAAAGGTAAAGTATTAGTACCTTTTAGTATGAATTTCTGTTTGTAAGATTATTTCATGGCTGTGGACCAAGACCCAAAATGAGTCAATAGTTGTCTCTTAAATGTGGTGTTCTTCTGTTTTAGTGAATTACGGAGTTTCTGAGATATGTAACTCAAACTGCAAATGTGGGAAGGGTGGCTTTGGTGGCCCATTGTAGGGTGTCCTGGGTATCCTATTGTTTGGGGCTGCAATCAAAGACTGCATTCTATCTGGTAACTCAACAGTTGGGTGTCATTTATACTTATACATATATAAACACATATGTGTATATATATATATATATATGCAGTTGCATATGCATATGCACATGTATAAACATACTTTAGAAAACGTGAGTGCCCACTGACACCTTCAGTTCCAGTCCAGCCCTTCAGGGCTCATTCTGGCTTTCCCCCATGTCATATGGGCATGTCCTTTCTTCTTCTATGTGAATCCTAATCCTCAACATTTACTCACTTGGTAACTCCTATAATGCTACTAAAATTGTTGTAGAATTTCTTGTCTTACATGACTATAAAAACAAATGTACTCAAAAAATTTCATAATTTAATTTCTTTCCCTCCACCGTCCTCATTCTCATGACTGTGGGTATTTGCTAAATATTCTTATCATGACAGACTGGGATTAGTGCTTTTTTTTTTTTTGTAGATTTGTATCTATAAATTTTCTTTCACTTTTAGTTCCCTCTCCTTATCCTTTTTTATTTAATTTTATTTTAAAAAGTAGAATGTTGACCTTTCAAAAGTAAAAAATATGAAAATGATATTTGAAGAGAAGTAACATTCAGTTCCATTCCCTTCCCTTGCATTCACCAGTTTCTCTCCACTTGTAAATAACCAACTACTTTATGGTTTACCTTTTCTGGGTTTCATTTTGTAATATAACTACCTCTCTTTTCCTCTCTCTATTTTTTTTATTTCATAAACTTACTGAAATGGTAGCAAAGTAGATACCCTCCTCTTTTTTTAAATTTATTTTTTACTTAACATCTCATTAAAATTTGTCCTTTTCAGTTGATAAGAATGTTATTCATTTCTTTACAGCTGTCTGTATAGCTGTGTGTATTAAATACATACCTGAATTGATAATATAGTTTATACTATGTATGGTATATTATTCAACCAATTTTCTATGTTTGAATATTTAGTTGGATGTGAATGCTTTGCATGTACAAAAATTGTGTAATCATTTACTATGTACATATTCATTTTATTGTTATGTGTATTAACCTTCAGTATAAAAAACCGACAAAATCTAGCCCAGAATAGTCATGAAAATATGAGACAGCCTTAAAACGCAACCCTTGAAATTGTTCTCACAATGTTCATATCAGATATAGTAATATGGTAATTTACTTATAACATGATAACATTGGGAGAAAAGACTGCAGTACACTTGTTATAAAATTTGAAATCTAAAGATTTCACAATAGGTCTCTTTATCTGTTTAGTGGACTAAATTTATCTCTTTATATAGCTCTTGATGAAGTACCATATGACAATCTCATGATTGAGAAAGAAGACTTAGTGTCAAAAACCCAAATGAAAGAAAATAAAAAAAGAACTTCCAGAGGGAAAAGATTCAGCAGTAAGTAAAATAATTATAGATTTCTTTAAATTATATTAAATTAAACTTAATAGATCAACTTTTATCTTTTTTCATGAATATGTACTTCAGCATTCAGTTTATAGACATTTTATACTTTGGTCTATAGTGTGAATGTGCTAACTCAAGTACAGAACAAAAGCTGAACGTTGATAACCTTAGTTGGGATTTTTGCTTCAAAGACTATTTCATGTGTATGGTTCATGTGATCAGTATGTCCATATTCACCCAAATCCAACAACTGTCCAATAATTCTCCCTTAAAGGGTATGTACAGTCAGGCCACTTCTGATAGTTTTTGGATTCAGAAGCTCAATGGCAGTGCCTGACCTGTGGTGCTCTGCTTCTTTCATAGGCTAAATTGGCAAGATTGGAGGTTTCTGCAACCTGTAAATCAAATAGCAAATATGGATCTGTGGGGTCCATGTGAAGTGTAGCTATGGTGGCTCATAACAGGGTACCCATGGCATCCAGTTTTTTGGCTCCAGTAATCAGCATTCTTTTTGGTACCCAAAAGATGAGTGCTGTGATAGTTAAGTTCAAGTGTCAACTTGGCCAGGTTATGGTGCCCAGTTGTTTGGTTAAGCAAGTACTGGCCTGATTGTGCCTGTGAGGATATTTCAGGAATTTAAGTCATCAGAAAGTTGATTGCATCTATGGCTAGCTTATCTACAATCAACTGAGGAGATTGTTGTCAGCAATGAGAAGTCTCATCCAATCAGTTGAAGGCCTTAAAAGGAGAATTGATTATTTCAGCAGTCAGAAGAGAGAATTTCCATCTCTAATTCAGCCAGCTAGCTTCTCCTGGGGAAATCATTGAAAATCTTCATCCGAGTTTCCAGTTTGTGGCCTGCCTTACAGAATTTAGACTTGCCCATACCCATAGTTGTGTGAGCCAATTCTTATTTTAAAAATTTCATAACATTTACATTATACATTATATATATGCTGTCAGTTCTGTTTCCCTAGAGAATCCGGGCTAATACATATTTTGGTGCTGGGAGTGGTGTTTGAGAAACAGAATCTTAAGGATGAGATTTCTGAGTTGGTTCTGGGGTTTAGGGGAATTGGCTCTCCAACTTGATTAGATTCAAAGGCATTAATGACTATATTTTCAACAATCAATATGGCACTGATAGTCCATGGCATTATTTGGCAATAGAGATATGCAAAATAACACCACTGGATACAACTACTCACATGCTTATAAGAGGCAAAAGTCTGTGTAAGAGTGTTTTTGACACCTGAACAGAGTTTTGTGGAATTAAAAAATATAATGATGTTGAATGGTTTTTCCTAAATGTGCTAGATACAGTTGTAAAAGAAAGGGATGAGCTTCAAATTCCCAACTTAAGCACCATGTGAAAGATATGGAATTTTCTCTAGTATGCCTTGAAAAAAAAGCCTTATTTTGTGTAGCTGCAGATTTGAGATTTCTTGTGTGAGTGGCTAAATTACGATGTAAATTTAATTCCTAACCTTGCAGGGTGTCTGTTGTTAAAGTGAGGGCATTGATGGGAAAGGAATGGGATCCTGAAAATTGGAATTAAGGACATATGGGTTGATAATAATAATGGTAAGGACATTGAAACCCTAGATTCTGCTGAGTCTTTGCCAGATAAACCTGTACTGGTCTTCCCTGAGGAATCAGCCATTCAACTTCCACCTGAAGAGATGAATCCTTTTATGCCTAATAAACTTGTAATCACCTCTACTGTGGAAACATCCCTCACACCTCTGTCTGAAGAGGTAATCTTGTTTCACCAGATGAAACTACAGTGGAATGCCCTGAGGTAGTTGGCTTAAAGACACGTCTAATTCTTTTCATTATCCACCTCTATTTTCCTTTTTTTCTTCTAGACTTAATAACTAAAGTTCCAACAGACCCCAAAAGGTGAGGTGCAAAGTGTGGTGCATGTGGAGGTGTGCTACACTCCCAAAGAACTGCATGATATGTCCAATTTTTATGGACAGAAATCAGGGTATATGTGTAGAAATGGATATTCAGGTGTGGGATAATTTTAAAGAGAACATAAAGTGAGATCAGGCTGAATTTATTCATATGGGCAGAGATTCTGGATTCAGTGTTGTTGCTTGAGGAGGTAGAAAGGGCTCTAACAGTTTGTTCAGGAGGTAGGCTGAAGCATGGACCAAAAGGTGGCCTATATTGCCTCAAGTCAAAATGCCAGAACTACCCTGGAATAATGTAGATGAGGGGATGCAAAGGCTTAGAGAGATTGGAATGCTAGAGTGGATTTATCATGTAAGACCTGCTCACCCTCCCCAGGAATGCCCAAATGACACAATTTTCTCCAGGAATGTGAGGGAAAAAATAGTGACTAACTTTATCATCCCTGAAGAGCTCTGTGGTTGCTCTTCTCTGTAGGTCATATATTACTATGGGAACTGCTGTCACTGGACTTGGTCCTTAAGCATGATGGGGATTATTGGATGCCAGAATGGCAGAAACCAAGTGACATCACTTAATTGCCAAAGACAAGGTGGGCATCACTACTATAATGGACAGCATACTCAAAGCAGTAATCGAAATAGTCTGACTCACAGGGACCTATGACATTGGCTAGTAGATCATTGTGTACCTAGAAGTAAAATAGGTAGGCAGTCTATTAAATTCTTTCTTGATATGTATAAGCAGAAGAGTTCTAGGTCAAGTGAGCAAAAGTCTAACTTGAATTACAAAAACAGAGTCATGGTCCTTAATTCCCAGACTTGAGACAGTTTACAGACCCAGAGTCCCTTGAATAAAGGGAAGACTGGCTCCCTTGTTAAGGACCAGGCAACAAAAATTTATACTGCTAATCTTCCTCTCAGTCTTCCCCCAAAGAAACCTACAGCATTTTACCATGGTAACTGCATTGGGGAAAAGGAAATAATCAGACATTTCAGAGATTAATAGACAGGACTTAGAAGTGACATTAATTCCAGGATACCCAAAACATCACTGTGGTCCACTAGTCAGAGTAGGGGCTTATGGTGGTCAGGTAATCAATGAAATTTTAGCTCAGGTCTGTCTCACAGTGGGTCCAGAGGGTCCCTGGAACTATTGTTGACTATTTTCCCCTTTCTGGAATGTATACTTGGAATATACGTGCATACTTAGCAACTGACAGAATACCCACATTTGTTCCTTGAGTTGTTAAATGAGGGCTGTGTGGGAGACACTAGGACTGCCTCTACCTAGCAAACTCATACATTAAAAGCAATACTGCATTCCTAGAGTGATTGCAGAAATTAGTGCCACCATCAAGGTTTTGAAGGATGCAAGGGTGGTGATTCCCATCACATCCCCATTCCTATTTGGTATGTGCAGAAAACTGATGGATCTTGGAGGATGACAGTGGATTACTGTAAACTTAATCACATGATGACTACAATTGCACCTGCTGTTCCAGATATGGTAGTATTGCTTGAGCCAGTTACATCCTCTGGTACATGGTATGCAGCTATTGATGTGGAAAATGCTTTTTTTCTCAATTGCTGTTAATATAGACAAACAGAAACAGTTTGCTTTCTGCTGACAAGGCCAGCAATGCAACTTCACTCTCTACCTCAGGGGTATATCCATTTTCTAGCCCTATGTCATAATCTAGTCTGCAGGGACCTTGATCATCTCTCCCTCCATAAGACATCACACTAGTCCATTTTATTGATTATATCATGCTGAATGGACCTAGTGAACAAGATATAGCAACTACAGTGGACTTATTGGTAAGGCATTTGAATATCAAAGGGAGGGAGATAACTCCAACAAAAAAGCAGAGTCCTTCCACCTTAATGAAATTTCTAGGTTTCCAGTGGTGTGAGTCATAACGAGATATCCCTTCTAAGATAGAGGATAAGCTGTTGCATCTGGCCTCTCCTACAACCAGAAAAAAAAAAAAAAAAAAAAAAAAAAGCACAACACCTAGTTGGCTTTTTTAGATTTTATTTGGATGTTCTACTCTGGCTCATTTACCAAGTGACCTGTAAATATGCTACTTTTGAGTGGGGACCAGAACTAGAGGAGGCTCTGCAATAGGTCAGGCTGCTGTGCAAGCTACTCTGCCACTTAGGCCATATGATCGAGCAGGTCCAGTGGTGCAGGAAGTGTCAGTAACAAATAGAAATGCTGCTTAGAGCCTTTGGCAGTCCCCTATAATAAAGTCACAGCATAAACCCTTAGAATTTCAAAATAAATTCCTGCCATCCTCTGTAGATAACTACTCTCCTGTGGGAAAACAGTTTTTGGCCTGCTCCTACACTTTAGTAGAGACCAAATGCTTAACCATGGGCCACCAAGTTACCATGAGACCTGAGTTGCCTCATGAATTGGGTATTGTCTGACTCACTAAGCTATAAAGTTGGGCATGCATACCAGCACTCCATCATAAAATAGTATCTATGAGATTGGGTTCGAGCAGGCCCTGAAGGCACAAGTAAGTTATATGAGGAAGTGGCCCAAATGCCTATGGCCCTGTATTAGTCAGCCAAAGGGGTGCTAATGCGAAATTCCAGAAATGGGTTGGTCTTTATAAAGGGTATTTATTTGCGGTAGAAGTCCACAGTTACCAGGCCATAAAGCGTAAGTTTCTTCTCTCACTAATGTCCATTGCCACGTGTTGGAGCAAGACAACTGCCGACGTTTGCCAGGGTTCAGGCTTCTTGGGTTCCTCTCTTCCCGGGCCTACATTTCTCTCTGGGCTTAGCTCCTCTGGTTCCTCCACAAGGTCAGCTGTAGACTATCAGGCGAATGGCTCACTTCTCTTCTCCTGGGGCCTTCTCTCCAACATCAAAACTGCTTCTCAAAAAAACTGCTCTCTCTGTCTTGCCTTGCCTTTTATACACGATTCCCCCACCCACCAAGGGGTAGGGCTCAATGCCCTACTGATGTGGCCCAGTTCAACACCCTAATTATAACTTAATCATGTCCAGATTAACAGATCAGTTTACAAGCATGATCCAATTATATTTTTGGAATTCATAATTACATCAAATTGCCAAACGGCTATAGGCCCCTACTCCTCCCAGATTACCTTCACTTTCCCAGCCCACAGCTATGGCCTCTTGAAGAGTTCCTAACAATCAGCTGACTGAGGAAGAGAAAACTTGGGCCTGGTTTACAGAAAGTTCTGTGCAATATACAGGTACCACCTGAAAGTGGACAGCTGCAGCTTTTTGGACATCTTTGAAGGACAGCAGTCAAAGGAAATCCTCCCAGTAGATTTAAGTTCAAGCAGTTCACCTGCATGTTCATTTTGCTTGGAAGGAGAAATGGTCAGAGGTGCATTTGTATACTGATTCATGGACTATTGCCAATGGTTTTCCTGGATGGTCAGGGACTTGGAAGGAACATGATTGGAAAATTGGTGGCAAAGAGGTCTAGGGCAGGGCTGTGTGGATAGATCTTTCTGAGTAGGACAACACATAAACATGAAGATATTTGTGTCCCATGTGAATGCCTACCAGATGGTGACTTCAGCAGAGGAAGATTTTAATCACGTGGACAAGATGACCTATTTGTGTTACCTATTGGCGTCCTTCCCCAGCCACTCCTGCCATTGCCCAATGGGCTCATGAGCAAAGTGGCCATGGTGGTAGGGATAGAGGTTATGTATGGACTCAGTAACATGGACTTCTGCTTACCAAGGGCAACCTGGCTACAGCTATTGCTGAGTGCACAATCTGCCAGAAGCAGAGACCAACTCATTTCCCAATATGGCTATATTTCCTGACATGATCAGCCTGCTACCTATTCTCAAGTTGATTACATTGGACCACTTCCATCATGGAAGGGGCAACATTTTGTTCTAAATGGAATATGACTCTGGATATGAGTTTTTTTGTGTTTTTTTTTTTTTTTTCCTGCACACAATGCTTCTGCCAACTGCTTCCATAGGTACTTACAGAATGCCTTATCCACGATCATGGTATTCCATACAGCATTGCTTCTGGTCAAGGAATCCCACTTCATGGCAAATTAAGTGTGGGAATGGGCACATCCTCATGGAATTTACTGGTCTTACTATGTTCCCCATCATCCTGAAGCAGCTAAATTGATAGAATAGTGGAATGGCCTTTTGAAGACTCATTTACGGTGCCAACTAGGTGGTTGTATTTTGCAGTGTTCTCCAGGATGCTGTGTATGCTCAAAATCAACATCCACTCTATGGTGCTGTTTCTCCCATAGCCAGGACTCATGGGTCCAGAAAGAAGGGGTGGAAATGTAAGTTGCACCACTCACTGTTATCCCTAGTGATCCACTAGAAATATGTTTGCTTCTTGTCCCTACAACCTTAAGCTCTCCTGGTCAACAGGTCTTAATTCCAAAAGGAAGACTGCTTCCAGCAGGAGACAAAAACAATGATTCTTTTAAATTGGAAGTTAAGATAGCCACACAGCCACTTTGGGCTCCTTATGCCTCTGAATCAATAGGCAAAGAAGGGAATTACTATATTGGCTGGGGTGGCTGACCCTGATTATCAAGGGGAAATAGGATTGCTGCTATACAATGGAGGTAAAGAAGAGTTTGCCTGGAATACAGGAGATCCTCTGGGGCATCTTTTAGTACCACCATGCCCTGTAGTTAAAGTCAGTGGAAAACTGCAACATCCCAGTCCAGGGTGACTAATGGCCCAGAACCTTCAGGAATGAAGGTTTGGGTCACTACACCAGGCAAGGAACTACAGCTATCTGAGGTGCTTGCTGAAGTAAAGGGAATATGGAATGGGTAGTAGAGGAAGGTAGTTATAAATATGAGCTACAACCATGTGACCAATTTCAGAAATAAGGACTATAATGGTTGTGGATATTTCCTCCTTGTTTTTTTAGGAATATGGTTGTATATATATAAAGCAAATATCTGTATTTTCTTCCCTATATTATCCCTTTATCATATTACTCGAGTTGTATTAACCGCATGTTGCAATATTTAAGTTATAGGAGATCAAGTTTAAGAGTGAATATTGGGGGGCGGATGTGGCTCAAATGGTTGGGCGTCCGTCTGCCATATGGAGGGACCTGGGTTCGATCCCCGGGACCTCCCAGTAAAAAAAAAAAAAAAAAAAAAAAATATATATATATATATATATATATATATATATATATATATAGAAGGCGCATGGGCTGCCAGGCTCTGTGTGTCGCTGAGCCGTCGGGCTCTGGGAGCCATGCAGCAGGATGATGACGTAACAGGGGAGAGACAAGACGAGATGCTCCGAAAGCTCCAGAAGCCAGGAGCAGAGGTGGCGCAGGTGGCAGAATACCTCTCTCCTACATCGGAGTTCTCTAGGATCGAATCCTGGTGAAGATTGGAGGAGGAGGATGAGAAGAGATGGCAGGAAACAGACACGGAGAATTGTGCAGCGAATGGACACAAAATAGCAAATGGGGAAGGGGGGGTTTAAAATGGATAAAGTAAATAAATAAATAAAGAGTGAATATTAACCAAAGATGTGCATCCTATTCTGATGAAAGTTAGTGCATTTCTGGTTGTATACAGGCTAGTTGAATATTGTTAGGCAAAAAAATGTCCATTAATGTTTTTGATTAGAGATTAAGTATGGTTTAAGGAGATGTGTTTGGATGCCAAGTTGACAAGGGGTAGACTGTGATGGTTGAGTTCATGTGTCAACTTGGCTAGGTCATGGTGTCCAGTTGTTTGGCCAAGCAAGCACTGGTCTGATTGTTACTGTGAAGACATTTCATGAATTTAAATCATCAGTAAGTTGCTTGTTTTTATGGCTGATTACATCTACATTCAACTGAGGCGATTACTTTCAGCAAAGAGAGACATCTCATACAATTAGTTGGAGGCCCTAAAAGGAGAAGTGATGATTTCAGCAGACAGAAGGGAGAATATACATCTGTACTCCATCTAGCCAGTTTCTCCTGGGGATTTCATCAAATACCTTCATTGGAATTTCCAGCTTGTGGCCTGCGGTACAGAATTTGGACTTGTCCATCTTCACAGTTATGTGAGCCAATTCTTATAAAAACTCTCATAATATTTACTATATATATATATAATATGTGTGTGTGTGTATATATATATGCACACACACAAATATATATCTATCTCCTGTCAATTTTGTTTCCTAAGAGAACTTTAATAGTTACTGTCCAAATACCCAGTGGGAAATATGTGTGCACAAGTAGACTAATATTGGCACCCATTCATTTCTTGGCACAAAGAGGGCCAGAAACATGGCAGTCATCTCTTCTGGAATGAAATGTTGTGTACCTTCTCAGCTCACACCAAGGAATTTCACTTGTGTACTTGATCCTTGTACTTTGTCTGCATTAAGGTCCAGTTATGTTTTGCATTTGGGTCACTGGAGTTTCTGTCTTTGTTGAGTGGTGCTCTGTTTTTGGCCCTCCACCATGTAGTCATCAATATTTTGGAAGACTAGTACTCTCTCTGTACCTTTTCAAGGTCACAGCCTACCAATTTATAACAGATATTCAGTAATTTTAACTAGTCTTGTGGAAGGACATTAAAGTTGTTTGCATGTTATTCCACATATAGGACAACTGATCCTGTTCAATCGGGTTGTAATGCTGAGTAGGGAATTTATGATGTCATTTGCTGCATACCAAGTTCCATAAGCTTAGGCAATAGCTTCTGTGATAGTCACAATATCATGAACCACCAGGGCCAAAGCAGGCACTATGGCATTGATCCCCCATAATCAGTGGTACGTCTCCTAGCTCCTGAGACCTTGCACTAAAGCAGGCAGGTCAATTGAATGGAAAAATAGTGTCAGTGACAACTTTGGCTTCCTTAAACTTAGCAATGAGGGAAGTTATTACTTTTTCCGTAGACTGTAAATATTGTTTGGGGAAGGTAATGGTGCTAACACAGATATTTGTGAAGGTTCCCAGTCTCCTACATGCTTTGCAACTTGGCCCTGAAACATTCCCTTGAAAACAGGAGGTTCAAGGTGAGTATGGGGGTTGCTTATGGAGAATACTTCAATATTAATAATGTAGCAGTAGCAAGGATCATAACAATGGAAGTTTTTAGGGCTCTGAATGGTCCCACCTTTAGTCAGATCTGGGTAAAGTGTGCTAGTGGCCCTGGCCTAATACCTTAAACCAGAGAGCATTATGTGTTTTCCCTTCATGCTGGCGCTAGGGATTTCACAGTCGTATGGGCACAGACATCCTGAAGGCCCAAAACGAAATTCTCATCCACTTCACATTGAAATTTGACTATAGCATAGTATGTCCAGTCACCAGTGGAGACAGAGGGGCCTTGGCTTAGCACTTAATCTTGTTTATGTTTGAAAGCCAGTAAGTCTGGGTAAAAGTTAGTGGTTTTCTAAATCATCTCCAGTTTCATTGGGAGGGGCAGAGGCAGTAGCACTTGTTTTAGCCATAGGGGCCATCACTATGCCAACCCTTATGGGTACCCATGGCACCATACCCGGCCATGAGATTTTTTTTTTAACTGATATAAGGTGTTTTTTTTTTGTTGTTGTTGTTTTGTTTTGTTTACAAACTTTTAATTGTGCAATATAGAAAACTGAAAAACACAAGAAGCAAAGAACACAAAAGTCATCCAGAATCACAAGCAGTTTAGTTTGACATAACCTTCTAGGTCCTGTGTGTGTATATACACAACTGAGCATATATTTTCATCTGGTGGAGATCACACAGAATGTATCATGCTTTTTCACACATCATGAATATTTACCAATTCAAAGCCCCAAAGCCATGAGGTATTTTGATAACCAAGAATACATGACTCCATCTCAGTCAGGGGGAAAAATGTATTCCTGTATTTCCTGGGTACCAAAATTTCCTAAGACAAAAATGTTTGGCAACAGGCCTCTATAGATATTGAGCAGAGTTACAAATACTGTACTCCCTTAATAATGCTCAATTTAAACTGAGACATAAAGCAATAGAGTACAATAAGTATAATGCTTCTAAGAGAATTCATTATCAGATCTATATATTAGCAAGAATGTATGTTTCTATTGAATTATTTAACAATGTATTCCTATGGTATAGCCAAGAGATGCACACACACATCAATAGTTAGTATCAAAACGGAAATATGAACACATCTACATATACCCCTCCCCTGCACCTCCTTCTGCCCCTCTGTAGCCAATTTAATGAGCAAGTCCTGGTGTATACTGCTCAGAGGTGGTTTAACAATGCCACATCAAAGGTGCTTCTTTTCTATTAATTTAACAAAAAGATATTTATAAATTAATTAATTCACTAGCTTTACTTTTTATCATACATTGTCACCTCAAAATATCTAAAAAACTTAGATGTGAAGTAAAGAATGAACCATATCCACAAACACAGGTATTTTACAAAAAAAAAAAATTCACATGTAGAACTATGGTTATAATTTACAACTGTCTTCTAGATATAGAGATACTACCAAGGAGCCCTTCCCTTTGCCCTTCCTTTTCTTCCTCATCCACCATTTCAATGACTAAGTACAGGAATACATCCAGCTACAAGAGGTGGATTGACAGAGGTCACTCCGGAAGACAGTCCATCCTAAAACTAACACAAGAACCTTTATATAGGGATTATTTTACTAACTCTATTTTTTACATACTTTGGGCGTTAGGTCTTGTCCTTTAATACACAGCAATGACTAAAATGCCTATAGAGAACAATGGTCAGACTATCTGAACTTGTCTCACAACTCACAGGCAAAGAACCTTTCCCTGTGCACTTCCTTCCCTACCCCCACCACCACCCTGTCAGCATACTGCTCCCAGCATCTAGTTTAACAATCCCATTTCCCAAATACAGCCATTCCTATATATTAACAGAAAACATATTTAAAGTATTATTTTACACTCTCTACTTTAACATATGTTGTATACTTCTAAACTTCTAGAAAGACTCGATGTTTCAAATAAGGACTTAAGTTTGTCCACAATATACACAGTAGCACTGAAAAAACCACACACATTAACAAAGAATATAATCTGAAAGTGTCTTCCAAGTAGGAACATTCCAGCCTAGAATCCTTCCCCTTCTGACCTCTATCAACTCAGTGGTTGCATCTGCAATACTTAGAGGGGATTTTTTTTTAACAATTTTGCTTCCACGTATAAAATTCTGTCGTTTTCAACAAAGTCTTCCCTATGAATTTTAACACAAAATGTATTCGTTTACTAACTCTACTTCTGTCATAAACTGGCAACCTCTTTAACATCTAGAAAGACTAGATGATGTAAAATTAGGACTCGTTTGTCCATTATATACACTATATACACAGCAAAGTAAAACAAAATGCACAGAATATATAGGATGATGGTTTATCTTGTCTCTACAGACTTACTGGTTTTGAGTGCTTGGCACGTCCTCTCTCCTCCCTGAAACAGCATATAATATGTACTGCTCTCGAGGTAGTTTGACCATTCCATTTCCAAAAGATCTTTCATATGAATTTTAACAAAACAATACCTACAATATGTGTTATTTCACTACCTCTACTTTTAACATACTTTGTGCACTTTTAAACATCTAGAAAGACTAGATGTTTCAAATGAGGACTTAAATTTGTCCACTATATACACAGTCATGTTGAATAAACTATACACATGTAACAATGGTTATATTTGAAAGTGTCTTCTAAATAGAAACATTCTGGTCTAAAGCCTGTTATTTCTCCCAATCCCTTCTCTCCACTACAAACCCAGTGGATGTGTTACAGGCACATGTGTCACTTAGATGTGGTTTTACAATTTCATTTCCAAAAGCCATTTTCAGAAGACAGCCTTTCAATGAATTTTAACACAAAGTGTACAAAATGTGTTAGTTTACTAACTCTACTTTTTTTTTTTTTTTACTAACTCTACTTTTGTCATACAATGGCAACCTCTTTAATATCTAGAGACTAGATATTATAAAATTAGGACTCATTTGTCCAGTATATACAAAATATATACAGTGCATCAAAGTTAAATGAATGTACATAACATACAGGGCAATGGATGATCAGAAATTTTCTAGTACACACTAGCAAATACCTTTTGTGCCTTCTTCCTTCCCACCTCCCTCAAACCAATGAACAAGAATACAGTTCCATTTCCAAAGACAATGTTTCCCACCAATTTTTAAAAGCTATTTAGTGTTCTTATATTACCTCTATTTTTAAGCACATCAAACACTTCTAAAATATTTAGAAAGACTAGATATTTCAAATAAGATCTTACTTGTCCACTACATTCATAGTATTATATAAAATTGAACACATATAACAAGGTTATAATCTGAGGTATCTTCTAAACATGACCATCTTGACCTGGAACCATTCCCTCCTCACTGCCTTTTCTCCACCACCAGTTCAGTGGACAAGTACAGGCAAGTGTAATGCTTGGAGGTGGCTGAACAAATTCATACCCAAAAGTCATGTACAGAAGACAAGCTTTCCAATGAATTTCAACACAAAGTTTGCAAAACATGCTAATTTTACTAACTCTACTTTGTCACACACTGGCAATGTCTTTAACATCTAGATATTGCAAAAATGAGGACTCATTTGTCCACTATATACACTATATTTAAACCAAACAAAATGCACAGAACATATAGAAAAAGTTTTTCTGAAATTGTCCAAGTATGGACATACTAGCATATTACCTTTTGCAATTGCTTCCCTTCCACCTCCTCCAAACCAATGAAGGAGTATATAGACAGTAGTATTCTGCTTAATAATCCCATTTCCAAAAGACAGTATTTCCTATGAAATTGAGCAAAACGATATTTACAGAGTAATATTTTAGTACTACTACTACTTTTAACATATGTCGGGCACTTCTAAACATCTGGACAGACTAGATGTCTCAAATAAGGACTTGTTTGGTCCACTATATACAGAGAAGTCTTGACTAAACTGCACACATTTAACAAGTTATAATCTGAAAGTGTCTTCTAAATATGAACATTCTGGTCTAAAATGCTTCCCTTTTAGCCCTCCTCCATCATCCCTCCCTGAGGGCTATAATGCTCAAGTTTTCAGAAGACAATCTTTCCTAGGAATTTTAACACAAAATGTATTAATTTACTATTTTTTTCATACGCTGGCAACCTCTTTAACATCTGGAAGACTAGATTTTGTAAATTAGGACATGTCTGTCCATTATATACACTATATACACAGCAAAGTATAAAACCAAATGCACAAACATAGGGACAATGGTTAATCTTGCCTCACTGTAAACACACTAGCACAGAGCCCTTTGCACTTCCTTATCCCTCCTCCCCCAAACCAGTGCACAAAATGTGAACTATTCAGAGAGGTGGTTTGGCTATTCCAAAAAACCCCACAATATTTTATATGAATTTTAACAAAAAGATATTTACAAAATGTGTTCTTTTACTACCTCTACTTTTAACTTATGTCAGGCACTTCAGAACATCTTCCGGGATATTTTTGAAAAGTACTTAGTATTATCAACTATACATACAGTAGTGAGGAATAAAATGACATACAAAACAATGGTTACAATATGAAAATATCTTCTAAATATGACCAGTCTGGCCTAGAACCTTCTCTTTACTTCCTCTTCTCAGCCTTCTCTGCTTGACATCCTCTAACCCACAGAACAAACTTGGATGTGTTATCACTCCTGGTGTCACTTCCAGAGGCAGTCTAAATTCCTTCTCAAAGTCATTTCCAGAAGACATTTTTCTATGATTTTTTTTTAAACAAATGGACATTACAAGACGTGTGATTTTCTAACTCTATCATACATCGGCAACCAGAAAGCCTACATATAGCGAAAATTTTCTTTTAAAAGATTGGGGGTAAAGTTGAGAGCAGCTTTTTCATATTATATACACAGGCCTTCTATAAATGGCCAGTAAATCTTCCCAAAGGTTGGTGAGCACTTCTTATTGGCAAAATGTTGCACGTTATTTTACTATTGATCTCTTCCGATATCAAGCAAGGTCGGGTAGAAAGATGACTTAAGCCGCCCGATGGCCTGCTAACCGCTCCACCCGTCGTAGTCCAGGGTTCCTCTCACCTTCCAGGCCCGTTAAGGCCTTTGTCCTTCATTGTCGGGGCGAAGTGGAATCTCGTCCAACTGGGATGGGGCGGTCACCCCAGGTCCCGGATCTGCACAGCTCCACGGCCTGAAGAGGTGGCCAAACCTGAGTCCACGTTGACCCACCTTCTGGGCCCTCGAGGAGCCTAAAGGCCCTCCCAGCGTTCGTAGCCGCCATCTTCTCTCCCCGCCGCGCCTGCCGCCCAAAGGGGCCATGTCCTGAGTGGCCTGGCTGGGGCTTAGCCCCAGCCTGACAGGTTCGGGCAAGGAAACCACGTGGTGAGCGGGGTTCTGGCCATGAGATCTTTGTTGGGGATCCCATCAGTGTCCTCCTTTGAGACCCCAGTTTTGAGTAACCAGACCCAGAGATGGTCCAAATAAGGGAGCCCTAATACTAATTTTTCTACTGGTAAATCTTCATGTTCTTAGCAGTGGATGCTTTTTTCATGCTTTGAATTTTGTCAGTTAAGATCTAGATTGTGTAGCAAAACATTGTCCCAATCTTATTAGTTTTTATTGAGCTGGATAAGGAGCAAGATCGGTAGGCTAGAACTAAGAGATCTGAGTTTGTGTCTCCTTCCTTTTAGACCCAATGGACTACCAGGGTAGGACACAGGGCCACTATGGGCTATGGAAGGTTGGCCCAAACATGTTTTTAAGTGGAAGAGAACACATTATTGGTGAGACACATTAGTTGGAACCCAAGAAATCCACAGCTGAGGAAGTAGGTCTTGGGTGTTCTTGTCCTCTCATCCTCCCACCTTCCTCTCTCTTCAGGCTGAGTTGCCTCTGTCAGGTCACTTTCAAGTGGGAATCTGTGGTGATGCTCCCACAATGTGCCACTCTCCTTCATTGAACTTAAGAAGATTACCACCTAACCTGTCTCTAAAGTTTCTTCTAAATCTATTCTGAAAATCTCTACACTCTTTTCACTAAAGGCACAGTTGCAAAAACTTGCTGCCTTTCAACCTGTCCATGGACCCAAAAAACTGCTTAGAGCTATCAAGAGTCATTGTGTACAAGTTAACTTTCAGTGTCTCTGAAGATGTTTGGTCTCATCATGTGACAACCTGAAGCAGTAGCAAATAGTTAGTTGTGTGTTAGTGAAATTATAACAATGAGGTGGAGCCAGTGGCCACTTGACACTTTTGGGATAGGGAGGGGATGAGCAGTTGAAATACAGTGGCTTCTTTGGGAGTTGGAGGTTGTCCTGAGTACTGTTGTGGCAACGGATGTAGGCCATTTTAAATCAGCACACACCACTCAGAACTGAGTGGGAGAGAGTGTGGTCTACAGTGTGAACTGTGGTCTATGGTTGGTGGCAAGGCTCCAGGATGTATAAGTTCATTGAGGGTGGTGGGCCAGACTGTGGGAGATGTTTGTGTGGGATGTGATGGGAGGTGTGGGAGGTGGACAACATGGGAATCCCAGTGGGTTCTGTGTAATATTTTGGGTAATCTAAGCACCTCTTAAAATATATGTATATATATATATAAACAACATTTTTGTAAGCAAATACACATATATGCATATATATTTATATATCATTTTGCAAATATTTGTATGTATTGTGAAAATTTTGATTTTTACCCATAATAAAAAAAAAAAAGTTAGTTGTGTGTCCGTTTTCACTTACCTGGCATGCTTGGCTGGGAGTCAGGAGCCAAAGGACCAGTAGTCTCATCAGATCTGAAGAACTCATGTAAACATGTTTCTTCAAGGCTCCAGATATGGTGGTCTCAGCAGTAGTGTTAGAACAGTGTCTCTGCCATGGTGCCCACTACCCTATAAGGAGGCCTCTGAATGGCAGACCCTGGCTAAGAATGCAGAGATGTGGGGGAGTGCTTGGAAAAGCCTTTGTATTGACTAAAGTTGGGCCTGAAAGAGCTCACAAAGCATATTGGTTAGAAATGGACCCCTCTGTAAATATACTTAAGTTTACATATACATATACATGCACAGGCATAAATATACATTCACACACATATATGTGCCCACATAACATGTACATGTATGCATGCATATGCACATGCATTGATGCATTTTAGAAATCATGAGTTCTCACTGACACCTTGTCTCAAGGCTAACCCCTCAGAGATGATTCCTGCCTTCACATTTTCACACGAGTATGTCCTTTCATCTACAGTGTGACTCCTGATTTGCAACATCAAAACGTTTATTTCCTCAATCCTATAAGGCTTCTAAATTGGTTTAAGTATTTCTTAATTCATAACACCACAAAAAAAAAAAAACCTACAAAAAGATTTCAAGATTTGTTTTTAATCCCACTTACCCACTCCTTTCAAAGAGAAAAGGGTATGTGCCCCAAACTGCATTCTTGAGTCAATGTTTTCTTTCTTCAGATATAATCATATATTTAAATTTGCTTTCAGTTTTGTTCACACGTCTTTCTCTTGATTTAATTTTATTTCTGAATAAGTACAACTTTAAGCTACTTCTAAAAGTAAAAATCATGCAAAAAATTTTCCTACAGAAGTATCATTCCTTCCCATATCCATTCCTTGTGTTCACCATCCACTTACCCCTTTTCCTTATAGGTAACCAACTGCATTGTTTCTGGTTTATATTTCCTCTTGCTCATTTTGTTAAGGTTTGGATCTCTCCGTGTATTTTTATACCCCCTCCCTTTGTGCTGAAAAGATAGCATACTGGATATCTTTTTATAAGTTTTTTTCTCATTTAACCTTTTTCTCTAGGAAATCTGACTTTGTTTCTAGTAATATTTTTCATTCCTTTACAGCTATATGTACAGCTATATATACCATCTTAAATCAAGAGTTTATGCTATGTTCCTTAGTTTATACACATAGTCTGCTATGCTTGGACATTTCATTGGTCTTAATATTTTTCAATTATAAATAATGCTATAATAAGTAAAGTTGTATATATTCATTTTCATTTTTGATCTACAAATATGTATTATCCAAAAGTATAAATAAACTAATAAAACTACATAACAATTTCAAATATATTTTATGTCTGCGAATATTTATAAAATGATACAGCTTCAAAACACACCCATTGAAACTATTCTCACAATATTCATCTCAGAACTAGCAAATGAGAGTTTACTTATAACTTTATGTCAATGGGAGAAAATGCTTCTTTACACTTGTTATAAATTTAAAATCTTGAGATTTCACAATATATTTGATTTTCTATTTAGTGTGCTAAATGCATCTCTTTATGTAGCTCATGATGAAGAACCAGACGGAAACCTCACGATTGAGCAAAAAGATTCATTGTCAAAAACTCAAATACAACAAAAGACACAAGGAACTCCCAGACGGGAAATATTCAATGGTAAGTATAATAATTATAGATCTCTTTAAATTATATTAAATTAAACTCATCTGAATAACTTTTATCTTGTGGTTATAAATATGTATTTGTACATATATTTTATGGACACTTTACTCTTTGACCTATACTATTATACTCTAATATAACTAGAGAACAAAATCTGAAGCATTTTGGGATTTGGGGGGGATTTCTGTTCATAAGACTATTGCATATTTATGGTTCATGTGCTTGTTAACCGTCAAAGTCTAAAAACAGGCCAATAGTTGTCACTTAAAGGATATGTACTTTCTAGCTGAATCTGGTAGTTTATGGGTTCAAAAAGCCCAATGGGGGCCCCTGACCTGTGGTGATATCCTTCTGCCATAGGCTCCAATCAGGGAACTGAAGGGGTGCTGAGAGTATTTGATTCCTTTATATTGTTGAGGAAGAGAGGGCCAAAATCTTCACAATTATTTATTCTGGAATGAATTGACATGCAACTTTTCAGGTTATACCTGGGAGTTTTACTTGGCAACTACATGCTTTTACCTTGTCTGTGTTGATGGCCTAGTGAATGAATTGATGACAACGACCTGTCAGGCTCCACATGACCAGAAACCCAGCCTTGAGTTCTTTGTTTGGCAATCCCTCAATCACCATATTTGAGACCCCATTGTTGATTAAACAGACCCATTGATCCCTTCAGGAAGGCACTTGCCATATGCTCCAGGCAAGGCACCTGATAACCATTTTTATGAGACTTTCTTTCCTGATCAATCTTTGCTATCTTTGCTGTCATCACTTATTCTTCCATAGAGAAGTTCTCCGTAAAGATCTAAATTATGTTACAGAAAGATTGACCTGACATATGAGGAAGTTTAATTGAGCTAGATAACAGTAGGATCAGCAGGACAGAAACTAGAAATCTGAGCCTGGTTAACAATCTCATCATCTACTGTTCTCACTCTCTTTTTGTAGACCCAAGGGTGTGACCTGGAAGCACAAGACTGCTTTAGCCTCTGCAAGGGTGTTCCAAATATGTTTTTAAGTGCAGAAAACATGTAATGGATGAGACAAACCAATGGAGCCCAAATAATCCACAACTGAAGTAGAGGATGGTCTCTTGGGTGTCCTCTTCCTCTCATCCTCTTACCTTCTTCCCTCACCTCGGGCAGAGTGTCCACTGTCAGGGCAGTCTCAAGGTCATGACATACTCCAAAAAGTGCCAGTCTTCTTCTCTGAGTTTAACAAAATTACATTGTTCATCCTGGAGACAAACTAATTGTCCCTAACTTCTCTTCACTTGAAGGAATTAAAGCAATCCCAAAGGGTTCTGCCATCTTTTCATTAAATTCATGAAAAATCTCAATAACTTGCTGCATCAGAGGCTATTAATTGCCCCCAGGGAGCTCCTTAGAGCTGACAGTAGTCACTGGGGACACCTTACCTTGCAGGTTCTCTGACAATTCTTCTCATCACTGGAAGACCTTAAGCAGCAGCCAGAAATTGCTCTGATATTTTTTTAGAGCCCCTCTGTTTGGTGTATATTTTGATCACTAGGTGACCTGGGCTGGGTTCAGATACTAAAGAGAAGATTCAGTGATCCCTCTTAGAACTGAAAAGTTTATGTAACCATCCAGTAGCACTCTCCATGAGGGCCATCCTATAGAGTCTGGTAGCAACTTCAGAGACCAAGTTGTATGCTTGATCAAGTACTTCTGAAAACCTCAGACACTTGCAGATGATCAATTAGTGCTCACAGGGAATGCTGCTAGCGCCTCCAAAAAGGGTCCTGTGGGACCTTCAGGCTTTTTACTTTCAAGATAGGCAATGTCCCTAATTGAGCATAGCTCCTGTTGGGCCAATTTGTTAGAAAACACTGCCAGGTTTTGTTGTTGTTCATTTATGTATTTATTCTATCATTATTTTTTAATTAGAGAAGTTGAGGGTTTACACAAAAAATCATGCATAAAATACAGGATTCTCATATACCACTTGTGGCAGTTTGATATTATTGATGGATTCCAAAAAGAAATACTGATTATGTTTGTAAACTGGTCTGTTCCTCTGGGCATGATTAAGTTATGATTAGGGCTTTGATTGGGCCACGTCAGTAGGACGTTGAGTCCCATTATATGCAGAGAGAAGCAGATACGTGAGGAAAGGGAGAAGGCTCCGTTAGACACGGCAGAGAACCCGGGAAGAGAGATGAGCCATTCGCCTAGTAGTTTACAGCTGGCTTTGTGGAGAAAAAAGAGCAGCTGATCCAGAGAGAAAGTAGCCCCAGGAGAGAGATGAGACTTATCCCAGCCTACAGCTGATATTGGGAGAAGCTGGGACCATGGAGCTTTAAGAGGAAGAGGAAGCCTGAACCCTTGCAGACATCGGCAGCCTTCTTGCTCCAATATGTGGCAATAGACTTTGGTGAGGGAAGTAGCTTATGCTTTATGGCCTGGTCACTGTAAGCTTCTACCCCAAATAAATACCCTTTATAAAAGCCAACAGATTTCTGGTACTTTGCTTTAGCACCCCTTTGGCTGACTAATACACCACTCTATTATTAACACCTTGCATTGGTGTGAAACATTTGTTATAACTGATGATAGCTCATTTTTATAATTGTTCTATTAGCTATAGTCCATGGTTAACTTAGGCTTCACTGTTTGCATTGTGTATTTCCATGAATACCTTTTTAAAAATTTAATTCTCGTACCATATATACAACAATAACATTTCCTCTTTTAACCACATTCAGATATATATTTCAGTGCTGTTAATTATATTCAAAATGTTGTGCTACCATCCCCACCATCCATTACCAAAACACTTCCATCATTCCAAATAGCAACTGTACGTTTTAATCCTTAACACCCTATTCTTCATCCCCACCCCATTCCCTGGAAACCTATATTCTGGATTCTGACATTATGAGTTTGCTTACTCTAATTATTCCATACCAATGAGATCATACAATATTTGTCCTGTTGTGTCTAGCTTGTTTCACTCAACATGATGTCTTCAAGGTTCATCGGTGTTGTTGCTATATCAAAACTTCATTCCTTTTACCAGCCCAATGATATTCCATGGAGTGTATATACAACATTTGTTTATCCATTCATTGTTGATGGAAACTTGGGTTGCTTCCATCTTTTGGCAATTGTGAATAATGCTGCTATGAACATCCTTGTGTAAATATCTGTTCGAGTCATTGCTTTCAATTCATTTGGGTATATCCATAAAGGTGAGATTGCCAAGTCATATCGTAATTCTATACTTAGCTTTCTGAGCAACTGCCAAACTCTCTGCTACAGTGGCTGTACCATTTTAAATTCCCATGAGCAATGAATGAGTGTTCCTATTTCTCTACATCTTCTCCAACACTTCTGATTTTCCGTTTTGTAATAGTGGACATTCTAATGGATATGAAATGGTTTCTCATTGTTGTTTTGATTTACATATGGCTAATTATATTGAGCCTGTTTTCATGTGCTTTTGGCCATTTATATATCTTCTTTGGAAAGATATCTATTTAAATCTTTTGCCCATTTTTAAATTGGTTTCTTGGTCCTTTTGTTTTTGAGTTGAAAGATTTCTTTATATACTCTGGATATTAGGCCCTTATTAGACATGTAGTTTCCAAATATTTTCCCCCATTCTGTATGGTGTCATTTCACTTTCACAATAAAGTCTTTGAAGGGCAAAAGTTTTTAATTTTACAATTTATCTAATTTTTCTTTTTTTGCTTATACTTTGGGTGTAAAGTCTAAGAAACCATTGCCTAACACAATGTCCTGAAGATGCTTCCTTATGTTTTCTTCTAGGAGTTTTATTGCTTGGCTCTTATATTTAGGTCTTTGATCCATATTGAGTTGTTTTTTGTATATGGTGCAGGGTAGTGGTCCACCTTCAGTATTTTTCAAATGGAGGTCCAGTTTTCCTAGCACCGTTTTTATGAAGAGAATATTCTTTCCCAATTGAGTGGTCTTTGCCCCTTTGTAAAAAATCAGTTGGGCATTTTGTGGATCCCAGAAAAGATCATATTCTTGAAGCTAATCCATTTCTGTGGGTGTGGGACCTTTTGATTGGATTAGATTCAGCCAGGGGCCTTTGATTAGATTACTTCAGTGAGGCATGACCCAGGGTGGGTCTTGGTCCTCTGATGGATTCCTTTCTAAATGGGAGAAAGAAAAAGCTGCAGACACAGAGAAAGGTGGCAGTGACACAGAAAAAGCTGCAGAGATGGAGAGAAAGGACCCCAGGAGCTCAGAGAGGAACTGGGAAGAGAGGAAGCCACAAACAGACCAGCCAGAAGCTGAAGCAATAAGACCCAGAAGAGAAGCAAATGCCTCTGTGTGCCTTGCCATGTGGCAGGAGTCCAAAATCACCAGCAGCTGACCTTTGGTGAGATAGCTCTCTGATGATGGGATGCCTAGATTTGGACATTTTCACAGATTCAGAACTGTAAGCTTCTTTTTTTTTTTTTTTTTTTTTTTTTTTTGCTTTTATAATTGGAAATTTATTAGGGTAAAAACTTACAGTGTAGGACTGTGAAATGTCCAGATCAAGGCACCATCAGAAATGTTTTCTCATCAAAGTCAGCTACTGTTGATCCTAGCAGCCTGCCAAGTGAAGATTGAATCTGCCAGTCTCTCTACTTTCTCCTTGAGCTCAGCTGTGGTTGATCAGTCATCTCTTCCTTGGCTTCTGCTCCTTGAGCCTCTTAGGGCTTCTCTCCTCAAACTCAGCTTTGGATAAACCTAGAGTCCTTTCTCTCACATGGCTGGATCAAAATGGAGATTCCTTTTTCCTCTGTGTGTATCTCTCTCTGTGTCTCTCTTTATACCAGACCCAGCAAGAGGGCAGAGGCCCAAGTTGGCTCATGCCTCACTGATGTAGTCTGATAAAAATTCCCCACACCCACAGGAATGGAAGAACTGTAAGCTTTTAACCTAAAAAACTCCCATTATTATAGCCAGTCAATTTATAGTATATTGCTCCCAGCAGCTTTTAGCAAACTAAAACATCTATAAATGTGAGGGTTGCTTTTTGAGCTCTCAATATGATTCCATTGTTCTGTAGTCTGTCCTTGTGCCAGTACCATGCTCTTTTGATTAGTGTGTCTTTGTAATAAGTTTTAAGATTGCGAAATGTGAGTACTCCAAATTCATTCTTTTTTATCAAGATGACTTTGGTTATTTGGGGCCCCTTACCCTTCTGTAAAAATTTGATGATTGACTTTTCCATTTCTGCAAAGTAGGCATTTGGGATTTTGACTAGGATTGCATTGAATCTATAAGTTGCTTTGGATAGGATTGACATTTTAACAGTAAGTAGTCTTCTAATTCATGAACATGGAATGTCCTTTCATTTATTTAAGTATTCTTTGATTTCTTTCATCAATGTTTTGTAGTTTTTCTGTGTACAAATTCTTTACATCCTTGTTAGATTCCTCCCCCTAGATATTTTATTTCTTAGTTGCTACTGTGAATGGAATTTTTTTTCTTGATTTCTTCTTCAGATTGTTCATTACTAGTGTATAGAAATACTACTGAGAGTTAAGTGTTGATCTTGTACCCTGACACTTTGCTGTATTTATTTATTAGCTCCAGGAGTTGTTTGTGTGTGTGTGTGTGTGTGTGTGTGTGTGTGTGTGTGTGTGCGCGCGCTTTTCAGTATTTTCTGTATATAGGATCATGTCATCTCTAAATAGGGAAAGGTTTAGTTCTTCCTTTCCAATTTGAATGCCTATTATTTCTTTTTCTTGCCTAATTTCTTTGGCTAGAACTTCAGTATAATGTTGAATAACAGTGGTGACAATGGGCATCCTTGTTGTTTTCCTGTTCTAAAGGGAAAGCTTTCCATCTTTCACTAATAATATGATGTTAGCTGTGGGTTTTTCATAGATGCACTTTATCATGTTGAGGAAGTTTTATTCTATTCCTAGTTTTAAAAATGTTTTTATTAAGAAGAGGTGCTGGTACCTACCTCACCAAGTTTTTTTTTTTTTTTTTTTTTTTATTATTATGGGTAAAAATCAAAATTCTCACAATACATACAAACATTTGCAAAATGATATATAAATATATATGCATATATATGTATTTGCTTACCTTGGTGAGGTAGGTACCACTGTAGGACCATTTTAATGGGGGGGGGGCAGGACTCAGGGGCACAGCAGACAACTTGGATTTGAACCCAGGAACTCTGACCCCAGGCTCCATGCTCCTCTTCACTGTACTGTTATCTTTGCACATAGTTCATGAGTGACATGGTTCTTCTTCAACTCATTTTTTCTCCAGCATTTTTATCATAAGAAAAGATAGTAATAAAACTTAATTTATCCACTCCTCAAAAAAAAAAAAAAAAAAAAAAAGAAGAGGTGCTGGAATTTATCACATTCCTTTTCTTCATCAATTGAGATGGTCATGTGGTTTTTCCCCTTTATGATGATATTGTGATGTATTACATTAATTGATTTTCTTATGTTGAGCCAGCCTTGCATATCTGGGATAAATGCCACTTGATTATAGTGTATAATTCTTTTAAAGTGCTGTTGGATTCAGTTTGCTAGTATTTTGTTAAGGATTTTTGCATCTGTATTCATATGAGATATTGGTCTGTAATTTTCTTTTCTTGTGGCATCTTTATCTGGCTTTTGTATGAGGGAGATATTGGACTTGTAGAATGAATAAGGGAGTGTTCTCTCCTCTTCATGTTTTTGGAAGAGTTTGAGCAGAATTGGTGCTAATTCTTCTTGGAATGTTTGGTAAAATTCTCCTGTGAAGCCATCTGGTCCTGGGATATTCTTTGTTGGGCAGTTTTGATTACTGAATCAATCTCTTTATCTCATTATTGGCTTGTGGAGATATATTTCTTTTTCAGTTAGTGTAGGTAGTTTCTATGTTCCTAGGAATTTGTCTATTTCATGTAGGCTATCTAATTTGTTGGGATAGAGTTGATCATAGTATTCTGTTATAATCTTTTTTATTTTAGTGGGTTTGGTAGTAATGTCTTCCTTTTTAGTTCTGATGTTAGTTATTTGCGTCCTCCCTCTTTTTATACTTGGTCAGTCTACTAAAGGTTTGCTAACTTTATTGCTCTTCTCAAATAACCAACTTTTGGTTTTGTTGATTCTTTCTATTTCTTTATTCACTGTTTCATTTTCTACTCTAATCTTTGTTATTTCCTTCTTTCTAGCTCACTCTGGGTTTAGCTTGCTCTCCTTTTCTAGTTCTTCCAGTTTTAAGATTAGGTCTTTGATTTGAAATCTTTCTTCTTTTTAAAAAAATATATTTTTATTAGAGAAGGTGCGAACTTATAAAACAATCATGCGCATGTGTGGAATTCCCATATAACACCCCTCTACTCCCACCCTACTTTGTTGTAGAACATCTGCTACAGATTATGAGATAATATCATCAGATTATTACCACTAACTATGGTCTATAGCATACATTTGGTATATTTTTTCCATACCTCCTTATTATTAACACAGTACATCTTTGGTTTTGATGCAAGAATATTAATAGTATTGCTGTTAATGATAGTTCATAGGTTACATTAATTGTATTTTCCCAGGCTTCTCCACACTCTTACCACCTTGCAATAGTGATGTACATTTGTTCTAGTTCATAGAAGGACATTCTTGTATTTGTACTCTTAACCACAATTCTCATCCACCCCTGGGTTCACTATGTTATTCAGTCCCTAGATTATTCTCTAGCTTTCTTTAAATTGACATTTACATCCCTAGGCTACCCTTTTCAGCCGCAATCCCATTTATAAACAGCTGCATTAGTTCTGTTCACTGTAATGTGTTACCATCTACTCTATTTCCATACTTTTATGGTCAAGTTAGTTAAAACTTCTACGTATATTAAGCATCATTATCCCTTCTCAGCCCATCTCTTATCTCCTAATAACCTATACTCTAGGTTTTAATTCCATGAATTTATTCTTCCTATTTAGTTCATATTAGTGAGATCATACAATATTTGTCCTTTTGTGTCTGGCTTTTTTTCATTTAGCATAATGTCTTCAAGGTTCATCCATGTTATCATCTGTGTCCCAATTTCATTTCTTCTTACGGCAGCATAGTATTCCATTATATGTATATACCACATTTTGTTTATCATTCATCAGTTGATGGACACTTGGGATGTTTCCATCATTTGGCAATTGTAAATAGCGCCGTTATGAACATCAGTGTGAAAATGTCTGTTCACGTCACAGTTTACAGTTCTTCTGGATATTTTCCTAGTAGAGAAATTGCTTGATCATATGGCAGTTCTATATTTAGCTTCCTGAGGAACTGCCAAACTGTCTTCCACAGAGGCTGCACCATTTTACAATCCCACCAATAGTGAAGGAGTGTTCCTGTTTCTGCACATCCTGTCCAGCACTGATTATTTTCTGATTTTTTATTAATGGCTATTCTATGTGGTGTGAGATAATAACTCATCGTTGTTTTAATTTTCATTTCCCTAATAGACAGTGATACTGAATATTTTTCATGTGCTTTTTGACCATTTGTATTTCCTCTTTGGAGAAATGTCTATTTAAGTCTTTTGCCCATTTTTAAATTTGGTTGCTTGCTCTTTTATTGTTGAGTTGTATGATCTCTTTATATAGAATGGAACTCAAACCCTTATTGGATATGGGGTTTCCAAATAATTTCTCCCATTGAGTGAGATGCCTTTTCATCTTCTTGACGAAGTCCTTTGAATCACAAATATTTAAGTTTGAGGAGGTCTCATTATTGTATTTTTTCTTTCATTGCTCGTGCTTTTGGTGTAATGTTTAATAATCCACCACCTACCACCAGGTCTTGAAGATATTTCCCTACATTTTCTTCTAGGAGGTTTATGGTTCCAGCTTTTATATTTAAGTCTTAGATCCATTTTGAGTTAATTTTTGTATAAGATATGAGATAGGAGCCCTCTTTCTTTCTTTAATCTGTGGATATCCAGTTCTCCCATCACCATTTGTTGAATGGACTGTTCTGACCCAGCTGGGTGGGTTTCAAAGCCTTGTCAAAAAATCACTTGACAATAGATGAGAGGGTCTGTTTTTGAATCATCAGTTCAGTTCCATTGGTCTATGCGTCTATCTTTGTGCCAGAACTATGCTGTTTTTACCACTGTAGCTAATTAATATGATTTAAAGTCTGGAATTGAGATTCCTCCAACTATGCTCTTTATTTTTAAGATGTTTCTGGCTATTTGGGGCCCTTAACCTTCCAAATAAATTTGATAAGTGTGTTTTTCATTTCTTTCAAAAATGCTCGTGGAATTTTTATTGGGGTTACATTGAATCTGTATATCAATTTGGATAGAATTGACATCTTAACAATATTTTGTCTTCCAATCCATGAGCATGGAATGTTCTTCCATTTATTTAGGTATTTTAAAATTTCTTTTAGCAATGCATTGTAGTTATATGAATTTAAGTGCTTTACATCCTTGGTTAAGTTTATTCCTAAATATTTGATTCTTTTAGTCACTATTGTAAATGGAATTTTTTTTCTTGACTTCCTCCTCAGATTGCACATTACTAGTCTATAGAAACACTACTGGTAATCTTGTATACTACCACTCTGCTGAAATCATTTATTAGCTCTCACAGTTTCATTGTAGATTTTTTGGGACTTTCTAGATACAGGATCATATCATCTGTGAATAGCAAAGTTTTACTACTTCCTTTCTGATTTGTATGCCTTTTATTTCTTTTTCTTGCCTGATTGCTGTAGCTAGAACCTCTAGCACTATATTGAACAACAGTTGACAGCAGACATCCCTGTCTTGTTCCCGATCTCAGTGGGAAAGCTTTCAGTGTTTCGTGATTGAGTAAAATGTTAGCTGTGTGTTTTTCATATATGGCCTTTATCATGCTGGGAAAGTTTCCTTCAATTCCCAACTTTTATGATAAGAAAGGATGCTATATTTTGAAAGGCCTTTTCTGTGTCAATTGATAGGATCACGTGATTTTTCTTCTTTGATTTATTAATGTGGTGTATTATGCTGATTAAATTTCTTGGTTTGAACCACCCTTGCATGCCTGGTATAAAACCCACTTGATCATGATGAATAATTCTTTTAATGTGTTGTTGAATTCAATTAGCAAGTATTTTGTTGAGGATTTTTGCAACTATATTCATCAAGAAAATGGCTCTATAATATTCTTTTTTATAATATCTTTATCTGGCTTTGATATTAGGGTGATATTGGCTTCATAGATTGAGTTTGGTAGTGTTCCTTCTTGCTCATTTTTTTTTTGGAAGAGTTTGAGTAAGATTGTTTGAATGCTTGGTATAACTCACCTGTGAAACCATCTGGTCCTGGGTTTTTCATTTGAGGCAGCTGTTTGATGACTATTTCAATTTCTTTACCAGTAATTGGTTTGTTGAGGTCTTCTATTTCTTCTAGAGTCAGTGTAGGTTGTTCATACGTTCCTAGGAATTTTTCTGTTTCATCTACATTGCCTAGTTTGTTGGTGTACTGTTGTTCATAGTATCCTCCTATGATCTCTTTTATTTCTCTGGGGTCAGTAGTAATGTCCCTGTTTTCATTTTTTATTTTATTTATTTGCATCTTCTCTCTTTATTTCTTTGTCAGTCTAGCTAAGGATATGTTGGTTTTGTTAATCTCTTGTTAATTCTCTCAATTCCTTTTTTTTTTTGTTCTCAGTTTCATTTATTTCTGCTCCGTACTTGCTTTGGGAATAGTTTGCTGTCTTTTTCTAGTTCCTAGAGCTGTGTAGTTAGGTCATTGATATTAGCTCTCTCTTCTTTCTTAATGTAAGCATGAGGGCTATAAATTTACCTCTCAGCACTGCCTTCACTTCATCCTATAGGTTCTGATATGTTGTGTTCTTGTTTTCATTTGTTCCAAGATATTTATTTCTCTTGCAATTTCTTCTTTGACCCACTAGTTATTTAATAGTGTGTTGTTTAATCTCCATATATTTGCTAATTTTCCCTTTTTATACCTGTTGTTGATTTCCAACTTTATTCCATTATGATCAGAGAAAGTGCTTAGTATATTTTTGTTCTTGTTGAACTTACCGAGATCTGCTTTGTGAACCCAACATATGGTCTATCTTGGAGAAAGATCCATGAGCAGTTGAGAAGAATTTATATTCTGCTGTTTTGGGGTGCAATGTTCTATATATATTTATAAGGTTTAGTCCATTTATCATATTATTCAAGCTCTCTGTTTCTTTATTGATCCTTTGCCCAGATGTTCTCTCCAATGCTGAGAGTGGTGTATTGAAGTCTCCAACTATTATTGTAAAGATATCTTCAATTTTGCCAGTGTTTGCCTCTTGTAATTTGGGGCAACCTGGTTAGGTGCATATACATTTATGATTGTTATTTCTTCCTGGAGAATTGCCCCTTTTATTAATATATAATGTCCTTCCTTCCTTCCTTGAATCTAATAACAGTTTTGCTTTTAATGTCTATATCATCTAATATAAGTATAGCTACTCCAACTTTTTTTTTTTTTTTTTTTGGTTACTGCATGTGTGGAATATGTTTTCCCAGTCTTTCACTTTCAATCTGTTGGTATCCTTGGGTCTCAAGTGAGCCTGTTGTAGACAGCATATAAATGACTCATATTTTTTTACCCATTCTGTCAGTCTGTGTCTTTTGATTGGGGAGTTTAATCCATTAATATTCAATGTTATTACTGTAAAGGCTATTCTTACTTCACCCATTTTGACCTTTGAGTTTTATGTCTTATCTTCACCACTCTTTTTACACTTTTAGTTACTTTTACTGATATTATCTTCATTTCTAGGCTATCTTCCAAGCCTCTCTTTCCTGTCTTTTCTTTTCAGGCTGTTGTACTCTCCTTAGTATTTCCTACAAAGCTGATCTCTTGGTTACAAACCCTCTCAGTTTCTGTTTATCTGTGAATATTCTAAATTCTCATTTCTGAAAGACAATCTTGCTGCATATAAGATTCTTGGCTGACAGATTTTCTCTTGCAGTACCTTAAATATATCATACCAATCCTTCCTGCCTCCATGGTTTCTGATGAGAAATAAACACTTAATCTTATTGGATATCCCTGTATATTTTGCATTGATTTTCTCTTGCTGCTCTCAGAATTCTCTCTTTGTATTTGGCATTTGACATTCTGATTATTATTGGGTAAGAGTACTCTGTGCTTCTTGGACACAGATATCTATGTTCTTTAATAGAGTTGGGAAATTTTCTACCATTATTTCTTCAAATATCCCTTTTCCCTTCTCTTCTACTTCTGGGACACCCATGATGTGTTTGTTTGCATGTCTCTTGCTGTCATTTATTTCCCTGAAACCCTGTTCAATTTTTTCCATTTTTTATCTGTTCTTTTTTATGTTTACTTTCAGAGGCCATGTCTTTAACCTCACGTATCCTTTCTTCTGCCACCTCAAATCGCTGTTATATGCTTCCAGTGTATTTTTAATTTCACTTATTGTGGTCTTTCATTCCCATAAGATCTGCTATTTTTCTATGTGTGCTTTCAAATTCTTCTTTGTGCTTACCCAATGTCTTCTTAATATCCTTAATCTCTGTAGACATCTCATTGATTTTACTTAGGAGATTTGTTTGAACACCAATGATTAGGTGTCTCAACTCCTTTATGTTATCTGGAGGCTTAGCTTTTTCCTTTAACTGGGCCATATAATTTTGTTTCTTGGTATGGATTTTACTTTTTTGTTGGTATCATGGCATCTGGCTTACTAGATTTGTTTATTCTTGGTGCAGTTTCTCTCTTTAGTTTTGGGCTTTCTTGCCCTTTCTCCCTTGCTGGTTGTGTAGTAGGAGCTGAGGTTGTAGTTGATACTGTAAACTGTGGAGGCTGAAGCTGCCAACATTGCCCCAGGAACCAATGAAGCTTCTCCCACCTTTCTCCTCTGCCAGGCATAGGGATGGAGCCACAGTTGTGTATAGTAATCCAAGCTGTTCCAGATAAGACCATCTGTGGTTGCCGGGAGAAACTGATGAAGCTTCATAACCTTTCCTCCCCTGCCTCGGGAAGAAATGGAGCTGCAGTTGTGGGCAGCAAACTAAGCCATGTATGTCAAAACTGACCAAAGTTGTCCAGGTAGACTGACATAGCACCAGCCCCCCCATTCTCCCCTTCCAGGGTGGGGATGGACCCTCAGGAGTGCCCAACAATCTAATCTGTGTGGGTCAAAAGTGCCTGCAGTTGCTCTGAAAAGCTGAGGGAATACTATACCTTCTGCCCTTTAAGGGGTGGGGATTGAGCCACAGGTGCCCAACAGTCCAGTGCTTACAAGCCAAAATTGCCTGCAGTTGCCCAGAGAGACTGAGGAAACACAAGCCCCCTCCTGTCCTTTTGGCAGGTGGTGACAGAGCCACAGGTGTCTGACTCTTCAGTCTGTGCGGGATGAAAGCACTTAGAATTGCCCAGAAATGCTGGAGAAACACTGCCCTGCTCTTGTCCTATCAGGGCGGGTGGTGGAGCCACAGGTGCTCAACAGTCCAGTCCATTGCCAAAGTGCTTTCATTTGCCCCAAGACGCTGAGGAAACACCAGCCCCCTCCCGTCCTATGGGGGTGAGGGGAGTGGAGCCCCAGGCACTTAACAAACTATTCTGTGTGGTCCAAAAGCACCTGCAGTTGCCCAGAGAGGCTGAGGAAACACAGCTCTCCTCCTATCCTATTGGAGGGCAGGGATGGAGCTATAGGTATCTGAATATCCAGTCTGCGTGGGCTAAAAGTGCCTGCAGTTGCCCAGAGAGGCTGAAGAAACACCAGTCCCCTCCTATCCTATGGTGGGGGTATGGCAGGCAGGGATGGAATCGAAGTTATGCTAGTGCTATGTCAGTCTACCTGACATAGTTGCGCAACAAACCTGTCCATGCAGGCTGAAAGCACTTGCAGTTGTCCATAGAGGTCAAGGAAACTCAGCTCCCCTCCTATCCTATTGTAGGGTGGGGATGGAGCCCCAGGTGCCTCACTATCTAGTCTGTGCTGGCCAAAAGCTCCTGCAGATCCCCTCAGCTTCCTCCCTGCTGGAGGTGGGGCTGGAGCCTAGGTCAGAGCTACAATCTGATCTGGGTGGAAAGAAGCTGGTTCTTACCATCACTGTGATTTTCAATCAGCCCCACTTCCCATCATGCCACAGGCAGAGTTAAAATAGCAGCTACCAGCCTCTTTCTGACTTGGACATGTTCAAACCTTAGCTGTTCTTGGGATTATACTTTAGCCTGACAAATTTTCTAATCAGTAGCTGAAGTCAGTGTGCAACCGTCTCTTCTTCCCCCATTTTTGGAAAATGGAGCTTCTCACTCCAGTGAAAAAATAGCTCCCAAGGTGGCTTGCACTGCCAGTGGATGGGCACTGGCCTCCACCATGTGGAATGCTCTTCTCATGAATCTTCACTGCAGATGGGTGGTCTTCTTCTCCCATTCTTTTGAGGATATTGTAGGATGCTCTTCTGGTGTGCTAGGGACCCCAAACAGATGCTTTAGATAGCTCTGGGTAGGACAAGCTGACTCTTCAAGCTCCTTGCTCTGCTGCCATCTTCCTCTCTAGCTCTTCTTTTTTTAATGTAAGCATTTAGAGATATGAATTTCCCTCTCAGCACTGCCTTCACTGCATCCCATAATTTTGGTGTATTGTATTATCATTTTCATTTGACTCAAGATATTTCCTAATTTCCCTTGTGATTTCCTCTTAAACCCATTGGTTGTTTAAGAGTACATTGTTTAATTTCCACATATTTGTGAATTTTCCATTTCTCCCTATGCTGTTGATTTCTAGCTTTATTACATTGTGGTCAGAGCATATACATTGTATGATTTCTATATTTTTGAAATTATTGATACTTCTTTTGTGACCTAAGATATAGTCTCTATATCCTAGAGAATGATCCACTTGTACTCCAGAAGAATGTGTATTCTGTTTTGTTGGATGAAGTGCTCTGTATATGTCTGCTAGGTCTGGTTTGTTTAGAGTGTCATTCAAGGCTTGCATTTCCTTACTAAATTTCTATCTAGGTGTTTTATTCATTATTGATAGTGGTTTATTAAAACCCCCCACTATAATGTAGAACCTTCAATTTCCCCCTTCAAATCTGTCTGTATTTGCTTCACATATTTTGGGGTTCTGCTCCTAGGTGCATATATATATATTTGTTATATTTTTCTTGTTGAATTGACTCCTTTATCAGAATATAATGACTGTCTTTATTCTTCATTACTGTTTTTTTTTTGGTTTTTTTTTTTTATTTAAAGTCTATTTTTTCTGGTATTATTATAGCTACTCTAGCCCTCTTTTGGTTACTATTTGCATGGTATATTTTTTCCATCCTTTCACTTACTACCTACTTATGACTTTGAGAATTTAATCCATTTACATTTTTAAAATAAAATTTCATTTAAGTATATCATTTATACTTGAATATACATAAACAATAAGTATACAGTAAAAGTTGTGACCTTACAAAACAAACATGCATAACATCATACAGGGCTCCCATATATCAGCCCACCACCAACACCTTGCATTGTTATGAAACTTTTGTTACAAACTATGAAAAATTATCGTCAAAATATTACTACTAACTTAGCCCATATCTTACATTTGGTGTATTCTTCCCCCAACCCACCAGATTAACGTCCTGTATTAGTATTATACATTTGTTATAGTTCATGAGAGAAAATTCTCATATTTGTCCTGTTAACCACTGTCCATCTTCCACCACTGGATTCCCTGTGTTATATACCCTCATGCTTTTGTACTGTCCATCCAAAGTGTATGCTCAGTGGCTCTCATTTTCATCACAGAGTTGTGCTGTTATCATCTCAATTTTAGAACATTTTTATTACTCCAAAAGGAAAAATCCCATACCCCCTAATACCTTTCTATAGTTGTCTCTTAGAAATGATATATCTTCTTTGAGATTGCTGAAAAAAATACTACAATATTTACTATTAACTATTATCCATAAGTTACATAAGATACATTCCTGTATATCACCATATTCTTAACACTTTGTAAAAGAACATTCTTATATTTACACTCTTAACTACAATTTTTATCCACCATCGAAATTACTGTTATACATACCCTAGATTATTTTTTAGTTTCCTTTCAATTGACATTTACTTCCACAAACTACCCCTTTCAGCTACAATCTCACTTATAAATTAGCAGTGTTAGTTATACTTACTATAATGTCTTACCATCAACCCTATTCATTTCCACACTTTTACAATAAACCTTCTTAGAAATTCCATGTACGTTGAGTATCAGCTCCTATTCTCAACACACATTCTCTTTCTTATTAACCTATACTTTAGAGTTTACCTCCATGAGTTTATTCAACATATTTAGTTCATATTATTGAGACCATATGTGACAGTTTGAGATTGTTTATGAAGCCCAAAAAGAGAAAGATTGTGTTTATGAACTAATCTATTCCTCTGGCTATGATGCCCTTTGATTACATTAACTTCAGCTGAGATGTCTTTGATTAGATTACCTTTTAAGATTAGGGCTTTTGATTTGACTATATCAGTTGTTGTGATTCAGGCTGAGTACCCACCCTCTTGCTGGGTCTGATATAAATGGATACTCACTCAGACAGACACACAGGAAGAGAGAGCTCTGTCATTTTTGATCCAGCCATGTAACAGAAAGAAGAAGCTTGAGTGAAGAGAGCAGAACAGCTGAGACTGATATAGAAGGCCTGGAAAGAAACAAGCCCTACCCTAGAAGAGAGAGGACTGCGAGATCACTTGAACACAAAACCTCAATAGGCTGGGCCCACAGAGCTCAAGAGGAAAACAAAGCCCGGAGGGGAAGGAGAGACCAAGCAGACACCGCCCACCATCTTGCTTCAACACATGGCAGCTGACTTTGGTGAGAGGGCACGTCTTATGATACCTTGAGCTGAACTTTTTACAGTCTTGGACATGTAAGATTTTACCCCAAATAAATACCCTTTATAAAAGCCAAAAGATTTCTGGTACTTTGCATCGAGCACCTTTTAGGCAGGCTAATATACCCTACAATATTTGTTTTTTTGTGTCTGACTTATTTCACTCAACATGATGTCCTCAAGGTTCATCCATGTTGTCACATGCATCCTGATTTCATTTCTCCCTACAGCTGAATAGTATCCCATTGTATGTATATATCACATTTTGTTTAGCCATTTATCAGTTGATGGACACTTGGGCTGGTTCCCTTAGCAAGTGTGAATAATGTTGTTATGAACATAGGTGTGCAAATGTCAGTTTGCATCCTTGTTTTCAGTTCTTCTGAATATATTCCTAGTAATGGGATTGCTGGATCATACGGTAGTTCTGTATTCAATTTCTTGAGGTACTGCCAAACTGTCTTCCACAGAGGCTGCACTATTCTACATTCCCTCCAACAGTGTAGGAGTGTTCTTATTTCTCCAAATCCTCTCCAGCACTTGTAGTTTTCTGTTTTTGTTTTTGATTATGGCCATTCTATAAGGTGTGAAATGGTATCTCATTGTAGTTTTGATTTGCATTTCCCTAATAGCTAGTGGTGTTGAACTTTTTTGCATATGCTTTTTGGCCATTTGTATTTCCTCTTTGGAGAAATGTCTATTCAAGTCTTTAGCCCATTTTTTAATTGGGCTGCTTGTCTTTTTATCACTGAGTTGTATGTTCTCTGTATAACATGGATATCAAACCCTTACTAGATATGTGGTTTCCAAATATTTTTCTCCATCAAGTAGGTTCCCTTTTATGACAAAGTCTTTTGAAGACCAAAAATTTTTAATTTTGAGGAGGTCCCATTTATCTATTTTTTCTTTCAATAATGGAGCTTTGGATATAAGGTTTAAGAAACTACTGCCTACCACAAGATCTTAAAGATCTACATTTTCTTCTAGAGGTTTTATGATTGTAGCTTTTATATTTAGGTCCTTGATAAAATTTTAGTTAATTTTTCTATAAGGTGTGGGATAAGTGTCCTCTTTCTTTCTTTTGAATATGTATATCCATTTCTCCCAGCACTATTTGTGGAATTGACTGCTCTGTCCCAGTTGGGTGGACTTGACAGCCTTCTCAAAAATCACTTGACCATAGATGTGCGGGTCTGTTTTTGATTTCTTGTTTCAGTTCCATTGGTCAATCTGTCTTTATGCTAGTACCATGCTGTTTTTACCACTGTAGCTAAGTAATATGCTTTGAAGTATAGAAGTGAGAGTCCTCCAACTTTGTTCTTCCTTTTTAAGACATTTCAGGTTATTTGGGGGCAACTTAGCCTCCCAAATAAATTTAATAACTGGGTTTTCCATTTCTTCAAAAAAGACGAGATTTTTATTGGGATCATGTTTAATCTGTAAATCAATTTGGGTAGAATTGACATCTTAGCAATATTTAGTCTTCCAATCCATGAACTTGGAATGTCCTTCCATTTATTTAAGTCTTCTTTAGTTTCTTTTAGCAATGTTTCATAGTTTTCTGAATACAATTCCTTTATATCCTTGGTTAATTTTATTCCTAAATTTTTTATTCTTTTACTCAATATTGTAAATGGAAATTTTTTTCTGACTTCCTCCTCAGATTGCTCATCAGTAGCATCTAGAAACACTACTGATTTTTGCTTCTTAATCTTATATCCTGCCACTTTGCTGAACTTGTCTGTTAGTTCTAGTAGCTTTGTTCTAGATTTTTTGGAAATATCTAGATATAGGATCATATCATCAGCAAACAGCAACAGTTTTACTTCTTCCTTTCCTATTTCAGTGCCTTTTATTTGCTTATCTTTCCTAATCCATTTACATTTAAAGCCACTACTGATAATATAGGATTTTCTTCTGCCATTTTGCTATTTAGTCTTTGTAAGTCTTATACCTTTCTTGTCCCTCAGTTCTTCCATTAATGCCTACTTTTGTATTGATTTTATTTTTGTACCATATTGAGTGCTTTTTAAATTTTTCTCTGGATATATTTTCATCTGTTTTCCTTGTTGTAATCATGGGATTAAAATTTGACATCCTAAATACATAACAATCATATTTCTTTGATACCAATTTAACTTCAATAGCATACACATACAGTTTTCCTATACCCACCTGTCCCCCTGCATTTTTTTGTACTAGTTACCAATTATATCTTTGTACATTGTATGGCCAATACCATCAATTTATCATTACCTTTTATGCATTTGAATTTTAGCACCTGTAGGAAATAAGAAGAGGCATTACATACCACATAATACAATATAATAGTACTGGCATTTATAATTACCCAAATGGTTACCTTTCCCAGAAGTCTTTATTTCATTACACCTCTTTGAACCACTGTCCAGTGTCTTTTCCTTTCAGTCTGAAGAATTCCCTTAAGTATTGCTTTTCAGACAATATGTGATAGGGTTTATTTATCTTCAAGTTTGTCCTGTTTCGTGGTCTGTAAGCTTCCTGGGTATGCATATGCACGTCTTTTGCTAAATAGGGGACTTTTTCTGTCATTATTCCTTTGACTGTGTCTTTGCCTCTTTCTCTCTTTCTTCTCAATCTGGTAGTCTCACATTGCATATATTTGTATGCTTAATGGTGTCCCAGAGGCCTTTTAGGCTATTTTCACTTTTTGTAATTCTTTTTTCTGTTGCTACTAAGCCTGGTTCATTTTAATTGTCTTGTCTTCAAGTTTGCTGATTCTTCCTTCTGCCAGCTCTAATCTGTTGTTGAAACCCTCCTGGCAATTTTTCATTTCAGTATTATGGTCTTCACCTCCAGTAGTTCTGTTTGTTTCCTTTTTAAAATTTGTCTCTTTATTGATATTCTTATATTGTTCATTAATTGTTTTCCTGATATCCTTTAGTTCTTTCTTTGCATTTTCCTTAATCTTCTTGAGCAGTTTTTTAAAAAGATTTATTTATTTTTTTACTTTATCCCTTCCTGTCCTAGAGGGTTCTCTTTGTCTGCTCATTGTTAGATTGCCTTCTCCAGGAGGCAATGGGAATCAAACCCGGCACCTCCCACATGGGAGGCGAAAGCCAAATGGGCTGAGCCATACCCGCTCCCCATGGGCTGCGGCATCTGCTGGCCTGTGGCATCTGCTGCTTTAGGTGTCTGATTGTTGTGGTGGGGTGTGGCATGTGAGCGTCTAGCTCTAGTTGCAGCAGGGTGTGGCGTCTATCTCTTGTGGTGGGTGCAGCATCTAGCTCTCGTTTGCAATGGGTGCGGGCATTCTTGAACAGTTTTAAGATCATTTTTAAAAAATCCCTTTCTGGTATATCCACAGTCTGGTCTTCTTCATTGGTGTTTTCTGGATTTTTATCCTCTTCCTTTGGATGGACTGTCATTTCCTATTTCTTTGTCTTGTACTCTTATATTGTCCAGTATACATTTTAGTATTTTAAAATGGTAATTCTGAGTGTTATTCCCTGAAGTATCTATTTTTGAGTTTGTATACAGCTAGTGATATGACAGAGATTTTCTTTTGTGTCAGATCTCCTATCAGGAAGGCCCACTGAAGGTGAATTCAAAATGCAGGATCCTTCCTGTGTTATCCGGGCTTGTGTATTTTCCTTGGTTTGTGCTTGCTAGTTTCTTAAGAGTTCCCCTACTTACAGCAGTTTGAATGTCCCCTCTACTTCCCAGGAGACAGACCTTCTCCCTCTCCTGGGTGCTCTACTGCCAGATTTAAAGTAGGTAAGACTTTGCCTCAGACCATCCACCTCAATTATTTCTTGCCCTGCTTTGGTTGTTTCAAGCTTGGATGCCATACTGGAAAGGAGTTTCCCAAGTCAGTCTTTCCCAACCTGCACAAGGCCAGGGACCACAAAGAGAGTGCAGGCTGCCTCCAAATTGTCCTAGAAAAGGGATGAGGGAGGGGCCAGGATAGGTGCCATGGCATGCCCCAACCAAGCTGCACTTTCTTGACCTGCCCAGCAAATGTTGCTCTTCAGCTGTGCTCTGCAGCTCATCTTTAAGTCTCTTCTGCTGCCTTTTTCCAGGGAGGGAGGATTGGAATAATGGCTACCATCAGAGCTGGGCCCCCAGTGATCTGAAGTTGCCAATCAAAAGCCTTGATCGGCCCATGCCCACCTCAGATCCTGGGGAAGTAGATTTTTACTTCCCTTTCTGGCACCAGCAAGCCACCCCAGGGTCTGGACCCCACTGTGGCCTGCTGCAAGAGTGGATGACAGATGCAGGTAACTGTTATGCAGATAGAACAATTAATTTATCTTTACTATAAATTCCTCAGCCTCTTCCTCCTTCTCTTCTCTGGATGCTGTACAGTGTTCTTTTGGACTCTGGGGTTTCTAGATAGTTGGTTCAGACAGTTCCTACCTGTTTAATAGTTCTGGTGGAGGGGGGCAGATGTGGCTCAAATGGTTGGGCATCCATCTGCCATATCGAAGGACCTGGGTTCGATCCCCAGGATGTCCCGGTAAAATATATATATATATATAGAAGGCGCATGGGCTGCCAGGCTTTGTGTGCCGATGAGCCGCCAGGCCCCAGGAGCCATGCAGCAAGATGATGACGTAACGGGAGAGAGACACAGGGGAAAGACAAGATGAGATGCTCCGAAAGCTCCAGAAACCAGGAACCAAGGTGGTGCAGGTGGCAGGACACCGCTCTCCTATATCTGAGGTCTCCAGGATCGAATTCTGGTGAAGACTGGAAGAGGAGGATGAGAAGAGATGGCAGGAAACAGACACAGAGAATTGCCCAGCAAATGGACACAAAAACAGCAAATGGGGAAGGGGTTTTTTAAAATGGATAAAGAAAATAAATAAATCTTTAAAAAATATATATATAGTTCTAGTGGAGGGATTGATTCTTAGTGCTACCTATTCCACCACCTGCCCACAGTTCTCTGTCCCTCAATCCCATGCCAGGTTTTGAGTTGGCTAGTTAAGACAATGAGCCAATTGACAAGTATGTTAGAGTTCTCCAGAGAATCAGAACTGACAAGGTATGTGTGTATATATGTAAATATTAAGAGATTTGTTATATGAATTGGCTCATGAAACCATGGTGGGTGTATTAGTCAGCCAAAGGGGTGCTGATGCAAAATACCAGAAATCTGTCAGGTTTTATAAAGGGTATTTATTTGGGATAGAAGCTTACAGTTACCAGGCCATAAAGCATAAGTTACTTCCCTCACCAAAGTCTGTTGCCACATGTTGGAACAAGATGGCTGCCAATATCTGCAAGAGTCCATCCAGCCTTCCTATTCCTCTTAAGGCTCCATGGTCCCAGCTTCTTCCAATATCAACTGTAGGCTGAGATAAGTCTCGTTTCTCTCCGTGCTCAGCTGCTCTGTTCTCTCCAAAAGGTCAGCTTAAACTGTCAGGCTCTTTCTCTTCCCAGGGCCTCTGCCATGTCTATGGAGCTGTCTCTGTTCCTCTGTGTTACTTCCCAGGGTTCTAGTGCCCACAACTCTAAATAATTCTTCTGCCTTGTCATTTTCTCTGTGAGTCCCTTCCCACCAAGGGGGTGAGGACTCAGCGTCCTGCTGACATGGCCAAATCAAAGCCTAAATCATTATTTAATCAAGTAAAAGTGAAACCTCTGAATCCAATGTCATCTAATATGCCCAGAGGAACAGACCAGTTTACAAACATAATCCAATATCTATTTTTGGAATTCATAAATAATGCCAAACTGCTACAATGAGAATGGGCAAGTCTGAATTCCATAGGGCAGGCTGCAAGTTGGAAACCCCAGGTTGAATTCCCCCAGGAGAAGATGGCTGGCTGAAGTAAAGGCAGGGATTCTTTCTGACTTCGGGCAATGACCTTTATGATTGTAGATGCAATCAACTGACTATAGATGCTAATACAGCTACATAATATCCTCACAGTAACAATCAAGCCAGTGCATAGTAACAATCAAGCCAGTGCTAGATACCACAATCTATCCAGGTTGACACTTAAAATTAACCATTACAAAAAGTAACAGATAAGGCTTATTTCACTGACCACAATAGTAAAATAAGAGGGTAAACAGGAAAGGTCCTTGCTCCTCCAATGTGCCATTATTCCCGCAAAACAACACGGGATGAGTGTTACATTTATGTGCTGACTGAAGATGGATCATCACATGCAGGGAACACCAAAGGCCCTTCCCTTTTTTATGGACCCAGGACTGGTGCAAGGGAGAGGTAGAAGGGCTACAAGTGGAAGAGTACTGAGTACTGAGTCATTGGACAAAATGTTTTCCAAGACCTACAGATAAAGGTGGTCTCAATAGAGTGCCTTTGCCAAGTTCCCCATTCCTTATAAGAAGACCTCATAATGGGGAGGCCATTGGGTTTGGAATTTGTAGGTGCTGGGACCGTGTGGTAGGTGCCTAGACTGCACCTCCCTCCAGAGACTGCAATGCACACACATTGACATACTTATAGACATATAAAAAGACACACATATACATACATATAACACTTGCACATATAGTCACATAAATAAAATATATCCATACATACATACACCTGTAGGCATATGCATGTGCACATATACATGCCTATGAACATATAGAGAGATAGTTTAGAGAAATGACGAGTTCTCATTGTTAACTAATTATAGTCCAAACACTCAGGGCTTGTTTTTCTCATTCTCCATTGCATGTGTATGTTTTTTTTCCACAGGGTGAATCCTGACTCTCAACAATATCAATTGGATATCAGTTTGGGTAGAATTGACATCTTAATGATATTTAGTCTTCCAATCCATTAACCCGGAATGTCTTTCCATTTATTTCAGTCTTCTTCAGTTTCTTTTAGCTTTCTGGATACAGGTCCTTTATATCCTTGGTTACGTTTATTCCTAAATATTTCATTGTTTTAGTCACTATTTTAAATGGATTTTTTTTCTGATTTCCTCCTCAGATTTCTCATCAGTCATGTATAGAAATGCTATTGGGTTTAGCATATTAATCTTATATCCCACCACTTTGCTTAACTTGTCTGTTAGTTCTAATAACTTTGTTGTGGATTTTTCAAGATTTTCTAGGTATAGGATTGTATCATTAGTGAATAATACAAGTTTTTCTTCTTCATTTCCCATTTGGGTGCCTTTTATTTCTTTATCTAGCCTAATTGCTCTAGCTAGAACTTCTAACACAATATTGAATAAAAATGATGACAGTGGGCATCCTTGTCTTGTTCCTGATCTCAGTGAGAAAACTTTCAGTTTTTCACCTTTGAGTACAATGCTAACTGCTGGTTTTTCATATATACACTTTACCATATTGAGAAAGCTTCCTTCTATTCCTATCTTTCAGAGTATTTTTTATCAAGAAATGATGCTGTATTTTGTCAAATGCCTTTTCTGTATCTATTGAGAGGATCATGTGATTTTTTCTTCTTCAGTTCATCAATGTGGTTTATTATACTAATTGATTTTCTTGTGTTGAGCCACCCTTGCATACCTGAGATAAAACCCATTTGATTGTGGTATATAAATCTTTTAATGTGCTTTTTGGGAATTGCCTATATTTTTTATGTAACATTTAAGTAATCTAAAGCTTCTTTAAAAAAAAAAAAAAAAGTTATTCTAAGGCTAGTGTCATTCCTTCCAGCACCTGTTCCACTATATTTACCAGTTTTTGACTCCCTTCCTCAAACCCCTCCCATGAAGTTGAACAACTACATTGTTTTTTGGTTTGTCTTTCTTGTGGTTCACTTTGTCAAGGCAAGTCTCTTTCCATTTCTCTCTCAATGTGTTTGTATTAACCCCCCTTTCTTACCCTAAAGGTAGTGACTAGATAGCCTGTTGTTCATTTTTTTAACCTAACCTTATCTTCTGGAAATAACCTCCAGGTCAATTTGTAAAAATCATTTTCATTCCTTTGGAGTTTTATATATGGCTGTTTATACCACATTTGATATTAAAAACGATATTACATGATATCATAGTTTTTAGGATATACCTTAGCTTATCCAACCACTCTTCTAGGTCTGATTAGGTCGTTTTGAATAATTTCCATTTATAAATAATGATGTAATGATTAAACTTTTGCATATGAATTTTCATTGTTTGGACTAAGAATGTATATTAACCAAAAGTATGACTAAACTAAGAAAATTGGAGACCAAAAAATTTCTATTTGATGACTGGGAACATTTACGAAAATTTATATAGATTCAAAACATCCCATGGAAGCTATTCTTACAATTATCATGTCAAATGTAACATTATAGTAACTTGCTTATAAATGTATAAAAATGAAAGTGCTTCTGTAAACTTATGATTTGAAATCTAGAGATTTCACAAAATTCCTGCTTTTCTATTAAGTAGATTAAATGCATCCATCTCTTTGTGTAGTTCATGGTGAAGAACCAAATGAAAATCTCATACATGAGCTTTAAGATTCAGTGTCAAAGACCCCAATGGAAGTAACTAAACAAAGAATTCTCAGAAGGGAAAAACTCAACAGTATAATAATTATAGATATCATTAACTTATTCATTTGAAGACATTTTGTTGCTTTATAAATATGTGCTTGAGCATATATGATATATAAATTTATAGTTCAACTTATGGTGTGAATAGCCTGAAACAAGTACAAAAGAAAATTGAAGTAATGATACCATTTAGATGGAATTTCTCTTTGTAAGACTTTTTATTGTTATGGGTCGTGTGCTTAATATACACCAAGGACTAAAGGTAGACCAGTAATTGTCTCCTAATGGGTGGTGTCCTTCTGTTATTGGCTCTAATTGGTGAAGTGAACTGAGGGTTGCTGAGACCTGTAACTCAAATGGTGAAACAAATGGGATAGGTAGCTTTGGAGATTCAGGCATGTCCTCAAAGGCTATTCTAATCTGTAGTATCCTTTCTGGTACCTGACATATGGGTGCTATCAGGGTACCCAGTGGGGAATGTGAGAACACCAGAAGCACAACATTGGTACCTATTTCTGGACCTTCTATTTATGTGCTAAGGCAGAGAGACCAGACAATTGGCTATCATCTCTTCTGGAATGACATGCTATGCACCTTGTCAGATCATTCCCAGGAGTTCACATCTGTTCTAGGTCTTTGTACCATTTCTATATTAAGGATCCAGCTGTATTTTACATGTGGATTTTGTTTATTTTGGGGTGATACCCCTTTTTAGCCCCCCAGGAGGGTGTTATCAATATATTAGCCAACTAGTACTCCAGCTGGGAAAGGGTCTTTTTCAGGTCATGCCTACCAATTGGTGACATATTTGGAAATCTTTGGTAGCCTTGTGGAAGGACATTATAGGTGTTTACATGTTATTCCACATAAAGGCAATCTGAATCTGCTCATTGAATGAGGAGGGATGCTGACTAGGGCATTTGGGATGTAATTTGCTGCATACCAATTCCCTCATCTTGAGCAATAGCCTCTGTGACAGTCACAATGTAATGAACCACCAATGCTGAGGCAGATACTATGGTGTTGAGCCACCCATAATCAATTGTGTGTCTCCTGGTGAGACCTTGTACGTAAGCCAGACTGGCCAATTGAACAGAGAAATAATCTCATAGACAATGTTGTCTTCCTTAAGCTTAGCAATGAGTGAAGATTTTACTTTTATACATAGACAGTCAAGACCATGGCCCTAGGCACAGATTGTACTACAGGTTCACAGTCTTCAACTAAAAAGGCCCTAATTGTAGCCACTCCCATAAAAATGTGAGGGTTATGGAAAGTGTGGTGCTTAGGAAAAATTCATCAATACAAATAATGTATTAGTAGCCAGGACATAACAGTGGAAACCAGAGAACGTCTCCTCTCCTGCTGGTTCTGGGGGTTTGTGGGGATCATGGTTATCTGTGCACAGGTATCCTGAAGGCCGAAGCAATGTAATTCTCTCCCACCTCACATTGAACTCTGACCCTGGCATAGGGTGGTGTGTCCAGTCACCCCTGGGGAATCCCTTGGCTTAATCACTATTTTGTATTTGGAAGCTAAGTCTGGCAAGAGTTAGCAATTATTTCTGAATCATCTCCAGTTTCAGAGGCAGTAGCATTTGTTTTAATCATAGGTCCATGACAGTGTAGACCCTGATGGGCACCCATGCCTCAATACCTGGCCATGAGATATTTGTTCAGGATTCCATCAATGTCCTCCTATGAGACCCTGTCATTTAGTAACCACACTCAGAGATTCTTCAGGAAGTCCTCAGCCCAGATGGACTGAGTGAGGAACCCTATTATTTTTGCAACCTCCCTCTACTGGTAAAACTTTTTGGTCTTGACAGTGGCTGCTTTTTCCATGCTTGGGAATTAGTCAGTTAAGATCCGGATTGTGTAGTGGATCCATTGTCCTAACCTAATTAAGGGGTTTATTTGAGCTCAATATCAAGCAGGATCAGTAGGATGGAACCTAGAAATCTGAGTATGATTAGCAATCTCATCATCTACTCTTCTCATTCCCTCATTGCAAACTCCCTAAAGAGTTGTTAATAGGGCTGCTCTAGCTTCTGCAAGTGTGGTCCAAACAACTTTTTAAGGGGCAGAGAACTCATTTGGGGTGAGCCAAAACTGTAGTTGCCCCAACAGTACCCAAATGAAATAGTTTCCTCCCACCTTCCTCCCTTACCTCTGGCAGTGGTTACTGTCAGGGCACATTCAAAGAGGGGGTCTATTTTGACACTCCCAACAAGTGCCACCCTCCTTCACTGAGTTTAATTACATTACTTTCTTTTCCTTAAAAGCACAGGTCTCAAAAACTTGCTGTATTCTGGCCTGTCCATGGACCCTAGGGAACTGTTTAGAGATAACAATAGTCATTGGGTACAAGTTAACTTTCAGTTTATCTTACAACTTTTGGTCCCATCATAGGAGGACCTTGAGCAGTAGGGAGAAATTATTTCCTACTTTGAACTATAATGTAAATAACTTAAGATGGCTAGAAAGTAAAAGTTCATGCAATGATAACCTTTAGGTGGGATTTCTTTAATAAAAATAATTCATGAGCATATTTCATGGGCTTAGAATACATGTGTCCAGTAATGGGCCAATAATGGTCACTTACATGGTATGTGTACTTTTGAGCAGACTCTAGTAGTTTATGGGTTCAAAAGCCCAATGGGGGCCTCTGATATGTGGTGCTTTCATTCTGCCACAGGGTCCAGTCAGTGACCTGAGGAGTTATTGAGACCTGTAACTCAGATGGCAAATGTGGATCTTTAGGGTCCATGGGAAGTGTGGTCTCAGTGGCCTGTAGCAGAGCCTTCAGGGCATGCTGTTTTTCAGGGCCCCACTGAAAGGTCACATTCTTCCTGGTAACTTGAAGTTGAGTATCCACACAGAGAATAGGAGAGGCCAAAGAGAAGAATGGTTCCAATAGGCATTGGGGCTCCTTTTAATTTTTTTCATGAAGAGAGGGCCAAAGGCCCAGTTTTTGCCCAGGGATTTCAGTTTGATACTAGGTCCTTGTACCTAGTCTGTGTTAATGGCCTCAGCAATATATTGATGACAACTGCCTCTTGGGCCTGATATCCTAACTATGAGTTCCTTATTGGGAGCCTATCAGTCTCCTCTTTTGAGACCATATTTTTTAGTAAAACAGACTCAGAGATCTCTTTTAGAAGTCTCTAGCATGATGGTCTGGCGAGGGAGCCCAATTTCCACTTTTACAATAATTTTTCAGGTGGTCACATTCCTATCTTGACAGTTGTTGCTTTTTCCATGATTAGGAGTTTATTTATGCAGATGTAGATTGTATTGCAGACTGATTGACCTGACCATCTCACAGTGGGTCCAATGGGTCCCTGGATACATTTTATGGTTATTTCCCCAGTTCAGGAATGCACAATCAATTAGAATATACATGCTCATCAACTGGCAGAATCCCCAAATTTGTTCCCTGACTTGTGGAGTGAGGGCTATTATGGCAGGAAAGGCCAAATGGAAGCCTTTTCCATTGTTCCCTATAACTAGCAATATAGAAAATCAAAGCAATACCACATTCCTAAGGAGATTTCAGAGATTAATGACACCATCAAGGACTTGAAGGATGCAGGGTGGTGGTTCCCAGCACATCCCTATTCCTCTTTGGCCTATGCAAAAAACAGATGGATCTTGCAGATGACAGTGGATTATTGTAAACTTAATCAGGTGGTGACTCCAATTGCAGCTGTTGTTCCAGATGTGGTATCGTTGCTTGAGCCAATCAACACATCCCCTGGTACATGGTGTGGAGCTACCGATCTGGCAAATGCTTTTTTTTTTTTTTTCCCTTCTCAATTGCTGTTAGTATAGACCACCAGAAACTCTTTGCTTTCAGCTGGTAAGGCCAGCAATATGCCTTCATTCTCTTACCTCAGGGGTATATCAACTCTCCAGCTCTATGTCATAATCTAGTCCACAAGGACCTTGATTGTCTCTTCCTCACACAAGGCATCACACTGGTCCATTATATGAATTATATCATGTTGATAGGACCTAGTGAACTAGAAGTAGCAACTACTCTGGACTTATTGGTAAGGCATTTCTGTGACAAAGGGTAGGAGATAACTCCAACAAAAATCAGGGTCCTTCTACCTCAGTGAAATTTCTAGGTATCCAGTGGAGTGCGGCATGTCAAGATGTCCCTTCTAAGGTAAAGGATAAGCTGTTGCATCTGGTCCCTCCAACAACCAAAAAAAAAAAAAAAGTTCTGTTTCCCAAGATAACACTGAGTACTCAGCATCCTTACATATACCTACAAGCATATTAATGTGCATTCACATGATGAGACATAATTTAGAGAAACTGCATTCTCACTGACACCTTCAATTCCAGTCCGAATCCTCAGGGCTTATTTTCATCATTCTCCTTTGCATGTTGTGTATGTTTTCCTTCCACAGGATGAATCCAGACTCAACAATATCAGTGCATTTATTTATTTGCTCAGTCTTATAACACTTTAAAAATTCTTTCAGAATTGCTTTACTCACACAACTAAAAACAAACCTAGTAAAATGGTTTCAGTATTTGTTTACAGTCCTCTCACCCTACTTTGCCCAAGACTGAGGGCATAGGCCAAATACTGTATTCATGATTTACTTGGATTAGTGCATTTTTTTGTGTTTGCTTCTTCAGTGGGATCATTTGTTTAACATTATTTTCAGGTTTAGTTCTCGGTGCTAGGCTTGTTCATTTAATATTTTTGTTTTGGAAAAGTAGAAAATTAACCTACAGTCAAAGGTAAAATATATGCAAAAGATTTTCTAAGGCTATTGTCATTCCTTTTAGCACCTGTTCCACTATATTTACCAGTCCCTTTTTTTATTTTTAAGATCTTTTTTATTTATCTATTTCTCCCCACCCCACCCCACCCCCCATTGTTGTTTGAGCTTGCTCTCTGCTCTCTGTGTCTGTTTGTGTACTCGTCGTCTAGGAGGCACTGGAAACTGAACCCAGGATCTCCCATGTGGGAGGAAGGCTCCCAATGGCTTGAGCCACCTCTGCTCCTGCTTGTGTCTCTCACTGTACTTCCTCGTTGTGTCTCTTTGTTGCATCGTCTTGCCGCATCATCTTATTGCATCAGCTCCCTGTGCCAGCCCATCATGTCAGCTCACTGTCTTGCTCCTCTTCTTTAGGAGGTACTGGGAACTGAACCTGGGACCTCCCATGTGGTAGGCTGGTGCCCAACTGGTGAGCCACATCCACTTCCCTTTACCAGTCTCATGACTCCCTTCCTCGATCCCCTTCTATGAAGTTAATCACCTACATTGTTTTTTTGGTTTATCTTTCTTGTGGTTCATTTTGTCAAGGCAAGTCTCTATTACTCCCTCTATGTGTTTTTTTATTAACCCTTTTTCTTACCCTAAATGGAGTAAATGGATAACTTGTTACTCTTTCCTTTTTCACTTAAATATGTATGTGGAAATAACACCATGTCTGTGTTTAGGAATACTTTACAGCTGTATATATAGATGCTTTTACAACATTTAATGATAATATGGAATAATTTATAGTATATACCTTAGTTTATTCAACCATTCTTCTAAAGCCTAACAATAAAGTAGCATTGAATATTTTCCTATTAAAAATTATGATGTAATGATTAATCTTGTGCATATGAATTTTCATTGTTGGGTCTATGAATGTGAACCAACATAAAGTATACGATACCCAAGAAAATTTGAGACCAATATACCATCTGAATTATTCCTAGGAATATTATGAATTAATGAAACTATTTTTACAATTATCATATCTAATATAACATTATGGTAATTGTTTATAACTTTATTAAAATGAGAGAAGTGGTTGCTCTAAACTTATCATTTGAAATATAGAGATTTCATAATAGATCTGATTTTCTATTTAGTGAACTAAATGCATCTCTTTATGTAGCTCATGATGAAGAACCAAAAGAAAACCTCATACCTGAGCCTCAAGATTCTGTGTCAAAAACCCAAATGGGAGTAAAGAAACAAAAAACTTTCAGAAAGGAAAGACTCAACAGTATGTATAATAATTATAGTTCATCAATATGTTATTTGAATATATCTGTCATAGAAATTCAAACTTTAACCTATAGTGTAAATATCCTAAAAAAGGTAGAAAAGAAAATTAAAATATTGATGCCATTTGGTTGAGATTTCTGTTTGTGTGACAATTTATTGCTGGGGTCATGTTCTCAGTATTCACCAAGCTTAAATTCAAGACTATAATTGTCTCTGAAAGGGTACTGGTCTCTTTCATGGGCTTCAAACAGTGAACTGAGGAATTCTAAGACCTGTAACTTGGATGACAAATGTGGATGAATGGAGCCAATGAGATAAGTATTCCATGCATGTCCTCAAGGGCATGCTCTTTTGGCATTCCCCTATATCAGTAGAAGCATTTCTGGTACTTGATAAATGTGTTTTGAATTGATTAAGTAGGAATTTGACAACAAAGTCATAGAGAGAGGGACCCGTGGGCATGTGCCTTTATTGTGGTCCAGGGGTTAAGGTTAATAAACTTACTGCAAGAGTCAAGGATTGGTTAGTTTAAACTAAATGAGTGTGATAAGGGAAAGGGACTGGAGGATCAGGGGCAATGATGATGGTTAGCTTATCTTTTGGGGCCAGCTTTGGGTTCTGGGTTAGGTATATGGGTAGTGTGTGGCATCTGGGTAGTAATGGTTGGATGGGGGTGACTGATATACACTAAGACCTGGGTGAGGAAGTGGGCCAATAATTAGGGCAAAGGCCACAAGGCCCTTGCAAAATGGATGCCGAGACAGTACAAGCATAATGAACGTGCAAGACAGATGGGTGCCATCAGGATACCTAGTTGGGAATGTGAGAGTACCAGTAGCCCAAGCCTGGCACCAATTGCTGGACCTTCAATTTATTTTGGGGCAGAATAGGCCAGAAACTTGGCTCACATCACTTCTGGAATGAGAATTCGTGTACTTTCTCAGATCATGCCAATCAATTTCACCTATGTACTAGGTCCTTGTACCTTGTATGTATTAGGATCCAGATGTGTTTTGCACATGGGGCACCTGGGTGTCCACGCTATGTTAGGTGGTGCCATTCTTTGGGCCATATAGGAGGACATCATCAATATATTGCCAACCAGTACTCCCTCTGGCAACAGGACTTTTCCAGGTCATGGCCTATCAACTGATAACAGATACTCCAGGAATTTTGTAGACTTCCTGAAGGACATCATAGATGTTTGCATTGTATTCTGCATTTAGGCAAACTGATCCTGACCATTTGGGTGAGTAGGGAGATTGAATAGGTCATTTGAGCCGTCAATTATTGCATATCAATTCTTACATCTCGGGCAACAGCTCCTTGACAGTCACAATAACAGTGTTGCCAGTGCCATGGTTGCATTATAGTATGAGCCACCCAAAATCAATGGTGAGTGTGCTGGCACTGCAGATCTTGCTCATAGGCCCCGCAGACCAATTGAATGGAGAAATAATCCCATGAGAATCTGGCCCCCTTAATATTAGCATTGTGAAGTGATTAATTTTTTCCATAGGCAGTCAATACTGATTTTTGGAGACACTAGTACTAAGTGCAGGTAGCTGTGTAGGGTCTCAGTCATCCACAGGTCATATAAAAATGGCCCTACTTGCATCATTCCCAGCAAAGCATGTGGGTGAATGTGAGTGGGGCTGCTAACAGACAATTCATCAGTACCAACAATGTATCATTAGCAGGGATCAGACCAATGGAAGTTTATTGGGCCCTGAAGGTTCCACCCATAAGGCAGGTCTGGGAAAGTGTGCTGATGGTGGTTGCCTCAGAATCCAAACCAGAGAACATTACCCATATCTCACTCATGCTAGTGGTAGGGTAAGTGGGTTTCACAGTCATCTGTGAACTAGTATCCTGAAGGCCTAAGTTATGCAATTCAAAACCACCTTGCTTTGAACTCTGTCCCTGGTAGGGTGTCAATCATTCCTGGGTAGAGAGGGACTTTGGCCTAACCCCTAGTCTTATTTGTGTTTAAAAGCCAATAAATCTGGATAAAAACTTGCAAATCTCTAGAATCATCTTCCCTTTCACTGGAAGTCATAGAGGCAGTAGTATTTGCATTAATCATAGAAGCCATACCTTGCAGACATTAATTGGGCCTCCTCTTAGGCACCCATGGCTCAGTAGCTGGCCATGAGTTCATTGTTGGGCATGTATAAATCTATAAATATCCTTTCTGAGACTCCATTATTGAATATAATCAGATTGGGAAAACCCTTGCCTGGATGATCCAAGAGACATAGCCCTACTATTATTTTTACAGCTCCCCCTTTACTGGTAAACTTTTGTGGTTATGGTAGTGGCTTCTGTTACCTTACTTTGGAATTAGTAAAGATTTGAATTGAATTGTGTAGAGGACAGATTGTCCTGACCTTATAAGGAGGTTTGATGAGCTAGATAATGAGCAGGATCAGTTAGTTGCAACCTCAATTTGAGTGTGATTAACAATCTCATCATCTTCTCTTTTCATTCTATCTTTTTAGACCCAGTGTACTATCTGGGTAGTTCACAGAGCCAATTTTCTGTGTGGCAGAGAACTCATTATGGTTGAGCCAAATCTGTTGGTGCCATAACAGTACTTCAATGAGGAAGGAAAGTCTCGTGTGTTCTCTTCCTTTTATCCTCCTGCCTTCCTTCCTTTCCTCAAGCAAGGGGCCACTTTCATGGCACATTCAAGGAGAGGGTCTGTGGTGACACTACCAAGAGGTGCCACTCTCCTCCCTGAGTTTATCAAGGTGCATCCTTATTGTGGAGGTGAACCAACTTGTCCCTAAGTTTTTTCAGGTTACTTGTAAAGTGATTCTGAACTACTCTTTCTTCTTAATGTTAAAGATTTAAGTCTCAAATACTCACTGTAATCCTGTCTGCCCATAGTCCCCACCCCCCCAAATGCTCATGTAAACACGTTTCTTCCAGACCCAGTTAGGGGGTCTTTGTAGAGGTGTTAGAACAATGTCTCTGATGTGGCATCCACTATCCCATCCACTATGCCTCTGAATGGCAAACCCTTGCTAAAAATGCAGAAATGGTGAAGAGCAGAGTTGGCAAGGAATGGCAGAGCAGTGCTTGGTACAGCCTTTCTAATTCCCCAATGTCAGTCCTGAAAGTTCTCACATAGTATTTGGCTGAAATTGTCTCCTCGTTATATGTATACGCATATACATACACACATACAAAAACAAATATACAGACACATATTCATAAACATATACATTCTTGTATGTGCATGTGTTTATGTACATGCTAATGTACATGCAGGACATTGTTTGGATACCATGAATACTAGCTGATAACTAATTTCCAGTCCAACCCTTCCATGCTCCTTTCTGCCGTACTCAATTTTCATATATGTATGACTGTTTTAGTTTCCTAGGCTGCTCCAAGCAAATACCATGAAATGTCTCGAGTTAAACAAAGAGAATTTATTCGCTTACCATTAGTGGCCAGGAAAATGCCCAAATCAAGGCATCATCAAGGCAATGCCATCTTCCTGAAGACCAGCTGCCAGCAATGCTTGGTTCGTCTGCCTCATGGCAAGATACATGGTGGCATCTGTTGCTCTCTCCCTTCTCTTCTGGGTTCCGTTGATGTTCAGCTTCTGGCTGCTCCCTCTGTGGCTTTCTTTCTCTCTGTCTGAATTTCATTCTGCTTGTAAAGGACTCCAGTAATAGGATTAAGTCTCATTCTGATTGAGGTGGGCCACACTTTATCTGAAGTTACTCATCCAAAATTTTTACTTTACAGTGGGTTCACACCCAAAGGGAATGGATTAGGTTTAAGAATATGTTTTTTCTTGGGTACATAAGCTTCAAACCACCACAATGATCTTTCTTCCACAGTGTGAATCTTGGTCTGCAATCAAAATCTCTACTTTTTGGCTAAATCCTATAATGGTTTCTAAAATTGTTTCCAAATTTCTTAGTTCATAACACTACAAAAATAAGTGTACTAAAACGGTTTCATGAGTGTTCCTATTTCTTCACATCCTCTCAAACACTTTTTTCCTGGTGTTTTTTTTTTTTAATAGTTGCCGTTGTAATGGGTGTGAAATGGTATCTTATGGTTTTGATTTGCATTTCTCTAATAGCTAGTGATGTTGAGTATCTTTTCATGTGATTATTAGACATTTGTATAACCTCTTTGGAGAAATGTCTATTCAAGTCTTTTGCCCACCTTTTAAATGTGTTGTTTATCATTTTATTGTTGAGTTGTAGGATTTCTTTATATATTTTGGATATTAAACCCATATTGAATATGTGGTTTCCAAATATTTTCTCCCATTGAGTAGATTGTCTTTTTACTTTGATTCACAAAGTTTTTATTTTAATGAGGTCCCTTTTATCAGTTTTTTTCTTTTGTTGCTTGTGCTTTGGGTGTAAACTCTAAGAAACCATTACCTAAAAGAAAGTCCTGAAGATGCTTCCCTACATTTTCTTGTAGGAGTTTGATAATTCTAGTTCTTATCTTTAGATCTTTGATTCATTTTGAGTTGATTTTTCTTTATGTTTGAGGTAGGAGTCCTCCTTTTTTTGCAAATGGAGATCCACTTTTCCCAGGACCATTTGTTGAAGGAACTATGCTTTCCCAATTGACTAGTCTTTGTCACCTTGTCAAAAATCAGTTGGCCATAGATGCGAGGAAACTCTTTCTAACTCTCAGTTTGATTCTGCTGATCAATATAGCTATACTTGTGCCAGTTTACCATGTTGTTGTAAGCACCATTGCTTTATAATAAGCTTTAAAGTCAGGAAGCATTAATCCTCAAACTACCTTCTTTTTCGAGATGATTTTGGCTATTCAGGGCTCCTTACCCTTCCAAATACATTACACGATTGGCTTTTCCATTTCTTCAAAGAAGTCTGTGGGAATTTTTAGTTGGATTGTGTTGCATCTGTTTATCAGATTTTGGGTAGAATTGACATCTTAACAATTTTTAGTCTTCCAGCCCATGAGCACAAGATGTCCTTCCATTTATTTAGATCTTTGGTTTCTTTTAACAATGCTTTGTAGATTTATACGCACAGTCCTTTCCATCCTTGGGTAAATTCATTACTAGATATTTGATTCTTGTAAATGCTATTTTGAATGGAAATTTTTTGTTGATTTCCTCCTCAGATTGCTCATTACTAGTGTATAGAAACACTACTGATTTTCACATGTTGCTCTTGTACCCTGCCACTTTGCTGAATTTGTTTATTAGCTCTAATAACTTTGTTGTAGATTTTTCAGTACTTTCTACACATAGGATCATGTATCTGAAAACAGTGAAAGTTTTACTTCTTCCTTTCCAATTTGGGTGCCTTTTATTTTTTTCTTTTTCTTGCCTAACTGCTCTGGTTAGAACTTCCAGTACAGTGTTGAATACAAGTAGTGAGAGTGGGCATCCTTGTCTTGTTCCAGATCTTAGAAGGAAAGTTTTCAGTCTTTCACCATTAATATGATGTCAGCTGTGGATTTTTCATGTATGCCCTTTATCTTGTTGTGGAAGTTTCCTTCTATTCCTATTTTTCTAACTGATTTTATTTAAAAAAAAGATGCTGTATTTTGTCAAATGCCTTTTCTGCATCAGTTGAGATGATTATGTGTTTTTTTCCCTTCATTTTGTTAATGTAGTATATTACATTAATTGGTTTTCCTATGTTCAACCTCCCTTGCATACCTGTAATAAAAAACCATTTGATCATGGTGTTCAATTCTTTTAATGTGCTATCAGATTCAATTTGCAAGTATTTCGTTGAGGATATTTGCATCTATGTTCAAAAGAGAAATTGGTCTGTAATTTTCTTTTCTTATAGTATCTTTATTTTGCTTTGACATTAGGATGATTTTGGCCTCATAGAATGCGTTAGGTTGTGTTCCTTCCTGTTCAATTTTTTGGAAGAGCTTGAGCAAGATTCACATTAATTCTTCTGGTAATTATTGGCAGAATTCCCCTGTGAAGACATCTGGTCCTGTGCTTTAATTTGTTAGGAGGGTTTTGTTGATGTATTCAATCTCTTTACTTGTGATTGTTCTGTTGAGATTTTTTATTTCTTCTGGAGTCAATATAGGTTGTTTCTGTGTTTCTTGTAACTTGTCCATTTATCTAGGTTGTCTAATTTATTGGCATACAGTTGTTCATAGTGTCCTCTTATAATTCTTTTTATTTCTGTAGAATCGGTAGCAGTCCACCTCCCATTTCTGATTTTATTTATTTGCATCTTCTCTCTCTTTTTTCAGCCTAGCTAAGGGTGTGTCAATTTTCTTGATCTTTTTAAAGACCCAACTTTTTTGTTTTGTTAATTCTTCGTATTGTTTTTTCAATTCTCAATTTCTTTTATTTCTGCTTTAATCTTTGTTATTTCTTTCTTCCTGCTTGCCTTGGGATTAGTTTGCTGTTCTTTTACTAGTTCCTCCAGGTATGCATTTAGGTCTTTGATTTTAGCACTTTCTTCTTTCTTAATATAAGCATTTAGGGCTATAAATTTCCCCCTCATGGCTGCCTTTACTGCATCCCATAAGTTTTGATATGTTGTGTTCTCATTTTCATTAACCTCAACATATTTACTGATTTCCTTTGTAATTTCTTCTTTGACCCTCTGATTGTTTAAGAGTGTGTTGTTTAGCTTCCATATATTTGTGGATTTTCCAGTTCTCCATCTGTTAGTGATTTCCTGCTTCATTCCATTATGGTCAGGGAAGATGCTTTGTATAATTTCAATCCTTTTAAATTTATTGAGACTTGTTTTGTGACTCAGCATTTCATCTATCAAGGAGATTGATCCATGTGCATTTGAAAAGAATGTATATCTTACTGTTTGGGGGTACAGTGTCTGTATATGTCTGCTATGTCTAGTTTATCATATTATTCAAGTTCTCTGTTTCCTTACTGATCTTCTATCTAGATGTTCTGTCTATTGATGAGTGTGGCATATTGCAGTCTCCAATTATTATTGTAGAAGTGTCTATTTTTCCCTTCAGTTTTGCCAGTGTTTGCCTCGTGTATTTTGGGACTTCATGGTTAGGTATATAACTGTTTATGATTGTTTTTTCTTCTTGGTGGACTTCCCCTTTTATTAATACATAGTGTCCTTCTTTGTCTCTTGTCACAACTTTTGACTTAAAGTATGTTTTGTCCAATATTAGTATAGCTACCTCTGCTCTTTTTTGGTTAGTATTTGCGTGGGATATCATTTTTCAACCTTTCACTTTAAACCTATTTGTGTCTTTGGGTCTAAGATGGGTCTCTTGTAAACAAACATATAGTTGGAGTATGCTATTTCATCCATTTTGCCAATCTCTGTCCTTTGATTGGGGTATTTATTCCATTAACATTCAGTTTTATTACTGTGAAGGCAGTACTTCAGCCATTTTGTCCTTTGGATTTATATGTCATATCTTTATTCTTTGTCTTTTTTCACCTTTATTGCAACCTCCTTTTCTGTATAGTTGTTCTTTTGTGATGTATCTCACTGCTGCCCCTCTCATTTCTGTTTGCATATTTTTAAAAAATGCTTTACTTTTGGTGAACATGGGTTTATATTATACAATCTATATCTATAACTTATTGATTTGAAAAGATACCATTAGCTTCAATGGCATATACATTCTCTCCTTCCATATCTTTCTGCTTCTGCTGTTTATATTGTTTTTGTTCCACTCTCTTTTTATTTTGAATGACCATTCTAAGAAATTCTGGCTCTTGTAGGAATTAAAGTGTAGAGTTGTATATTGAAGATACATTACTATTGGGTTTTACATTTACCTTTTTATTTATCCTTCCTTAAGATCTTCATTTTTTTCACACTACTTCAAGCCACTCTCTCCTGTCTTTTCCCTTCAATATGCAGTACTCCCTTTAGTAATTCTTGTAGGCCAGGTCTTTTGTTGAACTATCTGTTTCTCTTTATCTGTGAATATTTTTGAAGGACAGTTTTTCCAGATAAAGAATTTGGAGCTGGCAGTTTTTCTCTTCCACTGCATTAAATATATCATACCACTGCCTTCTCCCTCCATGGTTTCTAATGAGAAATTAGAAATTAGTCTTATTTAGGATCCTTTTTATGTGTTGAAATGCTTTTCTCTTGCTGTTTTCAGAATTCTCTCTTTATCTTTGCATTTAGTATACTGATTAGTATGTGTTTTGGAGTAAGTCTACTAGGATTTATTCTGTTTGGAGTATGTTGTACTTCTTAGACATGTATATTTATGTCTTTCATAAGAGTTTGGACATTTTTTGGCCATTATTTCCTCAAATATTCTTTCTGCTTCCTTTCTTTTGTCTTCTTCTGGGACACCCATAACATATTTGTGTGCTTCATGCTGTCCCTCAAATCCCTGAGACACTACTCAATTTTTAAAATTCTTTTCTTTGTTGTTCTGTGTGATTTCAATTATTTGTCTTCTAGTTCACTGGTTTTTTCTTCTGCCTGTTCAAATATGCTGTTGTATGCCTCTTGCATATTTTCAATCTCTACTATCATGCTCTCATCCCCATAATTTCTGTAATGTTTTTCATACTTTCCAATTCTTCTTTATGCACACACTTAATATTCCTTATCTCTTTATGCATGCTTTCCTTCATTTCCTTGAGTTGATTCGAAGATTTATTTGAACATCTTTGATTAGTTATTCTAAATTCTGTTGACTCCTCTGAAGTTTTAATTTGTTCCATTAACTAAGCCTTATCTTCATGTTTCTTAGTAAGACATAATTTTTTGCTGCTGTCTAGTCATCTGATTATCTTGACTAGTTAACTCTGAGCTCTTTGTAATCTGATTCTTGCCCTGGATATGTGATACAATTTTTAAGATTGTACTTTTTATCCAATTGTTTCACCTCCAGGAGAAAGCTCCTTTCCTCTGTTCCTTCTCTGGGAGGCTCGAAATATTGTTTGTTTTTGTGCAGAATTTTCCTCCCAGCTCCTATGATTTTATATTCTCTCCCTCACTCAGTATCCCCCTTCCTTACACTTTCAGTTTTGGACCCATTGTATCTTACAGCAGTTCAGTTTAACCCCATGTTTTTTTTCAGTGAGGTTTTTCTGCTTCTAGTTTCTTCCCAGTTAGGGTATCCCATCCTGGGGAAGCAGATATGGAAAACCCAGAAAGGTGGGTCACTCCAGAAAGGTCTGTTTTGCATTTGGTTGGTCCAGACAACAGAAATTGGATAGAGTGAGAGGATCTCTTGCCAACAGTTCTGTCACAATCTCTCTTTTTTCCCTCCCTGAGGGACCTTTTGTATCGGCATAACTTGGGAGTTTCTGTTCTGCCCTGGGTCTTTGTGAACTTGAGTCCCTGTGCCTGAATATGTATGAGGTTCTAACTGGCTGTTGTGTCTCTATAGTCTGCATCCATTGCAGGATGTACCCAGGATATGCTGCCTCTGTGTGATTCCCAGCTGTGAAGGACCAAGTGAGGGGGAGGGGCCTAGATTGGCAGATCCAGGATGGAAATTTCCTACGGATCTTGGAGATTATTTTTTTCTTTGATTTAGCATTTGCAGAGTCCTTCTCTAGTCTCTAATGTCCTCCAGAGTTCTAAGCAAGTGGGATATTTCCTTTTATTAGCTGATTCTGTAGGGAGACTTTTCAGAAGATATCTTACATTGCCATGTTGATGATATAATCTCCTATTTTTTAACCCCCTTTTTTGCATAAAAATGTAGCATGCTAGATATCCTTATGAAGATTTTTTCCTCAATAAATATTTTCTCTTGGATATCCATTCTTGTCTTATTAATATAGATCTTTTTCATTCCTTTTATCAAGCCATACATAGAGTTACTTTACCACATTGCAAACCATAGTTGATACTATGCCATAGTTTATATTATATGCCTTAGTTTGTCCATGCATTTGCCTATGCTTGAACATTTAGGTGGTAGTAAATTCTTTGTAATCACAAATAATGCTGTAATATAAAAACATAGATATATTCATTTTCATTTTTGGTCTAAAAATATGTATTAACCTATAATATAAAGAAACAAAAGTATATAGCAATGTAGAATATAATGATGTCTAGTAATGTTTATGATGTGATCATATAAATTCAACACACAACCAATGCAACCATACAAAAAATGTCTGATCTAACAAATATCATAGATAACAAATGGTAATTTAAATAACAAGAGAAGAGAATGCTGCTGTACACTATTATAAATTTGAAATCCAGATATTTCACAATAGATCTGATTTTTCTATTTATTAAATTCATCTCTTTCTGTAGGTCAAGATGATGAACCAGATGAAAACTTCATGTTTGAACAGCAAGATTCAGTGTCAAAAACCAAAAATCAAGACAAGGAACAAGGAACTTCCAGAGGGCAAATAGTCAACAGTAAGTCTAATAATTATAAATATCTTTATATTATTTTAAATTTTATAGAACTCTTATCTTGTGTTCATACATATGTACATGAGCATATAATTTGTAGACATTTTACACTTTGGCCTATAGTATGAATACCCTAATGAGACTAAAGAAACCAATGGACTACTAATACCATTTAGGTGGGATTTCTTTTCATAAGACTGCTTCATGTGCATGACTCATGTGCTTAGGAGATACCCAAGTCCAATATTGGACAAATAATGGTCACTTACTCTTTATATATATATATATATATATATATATATTTTTTTTTTAAAGATGCTTAGATTACATAAATGTTACACAAAAATTACAGGGATTCCCATGTTCCCCACCTCCCACACCTCCCATAACCTCCCACATAAACATCTTTCATTAGTGTGGCACATCACCTACAATGGATATACACATCCTGGGGCTTTGCCACTAAGCATGGACCATAGTTCACATTGTAGACCACATTATCTCCCACACAGATTCGCATGTTATATGCTGATATAAAATGGCCTATATCTGTTGTTGTAAAGTCACTCAGGATAATTCCCAAGTCCCGAAAAAACCCCTATATTACAATTGCTTTTCTGTCTCCCTGCTCCGAAAGCATCCAGTGGGCACTGGCTCCACATTAATGTTGTAATTTCTTCCATTGCTTGAATCACAGTATGTCTACAACAGAATACCAGTAAGTCCACTCTAGTCCATAGCTCATCCCCCAATCCTGAGGATACTGGGATGGTGAGGTCCACTCCACCTCCAAGTGAGAGGGGGATTATATCCCATGGATATGATGGATGGGATTATCCTGCCTGCCGCTGCAGGCTTTCTCCATTCCCTGGGATGGCTGTTGTGCATCATCATCTCCTCGCCAAGTGTCTTGGGTAAATCCATTGAGCTGTAGAGTGGGAAGGAGTTGCAGTTCCACCGAGATTCCAGGCACAGCTGGCACATGGCAGGCCAGAGGCTCCAGTCTCTGGAAGTATGCCTACAAACTCCAGCATCACATATGGGTTTGAATAGAAGGGATTGATTGAACATGTGCAGGGAGGACTTATTTGAGGCCAACTGTGTCACTCTCAGGAACACAGATTCCAAAGTAGAGCCCACTGGTAAGGCATAAATCTCTGGAGCTATCCCCCCTTATATAGAACCTGGGTGTCTCCAGAGCCCTCAGGAGCCCCTCTATGTGTAATAATATACACTTTGGTGTTCTATAAGATCCTACTGAGGTGTGCGTAAGTGTTAACTCTGGATGACCTTCCAACTCTCTTTGATGTTTATGACATCTCTTTGAAGTCTCTTAGCCACATGAACTCATTTGTCTTTATGTTTTCCCCCTTTTATTCAAGGTCTTTTTCCAGTAATATTTCAGTCTGTTTATGTGGTGTATTACATTGATTGATTTTCTTATATTGAACCATCCTTGCATCCCCGGAAGAAACCCACTTGGTCATGGTGTATACTTCTTTTAATATGTTGTTGAATGCGATTAGCAAGTATTTTCTTGAGGATTTTAGCATCTAGGTTCATTAGAGAAATTGGTCTGTAATTTTCCTTTCTTGTGGTATCTTTGTTTGGCTTTGATATTAGGGTAATGTTGGTATCAAAGAATGAGTTAGGCAATATTACTTCTACTTCTATTTTTTTTGGAAGAGCTTAAGCAGGATTGGTGTTAGCTCTTTCCAGAATGTTTGAAGAATTCAGCTGTGAATACATCTGGTCTTGGGCTCTTTTTAGTTAGGAGGTTTTTGATGATTGAGTCGATCTCTTTATTTGTCGTTGGACTTTGGGTTGAGCAATTTCTGCTTTCATCAATGTAGGCAGTTTTTGAGTTTCTAGAAATGTTTATATTTCCTCTAAATTTATCATTCTTGTTGGCATATAATTTTTCAAAGTATCCTCTTATGATAGTCTTTATTTCTGTGGGGTCAGTAGTGGTATCCCCTTGCTCATTTCTTATTTCGTGTATTTGCATCTGTTCTTTCTTTTTCTTTGTTAGTCTGGCTAAGGATTTGTCAATTTATCTTCTCGAAGAACCAGCTTTTGGTTTTGTTTATTTTTTCTAGTGCTTTCTTATTCTCTATTTCATTTAGTTCTGCTCTAATCTTTGTTATTTCCTGCTTTCTACTTCCTTTAGGTTTAGTTTTTTGTTGTTTTTCCAATACCTCCAAGTGTGCAGTTAGGTCTTCAATTTTAGCTCGCTCTTCTTTTTTAATTTATGTATTTATGGCTATGAACATCCCTCTCAGGACAGCTTTCCCTGCATCCCATAGGTTTTGATATGTTGTGTTGTCATTTTCATTAGTTTCAAGGTAGTTACTGATTTCTTTTGAGATTTCCTCCTTGACCCACTGTTTGTCTAAGAGTGTGTTGTTTAACTTCCATATCTTTGTGCCTAATCTGTTTCTCTGGCCCTTAGTGATTTCCAATTTCATTCCATTGTGGTCAGAGAAATTACTTTGTAAAATCTCAGTCTTTCTGAATTCATTGAGAGTTGTTCTGTGGCCTAACATGTGGTCTATCTTGGAGTATGATCCATGTGCCCTTGAGAAGAATGTAAATCCTGCTGTATTTGGGTGTAGTGGTCTGTATATGTCTATTAAGTCCAACTCCTCTAATATATTGTTCAGAGTCTTTGTTTCTTTATTGATTCTCTGTCTAGATGTTCTGTCTAATGGTGGTAATGGTCATTAAAGCTTAAAGCCCCCTGCTATAACTATAGAGGCATTTATTTCTCCACTTAGTTTTTCCAGAGTTGGCCTCATGTATTTTGAGGCACCCTGACTGGGTGCATAAATGTTTATGATTGTTCTCTCTTCTTGAGAGATTACCCCTTTTACTTTGTCTCTTACAATAGTTTTGCGTTTAAAGTCTATTTTGTCTGATATTAGGATAGCTACTCCTGCCCTTTTTTGGCTATTGTTAGCTTGTAAAATTGTTTTCCAGCCATTCACTTTCAGCCTCCTTGAATCCCTGGGTTGAAGGTGGGTTTCTTGTAGACAGCATATAGATGGATCATATTTCCTTATGCATTCTGCCAATCCATGACTCCTGACTGGTAAATTTAATCCACTAACATTCAGTGTTATTACTCACAACGAATTTCTTACTTCAGTCATATTTTCTTTGGGTTGATATATGTCATATGTTTTTTTTTTCTGTTTTTGTCTTTTTAGTTGTTTTTGAACTCTCTTCCAACTCTCTCTCCCTTATTTTTTCCTTCCAACCTGTGAAACTTCCTTTAGTATTTCTTGAAATGCAGGTTTCTTATTGGCATACTCTCTTAATTTCTGTTTATCTGTGAATATTTTGAACTCTCCATTTTTGAATGCCAGTTTTGCTGGATAGAAAATTCATGGCTGGAGGTTCTTTTCTTTTAAAACTTTGACTGTGTCATACCACTGTCTTCTTGCCTCCACGGTTTCAGATGAGAAATCAGCACTTAATCTTATTGTGCTTCCCTTGTATGTGGTGGTTCTCTTTTCTCTTGCTGCCTTGAGTATTTTCTCTTTGTCTTGAGCATTGGACATTTTGCCAAGTATATGTCTTGGAGTTGATCTTTTGGGATTTATACTGTTTTGGGTGCGCTGTGCTTCCTGGACATGTACATCCACCTCTCTCAATAGGGTTGGGAAGTTTTCAGCCATTATTTCCTTCAACACTCCTTCTGTTCCCTTTCCCTTCTCTTCTCCTTCTGGGATGCCTATAATGCAATGTTTGTGCATTTTGTATTGTCGGTTAAATCCCGGAGTCCCTGCTGGATTTTTTCTATCTTTTTATCTATATGTTCTACTGTCTGTTTAATTTCAGATGTATTGTCTTCCACATAACTAATTCTATCTTCTGCCTGTTCAAATCTGCTGTTGTGTGAATCCAGCGTCTTTTTGATTTCTTGGATTGTTCCATTGATCACCATCATATCTTTTATCTTTTTAGGTATGTTTACAATTTCTTCAGTATGTTCTCCCAGTGTCTTCTTAATATCCTTAATCTGTTCCTTCACTTCATTAAATTGGCCCATGATATTTGTTTGGAAAGCTTTGGTTAGTTGTTCGATGTTCTGCATCCCTTCCTGGTTTTTAGTTTGTTCATTGGACTGGTCCATGTCTTCCTGTTTCTCAGAGTGGTTTGTAATTTTTTGTTGCCCCCTAATCATTTTATCTTGATGGGTTTATTCAGGTGATTAGCTGCTTGCTTTGCTCTAGAGTGTTTAGCTGGTAGTTCTTCTAGCATTTTAAGTGTTCTCTGTGAGACTTTGTTCTTCTTATTTTATTTCCTTGCTTTTTTCTATGTTCCCTTGAAGGCAAAAGATTAGGGCCAGAGGAATTGAAAGATGTGAGAAAGGAAGAAGGATAATTGTAGTACTGATAAAAGTTAGAAGAGGGGCCAATAAAAAACTTGTAAAATGAATATTTAACTCATGTAGGCAGTGTAGAGTAATAGGAAAAAAAGTGGAATACCTACAATGGACTGGGAAACCTAATAGAGGAAGGTATATATAATGATTTAGAAGGCTAGAATGATCAAGAGAGAGAAAGAGTAAAGAAAGGGCTGAAAAGAAAAAGTTAATAATAATTCAAAAAGTAGAAAACAGAATAGATAGAATAGAAACTGACACCCTTAAGTTGTGGGCTAATGAAAAAATGTGGTATGTAAGAACCACAACAGAAGGCAGAAGGCAGAAAGATGAAGGAAGGCAAAGAGATAGCGCTGGGAGACAAAATCAATATAGACAGAGAATGGGAAATCACAGAAGAAGAAGCACAGCAAAGAAGAGACAAGCTAGCAGCACCCAATTAAAAAAAAAAAAAAGAAAAGAAAAGAAAAGAAGAAGGGGGGAGGAAAGAGGAAAGAAAAGCAAGAGACAACAAATAAACAAAGAAAAACCAAACAACCACACAAGCAAGCAGTCAAACAAAGCTAAGGAAGAACAGTGTTCCTTCTTGGGCCCTGGTGGAACCTCTCAGCCTGCTTGTGTTCATTAATCAATTGCCCTGCAAGGTTCTATCTGCAGGTTTTAAGGCAGATTTTAGCGATTAAACTAAGTTTTTAAAAAAATTTTTTTCTTTTTTTATTTTTTAAAGTGACTTCTTGGGGGGCGGATGTGGCTCAAATGGTTGGGCGTCCGTCTGCCATATGGAGGGACCTGGGTTCGATCCCCGGGACCTCCCGGTAAAATAAAAAATATATATATATAGAAGGCGCATGGGCTGCCAGGCTCTATGTGCCGCTGAGCCGTCGTGCCCTGGGAGCCAGGCAGCAGGATGATGACGTAACAGGGGAGAGACAAGACGAGATGCTCCGAAAGCTCCAGAAGCCAGGAGCTGAGGTGGCGCAGGCAGCAGAACACCTCTCTCCTACATCGGAGGTCTCCAGGATCGAATCCTGGTGAAGACTGGAGGAGGAGGATGAGAAGAGGTGGCAGGAAACAAACATGGAGAATTGCGCAGCAAATGGACACAAAACAGCAAATGGGGAAGGGGGGGTTTAAAATGGATAAAGTAAAATAAATAAATCTTAAAAATAAATAAATAAATAAAACCATTATAAAAAAAGAGAAGTGGCAGAGTAAAGTGCCAGGCTAGGAACCAGGAGTCTGGGTTCTAGCCCCAGTTCTGCGCAAGTCTGGGAAAAAAAAAAATAAAGTGACTTCTTCTTCTTCTTCTCCTCCTCCTCCTCCTCCTCCTCCTCCTCCTCCTCCTCCTCCTCCTTCTCCTTCTCTCTCCTTCTCCTTCTCCTTCTCCTTCTCCTTCTCCTTCTCCTTCTTCTTCTTCTTCATCATCATAATGGACCCAAAAGAAGTCCTCTTCTAAACCACCCCCTTCACCGAGGGGTCCCTAAATAGACTCGTGGAAACTAATCAAGCACTTCCCACTTCCTGGCCTCCCCAGGGGAGCTGAAGCTCTGATGCTTGTCAGTGCAGAACAATAAAATTGGCTGACACTGCCCCCTCTGGAGCCAAGCCCCAGTATCACTGAGCTGTTTGGTAAATCAGGCTTCCTCATCAGATTCACCTCTGCCCTCAGCCTGGCACTGCTTCAAGCTGGCTTATCTGCTCCCCAAAGCTATGAGGGGTCCAGGCAGCCAAATCCACAGAAAGGAAACCCCTCTCCATCTTCTGTCAGAACCCTCCCACTCTCGGAGAATGCTCCCTCTCACCGGGTTGCCAGTGGGAGTTGGGGCATATCCCTGGGCAGCTAGGTAAATCAGCCTTCCTCAGCAGATTCGCCACTCCCCTCAGCCTGGTACCACTTCAAGCTAGGTATTTTCTTCCCCAAAGCTGCAAGGGGTTCCAGGCAGCCAAATCCACAGAAAGGAAACCCCTCTAGACCCTCTGCCAGAACTCTCCCAGTCTCGGAGAATGCTCCCTCTCACCAGGTTGCTGGCGAGAGTCGTGGCTCAAACCAGCCTTTTCCCCTGAGTTTGGGGCTCAGCCATCTTTGTCAATGACCACAGGCAGGGGAAAAACTCATGAACTTTTCCTGAGCAATCCACCTTGCCATCCAGCTCCCTCCAGATCAATGTCCCCAAGGTTCTCACTCCCTGTGCCCCCAGTACAGACCCCCCAGGCAGGACCCTGTCCCCAGTCAGCCGTCCTCAGAGAGCAAGTCAGTGAGTGCCCTCCTAAACTGAAGCCATCTTGCCCCCCTCTCGTCACTTACTCTTGAGCAGGCTCTGGTTGTTTATGGATTCAGAAGCCCAATGGACACCTCTTAGTGGTGCTGTCCTTCTGTCATAGGCTCCAGTCAGTGACCCGGGGAGTTACCTGTAACTCAGGTGGCAAATGTGGATCTGTAGGGTCCATGGGAAGTGAGGCTTCCATGACTTTTAGCAGCACCTTCAGGGTATCCTGTGGTTCAGGCCCCCACACAAAGGTAACATTCTTCCTGGTAACCTGAAGTAGAGTGGCCATCAAAATAGGCACGTGGAGAACAGGAGAGGCCAAATAGAAGGATGGTTCCCATAGGCATTGGGGCTGCTTTTTATTTTGAGGAAGAGAAGACTAAAGGCTTGGAAGTCATCTCTTCTAGAATGAGACATCATGTACCTTCTCAGTTTTTGCCCACTTTAATACTAGATCCTTGTGCCTTATCTGTATAAATAGTCTCAGCAATGAAGTGATGACAATGGCCACTTGGGCCCAATGTCCTGGCCATGCAGATCTCATTGGGAGCCCATCAGTCTCCAGTTTTGAGACCATATATTTAGTAAATAGACACAGAGAATTCTTTGGGAAGGCCATAGTAAGATCATCTAGTGAAGATGCCCACTTTCCACACTTACAGTTTCTCAGCTGGTCAGTCTTTCCTATCTTGGCAGTTGTTGCTTTTTCCATGATAAAGAGATTTTCTTTACAAATGTGTATTGTCTTGCACATTGATTGACTTGACCTTATGAGGAAGTTCAATTGAGCTGGATAACCAGGAGGATGGGCAAGATGGAACCTAGAAATCTGAGTCTACTTAAGCTCTCATGAATGGTTTTCAGTACCTTGTTATAGACCCAAGAAAACAACAGGTTGGATCAAGGGCCACTGTAGCCCCTGCAAGTGTGGTCCAAACAAATTTTTAAGTGCAGAGAACTCATTCTGGGTGATCCAAGTGAGTTGCATCTCCCAAATCGACAGTTGGTGAAATAAATGGTCTCAGATGTTCTCAGGATATGAGTGGGATGCCACAGTCAATGGGTAGAACTTAGCTTGCACAGTTGCTGATGACTTTTGTTTCCATCACTGGAGGAACCTTGAGCAGTAGCCAGGATTTGCTATAGTTTATTGGAACCCCTGTTTTTGCATCCATTTTGATTCATGGGGAGTAAATGCAAGTACCAATGATCCTGCTGAAACTGAAGTGGTTATGCAAACATCATTATCACTCACTATCAACTTCCTGCATCATCTCTTAACATCCTCTGAATTTGAGCTGTATTTCTGGTGATGTGCCCTGTTGAACACTCAGACATTTGCAAATGATTCACAATCCTCCCTGGCAGGGGTCTTTGAACTATGATAGCAACTCCCAAGAGTGTCCTGTGGGATCTTCTGGTGTATTGTTCTCCTGAGAGATAATGTAGTCATTAGATCACTGTGCATGCAGAGACAGTTTATCAGAGAGAGACTGCCAGGTTTTGAGTTTTCCAATTAAGACAATGAACCAACTTGAAAGTAACTCTTGAGTCTTATTTCCCATACTTGGATAGTATAAGCATAGGCTAAATAGGGAAGGGTATTGGCTAATGTAATGGTATTGGTAATGTTCCATTACTCCTCACAAAACAGCTCTGGGCCATCACTACATGGAGTAGCACAGACAGGTGGAGGTAATGACACTGACATGTAACACCAAGCAAAATCTCCTTCATTTTCTGGGACCTAGGGTTTGGTGCAAAGGAGATGTGGAAGGCTATGAATGGGAAACTACTGAATACTTAGTCATAGTAGACAAATGTCTTCTGGAACACCCAGATAAAGGGTGTCTCAGCAGAGAGCCCTAAACAGTGTCTTTGCTGAGTCATCCATTCTACCATAATAATCCTCATAATGGAGACACATGGGCTTGGAATGCAGCTATGTATAGGAGCTGGGCCTCATGGTGGTGGGATGAAAGGGTTGGAGTAGGCCTAGACTGCAACTCCCTCCAGTGACTGCAAAGCACATTTATACACATGGTAGTGAATTAAAATAAAATAGGGGATTTTGCACTGTCCTTATGCCTCAGCATCTTAGACCCTGTCTTTATGTCCCTCAGTGACCACCCCTAACATCTGTTTATACAAGATAAATCTGTTTATACAAAATAAATAGCTTCTTCCTCTCATCCCTGAATCCTACACCAGTTCACGTACCTGTGAAAGTCAAGTACATATACCCCAATATCTACTCATGCTTGATTAACCACTACAGCTCTACCCATATAACATTGTAACTGCATAGTCCTCAATCCACAGTAAACTTTCATTCTCCACATCCTTTCTTGAGTCTGCAATCCTTATGTGTCTCTGTAGATGACCCAATGAGGTGTGCCACTCCTCTTTGTTTTAGGAACAATGAGTACTAGTAAACATTTCTATCATAAATCACAATGTCACTCATCCTTGCTGTACCTGATTATCCATTTAAAGATCCTTACAGCTCACACATACACAGTTATATTCAGACATATACATTTACATTTACATACACAGATACACATAGGAGTACATATACAAATATCCATCCATACATATACAAATATCCATCCATACATATACCTACAAACTTATAATTGTACATATATACATTCACATGAGGAGACATAGTTTAGAGAAACAATAAGTTCTCAGAGACACCTTCAATTGCGGTCCAAACTCTCAGTGCTATCTTGTCCTTCATTTAATATCTGTGTATTTTTCTTTCACGGGTTGAATTCTGCCTCTCTACAATATATGTATGTATTGTTTTGCTCAGTCCTAGATCACTTCTAAAATTCTTTCAGAATTTTTTAGCTCATATCACCACAAAATCAATCCTAATAAAAAGATTTCACTATTTCCTTGCAATCCTCTTCCCATACCCTTGCACAACTGAGGGCACATGCCAAATACTGTGTGCATGACTTAATTGGATTAGCACTTTGTTGTTGTTGTTGTTGTTGTTTAGTGGGATCATTTGTTGAAGTTTCTTTTCAGGCTTAGTTCTCTGTGCTATACTTGTTCATTTAATTTTATTTTTGGAAAACTAGAATATTAACCTACTTTCAAAGGTAAAATACATGCACAAAGGTATTCTAAGGCTTGTATCATTCCTTATGGTATCTGTTTCATTACATTTACCAGTCTCTTGACTCCCTTCCTCAATCCCCTCCCATGAAGATAACTAACTACACTGATATTGATTTGCCTTTTTTGTGGTTCATTTTATAAAGGTAAGTATCTCTCCATTACACTCTCTCTCTATTTTGTGTTTCCCACTTTTCTTAAGCAAAAGTTATTGACTAGATACACTGTTGTGCAGTTTTGTTCTTTTTATTAACCTAGACTTATACTTCCATGCCAGTTTATTGGAATATTTTAAAGCTATATGTACAGCCCCTTGTACCTCATTTTACCATCGATAAAACAAAAACAGTTTATGGCATATACCAGAATTTGCACAACCATTCTATTATACCAAGTAATTAGGTGAAGTTGAATATTTTCCAATTACAAACAATGATATAATGATTAATGTTGTGCATATGAATTGTCATTGTTTGGTCTATAAATGTGTGTTAACCTTAATATGTTTTCTAAGAAAATTAAACGCCAATATGTAAAATCTGTGGAATGCCTAGCAATATATATGAATTAATGATCCCATTTCAGCATACATTCATTGAAACTATTTTCACAATTATCTTATCAAATAAAATGTTATGGTAATTTGCTTATAATTTTATAAAAATGAGAGAAATGGCTGCTGTAAACTTATTTGAAATCTAGACATTTTATAATATATCTGATTTTCTATTTAGTACACTAAATGCATCTCTTTATGTAGTTCATGATGAAGAACCAGAAGAAAATCTCATTCATGAGCCTCAAGGTTCTGTATCCAAAACCCAAATGGAAGGGAAGAAACAAAAAACTTTCAGAAAGGAAAGACTCGACAGTATGTATAATAATTATAGTTCATCAATGTGTTATTTGAGTATATATGTTATAGAAATTTAAATTTTAACCTATAGTGTGAATACCCTAAAAAAGGTAGAGAAGGAAATTAAAATATTGATGTCATTTGGTTGAGATTTCTGTTTGCATGTCTATTCATTGCTGGGGTCATGTGTTCAGTATACACAAAGCTTAAAATCAGGCTAATTGCCTCTGAAAGGGTACTGGCCTCTTTCATGGGCTTCAAACAGTGAAACAAGGAGGTACTGAGACATATAACAGCAATGAGCCAATGAGATGGGTGGCCATGATGATCTATGCATGTTCTCAATAGCATGCTCTTTTGCTGTGTCCCTATGATCAGTAGAAGCATTTCTGGTACCTGATAGATGTGTTTTGATTTGATTAAATATAAATTTGAATTTTGGTTTTAGAGGAGATCAGTTACTATATATATATAGGCAGCCAGAATCAATAATATATGAAACAAGATAGTTTATTAATTACAGGTCCTGTAGGGGATGTAGAGCATTACAAGGGGATGATGGAAAGTATGAGTGACTCAGGTGGCTCAGTCAGCAGGTGGGAGCACAAAAGCATAGAAAGAAGGACCTTGGCCTTGTTCCTTTATTGTGGTCCATGGGTTGAGGTTATCAGACATACTGCGGGAGTCAAGGATTGGTTAGTTTAAGCCAAATGTGTATGATAAGGGAAAGTAAGGTCTGGGGGCTGTAGGGATAGTTACCTTATCATTTGGGGGCCAGCTATGGGTTCGAGGTTATGTGTGTGGGTGGAGTGTGGCATATGGATGGTAATGGTTGGACAGAGGTGACAGATACTGAGGCCTGGTTGAAGAAGTGGGCTAATAATAGAGCAAAGGCCAAAAGGCCCTGTTAGAAATGGATGCTGCAATAGTACAGACAAAATTGAGGTGCAGGACAGATGGGTGCCATCAGGGTACCTAGTTGGGAATGTGGGAGCACCAGTAGCCCAAGATTGGCACCAATTGCTGGGCATTCAACTTAATTATTGGGCATTGTGGGCCAGAGAGCTGGCCATCATCACTTCTGAGATGAGAATTTGTGCACTTTCTCAAATCATGCCCATCAGTTTAACTTGTGTACTAGGTCCTTCTTGTTGTGCTGTTAGGACCAAATTGTGTTTTGCATATGGGGCACCTGGGTGTCCAGGTTATGTTAGGTGGTGCCGTTCTTTGGTCCATATAGGAGGACGTCATCAATATAATGCCAACCAGTACTCCCTCTGGGAAAAAGACTTCTCCAGGTCATGGTCTATCAGTTGGTGACAGATACACCAGGAATTTTGCAGTCTTCTTGAATATACCATAGATGTTTTCATGCTATTCCCAATTTAGGCATATTGATCCTGATCATTTGGGTGAGTAGGGAGGCTGAGTAGGTCATTTGAGATGTCAATTACTGCATACTAATTCTGACACCTTGGGCAACAGCTTCTTTGACAGTCACAATAACAGATGTTTTTAGTGCCATGGTTGCATTATAGTATGAGCCACCTGAAATCAATGGTGAGTGTGCTGGCACTGCAGGTTTTGCTCATAGGCCCCACAGACCATTTGAATGGAGAAATAATCCCATGAGAATTTGGCCTCCTTAAGATTAGCATTGTGAAGCAATTTATTTATTTTTCCATAGGCAGTCAATACTGATTTTTGGAGACACTAGTACTAAGTGCAGGTAGTTGTGTAGGGTCTCAGTCATCCACATGTCATATAAAAATGGCCCTACTTGCATCATTCCCAGCAAAGCATGGGGGTGAATGTGAGTGTGGCTGCTAACAGACAATTCACTAGTACCAACAATGTATCATTAGGAGGACCAATGGAAGTTTGTTGGGCCCTGATGTTGCCATCCATAAGGCAGGTCTGAGAAAGGGTGCTGATGGTGGTTGCCTCAGAACCCAAACCAGAGCATTATCCATATCTCACTCATGCTAGTGGTAGGGTAAGTGGGTCATGCTAGTGGTAGAGTAAGTGGGTTTCACAGACATCTGTGAACTGGTATCCTGAAGGCCTAACCTATGCAATTCAAAATGACCTTGCATTGAACTCTGCCTCTGGCCTAGAGTGTCAATCATCCCTGGGGAAAGAGGGACCTTGGTTTAACCCCTAATCTTGTTTGTATTTAAAAGCTGATAAATCTGGATAAAAGCTTGCAAATCTCTCAGAATCATCTCCACTTTCACTGGAAGCAGTAGAGGCAGTAGCATTTGCATTAATCATAGAAGCCATACCTTGAAGACCTTAATGGGGCCTCCTCTTAGGCACCCATGGCTCAGACCTGGCCATGAGTTCTTTGAGACTCCAGTGTTGAGTAAACTGATGCTGAGATTCTTTGGGAATGCCCTTGACTGGTTGGTACTAGAGATGTAGCCCTATAACCATTTTTTCAACTCTCCTTTTACTGGCAAACTTTTGTGGTTATGGTAGTGGCTTCTGTTACCTTACTTTGGAGTTAGTAAAGATTTGATTTGGATTGTGTAGTGGACACATTGTCCAGACCTTTTAAGAAGGCTTATTGAGCTAGATAATGAGCAGGATTAGTTGGTTGCAACCTAAATTTGAGTGTGATTAACAATCTCATCATCTTCTCTTTTCATTGTGATATTTTAGGCCCAGTGTACCATTTAAGTAGTTCACAGATCCAATTTTTGTGTGGCAGAGAATTCATTATGGGTGAGCCAAATCTGTTGGTGCACCTACAGAACCCCAATGAGGAAGGAAAGTCTTGGATGTTTTCTTCCTCTTATCCTCCTGCCTTGCTGCCTCTTCTCAAGCAAGGGGCCACTTTCAGGTGAGGGTCCGTGGTGACACTACCAAGAAGTGCCACTCTCCTGAGTTTAACAGGATACCTCCATATTTTGAGGTGAACCAACCTGACCTCAAGGTCTCTTCAGGTTACTTGGTAAAGTGATTCTGAACTGCTCTGTTTTTGTTGTTTTTGTTCAATCCATAGGTATCAAAACTAGCTGCAATCCAGCCTATCCACAGGCCTCAAAAACCTGCTTATAGCTATTAAGTGTCATTGTATGCAGGTTAACTGTCAGTGTCTCTGAAGATGTTTGGTCCTATCACAGGAGAACCTTAGGCAGTAGCAAGTAACTTCTTTCATAGCCTTTGTGCATAGGTTGTATCTGTTTTCACTTACTTGTCATGCTTGTCTAGCTGTGTCTCTATTTTCACTTACCTGCCATGCTTGTCTAGTTGTGTCTCTATTTTCACTTAACTGCCATGCTTGTCTAGGAGTCAGGAGCCTAAGGAAAGACCAGTGGTTCCCTAAGTCCTGAAAAGCACATGTAAACAAATGCTTCCTCAAGGCCTCAGATGAGGTGGTCTTGGTAGTGGTGTTAGAACAGTCTCTGCCAGAGAGAGGCAAGATGGCGTCGCGTCGGTTTAGGAGGGCACTCCCTGAGGACTGCTGATTGGGGACAGGGTCCTGCCCGGGGGTCTGTGCTGCAGACACACAGAGCAAGAACCTTGAGGACATCTATCTGGAGGCAGTTCGACAGCGTGGACTGCTCGGTAGAGATTCGTGAGTTTTAACCCTGCCTGTGGTGGTTAACACGGAAGAGCCCTACCCTGAGGGAAAAAGGCTGGTTTGAGCTGCGACTCCCACCAGCAACCTGGTGAGAAGGAGCGTTCTCTGAGAGTGGGAGGGTTCTGATGAAGGGTTGAGAGGGGTTTCCTTTCTGTGGATTTGGCTGCCTGGAACCCCTTGCAGCTTTGGGGAACAAAATAGCTGACTTGAATCAGCACTACACAGGGGAGTGGCGAATCTGCTGAGGAAGTTGATTTTCCTAGCTGCCCAAGAATACGCCGCACCTCCCACAGGCAACACAGTGAGAGGGAGCATTCTCCAAGAGTGGGAGAGTTCTGACAGAAGGTGGAGAGAGGTTTCTTTTCTGTGGATTTGGCTGCCTGGACCCCCTCATAGTTTTCAGGAGCAGATAAGCTGGCTTGAAGTAGCACCAGGCTGCGGAGAGAGGCGAATCTACTGAGGAAGCCTGATTTACCTAACAGCCTGGTGACACTGAGGCTTGGCTCCAGAGGGGGTGGAGTCAGCCAATTTTATCATTCTGAACTGACTAGCATCAGAGCTTCAGCTCCCCTGGGGAGGCCAGGAACTGGGAAGGGCTTGATAAGTTTCCATGAATCTATTTAGGGTCCCCTCAGTGAAGGGGTTGGTCTAGAAGACAACTTCTTTGGGTCCCTTATTTCGCCAAAAAAAAAAAAAAAAAAAGAAGACAATCACTTTAAAAAATAAAAAACGAATTTTTCTTTTAATTTAGTTTAATAGCTAAAATCTGCCTCAAAACCTGCAGATAGAACCTTGCAGAGCAAGTAATTGATAAACACAAGCAGGCTGAGAGGTTCCACAAGGGCCCAAGAAGGAACACTGTTCTTCCTTAGCTTTGTTTGACTGCTTGTTTGTATAGTTGTTTGGTTTTTCTCTGTTTATTTGTTGTCTCTTGCTTTTCTTTCCTCTTTCCTCCCACCTTCTTTTTTCTTTTTCTTTTTTCTTTTAAATTAGGTGCTGCTAGCTTGTCTCTTCTTTGCTGTGCTTCTTCTTCAGTGATTTCCCGTTCTCTGTCTATATTGATGTTGTCTCCCAAGCTATCTCTTTTCCTTCCTTCATCTTTCTGCCTTCTGTTTTCTGTTGTAGTTCTTACATACCACATTTTTCATTAGCCCACAACTTAAGGGTGTCAATTTCTATTCTATCTATTCTGTTTTCTTCTTTTTTTATTAATATTAACATTTTCCTTTCAGCCCTTTCTTTACTCTTTCTCTCCCTCCTCATCATTCTAGCCTTATAAATCATTATATAGCAAGGAAATAAAATAAGAAGAACAAAGCCTCAAAGAGAAAACTTAAAACACACACAGAACCACCAGCTAAATAAAACTCTAGAGCAGAGAGAGAAGCTAATCACCTGATTAAACCCATCAAGATAAAATGATTAGGGGGCAACAAAAAATTACAAACCACACTGAGAAACAGGAAGACATGGACCAGTCCAATGAACAAACTAAAAACCAGGAATAGATGCAGAACATCGAACAACTAATCAAAGCTTTCCAAACAAATATCATGGACCAACTTAATTAAGTAAAGGAACAGATTAAGGATATTAAGAAGACACTGGGAGAACATACTGAAGAAATTGTAAACATACCTAAAAAGATAAAAGATATGATGGTGATCAATGGCACAATCCAAGTAATCAAAAAGACACTGGATTCACACAACAGCAGGTATGAACAGGCAGAAGATAGAATTACTTATATGGAAGACAATACATCTGAAATTAAACAGATTGTAGAACAGATAGATAAAAAGATAGAAAAAATCCAGCAGGGACTCCGGAATTTAACCGACAATATAAAATACACAAACATTGCATTATAGGCATCACAGAAGGGAAAGGGAACAGAAAGAGTGTTGAAGGAAATAATGGCTGAAAATTTCCCAACCTTATTGAGGGAGATGGATGTACATGTCCAGGAAGCACAGCACACCCAAAACAGTATAAATCCAAAAGGCCAACTACAAGACATATACCTGTGAAAATGTCCAATGCTCAAGACAAAGAGAAAATACTCAAGGCAGCAAGAGAAAAGAGAACCACCACATACAAGGGAAGCACAATAAGATTAAGTGCTGATTTCTCATCTGAAATCATGGAGCAAGAAGACAGTGGTATGACATAGTCAAAGTACTAAAAGAAAAGAACTTCCAGCCACAAATTCTCTATCCAGCAAAACTGCCATTCGAAAATGATGGAGAATTCAAAATATTCACAGATAAACAGAAATTAAGAGAGTATGTCAATAAGAAACCTGCATTTCAAGAAATACTAAAGGAAGTTTTACAAGTTGGAAGGAAAAAAATAAGGGAGAGAGAGTTGGAAGAGAGTTCAAAAACAACTAAAAAGACAAAAACAGAAAAAAAAAAAAAACATATGACATATATCAACCCAAAGAAAATATGACTGAAGTAAGAAATTCATTGTGAGTAATAACACTGAATGTTAGTGGATTAAATTTACCAGTCAGGAGTCATGGATTGGCAGAATGCATAAGGAAATATGATCCATCTATATGCTGAATACAAGAAACCCACCTTCAACCCAGGGATTCAAGGAGGCTGAAAGTGAATGGCTGGAAAACAATTTTACAAGCTAACTATAGCCAAAAAAGGGCAGGAGTAGCTATCCTAATATCAGACAAAATAGACTTTAAACGCAAAACTATTGTAAGAGACAAAGTAAAAGGGGTAATCTCTCAAGAAGAGAGAACAATCATAAACATTTATGCACCCAATCAGGGTGCCTCAAAATACATGAGGCCAACTCTGGAAAAACTAAGTGGAGAAATAAATGCCTCTATAGTTATAGCAGGGGGCTTTAAGCTTTAATGCACCATTACCACCATTAGACAGAACATCTAGACAGAGAATCAATAAAGAAACAAAGACTCTGAACAATACATTAGAGGAGTTGGACTTAATAGACATATACAGACCACTACACCCAAATACAGCAGGATTTACATTCTTCTCAAGGGCACATGGATCATACTCCAAGATAGACCACATGTTAGGCCACAGAACAACTCTCAATGAATTCAGAAAGACTGAGATTTTACAAAGTAATTTCTCTGACCACAATGGAATGAAATTGGAAATCACTAAGGGCCAGAGAAACAGATTAGGCACAAAGATATGGAAGTTAAACAACACACTCTTAGACAAACAGTGGGTCAAGGAGGAAATCTCAAAAGAAATCAGTAACTACCTTGAAACTAATGAAAATGACAACACAACATATCAAAACCTATGGGATGCAGGGAAAGCTGTCCTGAGAGGGACGTTCATAGCCATAAATACATAAATTAAAAAAGAAGAGCGAGCTAAAATTGAAGACCTAACTGCACACTTGGAGGTATTGGAAAAACAACAAAAAACTAAACCTAAAGGAAGTAGAAAGCAGGAAATAACAAAGATTAGAGCAGAACTAAATGAAATAGAGAATAAGAAAGCACTAGAAAAAATAAACAAAACCAAAAGCTGGTTCTTCGAAAAGATAAATTGACAAATCCTTAGCCAGACTAACAAAGAAAAAGAAAAAACAGATGCAAATATATGAAATAAGGAATGAGCAAGGTGATATCACTACTGACCCCACAGAAATAAAGACTATCATAAGAAAATACTTTTATACCTAGGAATAAACTTAATTAAAGTTGTAAATGACCTATACAAAGGAACCTACACAGAACTGTTAAAGGAAATCAAAGAAGACTTAAATAAATGGAAGAATATTCCCTGTTCATGAATAGGAGGACTAAACATCATCAAGATGTCTATCCTGTCCACACTAATCTACAGATTTAATGCAATCCCAATAAAAATCAACACTGTATTTTTTAAGGAACTGGCAAAACTAACTATAAAATATATTTGGAAAGGTAATAGGCCCCAAATTGCCAAAGACATATTGAAAAAGAATAATGAAGTTGGAGGTATCACACTACCTGACTTTAAAACATACTACAAAGCTACAGTGCTCAAAACTGCATGGTATTGGCACAAGGATAGACATACTGACCAACGGAACCGAATTGAGAGTTCTGATATAGATCCTTGCATATACAGTCATCAGATATTCAACAAGGCCACCAAGCCCACTCAGTTGGGAGAGAATGGCCTCTTTAACAAGTGATGCTTGGAGAACTGGATATCCATGTCCAAAAGAATGAGAGAGGAATACCATCTCACACCTTATACAAAAATCAACTCAAGATGGATCAAAGATCTAAATATAAGAGCCAAAACCATAAAGACCTTGGAAGATAATGTAGGGAAGCATCTACAGGACCTTGTAATAGGAAATGGTTTCGTGAACATTACACCCAAAGCACAAGCAGCAAGATAAAAAATAGATAAATAGGATCTCCTCAAAATTAAAAACTTCTGCACCTCAAAGGACGTTATTAAGAAAATAAAAAGGCAGCCTACCCAATGGGAGAAAATATTTGGCAACCATATATCTGATAGGAGCCAAATATCCTGCATATACAAAGAATCCTACACCTCGAAAATAAAGAGACAAACAAAGCATTTAAAAAATGGGCAAGTGACCTGAAAAGACACTTCTCCCAGGAAGAAATACAAATGGCTAAAAAGCACATGAAAAACTGCTCAACATCGCTAGCTGTTAGGGAAATGCAAATCAAAATTAAAATGAGATACCATCTTACACCCATCAGAATGGCAGGTATTAAAAAAACAGGAGAGGGGAAGCGGCTGTGGCTCAATCAGTAGGGCTCCCGTTTACCATATGGGAGGCCCCGGGTTCGGTTCCCGGGGCCTCCTGGTGAAGGCAAGCCCGCCCGCACGGCGTGGTTAGCTGACCCAGCAAGCACAAGCAGCAAGGGGGGGATAAATGAATAAATAAATAAAATCTTTAAAAAAAAAAAAAAAAAAAAAAAAAAAAAAAAAAAAAACAGGAGACTATAAGTGTTGGAGAGGATGTGGAGGAATAGGAACCCTCATCCACTGCTGGTGGGATTGTGGAATGGTCCAGCCACTGTGGAGGACAGTTGGGCGGTCCTCAGAAACTAACAATAGATCTTCCGTATGATCCAGCAATTCCACTGCTGGGTATATACCCAGAAGAATTGAAAGCAAAGACACCAACAGATATATGCACACCAATGTTCATAGCGGCATTGTTCACAATTGCCAAAAGTTGGAATCAGCCCTGGTGCCCATCAATAGATGAATGGATAAACAAAACGTGGTACATATATACAATGGAATATTACTCAGCTGTTTGAAGGAGTAAAGTGCCAACACACGGAATAACACGGATGAATCTTGAAGACCATATGTTGAGTGAAGCAATCCAGGCATTGAAGGATGAACAGTGTATGTCATCATTGATTTGAATTGAGGAAAGTGAGCAGTCTCAGAGAACCATTGTCTGAAAGATAGGTTAACAAGGGCGAGAAAGAGAAGAGAAGGTTGTGAGCCACCACACATATGGACATAATCTATGGTAAAGTGATAGAGTATAGTTGCATATTGAAGGATAGGACAGGTGGGTAGTGATATTACTGGGTTTGGTGGTGCAGGGTTGACAGGTGGATAGATTAGGAAGGTGGGTTAGAATATCCAGGATACTGGGGGGAGAGATGGAAGGGGGACTAGGTGAACATGGGATTTGTGGGTATGATGTTGAAAGTGCAGGAGTGGGAATGCTCTTATGGCAATAACAACAAGGTATTATCACTGGTTTAGGGCGTAGGTTGGGGGGGCATTCAGGGTGGGGTGCATCTGGAGTAGGCTTCTGGGGAGTGTGTGAGTGTTCATCCTGTCATAATGTGTTGTGTCGGGGAGTGGAGACCCACACGGTGAGTGGGAAGGAGATGGACCCCCATCTTTGGGAGGACCGATTCACCCAGAAACAGACAGGTGGGTGTCTCTTAGGAGCAAGGGTGGATCCTAATCGGGGAGGACAATCAGTGTGTCAAGACCTCTTGTTGCATGTAACTATGAATCTTGTCATCCAATGAGTCAAGACAGGGGAGTGTCATGTGCCCCAGGGGGATGGGGAGGAAGGAACAGAAAAGATCAAACACCCCGGGGTATTTAGTGGTCAGGGGAAATGTTTTTCATTACCTTACAGTGATGGACACAGGACATGGTAAATATCATCAAAAATTATTAAATTGTGCCGTCTAAATTGTAAACTATATTGTAAACATTGACAATGTTTAGTAGCTATGTTTCACTATCTGTATAACAGTTATAACAATGCTACCCTACACATAAAAAAGGTTTTAATATGGGGTGAGGAAAGGAGAAGGAGGTTGGGTATATGAGAGTCTCTAGTATTCTGTGTGTGACTTTGCTGTGACCTAAAACTTCTTTGAAAATTAAATGAAAATTTGGGAGACACTGGGGAGTAAGAGGGGGAAGGTCCCACGGCACAGACTGGACTCCTGATAATGCAGTGATAAAGGGAACAATGTTTAAAAAAATTTTTTTTTAATTTTTTTTCCCATTTTTTGAATATCCCAATCCTTTAGTTTTATTTATTTTTAGTGTTTTTTTTAAGTTTCCATTGTGTTTTATCTCTTACATTTAACTTGTCATTATTATTTCATTTTCCTTTTAATTGTATTTGGCTATTATATGGGCTTCATCTTCAAGGAAGGTTTAGATCACAGAAAGGTTACAATGGCGGCAGGAGAGGATCATTGGTGGGGAGTGTCTGGGATGGGGGTTTCATGGGAGGAAGTTCACCTGAATATATGTGAAAGATATATAAATTTGTTCAAATGATCAAGGGGTGGAGCATGGTCACAGTGGGTGGAGAATCACTCAATAAATGTGAAAATCCTGAATTCCCAGCCTCGAGAGCTCTGCCACATTCTTCAAGGGAGCAGCAACAGTCCTCCAAGTGCAGGGACAGTGTCTGGCAAAGGAGGATGGTCCACTAATGGGTTCTTGTTATTGATGACTAGCCTTACGAGTCTTTGCTCTTGTAGTTGAAACTTAGCTATTATACTATTATACTATTATGGGGAGCTTAAGGGTTGCCACCTGAGAGCCTCCTTGTTGCTCAAATGTGGCATCTCTCTAAGCCAAACTCAGCATATGAATGTATTACCTTCCCCCCAGCGCTGGACATGACTCCCGGGGATGAGCCTCCCTGGCAATGAGGGATTACTACCAAGTGCCAACTGGCAATACGGCTGGAAAAAGACCTTGAATAAAAGGGGGAAATGGTAAAGACAAATGAATTCATGTGGCTAAGAGATTTTAAAGAGAGTCGGGAGGCAACGCTTACGCACACATCAGTAGGATCTCATAGAACACCAAAGTGGATATCACCCCACACAGAGGGACTCCTGAGGGCTCTGGAGACACCCAGGTCCTATATAAGGGGGGATTGCTCCAGAGATTGATGCCATATCTGTGGGTTCTACTTTGGAATCTGTGCTCCTGAGAGTGACAGAGTTGGACTCAAATAAGTCCTCCCTGCTCATGGTCCATCAGTCCCCTCTATTCAAACCTATATGTGATGCTGGAGTTTGTAGATGTACTTCCGAGACTGGAGGCTCTGGCCTGCCCATGTGCCAGCTGTGCCTGGAATCTCGGTGGAGCTGCAACTCCTACTCTATAGCTCAATGAACTCACCCAAGTCACCTGGTGAGGAGACGATGATGGACAACAGCCATCCCAGGGAATGGAGAGAGCCTGCAGCGGCAGGCAGGATAATCCCATCCATCATATCCATGGAATATAATCCCCCTCTTACTTGGAGGTGGAGTGGACATTACCATCCCTATCTCCTCAGGACTGGGGGAAGAGCTATGGACTAGAGTGGACTTACTGGTATTCTGTTGTAGACATATTGTGATTCAAGCAATGGAAGAAATTACAACAGTGAGGTAGAGCCAGTGGCCATTGGATGCTTTCGGGGCAGGGAAGGGAAAAGCAGTTGTAATACAGGGGTTTTTTCAGGACTTGGAAATTATCCTGAGTGACATTACAACAACAGATATAGGCCATTTTATATCAGCATATAACATGCAGAATTGTGTGGGAGAGAGTGTGGTCTACAATGTGAACTATGGTCCATGCTTAGTGGCAAAGCCCCAGGATGTGTATATCCATTGCAGGTGATGTGCCACACTAATGAAAGATGTTTATGTGGAATGTTATGGGAGGTTTGGGAGGTGGGGAACATGGGAATCCCTGTAATTTTTGAGTAACGTTTATGTAATCTAAGCATCTTTTAAAATATATTTTAAAAAAAAGAACAGTCTCTGCCATGGTGCCAATTACCTTGTAAGGAAGCTTCACAATGGCAGATCCCAGTAAAAATGCAGACATGCAGAAGAGCAGGTCTGGTAGGGTGGGGCAGGGCAGTGCTTGGTGAAGCCTGTTAATTGCCGAAATTTGGGCGTGGAAGATCTCACATAGCATCTTGCCTGAAATTATCCACTTGTTGTATATACATATTCATGTACATACACATATATGTACACATACACACTATCATACTAATACACACATCCATACACTTATATACATACAAAACACATATTCATAAACACATGTATACATGTATGAACATGTGCTTGTGTACATGCTAATGCATGGGCAGGAAATAGTTAGATACCCTGAGTACTATCTGATACCTAATTTTCAGTCCAACCCCTCTGTGCTCCTCCCTGCCTTCCTCAATTGCTTATGTGTATGACCTTTCTTCTACAGTGTGCCTCTTTTTTGTTTGTTTGTTTCAATAAATCTTTATTAAGGTCCCCTAGAGTTCCTGAATTTCTGATCCATAATTTATATTGGTAGAAAAGGGTTACATTAGCCCCTTTAACAAATGCAAATTACAACTTCTCTGTGTATTTCAAATGTATCATTTGATGTGACTGAGGCTCTATTTGAAGTTGCTGTAAGTACCAACAGTAGAAAATGGGAACGTATGTACATATTCCTTTTTGCCAAAAAGGGTTTGGTAACAAGATATACTAGTATGTCTAACAATAGCTGATTAAAATTTCACCTAATCTGTAAAAAGAAAAGATGTCCTTGGAAGTAATGTCCTCTGAGAGCTCATTCTCCTAAGGGCAGCAACTTGCTGAAGAAAATAACTGGCTCAAAATTATTTTGAGAGATCAAGAAAGGACTTGTTTACAGCTTGGGGAAAAGTACAAGAATAGAACATGCTAAATATATCTAGATGCTAGATTAATAATTTTAAGTTTCCTGGAGCTCTGATAACACTGAGCTTAATAAGAGGGCTATATATATGTACCTTTGAACAAAGTGGTTTTAAATGATTCTCCAATGCACCAACTTTATTTTCCAATATAATTCTGGTTTTTGTAACAAGCAGTGCAGAAGAAAATGCAACAAGGAATCATTTGGCAGCCCTGGAATTCTAAATTTGAGTCTTTTCCATCAGGCAAGCTAAAGAAGGAAGAAGACAAAGTTTTTGAGGATGGTATTTGTAGCCTGCTGTAATTTACTGTGCACATTCCACTGGACACAAGTACGCTTTCTCCAATCCCAGAGTCTACACCTGATTGTGAATTTTTCATTCTGGATTCTAACTGAGGAAAAATACTGACATACCATGGGTTATAAGGAGGACATTTCAGTTTCTATAACAGCATCTAAGTCCTGTGAAAGTCCTGGAAAGGTACTTGCCTACTGGCTAATTCACAGGCTATCATTCCAACCTGTAAATATCTGACTTCAAATTATATCCCTGTAAATCTTGTCTCAGAAGCTCTGGACTTGGCCACGACTGCACTAATGTGCTGAACTGTGGGAAATCATACACAGCCCGATGCCTCTGTTTGTGCTTAACCAAGCTATGCAAATGAGAATGGCCAGAGAGGGTCACCAGGCCATCACCGGAAATGAGGATAAGGCTGGCTTTAATATTCCTGTAAATACAGTCATTTTGGTGCATATCCTTCAACCCTCTCACTGCTCCAAAAAGAATATTTCTTTTTAAAGTTTCACTCCTTCCTTTGGAAAAGTAAGTCCTCAAGAATTGTCTTGCTGAACCATAGCCCCTAAATGAAGAAATAACCCAAAGCCAGATGCCAACAGTCGAAATGTCCAATAAGTTGTAATAATAGGGTGCCGGAAAAAGTGGGATAGAATCACTATTTCTGTAAAGCTTTCAGGTGTTCTTCAATGCCATTTTCCTTATTTGTAATTTTATAGTCACCAGTGTACCTGTAGAAGTATGCCATGTGTGGTGGAAAGAAGTCAAGTTGTCAAATCCTCTTCCTATTTCCACTTGAGTTTGTAGTGAGAAACGTTGGTGGAACCTAACATGTCACTGATTTTGGTAGGAGGAGGAAAGCAGAAAAAGGTTGCTCATCAAACTGTGAGGAATATTCTATGCTTGTGCTCTTGCCTTAAATGGTCCATAGCTAGATGCAGGTACAAGGTGTCTGCTCTGCTGGCAGTGTTATAATGCTTGAGGAACAATTTCCACACCTATTACAATTGCAAGTATTAATGGAGACTGGTATCAGACTCCTTTCCAGGTCTGAGTGAGTCAACTCGTGTTCAGGAAATGCAGAAACAACCCAAAAGAGACACTGAATTGCTTTAGTTCACAGAGAGTGACAAAAATGCATCAATTCCAAAGTAGCAGATTTTTGTTTTATCTTCAAGATGAAGAACTATCCCTGGGTGCGATCACGGACAGTGACTCTTCTGAGGGGGCAGAGCATACTAGGCAAGCTCCCTGCATGGGCCGTGGGACGTTGGACTGCAACGAGGCTGGACAGGGGCCCTCCACCTGGAAATAATCCCCACAGTGTGAATCTTGATCTGCAAAATCATCCAATTTTTTTACTTATTGGCTAAATCCCATATGCTTCTAAAATTGTTTCAGAATTTCTTAGTTCATAACACCACAAAAATAAATCCACTAAAACAATTTCTTGATTTCTCTCATTCCTCACTCCCATCACTTGTTCCCAAACATAAGGGTATGTGGCAATATCTGTGTTCTTTATAATTTGTGCAATTGGATTAGTGCTTTTTTTTTTTTTTTTTTTTTACCTCAGGTATGCTCCTGTATTTAAGGTTGCTATCAGTTTTTGTTCCACCTTCTTTTCCTTCTTAATTTAATTTCTGAGTAATTCAAACTGTGAGCTACTTCCAAAAATAAAAATTATGGATGATTTTTCTAGAGAAGAATTATTCCTTCCCATATCCTTTCCCTGCACTTGCCAGCCAGACCACACCCACACACCTTTCTTATTGGTAACCGAGTGCATTGTTTCTTGTTTATATTTCCTTTTGTTCATTTTGTTCAGGTTTGGATCTCCACATTTGGATCTCCTTCTATTTTTATGCCTTGCTTCTTTGTGTGAAAATGTAGCATATTAGATATCCTTTTTAATAATTTTTTTCACAATAAACATTTTCTCTTGGAAATTGAACCTTGTTTGTTTCTATGTATATTTTGTAATTCTTTATAGTAATATGTACAGATGTATGAACCACATTATATACTGTATTAGTCAGGGTTCTCTCTAGGGAAACAGAATCAACAGGACATATCCGTAAATAGTATGATATCTTTTAAGAGTCTCTCATGGGACTGTGGGGATGCACAAGTCCAGGTTCCACAGGCAGGCTGCAAACCAGGGGCTCTGATGAAAGTCAAACGAAGGTCCCTGATATGTTTCCCAAAGGCATTAGCTGTCCAAAGACAGCTGGGAAATTCTCTCTGAATGCTGAAATCACTTCCCCTTTTAAGGCATTCAACTGATTGGATGAAACATCACTCATTGCTGACAACAATCTCCCTGGCTGATGTAGATGTAATCAGCTATCTATGCAGTAAACTCACTGGTAACTAAAGTCCATAAATGCCCTTGTATTACAATTAGCCCAGTGTTTCCTTGACCAAACAACTGGGCACAATCACCTTTCCGAGTTGACACATTAGCCTAACCATCACACATACCATAGGTGATATTATGCCATAGTTTATGCTATGTTCTCTAGTTTATACACCTTGTCGCCTATGTTTGAACATTTAGGTGATAGTAAATACTTTGCAGTCACAAATAATGGTGTACTATATTACTTTGAAATCACAAGTAATGCAGTCACAAATAATGCTGTACTATAAACTACATTTATTTAAAATTTTGGTCTACCCCTGTATATTAACATACAAAAAAATAAACAAAGAAAAGTGCATACCAATGTAGAATATATTGATGTCTAGGAATTTTTTGACATAATCATGTAGATTCAACACACACCTAATGCAACCAATCACACAATGTTGTAATCTAACAAATATCAGATTTAACAAATGGTAATTTACATATAACTATAACAGTAGAAGGGAATGCTGCTGTACTTTGCTATAAATTTGAAATCTATATGTTTGATAATAGACCTGATTTTTCTATTCAATAAACTAAATGCATCTCTTTATGTAGGTCACGATGATGAACCAGATGAAAATCTCGTGTTTGAACAGCAAGATTCAATGTCAAAAAACAAAATTCAAGAAAAGGAACAACGAATTTCCAGAGGGGAAATAGTCTACAGTAAGTGTAGTAATTACAGATATCTTTAAATTATTTCAAATTCAACAGACCTTTCTGGTAACCTGAAGAGGAATGCTAACAAGATATCTACACAAAGAATAGGAGAAGCCAAATAGAAGAATGATTCCAATAGGCATTGGGGCTCCTTTTTTATCTTTTGAAGAGGAAAGGGCCAAAGGCTTGACAGTCATTATCCTCTGGAATGAGACATCATGCACCTTCTCGGTTTTTGCCCAGGAATTTCTGTTCAATACTAGGTTTTGTGCCTCATCTGTGTTAAGAGCTTCGGCAATATAGTGATATCGTGGCTCAATATCCTGGCCATGTGTTCCTCATTGGGAGCCCATCAGTCTCTGCTTTTGAGACCCTATTTTTGAGTAAATAGACGCAGAGATGTCCTTAGGAAGGCCTTGATAGGATCGTCCAGTGAAAGTGCCCAATTTCTACTTTTACAGTCATCTCTCAGCTGGTCAGTCTTTCATATATTGGCAGACTTTGCTTTTTCCATGATTAGGAGTTTTTCCTTACAGATGTGGGTTGTCTTGCACATAGATTGACCTGACCTTATAAGGGAGTTTAATTGAGCTGGATAACCAGGAGGATGAGCAAGATGGAACCTAGAAATCTGAGTCTGGTTAACGTCTGATCATGTATGGTTTTCAGTCCCTTGTTATAGACCCAAGTAAAAAACAGAATGGCTCAAGGGCCACTGTAGCCTCTGCTAGTGTGGTCCAAACAAGTTTTTTAAGTGCAGAGAACTCATTATGGGTGACACAAGCGAGTTGCAGTCCCTAAATCTACAGGTGGCCAACTGGAAGGTCTCAGATGTTCCCTTCTTCTCTTCCTCCCAGCTTCCTGCCTCTTCTCAAGAAGTGTGGCCTCTATCAGGTCACTCTCAAGGAAGGAGTCTGTTGTGACACAATCCACAAATAGCCACTCTTCTTCACTTAGTTAAAATTTTTTCCTTCATCGTGGATATAAACTAACTTATCTCTAAGGTCTTTTCAGGTCATGGGGTAAAGACATCCTAAGATATCTAAGTTCTTTTCATTAAAGATATGAATCTCAATAACTTGGTGCATCACAAGTACTGATTTCCCTGGGTTCTGCTGAAAGCTAACAATAGTTATTAGGTTTCAGGTTCTCTGATGAATTTTTTTGCCATCACTGGAGGACATTACACAGTAGCCAGAATTTGCTATTATTACTTTTTAGAATCTCTCTTGGGTATGTATTTTGATCACTGGTTGAGCTTGACTGGGGTTTGGCTACTTAATGGAAGAACCAATGATTCCACATAGAATGGAAAAGTTTATATAATTATCGTTAGTGCTCTCCATGACTGCCCTGAGGAATCCACTCACAACTTTTGTAGATTGAGGTGTATCGCTGTTGAAGTACCATATGGATTCCTCAAACAGTTGCTCAAGACTGAGGATATATGCCAAATACTATGTTCATGATTTACTTGGATCTTTCCTTTTTATTTCCAGTGGAATAAACCATTTAGGTTATTCTACAGATTTAGTTCCCCATTGTTATCCTTGCAGAACTTTACCTAATTTCAAAATGAAAATATACACATAAAGGTACTCAGAGAAGTATGTTTCCTTGCCTTGTCCTTTTCCCTGCATTTACCAGTCTCTTGATTACCTTCTGCATCTTTGAAGGTAAACACCTATAGTGTTTCCTGGTTTAGCTTTCTTGTATTACATTTTTTAAAGGTAAGTTTCTCTCCAATACTCTGTGTACTTTTTAAATCCCTACCCCCACAGTCTTACCTTACCTTTCAGGCCATGAGTTCTTTGTTGGGAAGGCCATCAGTGCTCTCCTTTGAAAGCCCATTATTGTGTAACCAGACACAGAGATCTCTTTAGGAATGCTCTTGCCTAGATGGTCCATTTTTACAACTCTCCCTCTACTGGTAAATCTTTGTTCTTTACAGTGGCTTCCTTTTCCATACTTGGGAATTTGTCGGTTAAGATCCAGAAGATAGTGGACTGATTGTCCTGACCCTATAAGGAGCTCTAACTGAGCTCAATAAGGAGCTAGATCAGTAGGATGGAACCTGGAAATCTGAGTGAGATTAACAATCTCATCATCAACTCTTTTTACTTCCTCTTTGCAGGACCCAATGGACTGGCTCACAGGACTACTGTGGCCTCTGCAAGGGTGGTCAAAACAACTTTTTAACTGGCAGACAGCATGTTATGGGTGAGCCAAATCTGTTGGCACCCAAACAGTACCCACCTGAGCAAAGAGAGTTTTGAGTGTTTACTTCCTCTCCTTCTCCCATCTTCTTCTCTCTCCTCAGGCCGAGTAGCCACTGTCAGGGGACTTTAAAGTGGGTATCTATGGTGACACAGCTTATAAGGTGCCACTCTCCCTCACTGAGTTTAAGAAGATTATGAAATAGCCTGTCTCTGTGGTGTCTTCAGGTTACTCTGTAAAGCCATCCTGAAAATCTCTACACTCTTTTCATTAAAGGCACATTCTGAAATACTTGCTGCATTCCAACCTGTCCATGGGCCCCAAAAAACTGCCTAGAGCTCATAAGAATCATTGGGTGCTATCATTCAGGTTCTGTGACAACTTTTGTTCCCATTATGAAAGAACCTTAAACGGTAAAAAAAATTGCTTCCATAGCTTTCTAGAGCCATCTGTTGTACCTCTATTTTGACTCATCTGAAGAGCTCTCCTAGAGCCAAAGGAAGGACTAGTGGCCCCCTCAGAACTGAAAAACTCATATAAATACGTTTCTTCAAGGCCCCAGATAAGGTGGTCTGAGCAGTAGTGTTAGAACAGTGTCTCTTCCATGGTGTCCACTACCCCATAAGGAGGCCTGTGAATGGCAGACCCTGGCTAAGAATACAGATCCATGGGGGAGTGCTTGGAATAAGCCTTTGTATTGACTAAAGTTGGGCCTGAAAGAGCTCACACAGCATTTTGCCTGGAATTGAGCCCTCATTATATACTCATATACATGTACATGTACAAATGCCATAAACATACATATATATATACACACACATATACACATATATAAATACATGCATGTGTACATATTGCTGCAAGCATACACATGTGAACATATACATATTAATGCACATGCATCAATGTATTTTAGAAATCATGAATTGTTACTGACACTTTAAATTCACCAAATCACTCAGGGCTCATTCCTGCACACCCCCATTGCATATATAAATGTCCTTTTTTCCACAGTGTGATTCTTGACCTTTCGGAACATCGCCATATCTATTTATTGGCTCAACCCTATAATGGTTCTGAAATTGTTTCAGAATTTCTTAGTTTATAACACTACAAAAAGAAAGCTACTAATGATTTCATGCTTTGCTTTCATTCCTTGCTCCTACCCTCACTTGTTCCTAAGAATGAGGGTTTATGCCAAAAACTGTATTCTTGAATCACTTTGATTAGTGTTTTATTTTCTTCTTGTAAATTCATATATTTAAAGTTTTTCTGCTCTTGTTCTCCCGTCTTTTCCTTGTTGATATAATTCATTTTTGTTATAAGGGGTCTGTGGTTTTCACCTAACTGCCAAAGGGGTCTGTGGAATAAAAAAAGGTTAAGAGCCCCTGTTCTAGATCTTACTCAAAGGTAAAAACTTTTCTGGTATCCTGAAGGTGGGTGCCATCAGGATATTCACAGAGCAGCATGGTACCACCAGGAGCTGGGATTCATTTTTATTTGTTTAGGGAAAGGGGCCAAGGCCTGGCAGGCATCTCTTCTGGAATGAGATCTCATGCACCTTCTCAGGTCAAGCCCAGGTATTTCACTTGAGTACTAGTTCCCTGACTTTTGTCTGTGTAAATGGCCTAGATATTGATGAACACTGCCTGTCAGGCTCCACATAGCCATGAAATCATTGTTGGGAGCCCATCAGTTACCCTCCTTTGTGTCTCTTTTGAGTAAAAAGACAGTGTTCTCTTTGGGAAGGCCCTTGCAGGATGGTCTGGGCAAGAATGCCCAATTACCATTATCATACTCTTGTCTGAGCTGGTCAGACTTTGCTATCTAGCAGTCATCATTTGTTCCAAGAACAGGAATTTTTCTTTAAAAATTTAGATTGTGTTGCAGACTTATTGACCTAATATTATGAAGAATTCTAATTGGGCTGGATAACCAGCAAGATGGGCAGGATGGGACCTAGAAATGTGGGCCTGGTTAACAGTCTTATCGCCTACTGTTCTCACTCCCTCATTATAGACCCAATGGACCTCCAGAATGCCTTAGAGTAAAATTATGGCTTCTGCGAAGGTGGTCCAAAATTTTTTTGTTTTGCCGATTTGCTTCGTATGTTACTTAAACTGTATTCTTTGCTGAGGCATTTGAAATTTTATTTATTGGAGAAGGTATAGGTTTACACAAAAATCATGCAGAAAACAGAGTTCCTTTATACCCACCTCCCACACAGTTTTTCCTATTAGCAATTTGCATTAGTGTGATAACTTTGTTACAATTGATGAAACAATATTATTATAATTATACTATTAACTATAGTCCATAGTTTACATTAAGATTCACTCTATTGTGCCCACCTAGATATTTTTTTAAATTTTAATCTAATAACATATTTACAACCTAAAATTTCCCCTTTTATACACATTGTTATATATAATTCAGTGGAGTTAATTACATTCACAATGTTTTGCTGCCACCAACACCTTCCATTACCATTGCTTTTCCATCACCCCAAGTAGAAATTCTATACCAATTAAGCATTAAATCCCCATTTCCTACCTCTATTCAAGCCTGTGGTAACCTGTACTCTCCTTTCTATGAATTTGCTGTTTCATTCCTTACTCTCAATTCTTTTGGGTATATACCAGAATTGAGTAATTCTATATTTAACTTTCTTAGGAACCACCAAACTCTTTCCCACAGCAGGTGCACCATTTTACATTCCCACTAACAATGAACAAGTGTTCCTATTTATCTGTGTGTCCTCCACCACTTATTTTCAATTAAAAAAAAAAATAGTAGCCATTGTAATGAGTGTGAACTGGTATTTCACTGTGGTTTTGATTTGCATTTCAATAATGGCTAGTGAGATTGAGCATCTTTTGAAGTGCCTATTGGCCATTGGTATTTTGTAGATCTTCTTTGGAGAAATGTCTGTTCAAGTATTTGCCCATTTTTAAATTAGTTGTTTGTCTTTTTGTTGTTGAATTTTAGGGTTTCTTTATATATTCTGGGTATTAAACCCTTATTGGATATGTGGTTTCCAAATATTTTTCCCTTTCTGTAGGTTGGCTTTTTACTTTCATGATGAAATCTTTTGAGGCACATGCGTTTTTAATTTTGATGAGGTCCCATTTATCTATTTTGTCTTTTGTTGCTCATGCTTTTGGTGTAAAGTCTAAAAAAACATTACCTAACCCAAGGTTTAAAGATGCTTCCCTATGTTTTCTTTTAGTAGTTTTATAGTTTTGGTTCTTATTTTAGTCTTTGATCCATTTTGAGTTAATTTTTTGTGTATGGTGTGAGGTAGGGGTCCGCCTTCATTCTCTTGCATATGGATATCCCGTTTTTACAGAAACATTTATTGAAGAGACTATTTGTCCCCATTGACTGGAATTGCCCCCTTTGTCGAAAATCAATTGACCATAGATGTGAGGGCTTATTTCTGAACTCTCAATTCAGTTCTATTGGTCTATATGTCCTTGTGCCAGTACAATACTGTTTTGATTACTGTTGCTTTGTAACAAGTTTTAAAATTGGAAAGTGTGAGCCCTCCAATTTTGTTCTTCTTTTTCAAGATGTTTTTAGCTATTCATTAAAACTTGCCATCTATATAAATTTGATGACTGGCTTTTCCATTTCTGCAAAGTGGGCATTAGAATTCTGATTGGAATTGCATTGAATCTGTATATCTCTTTGAGTAGAACTGGCATCTTAACAATGTTTAGCCTTCTGATCCATGGACACAAAATTTCCTTCCATCTATTTAGGTCTTCTTTGATTATTTCTTTTACCAATGATTTGTAGTTTTCCATGCTCAAGTCCTTTTCATCCTTGGGTAAATTTATTCCTAAATATTTGATTCTTTTAGTTGCTATTGTAAATGGACTTTTTTTTCTTGATTTATTCTTCATATTTTTCATTGCTAGTGTATATAATACTACTGATTTTTGCATTTTGATATTTTATCCTGCCATTTTGTTGAATTCATTTATTAGTCCTAGTACCTTTGTTTTTATATTTTCAGGGTTTTCTGTATACAGGTTCATTTCATCTGCAAATAAGAAAAGTTTCACCTCTTCCTTTCTAATATGCATGCCTTTTATTTCTTTCTCTTGTCTAATTGTTCTGGCTAGAACTTCCAGTATAATGTTTAATAAAAGTGGTGACAATGGACATCCTTGTCTTGTTCCTAACTTAAAGGGAAACTTTCAGTCTTTCAGCATGGAGTATGATGTTAACAGCAGGTTTTTCATACATATCCTTTATCATGGTGAGGAGGTCTCCTTCTATTTTTAGTTTTTAGAGTGATTTTATCAAGAAGGGGTGCTGGATTTTGTCAAATTCCTTTTCTGCATCAATTAAAATGATCAGTTTTCCCTTCCTTCTGTTAAATATGGTATATTACATGAATTGATTTTCTTATATTGAGCCATTCTTGTATACCTGGGATAAATCCCAATTGATCACGGTGTATAATTATTTTAATGTGCTGTTGGATTAGGTCTGCGTGTATATTGTTGAGGATTTTTACATCTGTTTTCATAAGGGATATTTGTCTGTAATTTTCTTTCTTATGTTATCTTTTTTGGTTCTGATATAGGGTGATGTTAGCCTGATAGAATGAGTTAGGAAGTATTCCCATCTCTTCTATATTTGGGAGGATTTTGCACTGAATTGGTGTTAATTCTTTTGGGAATATTTTGTAAACATTGCCAGTAAAACCATCTAGTCCTGGGCCTTTTTTTTTTTTTTAAGATTTATTTTTATTTTATTTATTTAATTCTCTCCCCTCAACCCCTCACTGTTTTCACTTGCTATCTGCTCTCTGTGTCTGTTGTGTGCTTTCTGTGTCTGCTCGTCTCCTTTTTAGGAGGCACTGGGAACCGAACCCAGGACCTCCCATGTTGTAAACAGGCACCCAATTGCTTGAGCCACCTCCATTCCCTGCTTGTTTTGTCTTTCATTGTGTTTCCTTGTTGTGTCTCCTTATTGCATCATCTTGTTGCATCATCTCGCGTCATCTTATTGTGTCAGCTCGCTGCACCAGCCGTCTTTCTCATCTTCTTTTAGGAGGCACTGGGAACCAAACCCTGGACCTCCCATGTGGTAGGCGGGCACCCAATTGCTTGAGCCACATCTGCTTCCCTTTGGAGGCTTTTTGTTATTGACTTAATCTCTTTTATTTTTATTGATTTGTTGAGATCGTCTTTAGTCAATTTAGGTAGTTTGTGTGTCTAGGAATTTGTCTATTTCTTCTAGTTGTCTAATTTGTTGGCATACAGCTATACATAGTATCCTCTTACTGTTCTTTTTACTGTGGGGTTAGTAGTAATGTCTCTCTTTTCATTTCTAGTTTTAGTTACTTGCATCCTCTCCTTTTTCTTTGTTAGTCTAAGTAGTTTTAAATTTTATTTTTTTGATCTTTTTAAAGAACCAACCTTTTATTTTGTTGATTCTCTCTGCTATTTTTATTCTCTATTTCATTTACCTCTGCTTTATTCTTTGTTATTTTATTCCTTCTGTTGTTTGGTTTGGATTTCATTTACTCTTCTTTTGTAGCTCCTCTAGTTGTGAGGTTAGGTCTCTGATTTGAGATCTTTATTCTTTTTTAATGTAATCACTTAGAGGTATAAATTTCCATCTTGCTTTTTTCCCTCATGCTTTTACTGTATACTATAAGTTCTTTTATTTCATGATTTGTGTTTTCATCTTCATTTGCTTTAAGATGTTTCCTAATTTCCTTTATCATTTCTTCTTTTTCCCAATGGTTGTTTAAGAGTGTGTTGTTTAATTTGTGCATATTTGTGAATTTTCCTATTCTTGCTCTGTATTGGTTTCTAGCTTCATTCCATTGTGGTCATAGAAGATACATTGTATGATTCAATATTTTTAAGAGGTTTTTGTGTGTGTGTGACCTAACAAATGTTCTATCCTGGAGAATGATCTATGTGCACTAGAGAAAATATATGGAGCTCTTGGGTGAAGTGTTCTAGTTGTATCTGTTAGGTCTAGGTGCTTTACCATTTCATTCAAGTCTTCTGTTTTCTAATTGATCTTTTGTCTAGATGTTCTATCCATTTTTGAAAGTGGTGTATTAAAACCTCCTACTGTCAATTTAGAGCTATTTCTCCCTTCAAATCTGTTGATATTTGCTTCAATTATTTTGGAGCTTTTCTCTTAGGTACATAATTGTTATGTCTTCTTGTCGAATTGACCCCCTTATCACTATATAATGACCTTCTTTGCCTCTTGTAACAGTTTTTGACTTAAGTCTATTTTATTTGATGTTACTATACCTACCCCATTTCTCTTTTGGTTTTCACTTGCATAGTGTATATTTTTTTCTATCCTTTCACTTTCAATCTACTTAGGTCTTGCATTTAATGTGAGTCTTTTGTAAACAGTATATGGTTGAGCCATTTTACGAAATCTTTGCCTTTTGACTGAAGAATTTATTCCATTTACATTTAAAGTAACTAAAAATTATGCAGTTCTTTCTTCTGCCATTTTGCTATTTTGTCCTTGTAAGTCCAATACCTTTTTTGACTCTCAATTTTTCCGTTAATGCATACTTCCATACTTATTTGCTTTTTTGTGTTATATCATTTTGAGTCCCTTCTTATTTCTTTCTAAATATATTTTTCATGTACTTTCTTTGTATGTGGGGTTAAAATTTAATAACCTCAAGCTATAGCAATCATATTTGATTAGGTACCCACTTATCTTCAATAGTACACACATACTCTGTTCCTATACCCCCACCCCCACCCCAACTTTTTTGTACTTGTGTTTTAGTTTGCTAAAAGCTGCTGAAAGCAATATATCAGAAATGAGTTGCCCTTTACAATGGAGATTTACTAGGCTGTAAGCTTATAGTTCTGAGGCCATAAAAATGTCCAAATCAAGGCATCATCAGGTGATGCTTTCTCTCTGAAGTTCAACACATGGAGGCACCTGCTGGTCTCTCCCTTCTTTTCCAGGTTTTGTTGCTTCAGCTTCTGGCTTCTTCTCTCTCTTGGGTTCCATTGATTTCAGCTCCTTGATCTCATGACTTTCTCTCTCTACTCCTCTGGCTTTTTCTCTGTAAGCTTCTGGGGGTTTCTCTCTGTGTCTCTTTCTGTAGTCATCCCATTTATAAAGGACTCCAGTAAAAGGATTAAGATCCACCGTGGATCATGCCTTATTGAAGTAACCTAATCAAAAGGTCTCGCCTACAATAAGTTCACACCCACATTAATGGATTAGCTCTAAGGATGTGATTTTCTGCGATCTATCCAGCTTCAAACTGTCACACTTATTACTTTATCATTACTTTTTATGCATTTTCTATTTTGAACCCATAATAAATAAGAAGTAGAATTACATACCAAAAAATACAATAATACTGACATTTATAGTTATCCTTATGATTATCTTTACCAGAGTTCTTTATGATGTTTTGATCCATTGTCTATTGTCTTTTTCTTTCAGTCTGAAGAATTGTCTTTAGCATTGCTTGTAAGGCAGATCTAGTGGTAATAAACTCCCTCAGCTTTTATATGAGAATGTCTTAATCTCTCCCTCATTTTTGAAAGAAAATCTTGCTGGATATGAAATTCTTGGTTGTCATTTTTTTCTTTTAGCGCTTTAAATATTTTGAAACTGTGCTTCTTGCCTCTGTGATTTCTGATGAGAATTTGGCACTTTATCTTATTAGAATTTCCTTGTACATAACTTGTTGTTTTTCTCTTGCAGTTTTCAGTATTCTCTCCTTGTCCTTGGCATTGGACAATTTTATTACTATGTGTCTGTATGTAGTTCTCTTTGAACTCATTCTTCTCGGCATCTTGAATGTGCATATTCATGTCTTTCATTAAGTTTGGGAAGTTTTCTCCCATTATTTCTTTGAATATTCTTTTGCCCCTTTCTCACTCTTCCTCTTCTTGGGCTCTTGTAATATATATTTTGGTATGCACGATGTTTTCCCACAGGTCTCTTAGGGTATGCTTGTTCTATTCTTTTCCCTTTGTGCTCCTGTAGCCATTGGGCAATTTGATGTAATTATGAATTCCAGAAATATAATTGGATCATGCTTATAAACTGGTCTGCTAATCTGGGCATGATTAAGTTACGATTAGGGCGTAGAGCTGCACAACTTGGTGGGTGGAGGAATCAAATATAAAAGGCAAGGCAAAAGACAGAGGGAGCAGTTTTTGATGTTGGAGTTTTGATGTTGGAGAGAAGGCCCCAGGAGAAGAGAAGTGAGACGTTCACCTGATAGTCTACAGCTGACCTTGTGGAGGAAACAGAGGAGCTAAGCCCAGAGAGAAATGCAGCCCCAGCAAGAGAGGAACCCAAGAAGCCTGAACCCTGGCAAACGTCGGCAGCTGTCTTGCTCCAACACGTGGCAGTGGACTTTGGTGAGAGAAGAAACTTACACTTTATGGCCTGGTAACTGTGGACTTCTACCCCAAATAAATACCCTTTATAAAGGCCAACCCATTTCTGGTATTTCACATTAGCTTCCCTTTGGCTGACTAATACAGCTCCTTGGCCTGAATAATTTCAATTGTCTTGCCTGTGAGATCACTGATTCTTCCTTACATTACCTCCAATCTACTGTTGAAACCATCTAGGGAATTTTTCATTTGTAATGTGTTCTTTAAGTCCAGTATTTCTGTTTGGTTCTTATAGAGAATCTCATTCATTGTTTTCCTTATAGCCTTTAATTCTTTCTCTGTGTTTTCCTTTGTCTCCTTGAGCATATTGATGATGATTTTTTAAAAATCTCTGTCTGGTTGAGTTCTTTTCATTGATGATGTTTCTAGATTTTTACCTTATTTCTTTGGATGGGTCATGATTCCTGTTTCTTTGTCTTGTAATCCTTTGTTGCACATTTTATATTTTAGTATTTTAAAGTGTTAACTCTGGGATTTAGGGCCTCAGCTGTCTATTCCTTAAGTTTGTATTCAGCTAGTGATTTGATACAGATTTTCTTGAATGCCAGGAGCTAATCATAATGAACAAGCCAAAGCATAAAGCATCTCTCAGGCTTTTTGCAAATTAGCTCTAATCGAGCTGGTGGTCTCCTTCAGAGCTTAGTCTTCCTATTTGAAATTGACTTCCACCTCTGTTAGTCAGTCTCTTGAATGCAGGTAACCCTTTGCCCCAGTTCAATTCAACTTGATTATTTTTCACACTATTCCAGTTGTCAGCAAGTCACTTCTCTGCCCTCAGGTCAAACTCGGGGAGAGAAAACCTGAGAAACCTGAGAAAACTTCCCTGGCTCAGTCTCTCAGACTTCTACTTGATAGATTGGCATGACATATATGCTCCCCAGTATACACACAGGGACCACTCTACTCCCTCTGAAACAGGTCCAAGGACACACAATGGGAGTCAAGCTGACTCCACTCTGTGTTGTGGAGGGAGGGGGGGCGGTCAGCAAGGGTGCCAGGAACTTCTTCTATGGTTTTTGAAGCTGTGTTTTCTTGATTCAACACTTTCCAAGTTAAGGAACCCCTGTTTTCCATAGTTCTGAGGAAGGTTACCCTCCTTAAGATTCCTCTGCTGCCTTTGCCCAAGGTGGGTTGGAACAGAGATCACTCTCAGAGCTGACACTAGTGATGTGAAGTAGCTGATCAAAAGTAGTGAGCAAAAGTAACTTGAGCTCCAGATCCCATTGCTGCCAACTGGGAGGCTGGGGGAAAGGAGATGGTAGCCACTGCAGGTAGGGTGAAACTCACGGGTATGTATTACAATTTACCAGTCCATTCTTCCTGTTCCATCCTGGATGTGGCACAAATAGCCGATTCAGATAGTTCCTGCTAGTTCAATAGTCATTTTACTGGAGGGACTGATTTTTAGAGCTCCTACTCCACTGTCTTCCCATAATCCTTTCCCTCCATGTTTTTTTAAATACAACATTATCTCCAGAAAACACCTCCATGTCAGTTTATAGGGATCATTTTCATTCCTCTGTACCATTGCTTGTACCACATTATGTACCATGGTTTAAACTATTTTCCTTAGCTTATACAACCAATCTCCTATGTTTTAACATTTAGGCAGTAATGAATACCTTGCAATGACAAATGATGCTTTATTGAATAAACTTGTGCATAACCATTTTCATTATTTGACCTACAAATATGTATTAACATTCAGAATAAATAAACTAATAAAACTACATAACAATATGAAATGTATTTGATGCATAGGAATATTTATGAAATAATGATTCAGCTTTAAAACACACCCATTGCAACTGTTCTCACAATGTTCTTTTAAGATCAAATGGTAATGATGAAGAAATTGCTGCAGCCTTACTCTTTCCTCCATTAGCAGAAACCCACAGCTTTAGAAAAATAACAGTTCCCCTCCCAGTCTGCTGAGCCCTGCTCCTCCCCTTCAGCAGAGACCCACAGCTTTAGGAGAGACAATAACTCCTCTGTTCCTCTCCTCCCCTTCATCTAGAGCCCTCTGCATTAGGAAGATAGGCTAAACTCGTGCTTCTGCTTCTGTAAACCCTGCCTGCCCACTTGCTTCAAGAATTTGCCCCTTGCTTCAAGAATTTTCCTGGTTGCCCAGCAACTCACTAGCCAATGAACAAAAAGCATGCAAGTTCCTATATAAACCCATAAAAGCCAAAGCTCAGGGCTCAAACTTTGGGGACTAGATTCTCCTCTGAGCCCGCGCATAATAAAACTTTGTTCCTCCGTCTCTCCGAGTGCTGCTCAGGTTTCTCATCATCCAAGTTTTATCTTCTGCAACATTTGGTTCCCTGACTGGGAAACCCAGCCACGTAGGCCCGTTATGCCTCCGGCTTGGGACTGGCGAGTGCAACTAGCTGCAATATCTGAGTGAACGATATAGGTGCCACCCGTCCTCTTGACAGGACCTCCTTCTGAGGTGGTCCCCACGGGTCAGGTCCCCACACCCCAGCCTGACTCAGTGGAGAGGCAGACTGAACAGTGCGAGAAGACTCCAGAAAGGTAAAACCTGGGTGCCAAGTCCTCAGTCAGGCACGTCTCCAGAAGGAAGGGGAGACTGATCGCCTCCCAAGATCTTGAGTATCAAGATCTCAGGATAGGGCAGACCCTGCAGGAGGGACTGCATAACCTCTGAACGATTGTGTGTGAATGAGGACAGCAGAGGCTTGCCTCTGTCGTACCAGTGTGTGGCTCCACAGCTCACACTACAGAGTCCGAGTGGAGTGGGCCCTAACCTGTTTTCCGTGGCTACATCATACGGCATAACGGCCAACCTGAACTCTACCAGGGCACCTTAACTAAAACGAGCTTAAGTTCTTGCGAGAAACGCGGACAGGTGGGCATCTGAGTGGCCTCGAAAAAGGCAACCCTTTCCTTTGTCTGTCTTGCACCACTGACTCAGGGTATGGGCTCATCACAGTCAAAACCTACTGTCTTAAACTGCATGCTCAAGAATTTTAAAATGGGCTTTTCCAGAAAGTATAGTGTCTGGATGAACCCCGGCACCCTCCGAACATTTTGTAAATTAGAGTGGCCCACTTTTGGCATTGACTGGCCCTCAGAAGGGACCCTGGATGTAGTCAGGGTCGGCACAGTGTGGCTTGTAGTCACAGGAACTCCTGGCCACCCTGATCAGTTTCCCTACATTTATTCTTGGTTAGAAATAGCCCAGACTCTGCCCCTTGGGTTCGAATTTGCATTGAAAAAAAGGGACAAAGCAAGGTCTTCGTTGCACAAGGAACAAGGCCCTGGAAGCCAGTCATTCATCAGGGATCCTCAGAAAAAGACCCACCACCCCCGCCATACACTCTGGCCACTCTAGCCTCCCTACTGCAGCAGCCTTGGAAAATCCTGACCCCACCAGACGAGGAGGGCCACCTCAAAAAAGGGGAACAAGCACCAAAAGGGTGCCCCTGGCCAGAGACCAATGTGCCTATTGCAAAAAAAAGTGAACACTGGAAAAACGGGTGCCCCCCCAAAAAAATCAGGCACATGGAGGGAACATCCCTAAAGAGAAATACTGACCTGAGCCCCAGGACCATCTGATCGGGATAGTGGGACTCGACTCCAAATAAAGGTGACCAGGCTCACTGGAACTTCGCCCCCACGAGCCCATGGTCAAACTACAAGTTGGGGGCCAGTAAATGACTTTCATGGTAAACACTGGCACTAAATATTCTGCGGTCACAACTCCCATCACCCCCTTTAGTGGAAAAACCACTAACATCATAGGAGCAATTGGAGACCAGTCAAGCCAATGGCCTTTTTGCCAGTCGAGAACTTGTCAGCTTGGTGGCCACGAAGTGACTCATGAATTTCTGTACCTGCCTGAATGTCTGGTTCCCCTACTTGGTAGGGACCTCTTAACCAAACTGGGAGCTCAGATTACCTTCAAACCTGAGGGGCCAGCAAGTTTAAATCTCGGGACCAGCCTCACTCTCCTTGTCACCATACCCCGAAGCAAAAAATGGAAACTTCGTGCAAAACAAAATTCAAATGCAAATCTGAAAAAACTGCCGAAACTTTTCCCCCAGATTTGGGCAGAAAAAAAACCCACCAGGAATGGCATGGAACCATGCTCCCATCATCATTGACCTGAAGCCTGGAGCCATATCAGTCTAGCAGAGGCAGTATCTGATTCCCTTCAAAACACAATTGGGCATAGTCAAGCACATAGATCGCCTAAAACAAATGAGAATCTTGATCAAGTGCCAGTCACCCTGGAATACCCCATTAATACCAGTAAAAAAGACAGGGGCCAGGATATCGACCAGTTGAGGATCTATGAGCCATCAACAACGCCACTCTCACCTTACATCAGGTTGTTCCCAACCTGTACCCTTTGCTAGGACAGCTGCCACCTGAAGCCACATCGTTCACTTGCTTGAACCTGAAAGATGACTTCTTCTACCGTGGCTGCCCCCCCCACCCCCGAGCCAGCCTCTGTTTGCCTTTGAGTGAGAAGATCCAAGAACCCAGCAAAAAACTCAGCTAACCTGGACTCAGCTCCTGCAAGGCTTCAAAAATTCCCCTTCCCTTTTCTGGGAAGTCTTGTCAGCAGATCTGGCCACCAACCCCTGGGAAGACTGTAAGTGTGCCCTCTTGCAATACATAAATGACCTCCTACTTGCCAGTGAGATTGAAAAAGACTGCTGAAAAGGGACCCAGACTCTCCTACAACTTCTAACACAGACTGGGTACAAAGTGTCTTGGAGAAAGGCCCAGATCTGTAAACAACAGGTCAAGTACCTGGGGTTCAGCATCACACAAGGGCACCAGACACTCGGACCAGAATGAAAAAAAGTAGTCTGCACCATCCCTACCCCCACCACACACACACAAAACAAACTTCGTGAGTTCCTCAGGGCTGCAGGATTCTGTCACATCTAGATTCCCAGGTTTGCAGCCATGGCCAAACCTCTTTACAAACTTCTGACAGGCCCAGAAAAAGAGTCCCTTGTCTGGGGAAAAGCTCAACAGATGGCCTTTCAAAACATCAAAAAACAACTCGGCCGAGCCCCTACTTTGGGGCTCCCAAATGTAATTCACAGCTTCAACCTGTTCATGCATAAAAAAAACAAGGTAGCTTTGGGAGTCCTCACCCAAACAGTCAGCCCCTGGCAAAGGCCCATTGCCTACCTCTCCAAGCAACTGGCCCCTGTAGCTGTTGGGTGGCCGCCCTGTCTAAAAGCTCTAGTGACAACCAGACCCCCGAAGAAACTTAGCTGCTCCAGGATAACCAGATTTTCATCCCGAAAGGAGCCACTCATGCCCTCATCCAGCAATACCAACTCACCCACCTAGGGAAAACTGTGCTAAAAGCCTTACTAGAAAAATACTGCTATGTAGCCCAACTAGCTTCCCTCTGTGCCAGCATCAACAGCCAGTGCCAAGTTTGTGCCAAAAACAACCCTCTGCAGGGCCCCCGAGCTCCGGCTGGCAGTCAGCACACAGGACAGCCCCTTTTAAAAATCTCACAGTAAACTTCACAGAAGTGAAACCAAGTCGGGGATACAAATATCTGTTAGTAATGATGCACCTTTTCAGGCTGGGTCAAAGCTTTCCCCACTCGCACCAAAAAAGCAAAAAGTAACTAAAGCTTTACTCAGGGAAATCATTCCCTGACACGGACTGCCTCTGTCCATTGAAAGCGACAATGGCCCAGCCTTCCTGGCTGCCGTAGTCCAAGAACTGGCAAAAATGTTAGGGATCAAGTAAAAACTCCATATCGCTTATAGGCCTCAAAGTTAAGAAAAAGTTAAACGCATGAGTCGAACCCTTAAAGCCACCCTAGCCTAATTCTGCCAAACAACTGGTCTTCCCTGGGTAAACTTACTTCCCCTAATCCTTCTCTGAGTTAGGTGCACCCCAGAACCTACGGGCTCTTCACCCTTTGAAATTCTATTTAGATGACCAGCCCCAATTATCCAGGACTTTAGAAAAAATCTCAAGCTCCTGGGGGAGGCTAGCCAAGATTCCACCCTCCAACAGCTGGAGAAAACTCTAGCCCAAATACATAAAACTGTCTTGTCCTAAAACTTCATCCCACTGGGATACCCAGTGCACCCCCACCGGCCAGGGGACCTAGTCTGGGTCAAAGACTGAAAAAAAAAATCCCTTCAGCCCTCCTGGACAAATCCACATACTGTAATCCTTGTAACTCCCACTGCTCTTAAAGTTGCAGGCATCGTACCTTGGATCTACCATTCCAGGGGAAAGAGAGCACACCCTGACAAAGAACAAAACAGCTGGACAGCCCAACCCATACCCAACCACCCCTTAAAAGTTCAAGTCACCCAGAACCGCCCCTGAACATCATCCTTATCTAACGCCTGCTGAATGGACCCCTGCTCTGGGGGTTTCTAATCCTGGAACGACTGCTCGCCCTGCTGCTCGGAATTGGACTGGCTGCTGTCGCTTCTACATACTAAGCAATAGTAAATAAAGCCTCAATCGCAGTAACATACTTGTGCCTTGTAAGATGTTTCTGTGCCTTAAGTTGCTTTTCCTATTCCACCTCAGGGCTGGCGCCAGTTCTCAGCCCTGCTCCAGTTGTTACAAATCCCCTCCCCTCTCAGCAGCAAATAAGTTAAAACAGCTCGCAGGAAAGTACCAACCCTCCTCTTCCTTTATCTACCATACCTATATGCCGGCAAAATGTTATAGGTTATTGAAGCCTCAGTTTATTAAAAAAGAAAAAAGACAAGTTCTGGATGGCCAGACTAAAATTTGGGGGTAGCTGCAAAACTTACAGCATACCAGGTCAGTTGTTGGACTTATTATATGCATGCAGGCATGTCAGATGAAGTGGGAGTACACAATATAGCCCAGAAGAATATCCGGACCAGCCTCATCCAGCTATCTGAGGGCCCCAAGTATAAGTGAACAAATTTAACAGGACTTTATCAGCTCACTCAATTCACAGCCCCCATTCAACAACAGGTGAGGCGGTTGATTAACACTACCTATGCTCTCCTCTACAACATCAGCCCCGGGACCAACTACTATTGGTTGTGTCTGTCCCTCAGAAAAAAAACCTTCTCGGGTACCCCGGCCCCTCCTGATTGGCCTCATAGGGACAGGAGGGCCACGGAAATAAAAACAGGGCTAGGAGGACTGGACTCCTCTGTTGGATTCTACTATAAGCTTTCCCAAGAACTGAATAAAGACATAGAGCAAGTGGCAGATTCTTTGGTTTCTCTCCAGAACCAGATCAACTCACTAGCTAGAGTAGCCCAACAAAATAGGAGAACCCTTAACTTACCTCTGCCAAAACTCCTGCAAGGGCGGGAAGTTCTGCCGCTCTTAGAGCTTGCTAGTAAGTGCCACCGCTCCCTGGAAGGGGGTCCCAACTTCTCCATGTTAGCAGATGATGCCCCATAAAAAATTATAAGGACATCAAAGGGGGGAATGATGAAGAAATTGCTGCAGCCTTACTCCTCCCCCCAACAGCAGAAACCCACAGCTTTAGGAAAATAAGTTCCCCTCACGCTCTGCTGAGCCTTGCTCCTCCCCCTCAGCAGAGACCCACAGCTTTAAGAGAGACAATAACTCCTCTGTTCCTCTCCTCCCCTTCAACTAGAGCCCTCTGCTTTAAGAAGATAAGCTAAACTCGCGCTTCTGCTTCTGTAAACCCTGCTTACCCGCTTGTTTCAAGAATTTGCCCGCTTGCTTCAAGAATTTGCCCCATTTCCCAGCAACTCACTAGCCAATGAACAAAAAGCATGCAAGTTCCTATATAAACCCATAAAAGCCAAAGCTCAGGGCTCAAACTTTGGGGACTAGATTCTCCTCTGAGCTCATGCGTAATAAAACTTTGTTCCTCTGCCTCTCTGAGTGCCACTTAGATTTCTCGTCATCCAGGTTTTGTCTGCCACAACAGTAATTTACTTATAATTTTGTAGCAATGAGAGAAAATGACTATGCACTAGTTATAACTTTGAAATCTAGAGATTTCATAATAAATCTGGTTTTCTATGTATCTCTTTATGTAGGTCCTTATGAAGAATCAGGTGAAAACCTCATGATTGAGTGTGAAGATTCATTATCAAAAACCCAAATACAGAAAAAGATAGGAAAAACTTCCAGTGGGGGAAGACTCAGCAGTAAGTATAATAATTATAGATATCTTTAAATTTATTAAAATAAGCTCAACAGAAGAACTTTTATCTTGTGTTCATGAATATGTACTTTCACATGCATTTTATAGATATTATAAGTTAACTAGAGGAAAAAAAGCTGAAACATTGATATCTTTTAGATGGGATTTCCATTCTTAAGACTATTTCATGTATATGTTTTATGTGCTCAGAATTCACCCAAGCCCAATAACAGTACAATAATTGTCTCTTAAAGGGTGTTTCTTGCAACTAACTCCATGCACTGATGAGTTCAAAATGCCAATGGACACCTCTGGTGTGTGGTGGTCTCCTTGTGGTATAGGCCACAATCAACAAACTGAGCAGTAGCTAAGACTGTAACTTAGGTGGTAAAGGTGGATCAGTGGGGCCCATGGAAAGTGTGGCCCTCCTGGATCATAGCAGGTCCTCTAGGGCATCCTGTTGCTTAGGGTATCACTCAAAGGTGGCATCCTTTCTGATAGCCTCATGGTTGAGTGTCATCAAGATATTTACTTAGGGAATGTGAGATATAAATAGCAGAATGGTCCCACCAAGTGCTGGGACTTCTTTTTATTTGCTGGGACAAGGGTGCCAGAAGCTTGGCTGCCATCTTTTCTGGAATGAAGTTTTGTTCTGCTCCCTCAAATCATGCACCGGGATTTCACTTGGGTGTTATATCTTTGTACGTTATGAGTACAAAATGTGGGTCACGAGGGTATCAAGACTTGATTGGTTGGTTCCCTTGCTAGGGCCCATCAGGAGGATGTCCTCAACATAGTGGAGAGATAGCACCCCTCTGGGGACAGGGCTTTTTCACATCACAGTTTACCCATTGATGACAGTCCGTAAGGAGATATAGTCAGTCTTGTGGAAAGATATTAGAGGTATAGGATAGCCCCTTCCACATAAAGCCAAATTGATCTTGATCATCAGGCAGGGGCAGGGAACAATGCTAAAGAGGGCATTTGAAATGTAATTGGTGCACACAGCCTTCCCTCAGCTTGGGCCTCTGTGACAGTCACAATATCATGAACTACCAGTGCCAAGGGAGAAATATGGGTTGAGCTGCCCATAAACAATGGTTAGTCTTATGGCTCCTGAGACTTTGTACATAAGCCTCTGATGCTGGTGCCAGGGTTTGTGGGGATCACAGTCTTCTGTGCACTAGATCCTAAAAGCCTAAAAAGTGCACTTCTCCCCCACCTCACATTGAAATCTGACCTTGATATAGAATCTCCAATACCCCTGGTGACAGAGGGACTTTAGCCATGAGTTCCTTTTGGGGTCTCCTTTGAGACCCATTATCAGATAAGGAGGTATGGAGATCTTTCCAGGAATGCCCTTGCCTGATTCTTCCAGGCTAGGGCCTTTGATTACGATTTTTAATTCTTTTTTGTTGGTCAACTTTGCTATCTTGGCAGAACTCATTTTTACTATGCCTGATGTTTGTCAATTAGCATCTGGATTGTGAATCTGACCTATTGGCCTGATTTTATATGGAGATTTAATTGAACTCGATAACCAGCAGCAGCAGCTGGAAGGAATCTAGAAATCTGAGCCTGATTAACAATTTCAACATTTACTGTTCTCATTCACTCATTGTAGACCCAAGGGACTATCAGCATGACTCACAGTTCTGCTGTAGCCTCTGCAAGAGTGGTCCAAATAAGCTTTAAAGTGGGAGACACAAAGTAAAGTCAAAACTGTAGGCAATCTGATAGTACCCAGCTTATGAAGGAGAGTCTCTCATCCTCCCACCTTCTTTCCTTTCCTCAGGCACAGTGGCCACTGTCAGGGCACTTTCAAGAGAGGTCTGTGGTGATGTTTCCAACAAGTGTCTCTTCCCTTCACGGAGTTTAATAAGATTACATGCTTCATTGTGGAGGCGAACTAAACTATCTTTAAGGTCTCTTCAGTTTACTTTTTTTCCATTAAAGGCACAGATCTCAAGAACTTGCTGGATTCCAGCCTGTCCTTGTGCCCCAGGAAACTGCTTAGAATTAGGAATAGACATTGGATGCAACTTAACTTGCAGGTTCTCTGGAAACTTGTTTCCATTATGGGAGGATGGTAAACAGTAGTAAGAAATTGCTTCCCTAGCTTCTTAGAGCCCCTTTGTTTGGTGAAATATTTTTATTCACAAGGTGATCTTGGCCATGGAGTTGGGGATGAAAGAGTAGGACAAGTGTATTCTCTCAGAAATAAGAAGCTCATGTAAACAATTCACTGGTTCTTTCCATGAGCATCCCTCAGTGGCTGCTATCACTTTCCATATCAGTTGGCATGGGTGACCAGTGGGACCCTCAAACTCTTGCAAATGGATCCCAGGGGTCTTCAGGGTTTTGCTTGCTATGTCAAATTGTTAGAAATCTGCCAAATTTTGAGTTGATCAATTAAGACAACTAGCCAAATTGAAAGCAATAATTACATCTTTATTAACTTACTGCATTATAAGCAAGAGACTAATTTTTAAAGGCCCTAGATCCCCTTGTGTTTCATTTTTTTTTTCCTACAGAAAATCAGCAGGCATGAGCCAGATGTATTTAGCTCAGATCTGCCTAGGTTACCCTAACAAAAGACTCCTGCAATTTTTTGACCTGGGGTAGTTGGAAAATTATTGAATTCTAAGTCAGAGTTAACAAATGTGTCTTCAAGGTCCCTGATAAGATGGTCTCAGTAGAGGTGTCTGAACAATGTCTCAGTGGAAGCCTCTACTCTTCTCATAAGGAGACCCATAGGCTTGTAGTATAGCTGTACTGGGGTGGGGTTACTGTGGTTCAGTCTTTAAGTGTAACTCCCTCCAGAGACTGCATGTACTGGCTGTGCACCAAGTCCGGTGGAAAGGGCAGCTTCCCCCATGAGGAATGCCAAGTAAAGTTTCTGTAGTCACCTATGGTTGGGGATGAAACATCCAAATAGGATGTTGGCCTGAAATGGACCCCTCATTATATACACATAGGCATTCACACACACATATATGTATATATATTTGTATACATATATACTTAAAGGCATATACATGTGCACCTATGCATACATATGCATATGCACAGACATAGTTTACAATCTATGATTTTCACAACACCATCAGTTCCAGTCCAACCCCTCAGCGCTTGTTCCTGTCTGCCTCCAATTCTAATGTGCATGTCATTTCTTCCACAGTGTGACTCCTTCTAAAATTATTTCAGAATTACTTAGCTCATATCACTACAAAGGACAAACTAGCAGAAAGATTTCATGATTTATTTACTATCTCCCAACCCTCTTGCCCAAAACTGAAGTTATATGTCAAATACCGTATTCATGAGTTACTTGTATTACTGATTTTGTCCTTCTATAAATTCATTGGTTCACATTTACTTTCAGCTTTAGTTTTCCTTTCTAATCCTTACTGATTTAATTTTGTTTTTGTTAAAACATATTTAAGAAGGTATATTTAGAGAAGAATCATTCCTTTCCCTATCAGTTCCTCTGCAGTCACCAGTAAACCCCCACCCCCATTTTTTTAGGTAACCAACTACATTATGGTTTATATTTATTGTAAAGTTAAGTATCTCTCCATTCCTCTTTCTGTGTATTTTTAAAATTCCCCCTCTTTCATATTGAAAAAGTGTTCTACTGGATATCCTATTTTAAGTTTCTTTTTCTTTTTCACTAAACCTTATCTTCTAGAAAGCTCTTCATATCAGTTTATAAAGATCTTTTTCATTTCTTTCTTTTTTTTTCTCAGTTGATTTTATTTTATTTTTTTTCCTTTTTTTTTTATTGTGGGTAAAAATAAAATTTTTCACAATACATACCAATATTTGTAAAATGATATATAAATATATATGCATATATATGTATTTGCTTACATAAATGTTATTTTTATGTATATATATATATATTTTTTTAAATGTGCTTAGATTACCTAAATATTACACAGAAATTACAGGGATTCCCATCTTCCCCACCTCCCACACCTCCCACAACATCCCACACAAACATCCTTCATCACTGTGGCTCATCACCCTTAATGGATATACACATCCTGGGGCCTTGCCACCAAGCATAGACCACAGTTCACATGGTAGACCACATTCTCTCCCAAACAGTTCTGAATGGTATATGCTGATTTAAAATGGTCTACATCCGTAGCCACAACTGCACTCAGGACAACCCTCAAGTCCCGAAAAAGCCCCTGTATTTTCAACTGCACTTCCCTTCCCTGCCCCGAAAATGCCCAGTGGCCACCAGCTCCACCTCACTGTGCCAGCTGTGCCTGGAATCTTGGTGGAGCTGCAACTCCTACCCTACAGCTCAATGGACTCATCCAAGTCACCTGGTGAGGAGACGACGATGGGTAACGGCCATCCAGGCAATGGAGAGGGCCTGCAGCTGCAGACAGGATAATCCCACCCACCATATCTATGGGATATAAGCCCTCTATCACTTGGAGGTGGAGCAGACATCACCATCCCAGTCCCCTCAGGATGGGGGAAGAACTATGGACTAGAGTTGACTTAATGGTATTCTGTTGTACACATATTGTGATTCTAGCAATGGAAGAAATTATAACAGTGAGGTGGAGCCGGTGGCCACTTTTTCATTTCTTTACAGCTGTAAGTATATGTTTTAGTTTGCTTTGCTGCTGAAAGCAGACCCATACAATGCGTGGGCTTCAACAACAGGAATTTATTAGCTTATGAGCTTACAGTTTTGAAAGTGTAAAAATGTCCAAATCTAGGCATTATCAATATGATACTTTCTTCCTGAAGACCAGCTGCTGGTGATCCTGGACTCCTCTGTCACACGGCAAGGCACGTGCGTCATCTGCTGGTCTCTCCCTTCTCTTCTGGGTTTTGTTGCTTTCAGCCTCTTGCGTCCATCACTTTCTCTTTTTGTCTGAATTTCGTTCTCTTATAAAGGACTCCAGTAAAAGGATAAAGACCCACCCTGAATGAAGTGGGTCACATCTTAACTTAAGATCCTTATCACCAAAAGATCCTACTTACAATGGGTCCACACCCACAGGAATGGATTAACTTTAAGAACATACTTTTCTGGGGTACATACAGCTTCAAACCATCACAGTACAGCAGATTCTAACACATTATATGCCATAATTAGTACTCTACCATAGTTTGTACTGTATTCCTTACTTTAGTCAACCAGTTTCTTATACTTGGTCAGGTGGCTTGAAATATTTTGCACATAATGTTGCAATAAAAACCCTTATTTTCATTGTTTGGTCTATGAATGTGTATTAAATTAAAGTATAAGTAACCTAAGAAAACTAGATACCAGTATAATATTTAATTGATCTACAGAATACACACAACCATTCAAATTTTTCTGACAGTGTTCATATGAGATCAAGCAATATGGTAATTTACTTAAAACTTTATAACAATGGAATAAAATGACGCTGTAAACTTGTAATAAATTACAAATCTAGGGATTTCACAATAGATCTGTGTTTATATGTAGTGGATTAAATTAATCTCTTATATAACTCTTGATGAAGTACTATATGAAAATCTCATGGTTGAGCATCAACATTCAGTGTTAAAAGCCCAAATGCAAGTAAAGAAACAGAGAATATCTAGATGGGTAAAACTCAATAGTATGTATAATATATATACATATTATTAAATTATTCATAGAATTTTTATTTTAGTTCATGAATATGTAGTAGAACATATTTTATATGAATTTACACATTGACCCAATAGTGTGAATACTCTCAGAATATTGGAGAACAAAAGAAAGTATTAATACCTTTGGTTGGTATTTCTGTTCATAATATATTTCAAGGCATGGGTCAGGTGGTCAGTATCTATCAAGTCCCAGTTAGGCCAATGAATGTGTCTTAAAGGGTGTGTACTTTTAAGCCAAATCTGGGAACTTAGGGTCCAAAATCCCAACTGGTGTTTCTGGTCTGAAGTTGTGTCCTTCTGCTATAGGCTCCAGTCAGGGAACTGAGGGGATGCTGAGACCTGCAACTCAAATGGCAAATGTGGATCAGTGGGTCCAAGGGAAAAGCAACCTTGATGGCCAATTGAACACTTGTGTAAAATAACTTGTACCTTCTTTGTATTAATGGCCCAGCCATGTTGCCCTATGTGTGTCACAGCACATCCAGTCCACGTTGGGTGGGTACACTTCTGAGCCCACAGGAAAGATGTTATCCATATAGTGGAAAGCTAGAGCTCTTTCTGGGAATGGGACTTTTTCCAGGTTACAGCTTACTAATTGATGTCAGTTGGTGAATTTAGATAGCCTTATGGAAGGACATTAAAGGTGGTTGATAATCCATTCCACACAAAGGCAAAGATCTCAATCATCTGGATGGGGAGGTATGCTGAATAAGGCATTTGTAATAACAGTTGATAAAAAGAGGGGAAAGACTAGGTGTGGAAAGTACTGAGTAACTGAGTCAATGTGGAGAAAAGTGTTGCCCCAGTTTTCTAGGGCTGGCTGTAACAAGGTGTAGCAGTTTGGCACTTTGATATAGTTATGAATTCCAAAAATAGATATTGGATAATCCTTGTAAACTGGTCTGTTCATCTGGGCATGATTAAGTTATGATTAGGGCTTTGATTGGGCCCAGTAGGGCATTGAGCCCCGCCCTTTGGTGGGTGGGAAATCAAAGATAAAAGACATGGCAAAGGACAGAGTTGGAGGTTTTGATGTTGGAGTTCTGATGTGGAGTTTTAGTGCTAGAGCCCAAGGAAGTAAGCACACAGAGGAGCTTGGTCGTGAGGAAGGAGAGAAGGCCCGGAAAAGAGATGAGCCATTCACCTGACAGTTCACAGCTGGCCTTGTGGAGAGAGGCAAAGCTTAGAGAGCCTCATAGTCTACAGCTGACCTTGTGGAGGAAACAGAGGAGCTGAGCCCGGAGAGAAACGCAGCCCCGGGAAGAGACGAACCCAGGAAGATGTCGGCAGCTGTCTTGCCCAACACGTGGCAACAGATTTTGGTGAGAGAAGTGACTTATGTTTTATGGCCTGGTAACTGTGGGCTTCTACCCCAAATAAATACCTTTATAAAAGCCAGCAGATTTCTGGTTGCATCAGCACCCCTTTGGCTGACTAATACTCAAGGTAACACAAAGTAGGTGACTTAAAACAACAGAAATTTATTGTCTCACAGTTCTGTCCAAAGTTCTGTCTCACAGAAGTCCAAAATCAAGGTGTTGGCAGGGCCATCACTCTCATAAACTGGTAAGAGAGATTGCTAGTATGCCTGTCATCAATTAGTAAGCAATACCCTGGAAAAAAACTTAGAGAGTCGTCTGAAGAGTGCTGCCGGTGTGTGTGTGTGTGTGTGTGTGTGTGTGTTAATCCTTGGCTGCAACTGCTTCCAAAGTCAGCAGTGCACTGGCTGTGTACCAAATCTAGTGTGGAAAGGGCAGCTTCTCCCAATGAGACATCCTAGGTAAGACTTTGTAATTACTTGTGGTCCTGAAAGATCACATATAGGATTTTGGTTTAAAAACAGACACCTCATTGTATACATATGCATGTATACAGTACACATATACATATATTCATGAACATACATCTCTACATACATATACGTGTGCACAAATACATGCATATGCACATGCATGGAAGTAGTTTAGAAAGCATGAGTTTTTACTGGCACCATCAATTCCATTCCCACCCCTCAGAGCTCACTCCTGCTTTCCTACATTTTCTATGTGTATGTCCTTTCTTCCATAGTGTGAATCCTTACCCTCAAGAACATCAACACATTTACTCATTTGCTGAATCCTATAATGCTTCTACAAATCATTTCAGAATTTCTTAGCTCATTCCACTACAAAACAGACCTACTAAAAAGATTTTAAGATTTGTTTACAGTCCTCACCCACACACAATGGTGTACCTAAGACTGAGGATATATGCCAATTACTTTATTAATAAATTACTTGGATTATTGCATTTTTCTTCCTTTCAAGAGGTTAATTTTTAGTATACATTCACTTTTAGTTTATCCTTTTTTATTTAACCTTATATTTAGAATATGTGTGTTAGTCAGGGTTCTCTAGGTGTGATGGTTAGGCTAATGTGTCAACTCGGCCAAGTAATTGTGTCCAGGTGTTTGTTCCAGCAAGCACTGGGCTAATTGTAATACAAGAGCATTTATAGGCTTCAATCACCAGTGAGTTTACTGCGTGGATGGCTGATTATATCTGTATCAATCAGGGAGATTACATTATCAATGGGTGGTGCTTTTATCCAATCAGTTGAATGACTTAAAAGTGGAAGTGATTTCAACATTCAGAGAGAATTTCCCAGCTCGTCATTGGACAGGCAACTTCTCCCAGAGACTCATCAACGACTTTTCACCGGGCTTTCATCGGAGCCACTGGTTTGCAGCCTGCCTGCAGGACCTGGACGTGAGAGACTCTTTTAAAATTTCATATTATTGATAGATATCTCCTGCTGATTCTGTTTCCCGAGAGAACCCTGACTAATACAGCTGGTACCGGGAGTGGTTCTTGAGGAACAGAGTCTTGAACATGGGATGTCTGAGGTGGCTCTCCACTCTAATTGGACTCAAGGGTACTAATGACTCCCTTTCCAATAATGAGGTTGCTAACAGTCCATGGCGTGAGCTGGCAATAGAGATACGCAAAATAGCATCATTGGATTCCCCTACTTCCACGCTTATAAGAAGCAAGGATCTGGGTGAGAGTGTTTTCAATACTTTAACAGAATTTTGTGGAGTAAAAAAATATAATGATGTTGGCTGGCTCCTCCTAGATACTCTGGATACAGTTACAAAAGAAAGGGATGAGCTGAAGTCTTCAAATTTGAAACTTAAATGCCGCATGAATGATATTAAAGTTTCTACATGTGCCTTGAAAGAAAATCTCGTCTCCTGTAGCCACAGACTTGAGATATCTGAGAATCAAACCCAGTCTCATTGTACGAGTAGCAGAATTACAGAGGAAACTAAAATCTCAACCTCGCAGGGTTTCTGCAATTAAAGTGAAGGCATTGATTGGAAAGGAGTGGAACCCCGAGGATTGGGACGGAGACATATGGGATGATGATAATATTGGTGGGGACATTGGAACCCTAAATTCTGCTGAGACTTTACCAGATAAACCTGTGATGGCCTGCCCTGTGGAGACCACACCTTCTCAACCTTGTATCATCCAGCCTCCAGCCTGCCCCAGGGAGTCTGGACTTCCTTCCAGCCCTGAGGTGGGTACAAGCCAAATGGAAGCCTGTACTGCCTAGCCTCTGGCCTGCCCCAGGGAGTCTGGACCTCCTCCCAGCCCTGAGGCAGGTACCAGCCTAACTCCAGCATGCACTGCCCAGCCTCCACCTTGCCCCAGAGAGTCTGTTCCTCCTCCCAGCCACGAGGCAGGTACCAACCAATCTCCAGCATGCATGGTCCAACTTCCAGTCTGCCCTGAGGAATCTGTCTTCCAACCCCTGCCTGAAGAGAATAATCCTGTCTCACCAGAAGAAAATGCAAAGGAATGCCCTCAGGTCAGTAGCCTGCAAGACATCTCTAATCCTTCTCCTTACCCAGACCCCCCACCCCTCTTGTCTTCGAGACCCATTACTAGATTAAAATCACAACAAGCCCCCAAAGGTGAAATACAAAGTGTGACCTATGAGGAAGTACGCAATACTCTGAAAGAACTGCATGAGTTTTCCAACTTATATAGATAGAAATCAGGGGAATATGTGTGGGAATGGATACTAAGGGTATGGGATAATGGTGGAAGGAATATAAAGTTGGATCAGGCTGAATTTATTGATATGGGCCCACTAAGCAGAAATTCTGGATTCAACGCTGTAGCTCGAGGAGTTAGAAAGGGCTCTAACAGTTTGTTTGGGTGGCTGACTGAAACATGGACCAAACTATGGCCTAGCATGTCTGATGTTGAGATGCCTGATTTGCCGTGGTATACAGTAGATGAGGGGATTCAAAAGCTTAGAGAGATTGGAATGCTAGAATGGATTTACCATTTGAGACCTGCCCACCCACCCCAGGAATGTCCAGAGGACACACCTTTAACCAGGACTGTGAGGAATAAATTTGTAAGACTAACTCCATCTTCTCTGAAGAGCTCTGTGGTTGCTCTTCTCTGCAGTCCAGATATTACTGTAGGGAGGGGGCTGTAATGGAATTGGAATCCTTAAATATTATGGGGATGATCGGATCAAGGCCCGGTAAAAGTCAAGTATTGGCAGTTAATCGCCAAAGCCAAGGTAGGCGTGGCTACCGCAATGAAAGACAGATTCAAAACAGCACACAGAATAGTCTGAGTCGCATGGAGTTATGGCGTTGGTTAATAGATCATGGGGTACCCAGAAGTGAAATACATGGGCAGTCTACTAAATTTCTTCTGGATCTGTATAAGCAGAAGAGTTCTAGGTCAAGTGAACAAAATCCTAACTAATTACAGATGCAGAGAATCACGGCCCCTTAATCAGTTCCCAGACTTGAGACAGTTTACAGACCCAGAGCCCCTTGAATGAGGGGAAGGCCAGGTCCCCTTGGGGAAGGATCCTGTTAAACTGCCAAAAATTTATACAGTTAATCTTCCTTCCACATTTCCCCAGGGAGACCTACAGCCTTTTGCCAGAGTAACTGCATTGGGGAAAAGGAAATGATCAGACATTTCGGGGATTATTAGACACTGGCTCAGAAGTCACATTAATTCCAGGAGACCCAAAACGTCACTGTGGTCCACCAGTCAGAGTAGGGGCTTATGGAGGTCAGGTGATTGATGGAGTTTTAGCTCAGGTCCGTCTCACAGTGGGTCCAGTGGGTCCCCGGATCCATTCTGTGGTTATTTCTCCAGTTCCAGAATGCATAATTGGAATAGACATACTCAGTAACTGGCAGAATCCCCACATTGGATCCCTGACTCATGGAATGAGGGCTATTATGGTTGGAAAGGCCAAGTGGAAGCCTCTAGAACTGCCCCTGCCTAGCAAAATAGTAAATCAAAGGCAATACTGGATTCCTGGGGGTATTGCAGAGATTAGTGCCACCATCAAGGATTTGAAGGATGCAGGGGTGGTGATTCCCACCACATCCCCATTCAACTCTCCTATGTGGCCTGTGCAGAAAACAGATGGATCTTGGAGGATGACAGTAGATTATCGTAAACTTAACCAGGTGGTGACTCCAATTGCAGCTGCTATCCCAGATGTGGTATCATTGCTTGAGCAAATCAACACTTCCCCTGGTACCTGGTATGCAGCTGTTGATCTGGCAAATGCTTTTTTCTCAATTGCCATTAGTAAGGACCACCAGAAACAGTTTGCTTTCAGCTGGCAAGGCCAGCAGTATACTTTCACTGTCCTGCCTCAGGGGTATATCAACTCTCCAGCCCTATGTCATAATATTGTCCGCAGGGACCTTGATCGTCTCTCCCTCCCACGAGACATCACACTGGTCCATTACATTGATGATATCATGTTGATAGGACCTACTGAGCAAGAAGTAGCAAAGACTCTGGATTTATTGGTAAGGCATTTGCATGAGAGAGGATGGGAGATAAATCCAACAAAAATACAGGGTCCTTCCACCTCAGTGAAATTTCTAGGTGTCCAGTGGTGTGGGGCCTGTCGAGATATCCCTTCAAAAGTAAAGGATAAGCTGTTGCACCTGGCCCCTCCTACAACCAAAAAGGAGGCACAACGCTTAGTTGGCCTCTTTGGATTTTGGAGACAACACATTCCTCATTTGGATGTGTTACTGCGGCCCATTTACCAAGTGACCAGAAAAGCTGCTAGTTTTGATTGGGGACTGGAACAAGAGGAAGCCCTGCGACAGGTCCAGGCTGCTGTGCAAGCTGCACTGCCACTTGGACCATATGATCCAGCAGATCCAATGGTGCTGGAAGTTTCAGTGGCAAATAGAGATGCTGTCTGGAGCCTTTGGCAGGCCCCTATAGGGGAATCACAACGCAGACCCTTAGGATTTTGGAGCAAAGCCTTGTCATCCTCTGCAGATAACTACTCCCCTTTTGAGAAGCAGCTTTTGGCTTGCTACTGGGCCTTAGTAGAGACCGAACACTTAACCATGGGCCATCAAGTTACCATGAGACCTGAGTTGCCTATCATGAGCTGGGTATTGTCTGACCCACCAAACATAAAGTTGGGCATGCACAGCAGCACTCCATAATAAAGTGGAAGTGGTATATACGAGATAGGGCTCGAGCAGGTCCTGAAGGCACAAGTAAGTTACATGAGGAAGTGACCCAAATGCCCATGGTCACCACCCCTGCCGTATTACCTTCTCTTTCCCAGCCCACAGCTTTGGCCTCTTGGGGAGTCCCTTACAATCAGTTGACTGAGGATGAGAAAACTCCGGCCTGGTTTTCAGATGGTTCTGCACGATATGCAGGTACCACCCGAAAGTGGACAGCTGCGGCACTGCAGCCCTTTTCTGGGATATCCTTGAAGGATAGCGGTGAGAGCAAACCCTCCCAGTGGGCAGAGCTTCGAACAGTGCATCTAGTTGTTCATTTTGCTTGGAGGAAGAAATGGCCAGAGATGCGTTTGTACACTGATTCATGGGCTGTTGCCAATGGTTTGGCTGGATGGTCAGGGACCTGGAAGGAACATGATTGGAAAATTGGTGACAAGGAGGTCTGGGGAAGAGCTATGTGGATAGATCTTTCTGAGTGGGCAAAAAACACGAACATATTTGTGTCCCACGTGAATGCTCACCAGAGGGTGACTTTGGCAGAGGAAGAGTTTAATAATCAAGTGGATAAGATGACCCGCTCTGTGGCTAATGCTCAGCCTCTTTCCCCAGCCACTCCTGTCATTGTCCAATGGGCTCATGAACAAAGTGGCCATGGAGGTAGGGATGGAGGTTATGCATGGGCTCAGCAACATGGACTTCCCCTCACCAAGGCTGACTTGGCTACAGCCACTGCTGAATGCCCAATCTGCCAGCCGCAGAGACCCACACTCAGCCCTAGATATGGCACCATTCCTCGAGGTGACCAGCCTGCTACCTAGTGGCAGGTGGACTACATTGGGCCACTTCCATCATGGAAGGGGCAGCGATTTGTTTTAACTGGAATAGACACATACTCTGGCTATGGGTTTGCATTTCCGGCACGCAATGCTTCTTCCAAAACTACCATCCGTGGACTTACCGAATGTCTTATCTACCGCCATGGCATTCCACACAGCATTGCTTCTGATCAAGGAACCCATTTCACAGCAAATGATGTGCAGGAATGGGCACATGCCCATGGAATTCACTGGTCTTACCATGTTCCCCATCACCCTGAAGCAGCTGGATTAATAGAACAGTGGAATGGCCTTTTGAAGACTCAATTACAGCGCCAACTAGGTGGCAATACCTTGCAGGGCTGGGGCAATGTTCTCCAGGACGCTGTGTATGCTCTGAATCAGCGTCCTCTCTATGGTGCTGTTTCTCCCATAGCCAGGATTCATGGGTCCAGGAGCAAGGGGTGGAAATGGGAGTGGCACCACTCACTATTACCCCTAGTGACCCACTAGGAAAATTTTTGCTTCCTGTCCCTGAAACCTTAAGCTCTGCTGGTCTACAGGTTTTAGTCCCAAGAGGAGGAATGCTGCCACCTGGGAACATAACAGTGATTCCATTGAACTGGAAGTTAAGACTGCCACCTGGCCACTTTGGGCTCTTCTTACCTGTGAATCAACAGGCAAAGAAGGGAATTACTGTACTGGCTGGGGTGATTGATCCTGACTATCAAGGGGAAATAGGACTACATCTACATAATGGGGGTAAAGAAGAGTTTGCCTGGAATGCAGGGGATCCTCTGGGGCATCTCCTAGTCCTGCCATGCCCTGTGATTAAAGTCAATGGAAAATTGCAACAAACCAATTCAAGCAGGACTAACAATGGCCCAGAATCTTCGGGAATGAAAGTTTGGGTCACCCCACCAGGCAAAGAACCACGGCCAGCTGAAGTGCTTGCTGAAGGTAACGGAAACATGGAATGCGTAGTGGAAGAAGGTAGTGATAAATATGAACTTTGACCACGTGACCAGTTACAGAAACGAGGACTGTAATGGTCATGAACCCTTCTTCCATGTTTCATTATGAGTATGATTGTTTATGTACACAAAATGAATTTCTTTGTTTTCTTCCCCAATCTTTTCCCCTATCATGAAAAGTTGTATTAATCCCACATCATAATATTTAAGGATGTTGAGTTTAAGAGTGACTATCATCCAAGGACTTGCACCCTGTTCTGTGGGGAATTAATGAGTTTCCGGTTGTACGCAAGGGAGTTGAACATTGTTAGGCGGAAATATATATGTGTGCTTGTCTGTTATTGTTTTTACTTAGAGACTAAGTATGGTTTAGAGTAATGTGTATGATTGCCGAGTTGACAAGGGGTGGACTGTGATGGTTAGGCTAATGTGTCAACTCGGCCAAGTAATTGTGTCCAGGTGTTTGTTCCAGCAAGCACTGGGCTAATTGTAATACAAGAGCATTTATGGACTTCAATCACCAGTGAGTTTACTGCGTGGATGGCTGATTACATCTCCATCAATCAGGGAGATTACATTATCAATGGGTGGTGCTTTTATCCAATCAGTTGAATGACTTAAAAGTGGAAGTGATTTCAACATTCAGAGAGTATTTCTCAGCTCGTCATTGGACAGGCAACTTCTCCCAGAAACTCTTCAACGACTTTTCACCGCGCTTTCATCGGAGCCACTGGTTTGCAGCCTGCCTGCAGGACCTGGACTTGTGCATCCCCACGGTCACGTGAGAGACTCTTTTAAAATTTCATATTATTGATAGATATCTCCTGCTGATTCTGTTTCCTGAGAGAACCCTGACTAATACACTAGGGAAACAGAACTCAGAGGAGATATCTGTAAATATTATGAGATTTTATAAAATTGTCTTATACAACTGTGGGGGTTGCACAAGTCCAAATTCTGTAGGGAAGGTTGCAAGCTGGGATTTCCAATGAAGGTTTTTGATGAATTCCCCTGGAGAAGCTGTCTGTCTGAAGTGGCAGTGGAAATTCTCTCTTCTGACTGCAGAAAACACTTCTCTTTTAAGGCCTTCAAGGCAATATCCTTAGTTGATTGTTGGTTTAATTAGCATAGATACAATCAACTTGCTAATGATTTAAGTCTATGAAATGTCCTCACAGTAACAATTAAGCCAGTGCTTTGCTTGACCAAACAACCAGACACCATTACCTGGCCAAGGTGACACATGAGTCTAACTATTACAGTGTGGAACATTATTCTATTTCCAAAAGTAAAAAAAAAAAAAAAGATGCCAAAAAGGTATACATAAATATCATTCCTTCCCTTTTATTCCCACCTCGATTGTAGGTAACCAACTACATTGCTTTCTGTTTCCTCTTTCCTTTGTTTCATTTTGTAAAAATAAATATCCCTCTATTTCTTGCTCTCTTTTTAAGTATTTTCTCCTTCTTTCTTACCCAGAAGATAGAATACTTGTCATCCTCTACCTATTTTTTTTTTCCACTGAACATTATTATTGTAAATGCATCTATGTCTGTTTGGAGATCTTTTTCATTCCCTTCACAGGTGCATTTACAGCTGTTTATATCACACATATACAATAGATGATACTATACCATATTTCATAGTAAATGCCTTAATTTATTCACCCAATCTCTTATGCTTGAACATTTAGGTGATCTTGAGTATTTTGCAATTACAAATAATGTTATAATGAGAAACCTCATATATATATTTTTCCATTGTTTGGTCTACAAATGGACAATCATAAAGTATAAATAATCTAACAGAACTAGAGACCAATATAAAATATATTTGATACCTAGAATATTTGTGAAATAATGAGACAGCTTCAACTCACACCCACTAAAACTCTTTTCACAATAATATCAGATGTATCATGATGTTAACTTATTTATAACTTCATAAAAGTGATGGAAAATACTGTTGAACACTTGCCATAAATTTGAAATCTAGAGATTTCACAGAATATCTGTTTTTGTATTTAGTGAACTAAATGCATCTCTTTATGTAGCTTGGGATGAAGAACCAGATGAAATTCTTATGCTTGAGAACCAAGATTCAGTGCCCAAAATCCAAATGGAAATAAAAAAACAAAAAACTTCCAGTGGGGAAAGTCTCAAGAGTAAGTATAATAATTGTATATTTATTTAAATTATTTTGAATTAAACTCATTGGAAGATCTTTTTTCTTTGGTTCATGAATATCTACTTGAGCATATATTTTATAGACATTTTACACTTTGAACTATAGTGTGACTATCCAAAGATAACCAGAGAACAAAAGCTAAAGCTTTGAAACTTTTTAGTTGGGATTTCTTTTGGCAAAACTTTCGTGGCCATGGGTCTAGTGTTCTGTATCCACCAAGGCCAAATAATAGACCAATAGTTTAGTCTTGAAAGATGTGTTCTTTCAGCTGAGTTTGGATGCTGACAGGTTTAAAATACTAATGAGTGCTGACCTGTGGTGGTATTCTCCTGCCATAAGCTCCAATTGACAAACTGAGGGGTTGCTGAGGTGTGTATACAAATGGCAAATGTGGATCAGTGGGACCCGTGGGGGAGGGTGGTTTTGGTGGCTGTTGGAGGGCCTCCAAGGTTTCCATTTATTTGGGACCCACTTAAAAGTCACATTCTTTCTTGTTACCTAATAGAAGGCTGCCATCAATATGGGAAATGTGAGAGCACCTGTAGCCAAAGCCCCATAATAGCTTGAATACCTTTTTTATTTTGGGGCCAGAGAGTGCAAAAGTCTTGGCAATCTCTTCTGAAATGAGATGAGGTGCACACTCAAAGAACTTGTCCAGGAATTTCACTTGTGTGCTACGTCCTGGTACCTTATCTGTATTAAGGTCCAGCTGTGTTGTGCATGTGTCCATGCACCAGTTTGTCACCTATGTTTCCAGCTCATGTTGTGTGGTATCCTTGCCTGGGCTTTCCAGGAGATTGTCATCCATACAATGGGAGGCTAGTATTCCCTCCAAGAATGGGACTTTTTCCAGATCACTTCCCCTAAGTTTAACTAGTTTACCTCCTTCATAGTGTAAGAAAACTAGCCATTTGTCTAATGTCTCTCAGCATAACTGGGCAAAGTTATCCTGAAGCGCTCTATATTCTTTTACATTAAAGACATGAGACTCAATACCTCATATTTCAGACTGTTCATCAGTGCCAGGAACTGCTCATAACTAACAATAGTCATTGAGTGTAAAGTATATCTTGTGCCTTTTGATCCCAGTCCTAGAGGACTGTAAGCAGTGGCCAGAATTCGGTTCCCTAACTCTCTTAGAGCTCCTCTGTTAGTTAACCATCTAGGCTATTTCTGCTATGGAGTTGTGGGCTTGCGGAGGACCAGTGTTCCCCTTCAGATCCAAGAAGCTCATGTAAACAATCCATTGGCACTTGCCATGAGTATCCCTCAGCATCCACTATGGCTTTCCAGATCCATTTGCATGGGTGCCCAGAGGGTCCCTCAGACCCTTGCAAATGGTCTCTGCCCCCCAAAAGTAACCCATGGAATCTTCAGGATTTTGTTTTTCCAGAAAGACTTTGTGCTTAATTGATCACACTGCTCCCTGTTCTAATTTGTTAGAGATTACTGCTCTGTGTCCAGGTGGTCAATTAAGGCAACAAGCCAAAATGAAGTTAGAAATTAAGCTCTTATCCACTTATATGATACTCTAAGCAAAGAGGCTAAACAGAAAATAGCCCCAGCTTCCTCAATTTAATTTTTTCCCCACAGAATCACTGGGTAAGAGTCAGATAATATTAGCCAGAGGGGTGGGGGCATTGTCTCAGTGCCCAGGGTGCCCTGAACAAAAGGCTCTTAAAGTTTAATGAATCTGTGGCTGTGGGGTAGCAGAGGGGGTAAGAGTAGAAAAGTAGTGGATACTGAGTCAAAGTGGAGAAAATGGTTTCTATAAGCCCTCCGATCCTGTGTTCTTGGCAGAGGCACCAGGATGGATGGTTTCTCAGCCAAGGCCCTCAGTTCTCCCACAAGGAGCCTCCAAATGTAGAGGCCTGGGCTAAAAATTCAGATTTTCATAAAAGCATGGCTGCGCAGTGGTTGGGAGTAAGTCCTTGAGTAACAATCCCTTCAGAGATGGCAGTGCATGGGTTGTGTACCAGGACTGTGTGGGGAGAGTAACTTCCTCCACGAGGAATGCCAAGTTAAGCCTTTGTAATTGCCTAAGGCCCTGCCTGAAAGATTGCACCTAGATTTTTGGTTTGAAACTGAATTCTTCAGTACTTACATTTGCATATGCAAACGAACATGCAAAAATATGTATATATGTGCATTTGCATATACATACACTGATATACACTATGCACATATACATACCCATACCTACAGGCATGTACATGTACATGTATACATGCATATGCACATGCACATAGTTTACAAACCTTGAGTTCTCACTGATAATTTCAATATCAGCCTAACCATTTAGGGCTCCTTCCTGCAGTCTTCCATTGTATATGTATATGTCCTTCCTTCCACTGTGAATCCTGACCTCAACAACATCAACATATGTACTTATTAGCTCATCCCGTAACTGCTAGAAAGAAAAGACTAAGTAGTAAATATAATTATGAATATTATTACTTTTTAATTAAAATAATTAAATTATCTGCTTTAATTAAATTGAGAAAAATTTTGTTTATGAGTGTATATTCTGCTATAACCTTACAAACATCCATTAAGTCAAGTTTTTTAATCATGTTATTTAAATGTCCTATTTCTTGATTTCCTTAATCTTTTGTTGTTGTTGCTGTCTCTTCTATCCATTTTCTGAGAGACATTCATTGGATTCTCCCATAATGATTGTGGGTTTATTCTTTTTACCTTATAGTTCTGCCAATTTTTCCTTGTACTGTATATGTTATTAGGTGCATACAAATTTAAAAAATACATATTTCTGGTGGACTCAATCTTTTCTTTAATGAAATGGACCATCTTAATCTCTTGTAAAGCTCTTAACATAAAGCCTGTTTTGAACAACATTGATAAGGCTAGGGGAGGTTTATTTTGGTTAGCATTTGCATGCCATACTTGTTTCATGTTTACTCCACCTTTCTGTATTATTTGTATTATTATAATTTAGCAGTGTTTCTTATAAATAGTTGATAGGTTGTTTATAAATCCAGTGTGACTATCTTTGGCTATTCCTAGAACATGTAATGTGTTTACAAGTATCATAATCATTGATATATTTGGGTTTTAATGTATCTTTTTTGGGTGCTTTCTATTTTTTCCCCCACCTGACCCATATTTCTTCATCATTCCTTATGCTGGAATTACTATTTTTTAATCACCTAATTTTTAAATCAATCATATATGTTATTTTAAAAGTTTCAAACATTGTAAAAATGTGAATACCCTTAGAAAAAAATTAAGTCTAACTTCAACTTTCTAAATGTATGTGTGAAGTACCAAGAATGCCTCCACAGACTATCAGGAAAAGTGCTTTCATGCTTCTTACAGTTAATTGCATGGTCCATTTTGAAAATACATCAGCATGTTTTTTGGCCATTGTTTAAATTGTGGTCATTTGCTTAACTTGTTATAAAAATGGGAGAAAACTTTGTATGGTTCTTGGTATATTTTAATACTCCGGAAGCTTCACAATAAAGCTGTTTCCTCTTTAATGGATTAAAGACCTCTTTTCTTGTAGCTGAGAAAATGAATGAGATAGATGAAAATCTTTCTCCTGAAGATACAGTTTTCATCTCAAAAAGCCCATCGCAAAATAAGCAACTTGGAACTGTCAGAAAAGAAGGGCAAACTAGTAAGTATTAAAAGTATTGTATAATGATTTTTAATTAAATTTATTTAATGTAGGATATATTCTCCATTAGGTCAAGTTGATTGATTGTGTTGTTCATATCTTCTTAACTTCACTGAAGTTCTCTCTGTTTATTCTATCATTAATGAGAAAGATATGCTATATTCTTCTACTTGTTTACTTATCTACTATTCCTTGTAGTTCTGTCAATTTTTGTTTTGTTTTCTAAAGCTTTCTTATATACATATAGATTTAAATTTGTTTTATGTTCTTAGTGAACTGAAATTGCTGTTTTTATTATGGGCATTTTGCAGTAACTTTTTTGGCCTGAAGTCTGTTTTGTCTGATATTAAATTAGCAAATGCATCTTTCTTTGGGGAAGTATTTGCCTCGTATAATTATTTGCATCATTCTACTTTAAATCTTTCTGTATTTTTATGATTTAGCTGTGTACCCTTACAATAAAATGTATTATAGTTGGTTATTTTAAAATCTAATGTGACAATCTTTGTGTTTTAAATGGAGCATTTAATATATTTTAATGTAAATACTGATATTTGGGGGCTAAATATACTATAACTTGTGTTTTCTATCTTTCCTACTTTACCTTTATTTGTGTCTGTCCTTTTTAAAATTAATTTTGAATGCTTTCTTTAACATTTCTTTTTTTCACCCCATCTGTTATAAAAATGTTTAACAATTCTAAAATGTGACTATCCTTATAAAACTAAACATTAATTTCAAATGTATTTAATGCTTGGGTATGACAACTGTTTCCATATTCTCTTGAAAATTACTCCCGTTATTTTTGCATCTCAGCACTCTTTAAATCACTGTCTCAAGAATATGGTTATTTATATTATTATAAAACATAAGGATATATTGCTGGACAGTTGATATATTTGAATTACAGAGTTTTTTCAATATATCTTTTTCTCCATCTAATGGATTAAAAGCATATTTCTTGTAGCTCAGGAAGTGGATGAGGAACTCTATGAAAATCTTTTATCTGAGGATAAAGTTTCATTCTCAAAAAACCAATCTGAAACCAAGAAACATGGAGCAGACAGAACAGTAAAACCTAGTAGTAAGTATGATAATTTTGAATATAACTGATGCATTTTATTTTTAAAAATAATTTAGGTGAAATTTATACATTTAACATAAAATTAACCATTTTAAAGTGAGCAATCCAATAGCATTTAGGACAGTTCACAATACTGTGCAACTACCACATCTATCTCATTCCAAAACATTTCCATCACTCTGAAGTAAAACTGCTTTCCCTTCCAACCACCAATCTGCATTCTGTCTCTATGAATTTGCCTATTATAGCTAGAGGAATCATACAATATTTGTACTTTTGCCTCTGGCTTATTTCACTTAGCATAATATTTTCAGATTTCATCCATGTTGTAGCACATATCAGAACTTCATTTCTTTTTATGGCATAATAATATTCCATTGCATGTATTTACTACATTTTGTTTATTTATTCATTGACCAAAGGACACCTGGGTTGTTTTTACCTTTTGGTAATTGTGAATAATGCTGCTATGAATACCATCATAAAAGTATCTGTTTGGGTCCCTGCTTTCAGTTCTTTGGGGTATACCTAGGGGTGGAATTGCTGGGTCATCTGGTAATTCTATGCTTAACTTCTTGATGAACTGCCAAGCTGCTTCACAGAGGGGTTGTACTATTTTACATTCCCACCAGCAATGCATGAGGGTTCCAATTTCTTCACATGCTTGTCAGTACTTGTCATTTTCCATTTTTAAATAATAGCCAACCTTGTGGGTATGAATTAGTATCTCTTTCTGGGTTTGATTTGCATTTCCCTAATTGCAAATGATTTGTAGCATCTTTTCATCTGCTTATTGGTCTTTTGTATATCTTCTTTGGGAAAATATCTATTCAGGTCCTTTGTCCATTTTTGAATTGGTACTTTTATATTTTTGTTTTTGAGTTGTAGGAGGAGTTGTTTATATATTCTGGATATTAAACCCTCATGAGATATATGATTTCCAAATATTTTCTCCCATTTTGTAGGTTGTCTCTTTTCACTTTCTTAATGAAGTCCTTTGTTGCACAAAAGTTTTAAATTTTTTAAAAAATCAATTTTATTGCTACATATTAATAAGGCATACAATTCATCCAAAGTGTACAATCAATGGTGTTTGCTATAATCACAGTTATGCATTCATCACTTCAATCATTATTAGAGCATTTTCATTATTTCAATAATAATAATAAACAAAAAAAACAGACAAACAAGAAAATTCCTCACCTCTCAATCTCTCTATGCTTCCCCCACTGTACATAGCTGCTGTTTCTGGCTATTCTATCCAAAGTGTATAATCAATGACTTTTAGTATAATCACAATTTTGTACATTCATCATCTTAAAAATTTTAGAACAATTTCATTACTCCAAAAAGAAAGACTCCAAACCCTGTAGCATTCCTTCCTCAGACCTATATAACAACTAATCTCCTTTCATCATTATGAATTGATTTATATTTACATTTTATATAAATAGAATTATACAATATGTAGTACTCTATCTGGTCTCCGTCACTTAGTGTAATGGTTTTTTTTTTTTGTCTGATATTAACATTGTGTAGTAGTAACTTATATTTGTTCAGCTGCAAGGGAAAATGGTCTTATATATGCAATTCTACCCATATTCATATTTCACATAATGTATTTATATTTCACATAAAATATTTAGCTCATAATAGGGCAATCATACAGTATTTTTCCTTTTGTGTCTGGCATGCTTCACTCAACATAATGTCCTCCAGGTTTACCCATATCATCATATGTTTCACAACTTATATCTTCTTACTGCTGCATAATATTCCATTGTGTGTATACTCCACAATTTGTTTATCTTTTCATCAGTTGATGGACACTGGGGTTGTTTCCAACTTTTGGCTATCGTGAATAATGCTACTATGAACATTGGTGTGCAAGTATCTACTCATGTCACCACTCTCAGTTCTTCTGGGTATATACCCAGCAATGGTATTGCCAGGTCCCATGGCAAGTCTATATTCAACTTCGTTAGGAACTGCCAAACAGTCCTCCACAGTGGCTGTACCATTCTACATCCCTACTAGCAGTGAATAAGCATTCTTATCCCTCCACATCCTCTCCAACATTTAAAGTTTTCTGACTTTTTAAAATAGTGGCCAGTCTAAAATTATGGAACGCTTCACAAATTTGTGTGTCATCCTTGTGCAGGGGCCATGCTAATCTTCTGTGTATCATTCCAATTTTAGTATATGTGCTGCTGAAGCAAGCACAGAAGTTTTAAATTTGGTTTTCTAATTTATTTGTTGTTTTTTTCTTTTGTTGCTTGTGCTTTTGGTGTCATATCTAAGAATCTATTGCCAAGTAAACGGTCCTGAAGATTTTCTTTTATGTTTTCTTTGAAGAGTTTTATGGTTTTAGTTCTTATATAAATGGCATTGATGGATTTTGAGTTAATTTTTATATCCATTTTGAGTTAATTTTTTGTATGGTAAGATGCCAGTTTCATTCTTTTATATGTGTATTTCCAGTTGTCCTTGTACCATTTGTGGAAGAGACTATTCTTTCTCCACTGAATGGACTTGTCACCCTTATTAAAAATTCAACTGGCCATAGATGTATAAGTTTATTTCTGGAATCTTAATTCTATTCTATTGGTCTATATTCTATTCTTATGCTGATTTAGTTACTGTAGCTTTGTAGTAAGTTTTGAAATCAGGAAGTGTGAGTCCTTCAATTTTGTTCTTTTTTAAAAATTATTTTGGATATTTGAGGCCCCTTGCAGTTCCATATGAATTTGAGGAATGGCTATTTGGTCTCAAGCAAGTTTCTTATAAACAGCGTTGGATTATGCTTTTTAAAAATCTTTTCTGCCCATTTCTGCCATATGCCTGAAGAGTTTTATCCATTTACATTCAATGTAGTTACTGACAAGACAGGACTTGTTTAGTCCTTTTGCTATTTTTTGTACATCTTATACCATTTTGTCCCTCATTTCCTCCATTGCTACCTTCTTTTGTATATAGTTTACCTTTTGTAGTGAAATAGTTTTATCCCCTTCTCATTTCCGTTTCTGTATATTTCTTAGATATTTTCTTTGGGATTACCATGGTGTTTGCATTTAATATTCTAAATTTATAACAACCTAGTGTGAATTGATATCAACCTAAATTTAATAGCATGCACAATCTCTGTTCCTAAAACCCTTAGTCCCCTCTATATTGTTCTTGTCACAAATTATATCTTTATATTTTGTTTGCCCAATAATAGAAATATGATTATTTTTATATATTTGTATTTTAGATCATATATGAAATAAAAAAATAGAATTACATACCAAGAATACAATAATATTGACATTTATATTTACCTATACCATTACCTTTGTCAGCAATTTTTATTTGTTTATATGGCTTAGAGTGTTTTTGTCTAGTGTCTTTTTCTTTCATCTGCAAGAATTCCGTTTAGCATTTCTTGCAGGGCAGATCTAGTGGTAAAGAATTCCCTCAGTTTTTTTTGTTTGTTTGTTTATCTGGGAATATCTTGATTTCTCCCTTATTTTTGTAGGACAAAATTTGCCATGTATAGAAGTCTCCCCTTTTAGCCCTTTAAATATGTCATTCTACTGCTTTCTGGCCCCATTGGCTTCTTATGAGAAACTGACAGTCTTATTGAGGATCTCTTTTATGTGATGAATATGTTCTCTCTTTGCTGCTTTTAGTATTCTTTGTCTTTGGCCTTTGATAGTTTGTGTATAATGTGTCTTGGTGTGGATTTCTTTTAGTTTGTCCCATTTAGAATTTGTTGAAATGTATATATTCATGCCTTTCATCAAATTTGGGAAGTTTTCAGCCATTATTTCTTCAAATATTTTTTCTGACCCTTTTTCTTACTCAGCTCCTTCTGAGTCTCCCATAATGCATATATTGCTATGCTTCACAATGTGTACAGGTTCCTTAGGCTCTGCTCACCTTTTTTCATTTTTTTCTTTCTGCTCTCAGACTGAATAATTTAAATTATCCTATATTCATTTTCACTGATGCTTCTGCCTGTTCAAATCTGCTGCTGAATCTCTCTAGTGTATTTTTTATTTCAGTTATGTTTTTCATCACATAATTTCTATTTGGTTCTTTTTTTTAAATAAAATTTTATTGAAGAATATCATTCATGCATGAGCATCCATAAATAACAAATGTATAGTAAAATTTTGTGAATTTACAAAACAAGCATACATATCATCATACAAGGCTACCATACATGTCCCCACCACCAACACCTTGCATTGTTGTGAAACATTTCTTATAAACTATGAAAGAGCATTGTCAAAATATTACTACTAACATTGCTAACATAATGTTAGTGTGTAACATTAATATTACATACTAACCATGTTACATACTAAACATAATTTTAGTATGTAATATTAATATGACATTACATTACATGGTAATGACATACCATAGTGTTAGTGTATAATATTAGTATTAAATTAAATTATATTACATATTAATATTACATACTAAAGATATCTTACGTTTAGTGTATTTCCCCCAAACCCACTCAATTATTAATACTGAATAATATATCAGTATTATATATTTGTTGTTGTTCAGGAGAAAACATTCTCATATTTTTCCTGTTAACCATGGTTCATGACCCACCACTAGATTCCCTGTGTTATATAGTCCCATACTTTGTACAAACCATTCAAAATGAATACTCAGTGGCTCTCATTTTCATCACAGAGTTGTGTCATCACCTCAATTTTAGAATGTTTTTATTACTCCAAAAGGAAAAATCCCATACCCCTTATACCCTCCATTGCCCTTTAGTATTGACAAAATATCTTCTTGCCATTGCTGAAGAAACATTAAAATTTTACTGTTAACTATCATCCGTAAGTTACACTAGTTGTAATTTTCCCATATATTACCATATTCTTAGCACTTTGTAAAAAGAAGAGCATTCTTATATTTATACTATTATGCTTGGTTTCTTTTTAAAGTTTCTAATTCCTTCTATTGTTAATGAATTGGTTTCTTCATTTCCTTTATTTCTTTGTCCATGTTTTCCTTTAGCTCCCTGAACATATTTAGGATTGTTGACTTTGCATCTTTGATTAGTTGTTTCAGTGCCTGGGATTACTCAGGGATAGTTTCTATAACTTAATTTTGTTCCTTTAAATAGGCCATCTCTTCTTGTATCTTTGTATGCCTTGTGATTTTTTGTTGGAGTCTGGACATTTGAATATTTTGATGTGTTGTGGAAGTGAAGTTCTCCTCATTTCCTAAGATTTCCTGTTTCTTTAAATTGTTGAAAGCTATAGTGTAGATTGGTTCTGTGTTGGGGTTCTCCTTCAGCACTTACCCCAGTTTATGACTAACCTATCAATCAGTCAGCAGTGAATAGTTACATTCTTCTCAGTTCTTTCTGAGCATGCACCTTGCCTTGGACATTTGCAGTAGCTTTCCAGAATTCTCTAGTATGCATGGATGTTCTTGAATGTCTCAGTTTCCCCTAAAAAAATAGAGATCCTCTTGCTAGCTTATCCACCCATTCCATGGATGCTCTGTTTTATGTCTTAGTTTCAGCATATGGCCTTTTGTGGCTGCATTCTGGTCAGCTGTATTCCACCTCTCCACACTACTTCTCTGCCCCATGTAAATTGACCCAAATGAGTGCCTCAAGTGGTTGGAGTGGACACAAAAATGGACTAAATTTGCACATTAGGGGTGCTAATAACCAGGTACAAAAGACCTGCACTGAGGATGCAAACCACTCCACTGGTAAAGTGGGCTGCCAAACTGCTATTAGTCCCACTGCCCATCATGACAAACTGGGAAAAGGGAGGAACCAGGGCAAGTGAAATATTCCTGCAGTTTTCCTACAATTTCCAGGTTTTCTTTTCCCTGATTCCATGTTTGCTTGGCCATTACTATCCTTTACTGTTTTCCAGAGTTCTGGGAATGTTGGTTCTAACAGACTGTGCTTGTTTTTAGATGCTTCTGAGGGGAAGCATTTGCAAAGAGCATCTTACTCTGGGACTTCTTGCTGATGACCTAAGTGAGGTTCTTGTTAGAAATATTTTGCCTGGGTATAAAGTTTCAGTCCCAAAAGCCCATCTGGTATTAAGAAATGGGGAGGATGCATCTCTGACAGACCTGGAGCAATTAATGTCTCCTGCTAAGGTATCCACTACAGATGCAAGGAAAAGAAAGTCCTTGCACAGTCTGTTTGGGTTGTGGCAGCCAATATTGAATGGGATAATGCAGGAAATTCTGAAAACATAGGGAAGGGGAAATAGTCTTTGTACCTCAGAAATAAACTTGTAAAAAAAATGAGGAGTTGCCAGAAAAGATAGAGTTAGCAAGTACAATAGTTGTGTCTTTAAATATTTAGAAAAAATTAACTGCAAGAACTTGGATATTCGGTCACATATTTTAAAAACATATCTATTATCATTTTCACTGTATTTTCTAAGATTATGTTTTTTCACTTTTCTTGTTTGCTCTATAAATTATTGAGAGAGGTATCATAAATTCTCTGACTGGAATGTCATTCTAGTTCTGTCAGATTTCTGTTTTATATCAGTTGGAAGCTATGTTAAGTACACACAAATTTAAAATCATTATGGTCCAGGTAAAATTATGAAATATTGTCTTTATGAAGCGAACCTTTTATCCTTAGTAATGCTCTTTGTCTTAAAGTCTACTTTCTCTTTTGTTAATGAAGCCACACCAGTTTTCTTTTCACAAGTATTCGCACAGTATATCTTCTCCCAATCTTTTACTTTCTCTAAATTAATAAACTACTTTTAGAGCAGTTTTAGGTTTACAGAAAAATTACACAGAACATACAGAGAGCTCTCATTTCTATCCTCTTTTCCAACCCCTCCCCCAGTTTCCCCTATTATTAACATCTTACATTAGTGTGGTATATTTGTTATACTTGAATTAGTATTGATACATTACTATTAACTAAAGTTCATAGTTTACATAGGAGTTCACTCTTTGTGTTGTACAGCTCCATGGGTTTTCATAATTGCATAATGTCATGTATCCACCATTACACTATCATGTAAAACATCTTCACTGCCCTAAAATTCCCCTGGGCTCTACCTGTTTATCCCTCTCGCTTTCCCTCCAAATTATTGGCAGGCACAGATCTTATAACTGTCTCTATAGTTTGCCTTTTTCCAGATTGTCACATAGTTGGAATCATACAATGTGTAGTCTTTTCAGATTGGCTTCTTTCACACTTAGCAGTATGCATTTAAGGTTCCTCCATGTCTTTTCATAGCTTTAGAGCTCATTTCTTTTTGTCACTGAATAATATGCCACTGATGGATGTACCACAGTTTGTTTATCCACTCATCTATTGAAAAACATATTGTTCTTTCAATAGATGAATAAAGTTGCTAAAACATTCATGTGCAGGTTTTTGTGTGGACATAAATTTTCAACACATTTGAATAAATACTATAGCAGTTTGACATTATTTATGAATTCCAAAAATAGATATTGGATTATGTTTGTGAACTGGTCTTTTCCTCTGGGCATATTAGATCATATTGTATTCGGAGGTATACTTGATTAAATAATGATTAAGGCTTTGATTGGGCCCCATCAGTACAATGTTGAGTCCCTGCCTGCTTGGTGGGTGGGGACCCACAGAAAAACCGCACTACAGAGAAGGGAGGTTGGAGTTTTGAGCTGGAGCCTGGGAAGTAAGCACATCGAGGAGCAGAGCAGCTGAGCCCAGAGAGAATCGAGCCCTGGGGGCAGAGACAGAGCTGATCACCTGAAAGTTTACAGCTGGCCTTGTGGAGAAAGCAGGGCAACTGAGCCCAGAGAGAAACAAGCCCCAGGAAGAGTGGAACTCAGGAAGCCTGAACTCTTGGTAGATGTCGGCAGCCATCTTTTTTTTTTTTTTTTTTTTTTGACAGCCATCTTGCTCCAACATGTGGCAACAGATTTTGATGAGGGAAATAACTTATGCTTTATGGCCTGGTAACTATAAGCTTCTACCCCAAATAAATACCCTTTATAAAAGCCAACAGATTTCTGGTATTTTGTTTCACCATCCCTTTGGCTGACTAATATAAATACCAAGGAGTTTGACTACTGGACTGTATGGTAAGACTATATTTAGTTTTGTAAGAAACTTCCAAACTGCCCTCCAAAGTGGCTGTACCATTTTGCATCCCTACCTACAATGAGTGGGAATTCCTCCTGCTCCACAACCTCTCCAGGATTTAGTATTATCAGTGTTTTCAGTTTTAGCCTTTCTTATAAGTGTGTAGTGGTATCTCATTGTTGTTTTAATTTGCAATTCCCTTATGAAATATGAAGTTGAACATATTTTTATATATTGGTTTGTTATCTGTATATCTTCTTTGGTGAGATGGCTATCTATATCTTTTGACTATTTTGTAATTGGGTTGTTTATTTTCTTATTGTTGAGTTTTAAGATTGCATCGTATATTTTGGATACAAGTCATTTATCAGACATGTCTTTTGAAAATATTTTTCCCAGTCTATGATTTGTCTTTACAGTCTCTTAACAATATCTTTCACAGAGTGGAAGGCTTATTTTTAATGAAGTTCAACTTATGTTTTTCTTTCATGGATCATGATTTGGTGATGTATCTAAAAATCTCACCTCTAAACCCAAAGTCACCTAGAAGTTTAATAGTTTTACATTTTATATTTAGGTCTATCACCCATTTTGAGTTAATTTTGTGAAAGGTATGGTCTGTGTCTAGGTTCTTTTTTTTTTTTGCATGTGGATGTCCAGTTTTTCCAGCACCAATTGTTGAAAAGACTATCATTTTTCTATTGAGTTGCTTTTGTACCTTTGTCTGAAAAATCAGTTGACTCTATTTGTGTGGGTCTATTTCTGGGATCTCTACTCTATTCCACTGACCTATTTGTCCATTCTTTTACCAATACCACCCTGTCTTGATTACTGTAGTATAGCAAGTCTTGATGTTAAGTAGTGTAAGTCCTCTGACTTTGTTCTTCCATTTCGATATTGTGTTGGCTATTCTGGATCTTCTGCCTTTTCAAATAAACTTTAGACTCATTTTGTTGATATTCACAAAATAGCTTGCTGAGACTTTGAGATTTTGTTATATCTAAAAATCAAATGAAGAACTGACATCTGAACAATAGCAAGTCTGTGTATCCATGAACTTGAAATATCTCTCCGTTTATTTGGATGTTTGATTTCTTTCATCAGAGTTTTGTAGTTTTCTTCATATAGATCTTGTACATACTTTTATAGATTTATACCTAAATATATATTTTTGGTGCTAATGTAAATTGTGTTATGTTTTTAACTTAAAGTCCTATTGTCCAATACTAACATTTAGGAAAGCAATTGGCTTTTTTATATTAAACTTGTATCCTACAACCTTCCAAAATTATTAGTTCCCGGGTTTTTGTTTGTTTGTTTATTTGTTTATTATTTACTATTTTCTACATAAACAATCATGTCATATGTGAACAAAGACAGTTTTATTTCTTTCTTCCTAATCTGTATACCTTTAGTTTCCTTTTCTAAACTTATTGCATTAGCTAGTATTTCCAGTATGATGTTGAATAGGAGTCATGAGAAGTACATTCTTACCTTGTTCCTGATCTTAGGAAGAAACCTTCTCGTCTCTCACCATTAAGTATGATGTTGGCTGTAGGTTTTTTGTAGATGTTCTTTCTCAAGCTAAAGAACTTCCTCTGTATTCTTAGTTTTTAATTATGAATTAGGCATTGGATTTTGTCAAAAGACTTTTCAGTGTGTATTGGAATGATCACATGATTTTTTTCTTTAGGTTTTTGATGTGATGGATTACATTAATTGAATTTCAAATGCTGAAACAGCCTTGCAAACATGGTATAAATCCCACTTGGTCAATGTGTATAATTCTTTTTATACATGGTTGGATTTGATTTTCAAATATTTCATTGATTATTTTTCTATCTATTTTCGTGAAAGATATTAGTTTATAGTTTTCCTTTCTTATAATATCCTTATCAGATTTTTGGCATTGTTGTAGCTCACAAGTGAGTCCATGCTTGATGCACACCAGAGAGTCAATTAAGTGACATTAGAATTTTGAGAAGAGAAACACTATGTTCAGCAAAGGCTAGCCCTGCGAGGACAATAGGGCAGTCCTCAAATCTGTCTTCCTGAGTTGGAAGAACTTAGAGTTTTTATAAGATTGAACAAAAAAGGGGAAGTGGGACACTGAGGGGATGATAACAGTGCAATGGTGGGGAATATGTTAGATGGGCATCATGCTGATTCATATGCTGCATGACTAGTAAGTGACATTTTGAGATGATGAGGTTAGCGTTAGTTTAATCTTTGTCTATGCACACATTGACTACTGGCGGTTTATGCTTATTGCACATGTTAGGCAGGCTAACTTTGATTTGAACTGGCTTGGTTAATGCTGGGCTGATTCATGTTATTTTATTTAATAAACACTGAGGGCTACATACAGGAGTATCAGACTTTAAGGTTACAAAACAAGAAAAGGGGTTACTTGTGGGGACAAATTGAATTGTTTCATTACCATTCAGTTATAAGGTAAAGATTGTGCAGTTTGCAAAATATAGCATTAGCTTTAAAGAAACAAAATATCTGGGTTACAGTTCAGTGAGTTACCTAAAAGTTATAGACAGTTGCTTCTGGCTATTTTTAAAGTTTACATCAAAGCTGTATTGCAATATATCAGAGGGTTCGTAAGTGCCTAAAATACAGTTTAATGGGTTAAAACATATTTGTTAATTTATGAGTGGTTACAGCATAATTGTAATGCTACCTTATAGAATGACTTAGGAAATATTCCCTCTGCTTCTAGATTCTCAGAGATTTTAGAGAATTGACTTCATGTTGTCCTTAAATATTTGGTAAAATTCAGCAGTGAAACCATATGGGCCTGGTGTTTTCTCTTTTGTAAGGTTATTAATTATTGATTTAATTTCTTTAATAGATAAAGGCCTTTTCAGATTATCTTTTTCTCCTTGTGTGAGTTTCAACAGATTGTGTATTTCAATGTTTTGGTCCATTTCATTTAAGTTACATAATTTGTGGGCATAGAATTTTTCATAACATTCCTTTATTATCTTTTTAATGTTTATAGGATCAGTAGTAATGACCCTCTTTCACTTATAGCATCAGTAATTTCTGTCTTCTCTCTTTTTCTCTTGATTACCCTAGGTAGAGGATTATAAATTTTGCTTGGCTTTGCAAAGAAACTAGCTTTTGGTCCATTGATATTCTCTAATGATTTTCTGCTTTCAACTTCATCAATTTCTGCTCTAATTTTTAAATTATTTCCTTTCTTCTGCTTACTTTAGACTTAATATGCTCTTCTTTTTTTATTTCACTCAGGTGGAAGCTTAGATTATTTAATTTAGATCTTTCTGCTTTTCTAATATATTCATTCAGTGCTATAAAATTCCTTTTAAGCACCGTGTTTGTTGCGCCTCACAAATTTTGATAAGTTGCATTTACATGTTCATTTAGTTCAAAACAGTTTAAAATTTATCTTGGGACTTTCTTTGGCCTATGTATTATTTAAAAGTTTGATGTTTAATCTCCAAATATTTTGGGGTTCTCCATCTCTCTGCTATTGATTATATTTTGTATAATTTCTATTCTTTTAAATTTGTTAAGGTGGGTTATATGTCCCAAGGTGTGGTCTAACTTGAATGTTGTGCATGAGCTTGAAAATAACATGTAATCTTCTGTTATTGGATAAAGTATTCTATTAATGTAAATTAGATCCAATTATTTGATGGTTCTGTTCAGTTAAATTATAGCCTTCCTTATTTTCTGCATGCTGAATCTGTCAATTACTGATAGAGGAATGTTGAAGTCTCCAACTCTAATAACAAAATTTACTATTTCTTTCAGTTCTATTCATTTTTCTTCATGAATTTTGGTGCTCTATCATTAGGCATATATACATTAAGGATTGGATTGTTTTGTCTTCTTGGATAATCAACCTCTTTATCATTATGTAATTCCTTTTATCCCTGATAGTTTTCATCAATCTGAAATCTGCTTTGTCTGAAATTAATATAGCTATTCCAGCTTTCTTTTAATTACTGTTACCTTGGTATATCTTTCTCTATTCCTTTACTTCTAATCTGTGACTTTATATATTTAAAGTGAATTTCTTGTAGACAAAATATGATTATTTTTAATTTGCTCTGATAGTCTTCATCTTTTATTGAAATATTATGAACATTGATATTTAAGGTGATTATTTGATGTATTTGGTTTAGTAGCTACCAAATTTTAAACTATTTTCTATCCATAGTCTTCATTTCTGGTTTCTTTCTTTCTTTCCTTCTTTCTTTCTTCAATTCTTTTTCTGCCTTCTCTGTTTAATTGAGAATTTTATGTGATTACATTTTCTCTCCTTTCTTAGCATGTCAATTATACTTTCTTTTAAATTTTTATTGGTTTCCCTAGAGTTTGAAAAAAATATATTTACCACTAATCTAAGTCCACTTTCAAATAACACTATCTGATTCATAGGTAGTACCAGTACCAGTTTGTCTATCCCATTCCTTATTACATTGCTGTAATTAATTTCATTTATCCATAAGTTGTAATCAACAAATACATTGTTCCTATTATTGTTTGGTACAAACTGTTAGCTCAATTAAGAATAAAAAGAAAAATAAAATAATTTATTTTACCTTCATTTATTTCTTCTTGAACACTCTGCCTTTCTTTATGTAGATTTAAATTTCAAACCTTTATAATTTTTCTTCTCTTTGAGAAACTTCTAACATTTCTTGCAAAGCAGGTCTAATGGTGACAAATCCCCTCAATTTTTGTTTTTTGAAAAAAGTATTTATTCTTCACTTTTAAAAGATAATTTCACTAGATACAGAATTCTAGTTTGACAGGTTTTTCCTTTTAACACTTTACTCTCTTCTTGCTTGTGTGGTTTCTGAAGAGAAATCTGATGTAATTCTTGTCCTAGGTCCTCTATAGGTTAGGTATTTCCCCACCCACCCGCACCCCACCCCCTTGGCTTCCTTCAAGATTTTCTTTGTTTTTTGATTTTCTGCAGCTTGAATATGATATGCCTAGGTGTAGATTTTTTGGTATTTATCCTGCTTGGTGGTGTCTGAACTTTCTAGATCTCTGATTTGTTGTCTGTCATTAATTTTGGACAATTCAAAGTCCTTATTACTCTTCCTTTCTTCTCCTTCTGGTATTCACATTATGAGCATGTTACAGTTCTTGTAATTATATCACAGTCCTTGGCTATTTTGTTCCATTTTTTTAATTCTTTTTTTCTCTTTGCTTTTCAGAGGAAGGGAAAGCATTCTGTAATCCTATGAATCTTTCTGTGAGTCTGGGTCCCTAGGCTGTGATTTTCATAAGTGATTCTTAGCTTCTTTTTCCCCATTAGGTGAGAAAGGAAGCCTCCAGGGGGCTGAATTTGAATATTTTACTTCTCTCCAGTTGGTTAGGTTCTGGTGAAACCCAAGTGAATTAGTCTCTTGTTAAAATAATTTCCCTTGAGGGCAGCCCTTTTTAAAGGAGAACAGAATGCTCTGGGTATGGTCCAAAATGGTTTCTTTTCCCCCGACCATGACTGAAAATGAGGGAATTTCTCTCTCCTCCTGGAGGTAAAACTCAAGAAAATGTGGGAGTTTCCCTTAAACTGGATCCCCTAGAGTTTTTAACTCTCAAGCTAGAATACACTGAACCCCCAGCAATTCATCAATTACAGTTTAAAATTACAGAGGCTCCTGGACTTCTTCTCATGGTAATCTGTGGTTTTCTATCTGCTTTTCTTTCTGGTTTTGAGGGCAGAAGTTTTCCCTGTGTCCTCAACTTTCTGATGGATCTAAGAATTGTTGATTTTCAGTTTGTTCACCTTTTTTCTTGTGTGTCAGAGACCAGAAGTCCTCCCATCCTTTTACTTTTAAACTTTCTGTACCCATAAGATTTAGCTTCCCCTCTTGTAAATATTTTATATAGATTCTTTTTCTTTAACCCAATGTAAAATCTTTGTGTTTTAACTGGTACATATAATCATTTCACATTTCACATGATTAATGATATATTGGGTTTAAATATCTCACCTTCTTTTGTGTTTTCTATTTTCCTATATTATCCTTCTTTATTTCTTTGATATTTCATGTTTCTTTTGGAATTATTTTTTGTCACTTCTTTTTCTTTCTGAACTTCATCTCATAAAATTTTAAAAATTTTATTTTTAATCACGAATATTCATACACAACTGGAGATTAGCTTTAAATGTTTTTAATATTCATGTGCATGTGGAAATAGACTGCTTTTACCTAACTCAAGAAAAGTACTCTCACCAATTTTATACTTCAAACCATAGCAGCCACTTTAATAGTACATTGCTCAGCAATGTGGTTATTTGCTTATAAGTTAGAAAAATGAAAGAAATGCTGTTTGATGTTGACATATATTTGAAATTCAGAGATTTCATAACAAATCATTTTTCTGGTTAGTGGATTAAAAGCATCTCTTTTTACAGCTCAGACAGTGGTTTTACCTGATGAAAATATTTTATCCAAAGAAAAAGATTCAATCTCTAAAAGACAATCTCAATCTAAGAAATACAGAGCTACTGGAAAAGATACATCTTTTAGTAAGTATTAAAATTGTGGATATTGCCTGAATATTTTAAATTAAAATTAGGTGAAGAATTTTTTTCTTTGTTTCATGAATTTATATATTTCATTAAAATGTGTTAGATCAGGTATATTAATTATTAATTTTATTTAAATCTTTCGTTTTTTGTTGACTTTTTGTCTCATCACCTATTGAAAGAGGTATATTAAATTCTGCCCTTGTGAATTTGAATTTATTATTCCTTGTCAATTTCTTAATATTTTCTTTACTTCTTTCAATGCCCTGTTATTAGATACACATTTAAATTTGTTATATCTTTCTAGTAAACTGAACTTTTGTCTTTATAAAGGAATTCTTTTTGTCCCTAGTTAGACTTTTTGTCTTAGTCCTGTTTTATTTGATATTAAATAAGTAGCTACACTAGCTTTCTTTAGTTTGGTATTTTTGTGATGTGTCTTTTTATATCCTTTTACTTTCACTCTTTCTGTATCCTTATGATAAGGCTAGGTCTTTTATAAACAGAATAGAAAGTAGAATTTTTTAATCCATCTTTGCCTTTTAACTAGAAAATTGGATGCATTTAATATAAATACTATTTTTCATTTGAATTTTCTATATTTCTCACCTTTTCTAGACTTCTTTCTCTTTTTCTTGCCTACTTTTAGGTTTATGAATTTTTTCATACTTCCATTTCCTAACTATTTTTTAAATTTTTTAATGTTTTTCTAAAATATGTATATTATAAGAAAATTCAAGAGTGATTTCAAATGTGTTTAATAGCTAGCTATAACTATGAAATAACAAGATCTTCACACATGCACTCAGAGAAAATACTGCCACTATTTGATACTTTAACTACATAGTTTATTTAAATAATTCACCATTACTGTACTATGGTCATATACATGCTCAATACATTACAGAAATGAGAACAAATATTACTGTGCAGTTGAGATATATATTTCTTTGTTGTCTACTTTTTTGAGTGAACTGAAAGTATCTCTTGTAGTGTGGAAACCTGATGAGGTATCAGATGAAAATCTTTTCCCTGAGGATGGGAAACACAGAGATGCCAGAACAGAAATATTCAAGAATAAGTAATCTTTAATTTTACTTTTTAAACAAATTTTATTGTGAAATATAGTGTAATTGAAGAAATCACATAAGACATGCAATTTTAACAAATAATTATATGAACAAAACTAATATAACCACCACCTAGGTCAAGCAATAGAGCACTGATCTCGTGCAAAATCTCTAGAATATTTCTTTCAGATCACAATTCCCTTCCTCCACATAGTCAATCACTGTATTGATTTTATGGTGATAGTTTTTATATGCTACTTTATATTAGATTAAACCATAAGCAATTGCAAATATTCAACTATTTTTTTACTTTCAAAACTTGCAAGTTTATATGGTTCAACCTAATAGTTTTACCATTTTTTGTGTATCCTCAAAAAATAGAGCATGCTTTCTTATCTTCCTTTTTTAAAGAATTGAATGGCGTGTGTGTTTTTTGTTTGTTTGTTTGGTTGGGTTTTTTTTTGTTTGTTTTTTGCATAGCTATGCTTTATTTTCATTGTTAAATAATATTCTATTGTGGGAATACATCACTGTTTATATACCCAGATTGCTACTTAGGGGCACATAAGTCAGGGTCTCACTGGAAAAGAGATGGTACCAATTTGTGGAGAGTTTAATATAGGGATTCTTTACAAAGGAGGGGGTGGGGAGTCTAGGGAAACCATAAGGAATAGTTCAGGAACACAGGGGTAGAAAAAGTGGAATATTTTTGCCACCACTAGCCCTGAAGGGGAAAGGAGAAGGAGTAGATAATGGAGACTTGAAAAAAAGAGGTTATTTGGAGAGGGTAGTCTGATAGGAGCTAAGTCATTTGGTAAAGGTACATGCCAGGCCACTATGTCCCTGCAGGGAAGAAGTCATGGAAACAAATCCATTGATCTCATTTTCCTTCTTTCTTCTGATCTTTTCCCATGGTTTCATTGGCTGAACCCAGATGGAAGCCAGAGGGCAAGGGAGATTTACTCCTTGTAAGTTAGCTTTCAGCACATAGAGCCAACTAGAAAGGCTGGAGAGTAGATCTGGAGGACAAAATGAAAAATATCCAGCTCAGTCTACCTCTTTTGCCCTTAGATATCCTCGCCTTGATTTTCATACAGGTGATGAATTTGTGTCTCCAACTCAAGGAACATTAGATCCTATGAGAAAGCATATAATTACAGAGTAGTATCAGTTTGGTCTTACTTCCATCTATAACCTAAAACACTGATCACCACCAATGTTTTTTTTATATAAAATGTCAGAAAATAGAAGGCGGTGAAGGTGGTAGAAGAAATAATTAACATAAAACATAGCTGATATAATTGCTGCTTGTTTAAGTAATCATGAAGGCTACTAGTTATCATAGTTGCCTTCTTCTACCATCCATCTATGTTCCCCTTTATCTTGGTCACCACCTTGCCTGGGCAGGATTCTTTACCTGGTGAGGGAACCCAAACCTTTATTCCTATGATAGCTGATACCTTGGAGGTCCTACCTTTATTAGGTTGCTGCAGTTTTTCATTTATCATGATATTTGGGATAAGGCATATTACAATGTGGTCCATTGAATTCCCTGGATTCCAAATATAGTCCTCCTTGCCTCCATTAAATAGGAGCAACTCAATTTCCCCCTGGTTATTGGAATCAGTCCTCTGGCTAGTATAGTGACCTCTTTTTCCAGCCTATTAATTTAATGGCATGGGCGAGGATAGTTTCGACTTCTAATTGAATGGCAAGATGACTATTTCTTAGGCTAGCTTATTCTTCCTTTGGACATCAAAATCTCCATGACTTACTTAATGAAGGTCGTTGGGAAAGGATGTAAAACTTATCTAAGTGGGTTATTAGGTGTAATAGTAAGAGTGGTCGTTACACCTCTATTGCATTGTAGCTATGGATGGGGTAGATAGGGCCATATACTGGCATCTAGTTTTAGGCAAATACTTGATCCTGTAGATCAGGACTATAGTCTCTCAGGCTGTTGTGTATCAGATGCCAAAGTAACTGAGACTTCACCAAGCCATTTGTCTGTTCTATCAAACTTTCTATTTCTAGATGATGGAGCTTCTATTAATACCAGTGAATTCCATGGGCATAAGCCCATTGTTACTTCTCATTTGCCATAAAATATGTCCCTTGTTGGAGGTGATGTTGTGTAGGAAAATGGCAATGGAAAGAATGTTCTTCAAGTTCATGGTAGAAGTACTCTAGGCAGAGAAAGCAAATTAATACCCACAATAAAAGTCTAAACCTGTGAGGGCAAATTGCTGATCCCTCTATGAGAAAAAGTTCAGTGTAATCCATCTGCTACCAGCTAGTTTGCTGATATCCCTAGAAAATGATGCTATATGGGTGGGGGAGGTGCTTAGTTTTGGCCTATGCTTTTGGCAAGTTGAGCACTTGACCGTGGCAGTATCCAGTTCATTCTCAAAAAAGCAAATCTTTATGTTATTAAGTCTATTGCAGATGCTTCTTCCCTGCCACCATGGCCTCTTGGTACTTAGTTCCATGAAACAAGCAGCAGCATAGCTGAGGAATGAGGCTGACTGATATTCATAAGACAAACCATCTAGTTGAGAGCTTAAACTAATATCAGTAAATATCTTCTTGTGAACATCTACATGGGGCATAAATATCTTTTTGCACTCTATATCTATTCTAGGAAGTTGTACACAAAAATCTCCACAAGACTTCCTTGTCACCATTTCTTCAGTCTTCATTTACCAAGTCACTGACTCTAGCCAATTCCTTTAGCTCCTGCCCACAAATCAATGCAGTCCTAAACCTCAGATCATCTCTATTTCCACATATGGAATCCTTATATTTACTTCCCAATGTTTTGTCCACAAGACTACTATCATAAAATACATATTAATCATATTTTTATTTTATATCTATGCATATAGATGAATGAAAGCTGGTTGTCACAGGACAGTGAGATTTGAGGATTCTTTTGCTTTCTCCTTCTTTGTTTGCTCCCATGTTTAAAGTTTTCCAATAAGCATGCACTGTTTATATAATTAATACAGCAGCATTAAAACAATATTCCTTGTGAAAATTAAAACACTTAATTTTTTCTAAATAATTATCTAATTATTCCATACCCTGAATTGGATACTAAATTTTTTCCCCACTACTTTGAACTATAACTGTTAACTAATGCTAAACACTTAATTATATTTCTTTCCTTTTCATTCCATTCTATTTATTAGTTTATTACCTCTTTAATTACTATAGATTGCAGCATATTTTGACATTTCAAAATTCCTCCTTGTTCTTTTGAAAACATTGAATTGTTTGCTTGGTTAATGTTCTAGACGTATCACTATTTTACTACTAAAATCTAGTTCAAAAATATTTCTCATACCCATGAATTAGTGTGCCCACTTGAGAAGATACCTCCACTTCACAAATTTGAAAGGATTTACCATCCTCCCATGTGGATTTTATTGAAAGGCAAGAATATGGTACAGAAAGAAAAAGAGAGTGTAGGCAAGCACCAGGTCCAAGAGACATCCTGTGTTTAACTTACCAGGGGTCCTTATTTGCCTGGAGGGACTAAGCTTTTTCTAGGGCTGGAACCCCTGTGGCAGTTTGATATTATTTATGAATTCCAAAAAAGATATTTGATTATGTTTGTAAACTGGTCTGTTGCTCTGGGTGTGATACTCTTTGATTGTATTAGATTCTGCACAGATGTCTTTGATTAAATTATGTTAAGATTAGGGCTTTGATTTGACCACGTCATTAAGGCATGCAGGGTTGAGTCCCCACCCTCTTGTTGGGGATAAAACAGACTCTCACATGGAGAACAACACAGAGGGATAGAGACAGCTCATTAGACATGGCAGAGGCCCTGGGAAGAGAAATGAGCTTGATACTTTACAGCTGGCCTTGTGAAGAGACCAGAGTAGCTAAGCCCAGAAAGAAATGAGCCCCGGGGAGAAAGACAAGACCTATGCCAGCCTACAGCTGCGATTGGAAGAAGCTGGGCCCACAGAGCCTTAAGAGAAAAGAGGAAGGCTGAACCCTCACAGATATCGGCAGCCATCTTGTGTCAACATGTGGCAACAGACTTTGGGTGAGAAAGTACCTCTTATGGTACCTTGAGTTGGACTCTTTAGGGCCTTGTGACTGTAAGCTTCTACCCCAAATAAATACCCTTTATAAAAGTCAACAGAGTTCTGGTATTTTGCATCAGCACCCCTTTTGGCTGACTAATACAACCCCCGAGAGCTGTGTGAGGAATCTCATCTTGGAGAGAGCTCAAAGCAAAGCTGCCAGCATGGCTTTTTGTCACTGTGACCATGTGATCACTTCTGGCTTGTCATTTGCCTAGGCCAGTTGCAAACCATAAATAAACTGGCCTTGGTTTTCACCTAGAGACTTATGGACTCTAAACAGCATATCATATACTGTACTGCCTTTATCTTGGTTAAGAGTCAAAAAGCAAACATCCAGGCAACCCCAGGGAGAAATATAGAGCTTTCCCTACCCACTTGTAAATCAACTCTATCTTCCACACTACTAATACTGAACCCCATAATTAAGGAGGCTAACTCACTCAGCTACAAGCATTGCTGGCCCCTATAGGCCTCTGTATATGGGCAGTGGTAAGGGAGTTGATAAGACTAGCATGAACAATTTATCTGTTCCAAATGTAATAAGTCATTTAGTACATTTGGGATGGAGTGAGTATAGGGGCAGTGAGAAAATAGAAATATTACACCAAGTACCCTTCACATGGAAGAAAGCATTGGGAGTGAGGTAAATATGTATCCCCAGTGTTAGTATTCTTTCAAAACTTTTTATTTTTAAATACTTTCAAACTTATAGGACAATTACAAAAATAATACAAACCCAATACAGAGAATTCCAAATAACCCAGATCCACTAATTTTTAACATTTTCCCTTATTTGCTCTGTCATTCTATCTCTCTATCAATCCATCTATCAATCCATCCATCTATCTATCCATCCATCCATCCATTTTCTGAACACTTGAGTGTAGGTTGTATACATCATGCTCCTTGAACACTTAATACTGCCATGGACATTTCTGAGAACAAAGATATTCACTTACATAACCACCTTAAGTACAATTATCAAGTTCAAGAAATTTAACATTGATATAAAGCTTACAGTCTATATTCCAATTTTTTCATCTGTCCCAATAATGTCCTTTTGAGCCTTTTCTCCTTCCTTGTTAGCTCCTGTCCAGTAGCACGTATGCATTGAATCATCATTGTCTTTTTAGTTGCTCTTTCCCTTCTTCGCTCTGAATGCAGAATGAAATTTGGGACTGCCAATTTAAAGCAGCTTACATTGAGGTGGAGCTGAAATTTTAACTCAGAACCACATCTCAACTCTGTAGCATGTGTGGACCTCAGTTTTCTTGGAGTTTAAAAGCAAATATTGTTTTATCTCCTCTATATGGAAAACTTTCTCTAAATTAGACCACTGATTTAAGTCCCATATGTCTAAGAGGAAGCCTACAGCAAACTTTTCACTAAGACTATATATGTCTTCTTAAAGCCTGATTCTTGTCGAGGCTAGCAGGTCCAGCATTTCCTTGCTAAACATTATCCTGCTTTTGCCTGCTGATAGCATCCACGTATCCCACATGACTTTGACAATGTCTGTGCAGTTCTCATACCTTTGCCACTGCCCAAGAGGACTTTGCACCTTTGCTAATGCTCAAATTGATCTTGTACTTTTCTGAATTGTTTAAAGATGATCATTGTGCAGTCCTGCTGCTAGAAAGGTACTCCCTGTGGAAAAAGCCTCCATATATACCTGCACACATGTATCCCATTGGTCCTGTTTCTCTAGAGAATCCTGACTAATATACCCAATTTATCCTGTTCCTATTTACCAGTCACATAAGTCATTAGGCCTCCCTTGGGCTAGAGTGAATAAAGAGACAGAGAAATACCAGAATTGTTACACAATTGAGCTTCTTCCATATGAAAAGAAACACAAAATGTCAACAGCCCCCAAGGTGTTTAATATTTTCTCTTTAAATAATTTTGAAATTAATTAAAACTCTTTATGTCCCAACTTCCCCATCCTTGAATTCTTATAATTTATTTAGTGTGATACTTATTAATTGAATGATTCATAAACTTTTAAAATAATTTCAGACTTACAGAGAAGTTGCAAGAATAGTTAAAAGCACTTCCATATTCTTTCTTCTACATGCACATTTGCTTTATCATTCTCTCCTCTCTGTCTCTCTGTCTCTCTGTGTCTCGTCTCGTCTCGTCTCGTCTCGTCTCGTCTCGTCTCGTCTCGTCTCTTCTCTTCTCTTCTCTTCTCTTCTCTTCTCTTCTCTTCTCTCTTCTCTTCTCTTCTCTTCTCTTCTCTTCTCTTCTCTTCTCTTCTCTTCTCTTCTCTTCTCTTCTCTCTCTCTGCTTACATATACTCCTAAATACTTTCAGTGTATATTTCCTAAAAACAAGAGCATTCATTTAAATAACCACAGTGCAAGAATCAAAATTAGACACAAAAATTAGACACAAAATCATTGACACATTGATACAATATTGTTACCTAATTTCACCACTTGCCCTCAAAATATTCTTTATAGCAAGTGTCTTTCTGTGCCTAGGATTCAATTTCAGATCATGCACTTAGTTTTCATATCACTTTAGTCTCCTTTCATCTGGAAAAATTCTTCAGCCTTTCTCTTTCATGACCATGACATTTTTGAAGATTAAATTCCATTTATTTTGTAGAATGCCCCTCAATGTGTTTATGTTTTCTCATGATTAGGTTCAGTTTTTACATATTTGGCAGGAATATTACATAAAATACATGTTCATTAATAGTGTATTATATCAAGAAGAACATGAAGCTGATTTGTCCTTTTATTGGAGATATTAATTTTGATCACTTAGTTAAGGTGGTGTCTGCATGTTTCACTAATGAAATAAAGTTACCATTTTTTCTTTTGTAATTCATGATTAATAATTGAGGGGATATTTTGAAGTTATGTAGAAATGCTATTCTCATAAAATTTTCACCCACTAATTTTAGCATCAATTAATGATATTTGCTTGAAATAATTAGTATTTTAGTGTATCAAAAGGTGGTTTTTCTATCATTACTTTTACTCTGATAGCTAGCATTTTGTTATAAGGAAGAGCTCCCTCTCTTCTCTCTATCTTCCCCCCTCCCTCTCTTCCTCCCTCCCTTCCTTCCTTCTTTCTTTTTTTCCCTCCCTCCCTCTCACCCCCTTCCCTCCCCTACTCTTTCTTCTCTCCTTTCTTCCTTTTTCATATGTAATTTTTTATTATTAGTTTACAGAAAAATCATGCAGAAAACACTGCATTCGCATGTAAAACCCCTAGTATTAATACTTTGTATTAGAGTGGTATTTTTGTTATGACTGATGAAAGAATATTATTATAATTGTACTATTAACTATAGACCATAGTTTATATTATGGTTCACTGTGTTGTACAGTCCTATGTTTTTAAAAATTTTTACCACAACAAAATATATAATTCAGTGCTGTTAAATTATGTTCACAATGTTGCTCTACTATCACCACTTCATTTAAAAATTTGTTAGAGTAGTAATACATTGACAGAAAAATCATGCAGAAAAGACTGAGCTCCCCCCCACCAAGACAGTTTTCCCTATTATTAAGAGTTTGCATTACTGTGGTACCATTGTCACAACTGATGAAACAATATTTTTATAATTATACTCTTTACTATAGTACATAGATTACATTAGAGATCATTGTGTTGTACAAATCTATGGTTTTTAAAATTTTTATTCTAGAAATATATATACAGCCTAAAATTTCCTATTTCATTACAGTCAAATATGTAATTCAATGGCATGAATTATATTCACAAGGTTGTGCTATCATAATCACCATCTATTACCAATGCTTTTCCATCATCCCAAACAGAAACCCTGTACCAATTAAGCATTAAATCCCCATTGCTTACCTACACCAGGCCCATGGAACCTGTACTTAATTTTTGATTCTATGACTTTGCTTATTCTGATTATTTAATATTACTGATATCATATAATATTTGTCCTTTTATGTTTGGCTTATTTTCACTCAACATAATTTCTTCAACTTTCATCCATGTGGTAGCACAAATCAGAATTTCAATCCTTTATATATCTGAATAATATTCCATTGTATGTATATACCACATTTTGTTTATCCATTCCTCTGTATATGGACACTTGGGTTGCTTCCCTCTTTTGTAAATTATGAATAATTCTTCTATGATTGTATCCCTGCAAATATATGAGTCTCTGCTTTCAATTTTGGGGGGTATATATATCTAAAAGTGGTGGTATTAGTCAGCCATACGGGGTACTGATGCAAAGTACCAGAACTCTTTTGGCTTTTTTGTTAATATAAATTTTTATTTTTTAAAAAAAAGACACTTAGATTTAAAATGTTACATAAAAAATATAGGGGATTCCCATATGCCCCACTCCCTACCCCTCCCACATTTTCCCACATTAACAACATGCTTCATTGGTGTGGTGCATTTGTTACAATTGATGAACACATTTTGGAGCATTGCCACTTAAGTGTGGATTATAGTTTACATTGTAGTTTATACTCTCTCCCACACAATTTTCTAAGTTATGACAAGATATATAATGGTCTGTATCTGGCATTGCAGTGTCGTTCAGGACAATTCCCAAGTCCTGGAAATGCTCCCATATTAACACCTGTTCTTCCCTTTCCCTTTCCTCAGAACGAACCTCCAGTGGCCACTGCCTCCACATCAATGATAAAAGTACTTCCATTGCTAGAATCACAATAAGTCTATAGTAGAATACCAGTAAGTCTACTCTAGTCCATCGTTCATTCCCCAATCCTGAGGACTCTGGGATAGTGATGCCCACTCCATCTCTAATTGAGAGGGGGCTTAGATCCCATGGGGCAGATGGATGGGACTATCTTGCTTGCAGATGCAGACTCTCTCTGTTCCTTGGGATAGTCGTTGCCCATCATCATCTCCTTGTTAGTTGTCCTAGGTGAGTCCAGTGAACTGTAGAGTAGGTGTTGCAATTCTGTTGAGATTCAGGGCCCAGCTGGCACATGGACAACTCAAAGATTTAAGGCTCTGGGACATACACCTATCAACTCTAGTACTAAGTATAGGTTCAAATAGAAGGGGCAGAAGAGCCAAGTGTAGGAAAATTGCAACTGAGTCCAACTGTGTCACACTGAGGAGCATAAATTCCCAAGTAGGGCCCACTGGCATGGCACCAAACTCCTGAGCTCTTTACCCTGCCTATAGTATCTGGATGTCTCCAGAGCCCTCAGGAGCCCCACTATTTGAGGCAATATTTACTTTGGCATTCAATGAGATCCTGCTGAGACATGCATAAGTGTAACCTCTGGAATGACTTCCCGATTCACTTTGAAGTCTCTTAGCCATATAAACTCATTTGTCTTTACCCTTTACCCTTTTGGTCAAGGTCTTGTTCCAGTTGTATTGCTAGTTGGTGCTTCGTAGTAATCCCTCGGTGCCAGGGAGGCTCATCCCTAGGAGTCATGTCCCATGCTGGGGGGAAGGTAATGCATTTATATGTTCAGCTTAGAGAGAGGCCACATTTGAGCAACAAGGAGGCTTCAGGAACTAACTTTTAGGCACCCTATAATACTAGGCTAAGTTTCAATTTCATAAGTAAAGGTTCATAAGTACAGTCATCAATATCAAGGGTCCATCAATGGTCCATCTTCCTTGACTAGTCACTGCCCCTGTCCTCAGGGGGTTCTTGCTGTTCCATTACAGAATGTGGCAGAGTTCCCCAGAATGGGAATTCGATGTTTTTTCAGTTATTGTGTGAATCTTCACTCACCATGACAATGCCCCATAAACATTTGAACACATTTATATGTTTTATAGGTATGTCCCAGGTGAATCTTCTCCCATGCATCCCCCATCACTGACACCCCACACCAATGATCCCCCCGCCACAGTTATAACTCTTCTGTAATCCAAAACTTCTTTAAAAAATGAAGTCATGTTGGCTTTTATAAAGGGTATTTATTTGGGGTAAAAGCTTAGAGTCACAAAGCCCTAAAGAGTCCAACTCAAGGTACCATAAGAGGTACTTTCTCTTACCCAAAGCCTGTTGTCTTATGTTGTAGCAACTTTTGCAAGGGTTCAGCCTTCCTCTTCTTCTAAAGGCTCCATGGTTCCAGCTTCTTCCAATCTCAGCTGTAGGCTAGCATAAAGGTCATCTCTCTTCCTGAGGCTCCTCTCTTTCTGGGCTCAGCTGCTCTGCTCTCTCCACAAGGTCAGCTGTAAAGTATCAGGTGAACAGCTTGGCTCTCTCCCTGGGGCTCCAACGTCAAAACTAAGCTCTCTCCTCTGCCATGTCATTTTCTGTGTGAGTGTCCGCCCACCAAAGGGGTGGGGACTCAATGTCCTACTGACATAGCTGAATCAAAGCCCTAGTATTCATTTAATCAAGTAAAAGTGAAACCTCTGAATTTAATACAATCAAAGGGTATCACACCCAAAGGAACAGACCAGTTTACAAACATAATCAATATTTCTTTTTGGAATTCATCAATAATATCAAACTGCCACAGTGGGATTGCTGGGTTTCATGGTAATTCTGTACTTAACTTGTTGAGGATCTGCCAAACTGTATTCCACAGGGGCTGTACCATTTTAAATTCCCATCAAAAATAAACAAGTGTTCCTATTTCTACACATCCTCTCCAACACTTGTTATTTTCCATTTTTCAATAGTAGCATTCTAGTGGGTGTGAAATGATATTCCATTTTGGTTTTGATTTGCATTTCTCTAAAAGCTAGTGATTTTGATCATTTTTTCATATGCTCATTGGCCATTTGTATATATCCTTTTTTTTTTTTTTTTTTTTTTTAAAGATTTTATTTATTTATTCATTTATCCCCCCCTTGCTGCTTGTGCTCACTGGGTCAGCTAACCACACCATTTGGGCGGGCTTGCCTTCACCAGGAGGCCCCGGGAACCGAACTCGGCGCCTCCCATATGGTAAACGGGAGCCCTACTGATTGAGCCACAGCCGCTTCCCTGTATATATCCTTTTGAGAAATATCTATGCAAGTCTTTTGCCCATTTTAAAAAAATATTTTTCTTATTTTTAAATAAGGTTTAGATTACATAAATGTTACATAAAAAACATAGGGGATTCTCATATACCCCACCCACTCCCCTCCCACACTTTTCCCCATTAACAACATTTTCATAAGTGTGGTACATTTGTTACAACTGATGAACATATATTGAAGTATTGCTACTAACTGTAGTCTATAGTTTACATTGGTTTTACACTTTGCACTATACAATTTAATAGGTTTTGACAAAATGTATAATGGCCTGTATCCGTCATTGCAATGTCATGCGGAACAATTCCAAAAATGCCCCATGTTACGCCTATTCTTCCCTCTCCCTCCCCTCAGAACCTCTGGTGACCACTGCCTTCATATCAATGTTACAAATTCTTCCATTACTAGAATAATAAGTTTACTTTAGTCCTTTTGCCCATTTAAAAAATTTACTTGTCTTTTTTTTGTTTAGTGTAGGATTTCTTTATTATTCTGGATAATAAAGAAAATATTTTTTCTTTATTATTGGAAAATATTTTTTCCCATTGTGTAGGTTGTCTTTTTATTTTCATGATGAAGTTATTTGATGCACAAAAGTTTTAAATTTTTATAAGGTCCCATTTACATGTTTTTTTCCTTTCATTGCTTGTGCTTTGGGTGCAAAGTCTAAGAAATCATTGCCTAACACAAGGTTCTGAAGATGCTTCTCTATGTTTTTTCTAGGATTTTGATAATTCTGGTTCATATCTTTAGGTCTTTGATCCATTTGGAGTTGAGTTTTTAAATATGTATGAGGTAGGGCCTCTCTCTCTCTCTCTCTCTCTCTCTCTCTCTTTTTTTTTTTTGGCAAATGGAGATCCAGTTTTCCCAGCACTATTGGTTAAAGAACTATTCTTTCCCAATTGACATTTAATTATATTTAGTCTTCCAATCCATGAACACAATATGTTTTTTTTATGGAAAAACAAATAACTGATTTATTCTTAAAGACTGTGTTTTGTAGACTTTAGGATACATGTACACATGGTTGCTTTATTTTATTTATTTATTTATTTCACAATATGTCTTTGATTTCTTTCAGCAATGCATGTACAAGTCCTTATATCTTTGGTTAAATTTATTACTAAATATTTGATTCTTTCAGTTGCTATTGTAAATGGAATTTTTTTTCTTGATTTCCAAATCTGGTTATTCATTACCATTGTATACAAAAACTACTGAGTTTTGTGTGTTGATCTTGTACCCTGCCACACTGCTGAAATAATTAACTCTAGTGATTTTGTTATGGGTTTTTCAGGATTTTCTATATATAAGATCATGTCATCTGAAAATAGGGGTGATTTTACTTCTTCCTTTCCAATTTGGATGCCTGTTATTTGTTTTTCTTGCCTAATTGCTCTGGCTAGAACTTCCAGTAAAATGTTGAATAACACTTGTGACAGTGGGCAACCTTGTCTTGTTCCTGGTTGTGATGATTAAGTTCATGGGTCTACTTGGCCAGGTTACAGTATCCAGTTTGGTCAGGCAAGCCCTGACCTGATTATTACCATGAGGATATTTCGTGGATTTAAATCATCGGTCAGTTGATTGCATCTCTGGCTGGCTACATTTATAATCAACAAAGGAAATTGTCTTCAGTAAAAAGAGAAGTCTCATCCAATAAGTCGAAAGACTTAAAGGGAGAACTGATTATTGCAGCAGTCAGAAGAATTTCTCTCTCTGCTTCAGCCAGACAGCTTCTTCTGGGAAATTCACTAAAACCTAAATCAGAGTCCCCTGCTTGTGACCTGACCTATGGAATTTGTACTTACCAATCCCCATCATTGCGTGAGCCAAATCCTATAATAAATATCATATTTACATCTGTTTCCCTGGAGAATCCTGATTAATACACTGATTTTAGAGGGGAAGTTTTTAGTATTTGACCATTGAGTATGGTGTTAGCTGTGGGTTTTCCATGTATGCCCCTTATCATATTGAGGAAGTTTCCTTCTATTCCTACTTTTCTGAGTGTTTTTATCAACAATGTGTGCTGGATTTTATGAAATGATTTTTCTGGGTCAGTTGAGATGATCATGTATTTTTTCTTAGTTGGGAGGTTTCTCATTCCAGATTCAATCTCTTTACTTGCTATTGCTCTGTTGAGATCTTCTGTTTCTTCTGGTGTCAGTGTAGGTAGTTTGTGTGTTTCTAGGAATTTTTCCAATTCACCTATATTATCTAATTTGTTGGTATACCATTGTTCATAGTTATTCTCTTATGATTCTTTTTATTTCTGTGGGTTCAGTAGTAATGTCCCCTCTTTCATTTATGATTTTTGTTATTTGCATACTCTCCCATTTTTGTCAGTCTAACTAAAAGTTTGTTGATTTTACTGATCTTTTCAAAGAAGCAACTTTTGAGTTTGTTGATTCCTTCTATTTTTTTTCTTTATTTAATAATTCAAATTTATCTCTGCTCTAGTCTATGTTATTTTCTTCATTCTGCTCACATTGGATTGGTTTGCTCTTTTTCTAGATCCTCCAATTGTGAGGTTAGTTCTGTTTAACCCATTGGTTGTTTAAGAGTATATTGTTTAAATCCATAGGTTTCTTAGGCTCTCTTCACTTTTTTTCATTCTTTTTCTTTCTGCTCCTCAGCATAAGTCATTTTAATTGTCTTTTCTTTGAGTTCACCAATTCTTTCTTCAGACAGCTCTAATTTTTGTTGAAAACCTCTTGGGGAAGTTTTCATTTTCAGTTATTGTGGTCTTCAACTCCAGTATTTCTGTTGGTTCCTTTTTAAAATTTCTGTCTCTTACTGAGATTCTCACATTGTCTACTCACTTTTTCCTAATATCCTTTAGTTCTTTCTCAGTGTTTCCTCTCTTGAGCATATTGAGGATCATTTTTCAAAAATGTTTTTCTGGTATATCAAAGTCTGGTTTTCTTGATGGATGGCTTCTGAATTTTTATCTTGCCCCTTTGGATAGGCAGTCATTTCCTGTATCTTTGCTTGTACTGTAATCTTCTGTTGTACCCAGTACATTTTTAATATTTTAAAGTGTTACCTCTGGGATTTAGTTCCTGAGCTCTCTGTTCCTTAAGTTTGTATCCAGTTAGTGATATGACAGATTTCTTTGAGTTACAGGAGCTAACAAAAATAAACAAACCAGTATAATAAATACATTTCTCAGTCCTTGCAAATTGGGTCTTTGTTGGCTAGTGTTCTCTTTCAGAGTTTAGCCCTCCCATCAAGAAAATTAGCCTGAGGGAAAAGTGAAATGCAGGATCCTCTCCATCTCTTTTGAGCCTGTGTCTTGACTTGGGCTTGGGCTTTCTCCTGGCCTTAGGAATTCCTCTCTTTACAGGATTTCCAATTGCCTGGCTACTTCTTATGAAAGAGTCTTTCTCCCCCTCCTTGATCCTCCATTGTATTTGTTAAAGCAGGTAATCTTTGACTTAATTGCTTCATATACTACTTTAACTGTAGTCAAGCTGCTTCTGCTGCAGGACTAGTTCTGAGAGGGTGAACCGAGAGGAGTTTCCTGGTTCAGCCTTTCATGTTGCCACCAAATATATTGGCACTGACATACACAAACAACTGTATGTGCATAAGGGTCACTTTACTCTCTGCAGAACAGGGCTAGGGACCCACAATGGGGCTGCAGGCTGGCTCCACATTGCCCTTGAGAGAGGTTAGAGGAGGGACTAGCAATGGTACCATGTACTTCTTTGATTTTTAAGGCTGTGTATTCTTGTTTCAGCCCTCAGGTTTCTATAACCTCTTAACTATGTTCTAGAATTTTGAAGACGGTTATGCCAGTTTTTGCTAGTTGTTTAAAGATTTTTCAGGGGAACGGCACCCTGGAGTGTCTTACACCACCATCTTGGTTGACCAGAAGCACTCCTTCCTTCATTTTTCAGTAAGAACTCAGAAATTTTTATGTATTTGCTGTTCAAATTGTGCCAGATTTTACTAGTGGAACTGTTTGTGTGTGTGTGTGTTTGTCCTTTTGACATGTGCTCATTCTTATTTTAAGCATGTCCTCTTTTTTTGATATGATGTTTTAAGCTGTTCATATACTTTGCCTGCCTTAGCCCTGGAATCAGCCATTTCTTCAAGTAGCCCTGTTTCCTTTAATTGGGAATGCTATCTAGAAAACAAGATCTGGGAACTCGGTATGCTTTTTGCTTCCAAGGTGTATTTGTTTCTAGACTTTTCAGCTGACCAACTTAGGAAATATACAGTTATACATATTCATATAAGTATGGATTCAGATGTATTTAAATATATTCATCTCTATTCCATTATATGCTTGCATGTATTAAATATGTACACACATATAAATGCATGCATGGGTGTGTGTTTAATGTATGTATATTAAAAACCATGTGTTCCTACTGATACATCTAACTACAAACCAATAGTATAGTATAGTTTTCTTTCTAGCCTTCCCCAACTCTCTGCTTCAAAATGAAGAAAGCTGTCTTTTGGCCTTATCATCAATCTTATTCATTTGCTTAATCCACAATACACAGCAAGTTGCTTGAGAATTATTAATCCATACCACTATGAAAATATTTATCTTGAGTTCAATGTTTTTCTAGGTTTCTTGTCTTTTGACTGAGGTTGTATTATCCTAATACTGTATACAAAAGTTTTTGGTGTTTTAATAATTTGAAATATAGTGAGATTCCTTTCTATTTTTATTTCCTTTTAGGATATTTTCCAATACTTGTTGATTTATTTTTAAGTATGTAAATCACTAGTGTTTCCAAAAGTCAAAATTATAAAAATAAAGGTATACTCACAGAAGTGTCACTCCTTCCCCTATTTGTAGCCAATCTCAGTTTCTAGTTTATCCTTCCTTCCTGTGTTTTATTTTGAAAAAACAAAAAAAAACAAAAACAAACAAACAAACAAAAAAACACAGGAGGTAGATATATATTTTCTTATTTCTCCTTTATTTCTTACAGAAAAGGTGGCATATATATGATATGCATATCTATGATATATGACATGTATATATTTTGTGCATGTGTATTTTTTTTTCTTTTTATTTAACAGTATATTCTGAAATCACTTCATATCAGTTTTAAGAGATCCTATTTTTTTCAGCTGCATAGAACTTCAATATGTGGGTATACCTTAGTTATTCAAAGTCTCCTATGTTTGGGCATTATATTGTTTCTATTATTTTGCTATTACAAAAAAAAAAAAAGTCACAGTGAACAACCTGGTGCTAAAGTGTTTTAATAATGTTGAAGGGGTATTCTAAAGGTAAATAATGTTGAAGGGGTATTCTAAAGGTAAATTCTTGGAAGCGGTATTGCTGGGCAAAAGGATAAAGACATTTTTGGTTTTATTAGATATTTCCAACTATCCATTCATAAGAGCTGTAATATTTTGCTTTCCCACTAACCCAGCTATCTATGAAAATGCCCATTTTTCCATAGCCTCATCAAAGAGTGTGTATTAGTCAGCCAAAGTGGTGCTAATGCAAAATACCAGAAATCTGTTGGTCTTTATAAAGGGTATTTATTTGGGGTAGAAGCTTACAGTTACCAGGCCATAAAGCATAAGTCACTTCCCTCACCAAAGTCTATTGTCACATGTTGGAGCAAGATGGCTGCTTGGTTCCTCTCTTCCCAGGGCTTCCTTGTCTCTGGGTTCAGCTCCTCTGCTATCTCCACAAGGTCAGCTATAGACTCTTAGGCAAACAGCTTGTTTCTCTTCCAGGGGCCTTCTCTCTTTCCTCACAACCAAGCTCCTTTGTGTGTTCACTTCCCGGGGCTCCAGCATCAAAAACTCAGCTTCAGAACTCCAATTCAAAACTCCAACTCTGTCCTTTGTCATGTCTTTTATCTTTGAGACCCGACCCACCAAGGGGCGGGGCTCAACGCCCTACTGATGTGGCCCAGTCAATGCCCTAATCATAACTTAATCATGCCCAGATGAACCGACCAGTTTAAAAGCATAATCCAATAGCTATTTTTGGAATTCATAACGATATCAAACTGCCAAACTGCTACAGAGTGTGATGTCAAATATTTTACTTATTGTCAGTCAGATAGGTGTAAAGTTTTTTCCAGTGAACTTTAATTTATTTCTCTTTTTATGAATAAGGCTGGGCATCATTTCATGTCAAGGGGCTATTTTTCTGTGTTTCTTGTGAATTGTCTGGCCTTGCTTTTTACTCATTTTCCTGTGAGGCTTTTAGTCTTTTACTCCTTTGTCTCTTAGGATGTCATTTGTCTTTTCACATTGCTTATGAGATTTTTGCCATGCAATGCAGTTGTTTGTTTTTTTTTTACACAATTGTTTATTTTGAATCATAGAAAAATTTCCCCTATATCCAGGTTTTACAGGAATTCACCTATTTTTTCTAGTACTTGCAAGATTTTATTTTTCACATTTAGATCTCTGTTCCAGTTGGAGTTTATTCTTATATATATTACAAGTATGAATCCACTTTTATCCTTTTCTAGTTGGCAACCTAATTGTCACAGCATCTTTTATTAAAAAGTCCTTCTTTGTCACAGTGATTTTACGTTCCATCTTTATTATATATAAAATATCTATGAGTTTTATGGTTTATTTCTGGGCTTTCTCTTCTTTTCCATTGCTCTATCTGTTCACATGCCAGTGCTACATTTAAAAAAATTTAGTGTCTTTATAATATGCTTTAATGTATGATAGCACTGGATATAGTACATTTTAATATCTGCCAGAACCACGGCTTTTCTTTTGAGTGTTTTTCTAGTTGTTTTTACATTTTTCCCATATGAACTTTAGAATCACTTTGTCTTGCTCCATAAAACATGTTATTGATATTTTTATTGGAATCATGATAAATTTATAAATTGACTTAGAGAAAATTGATATCTTTATGATGTTAAGTCATTCTATCCAAGGCTGCCTTTCCATTTGTTCAACTATTATTTGTGTTATCCAAGTGTATTTAAAGCTTCCCTCACAGGATTTTTGTATATCTTTTGTTAAGTTTATATCTAAATTTTTAAACTTTTTATTACTATTGTATATAGGCTATTATTTGAGTGTGTGGGGCCTATTGATTTCTGTATGTTAATTTTATATCCTGCTACTTTTCTGAATTCTTTTACCTGAGTTAGTTCTAGCATTGATTTTCTAGGGTCATTGTTGGGTAGTTTTTAATGAAGTTAATTGTTGGGTACATCATAGAATTGTCTTTTCTACCAAGATGCTTGACATGTTTAAATTTATAATTTATATTGAGCTAAGGTTCAATAACTACCTAGGTGAATATACACACACAAAAAAACAAAAACAAACAAACAAAAAAAAAACAGTAACATTTCTACATAATACCCTAGCATTGACAAAAGCAAAGTGTAAAATAATTAATAATAAACACCAAGAAGCATGCAATTTTTATATGATGGAAACTACAAAGTTTAATGACAAAAATATTGACTAAGTAGTGAGACATTCCATGCTCCTGAATGAAAGGACTCTTAAAAGTAATGTGTAGTCTCTCTCTGCCTAGAGGAGCCCGCACCAAATCTTGGTGCATATTTCTGTCCTTCTCTCCCATGTCTCATCAAGCTCTGTTCTTTTCCCCCATTTCCCAATAAATTCTTTTTACTGGCCTAACTAAACTGGTGTGCTCTTAAATTCTTTTATGCAACATAGCCAAGAACCTAGAGAAATCCAGCGCTTCCCCGGCTTCATTTGACAAGCCATTGCCAGGAGACAGAAAGGCGAGTGGTGCTCCCCAACCCCAGCCAGAGACTGGTGAGTTTTAATTAAGGCCTGTCTGTGCCCTCTTTTGGTTCTGCCATTTTAAAGGGGTTCCTGGATAGGCTCCCACAAAAATACACTTGTTCTGCCCAGACTTCCGGCTCTTCGGAGGTGGTAGGGCAAGCCCCCACACTGTGTAGATCCAAGAAAGTTCTGGATGGCAGATGAAACCATCCTTTAGACCTGGATTAACAGGCCGACTGGGCATGTGGCCTAAGTCATTTAGGAGTTTGCCAGGAGTTTACCAGGCCCTCTCTGTGAGTTCAGAACGGCTATCACCCATTATATTGTTTCCTTAGGCTGCTAGTTAACTCCTTTTAATTAGAAGTGCCTTTGATCTTCCATCTACTGCTGTCCTCATTTTGAGTCTGTGAGATGCTTTAGAATGCCTTAGAAACTGAAAATGCATTTGTTAGTGAGGCATGAGTCCCACCCTTGGTAGTGCCCTGAGGTTTTGCTCCTTCTCAGCCCTGGAAAGGCCCTGAGATTGTCTCGGGGAGCCCCTGAGGCTATTCAATGGCAAGTCACAGGACAATCAGTCTCTATTTTTTAATGGGCTTTTAATGTCGGGTTTAACTGCAAAACTGGGAGCCTGGGAGTCACCACTAGGTGAGCTCTCTCGTCCATCTGCAAAGTAGGCAAAAGAAAGGTCCCTAGCCAGTCCCTTTCCTAGGGTCATCCTGGCTTGGGTATTTGGTCTGGGAACCAGATCCAGATGCCCCCAAGACCTCTAAGGATCTGGGGACACCCAGAGATGCAAAGCTCCCAATCCCTGGAATGAGGGGACAGCAAGCAAGCCTCCCGACCTCTCCAGGATGCTAGATCGGTGAGCAATCCATTCAACCAGGTCTAGTGGTAGGACTCCATACAGACTGATAAATGTGTTTTGTCCTCCCCTAGAATAATGGGTAGCTCTTCTAACATTCCAGCAGACTCTCCACTTGGGTGCCTTCTCAGAAACTGGGATGACCTGCCTACTGATAATCTAAAAAGAAAGAGGCTAATCTTTTCCTCCCATACCACATGGCTGCAGTATGGCCAAGAGTGGGCTTTGTATAGGATTCTGAATTCCAGTTAAATCTGTGTAAGAGAGAAGAAGACAGACAGATCTGAGGGCCAGAGACCACATGGCCATGTCTCCTTTAAGGGTGAGGAAATGCACTCCATTTACTAAACCTCTCCCCTGTAGAATAAGGAACCTCTTCATGTGCTGTTAATTAAGATTAAAAGGTTCCTGGCTTTCCTAGCTCCCTGCCTATTTCCTTCTAACACTCTAATCCTTCCAGCAAATAAAGGCTTGCTGGGTTTTTTACCCCTTGTGGGAGGTAACTAATGAAATGCAGCCCCAATTCATGTCTCGTCAGGGGCAGGACGTCTCTGGACACTTTAGCTCTGTACTTAGCAACTGCCCAGGGATTTTCCTGGAGAAACTAAGCTAGAGAGTCCTGCACAAAGCTTCTGCTGTGGACGGGCACTGGGAACTTTGTGTCTAAGTGATTCTAAAGTCAAGTCTTTTCCTAAGCTAAGCTAAGTGTATAAGAGTCTCTCTTCTTTCTAATCTTACTTACAAAAAAAGAAAGATCACGTATGAAGACTATATACCCAACTGCCATCTGATTATAAATGACAAAATATTAATTTTACCGTTTTTTAAGAAAAGTAATGTGTCCAGTCAAAATGACAATGCTTGTTTGTTTATTTCTGCTGTTACTAGAACTTGATAAGAATGATTCTAAAAAGACATTTGGAAAAATGACAAGTGAGACTGTTCAAAGTAATTGAGGAGAAAAGAGGGCAGACCTGGGGAAGCAGCACTTAACTTACTAGATGTTCTTTAAGTGTTAGTACCTTTTCTCTATTGGTCTCAGATCCATGCCTTCACAGCTCATATTTGTTATTAGATAGATGACAGATGTAGGTAGGTAGGTAGGTAGGTAGGAAGGTAGACAGACAGACAGACAGACAGACAGACAGATTTTTTTCCTCTTCTTGAGGTCTTTTGAATTGACTGAAGGAGAGGAACAAGACAACTTGTATTTAGTTCACTGACTTGTTCAAGCAGGCTAATTTTCATACAACTTACAAGAGTTTACTTAATAGTTATTCAGCTATACATTTTAATATGGAAAATTTAGCAGCTTAAGAAAATGTGGAAAGAAATATGTCAATGTGTTACAAAATGTTTTTAGAGTAGATGTGTCTCTCTTCAATGTATTTCATACATCTACTTTTTAGATCAGAAGGTGTATCAGATAACAGATAAAAGTCTTTTGTTGGTAGACTCAAAAGCAAAAGATCATCCTTAAATTAAGAAACACAAAGTTGCCCAACAGGAAACACTTGGTATATACAATATTAGCAAATAACCTTAAGTCATATGAATATTCATATTTAGAAGAATAAATTTGTGATATGATTACAAACACATATTGAATTACTCAGTTTTGATTTTTTTATTTTGACCTTTACAATAATAATAGTAAATGTTTTATTATTTATTAAACATTTACTATCACACACTCAAAAAATAATCCACACAGAAATCCCATGAGAGAAGTACTGTTGTCACCATTTAAAAGATGAGGAGGCGGAAAATAAAAGAGATTAGAACTACAACAAAAAAGATAGGAGAGTGAGACATGGAGTAACTTACCTAAAGTCACACAATTCAAGGTTGAATTCAAACCCAGAGAATCTAGTTCTTTACCCTACTGGGATCACCATGGGGAAAACTAGAGGAAAGCTTGGAAGCTTTTTGACTGTATTTGACTTTAAAGTAATGAAACTGCCCCTTCTAACTTCTCATGCAAACCCTTCTTTTGCTCTCAATCTCTGTTTTGCTACCATTCCTCTTTGGTTACCAGAATTTCTTTCTATTAATTAAATCATATTATATAGCATGTAATAACTTGTTACCTTAACAATTATAAAGGAAACAGTATGTACCTAAATTTCAGTTAAGTGACAAGAAATTTTGATAAGATTATTAAAAATTTTGTTTTCTTATTTATTTTTATATAAATTTTATTTTTCTGTAGATATATGTATTCCTGAATTTAAAAAATAAAGCAAACAATCCTTTCTTAACATTGTAAAGAAAATCTTTCTTTAACTAATATCACAATACTATATTTAATGGTGAAATAAAGTGCCCTACAAATTAAAGTTGAGAACAAGACAAAATTACTGTCACTGCTAAAGTAAATATTGTTGTAGAACAATGTAATTAGAAAAGAAAAATAACCTGTTATTTTAAATATTGAAAAAGATTATGCAATATAATCATTACTTGAAGATTATTGTATTTCTTTAAAACCTAACTAAAGATTATTGTATACCTTTAAAACCTAACTAAAAGAATCTAAAAATCTATTTAATATGAATAATGAAATCTCACCAAAGTGGCTAATATAAATTTGCCAGAGGAAGACTACAATATTCCTATATATCCCAGCATCAACAAAAGCAAAAATATGATAAAATAACTAATAATAAGCAACAAGAAATAGGCAGATTTCATATAATGGAAACAATAAACTTTAATGGCAAAAAAGAAATGTAGACCAAATAGTGAGACATTCCGTGCTCCTGAATGCAAGACTTTTAGAAGTAATGTGTGAATAACTCATTTCCAGTCAAAATGCCAGGGGTTGTTTGTTATTTTTATTATTGATGGTATTTTATGAAAATGATTCTAAAATGTAGACTCATTGCACTATCAAAATAACTGAGTAAAAAAGGAGGTAGTGCTGGGGAAATGGCACTTGACCTAACCACATATTTAAAAGCTTCAATAATATTAGAAAGAATAACACTACATTGCACTAGCAAAATAAATGAATGAAAAACAAAGTAGGACTGGTGCAGTGGTATTTGACCTAATTACACATTACAAAGTTCCATTCATTCACATGAATGAAGCCTACTAAGAATTCCAGAAACTAATCAAAGAATTTCATGAAAATGGCCACTTGAATGAGTAGTGAAAAAATTTAAAACATGGATTATTTAATAAATGGTATTAAGGCAAGTAAAAAAGAATAAACGTAGATTTTTATCTTCCACTATACAGCAAGTTGATTTCTAGGTTTAAATTAGTTCCATGAATAATGAAACATTGAAAGAAAATGTAAATTAAACTTGTTTTTAGGAAAGCTATCCCAAACATAAATTCATAACTGGATACTTAAGGGAAAGATCATTAAAAATTGACTAAATAATAACTTAAAATTTCTGTATACAATGATACCAAACTTAAAAAGCAAATAACGAACCTGAAAAAACATTCATGACAGTCAACTGGTTATATTCTTTATATTAAATGTAGTCTTTATGTAAAAATACCTTCATATTTATATTTAGATTATTTAATTAATGAAAATGATATTAAAAGAAACTTAGAAATAATGAATTCCACCAACCAAAAAGGAGCAACAGATAATTTTCATCCTTATTATTGATCAAATAAATTTATGTTAATAAAATAAGTTCAATAAAACAATTTACAAAATAACAAAAACCAAAAGTATATAATCCCGATTGGGAAGAGTGTGAGGAAACAGAATATATTAATGTTACAGGTAGATATATATATATAAAATTAAACCTTCTCTGAATTGCTATATGATAAAATGTATTGATGATATTAAAATATGTGTCTAGAAATCAGTTACATTGAAAATGTGCAATCCCTTTGACCCAGATGTGTTTTTTATTTCTCTTTAATTTTTATAATAAAAAATTAATACTCAAGTATGTATTTTAGTCATATAAGTAATTCTAGAAAAAAAATCATAATTTTTGTTTCTTTTTATTTCTGCTTCATATATTACCAACTTTCCAGAATTAGATACTTGTTAAAGAAAATTATAATGATTTACATTCTTCTTTCTTTTTCATAGTTTTAATAGGAATGCTTTTTGGTATATTACTATTAATCAAGATGTTGTCAATCAAATTAAGATAGACATCTTAAGGGAATAGAAGTCTTGGAGTAAACCTATAATTCATTTTTCAAAGAGTTTTATCAAGAATAAATGTTGAGGGGGTCGGATGTGGCTCAACTGGTTGGGCGTCCATCTCCCACATGGAGGGACCCGGGTTCGATCCCCGGGACTTCCCGGTAAAAAAAAAAAAAAAAAAAAAAGAATAAATGTTGAAATTTATCAAATGAAATTTTGGCATTCATGGAATTTATCATTTTTTCTCTTCTTACTTGGTATGATGATGTTTTAATATTTTCCTAACTTTCAAACATTAGTCTTCTTGGAATTAGGCTATAGTAGATCAGTTTCAATAGTGTGTCTGTATTTAATTTACTAAAAATTTTTTTCCATCTTTGTAGATCAGGATATGGATGAATTATCAGATGGAAGTCTTACAATTGAGGATCTAGAACTAGCTGCAGTAAACATGGATCAAATTCAAGCAAGTGTAGTTGACCACTCTCAAATATTAAAAAGTACGTGTGATAGTAATATACATATTTTTTTTAATTCTCTTCATAAAACACTTGGAAATTTAAAAATTTGTTTTTAAATGTGGATCAGCTTTATTTATGGTGTTATAGTTTACCTTTTCTTTAGATTAGATACTTTACAACACAGTTTACTAAAAATCAGAGTTCCACAGAACTAGTGAATGCTGCATTGCTATCAACACCGCTTATTACTTCTCACATCCTTTAATATTCTAATTATTAGACTGCATTTCTTACATTTATTTGGCCAAAGAATCCTGCCTTTTTCTTGAGGTAGATTTAATGGAGCACCAGTTTAGTTAACACCTTTCTAGGAATTTTATGGAGCCATTATAATTTTTTAAAGTATGACGTTCACCCAATCTTCACATTTAAAGTCTTATTAAATAGGATCATCAGATAAAACATATTGGTTATTATCTAGTAGAACTTATTCTTAATATTGTTATATAGTTACAAGGAGGTAAAAGGAACACTTTTCATTTATTTACTCTGTTTCAAAAGTGGTTTAAGAGAGTAAAAATGGGAAGTTTGACTGTAAATATGTTAACATAATAAAAAGTTTTTAAAAGATAGATTTGGGGAAATAGAACATTTTTAGAAGGACTGGAAAGCAGTATTTACTTGAATTTGTGATATCATAAATCATATAGCATACTTCCATTTACTCATGCAAAACAATACCATAAATCATTTAGAGATGTGGACATATCTAGTAAAAGTATAAGGATATATATATGTATATATATATGATTTATGTGTGCATCCTATATGCTTTTTTCCCTATTTGTGAGATTAATCATTGTTGACAATTTCAGTTCATATATTTTATATTTATATTCATATATTTTATTGCTGTGTAATGGTCTGGTTTATGAATATACCACAATTAATTCATTCACCTGTTGATGGATGTTTGAATTGTTTCTGGAAGGAGATGCTTATCTTCTTATGATAGGCAATGTAAGGTTAAGGGAATGTTTAAAAGCCCAGACTCTGGAGACAGACTGCCTGTCTTTGGTGCCTCTCTATCTTTTACGAGCTATGTAAATTATCTAATCTCAGTTTCCCCATCTGAAAAATAGTGCTATCTATTTTTAGCCTATCTCATAAGTATACCTACTTCATAAGGTTATTGTGGGAATTATGTAAAGTACTTAAAACAGTGCCTAGATAATAATGCGCTCCATAAAACTATTAACTACTATATGACTCGTGGGCATCTTTCTACTCTATTTGTTGGCTACATTGTATTATATGAACATTAGTTTAAAAGAAGGCTACTCTCCTTTTTTATTTTCTAATTCATTAACTTTTATATTTTTCTTGATTGTTCCTTTTATTTTATTTCCTTAGGTTTTTCTTATTGTTCCTTTTTTATTTTGTTTTTTAATATTTTAGATTTTTCAAGCCTATAGAAAATTTGCAAGAATGATGCAATGAATAAATATATACATTCTGCCAGATTCTCTCCTTTTGCTTTTTACCTGAACCATTTGAGAGTTAATTGCAAACACCATGACACTTCAACTACTTCAGCAAAGATCTTCTCCTATTTACCCAAAATGCAATTATCATATACAAGATACTTGATATAGAGAGTCCATAGTCATAATTATCCCCTAATTGTCACAATATTGTCTTTTATAGCTATTTTTATCCCTTGATACAGCATCCAACCAAGGATCACACTTTGTTTTTAGTTGCCTATGTCTTCTTAGGGCTCAATCTTTTTTTTTTTTTTTTTTTTTCCTGTCATGCCATTAACATTTCAGAGAAGCCAGGAGTTAATTATTTCGTAGAATGGCCCTCACTTGGAATTTTTTTCTGATTATCCTTATGATTAGAAATATTTGAACAGTAATCCTATGTAGGTAATAATTGTGTTCTTCTCAGAGGTTGTCTCATCATTGGTGATGTTATTTTTTGTAAAAGAATATTTTTCTTTATTGCTAATGAATATACATATATTTTTTCTTATGTATTAAAATTTCTTAGTTGGCATATTTCTGGAAAGTAGAGCTCTCCCTTCTCTGCTCCTCCATTACTCCCTTTTCTTTTTAATCAATTTTACTGAAGTATAATTTACATTCTAATTTTCACCAATATTGAGAGTACAATTCAATGAGTTTTGAGAAATGTATATAGCCATGAAATCAATACAACAATACTATAATCAAGATATAGAATATTTCTATCACATCAAAAAGTTTCCTCATGTACCTTTACAGTAAATCAATTTTCCTACCCTTGGCCCCTGGAAAACACTGATCTGCTTGCTATTACAATAGTCTTTCCTTTTGGAGAATTTTACTTAAAAAGAATTTTACAGTATGTATTCTTTAAGATCTGGTTTTGTTTTCTTAGCATAATCCTGTTGACCTTCAACCATGTTGTTCAGTGTATTAGTAGTTTGTTCTTTTATTGCTGGGTATAGTACATTATACTTATCCATTCACCTATTAATGCAATTTGGAGTGGTACTAGTTGGGACCTGTTATGAATAAAACTGCTATGAATATTTGAGTACAAGTCTTTATATACATATACTTGCATTTCTCTTAGATAAATAAATAGACATGGAATTACTGGGTCACTCAGGAGGGTATCTTTAACTTTATGTGAGACTACTACTGTTTCATTTTACATCCCACCAGCAATATATGAGTTACAGTTGCTCCACGCCCACTTGAACACTTGGTACTGTTAGTTTTTATAATTTTAGCCATTTTAGTATGTATATTAGAATTGCATTATGGTTTTAAGTTGCATTTGCCTAATAAATAATGATGCTGAGCATCTTTTAATGTGCTTATTTATCATTCCTATATATTCTTTGGTGAAGTGCCAACTCAAATATTTTGTGCATTTTTCATGAAGTTGTGTTTTTACTATTGAGTTGTGAGTGTTTTTAATATCTTCTATTTTCTTATCAGATATATATTTTGAAAATGTTTCTGCTCTCTCTGTGGCTTGGCTTTTCACTTTCCTAACTATCTTTTGAAGAGCAAAAGTTTTTAATTTTGATGAAGCCCAATTTAGAAAAACTAAGCAACTAATATAATAATATTAATTATAAATATAATAATACTTATAATTTTAGTTTTTGCATGATGGTCTATGATTCATTTCAAGTTAATTTTTGTATATGGTATAAAGTAAGGTCCAAATTCATTTTGTTTTTGCATGTGTAAATCCAATTGTTGCAGCACAATTTATTAAAAATTACAATGTTTCCTTGGTGAATTACATTGTTGAAAATAAATTTACCATATAGTGTGGATTTAATTCTGGACTCTGTTCTCTTTCAGTGATTTATTTATCTGTATGCTAATATAACACTCTCTTAATTACTGTAGTGAGTCTAGAAATATAATTAAGTAAGGTCACATCATGTAAGATCTTTATAGGGTATGGTTAAGGGTTTGGATTTTCTTTTGTTTAAATTTTGGTGTTACCTTATATACAACACAAATTTTCCCATTTTAATCACTTTTTCTCTTCTTTGTTTTTAAAGAAGCTTTAGATCACATAAATGTTACATCAAAAATATAGGGGATTCCCATATACCCCACCCTTCCCCCTCCCACACTTTCCCCCATTAACAAAAGTTTTCATTAGTGTGGTACATTTGTTACAATTGATGAACACATATTGAAGCATTACTACTTGAAGCATTGGACTATAGTTTACATTATGGTTTACACTTTGCACTGCACAATTTTATAAGTTTTGACAAAATGTATAATGGCTTGTGTCTGTCATTGCAATATGATGCAGAACAATTCCAGTGTCCCAAAAATGCCCTATGTTACACCTATTCTTCCTTCTCCCTCCCCTAGAACCTCTGATAACCACTGTCTTTACATCAATGTTATAAATTCTTCCATTACTAGAATAATAATGTCTACTTTAGTTCATAGCTGCCTTCCCATATTATGTATGTTCGTTCCTTAGTACTGAGGATTTGGGGATGATGATGACCACTTTGCTTCCGATTGAGGGGCTTAGATCCCATGGGGCAGATGGATGGAACTGTTTTGCTTGCAGTTGTAGATATTCTGTTTTCTGGGATGGGCATTGTTCATCCTCATCCTTTTGTAGTTATTCTGAGTGATTCCAATAAACTGGAGAGTAGGTGTTGGCTACAACTCTAATTAGATTCAGGGATCAGTTGGCATATGAACAACCAGAATATTTAAGTCTCTGGGACACATATTTAATGGGTATAGTAGTAAGTATAGGTTCAAATAAAAGGGACAGAAGGACCATGTGTAAGAAAAGTATAAAGGAGTCTAACTCTGATACATTGGGGAGATAGGTTATCATATATTCCAAAGTAAGGCCCCAAAGATGGGGCACCAAATTCCTGGGGTTGTCTGCCCTGCCTATAGTGTCTAGACATCCCTTGTTTGAGACACTGTTTTCTGTGGCAGTCAGTGAGATCCTGCTGAAACATGCATATATGTAACTTCTTAACCACAAAAACTCATTTGTATTTAATATTTCCCCCTTTGGGTCAAGGTCTTTTTCCAAATGCATCGTTAGTTGGTGCTTGGTAATAATCCCTCAGTGCCATGGAGGCTCATCCCTGGGAGTCATGTCCCCTGCCAGGATAGAGATAATGAGTTTATATGCTGAGTTTGACTTAGAGAGAGACCACATTTGAGCAACAAGGAGGCTTTCAGGATGTAACTCTTAGGGAATATATATTAATAGGCTAAGTTTCAATTTCACAAGAACAAGGTTCATAAGTGCAAGCATCTATATTAAGGGCCTGGCATATTGGTCTGTCTTCCTTCTCTAGGCACTGCCCATGTACTCTAGAGATTCTTGCCACGCTATTATAGAATGTAGCAGAACTCTACAGGATGGAAATTCAATATTACATCATTTATTGTGTGGGTCTTCACCCACCAAGACAACACCCCATGACCACATGAACACATTCAAATTCCATAGAGGCATGCCCTAGGTGCACCCCTATCCACACATCTCCCCACCACCACCAACCCACACCAGTAATCCTCCCCTGCCACAGTTTCAATGCTTCTGCAATCCAAACCTCATCCAAAACAAAGCCAAAATAAAATAATTTTTTGCATTGTGCCTTTCACCACTGTAAGATCTATCTTTTATGTATATTGACAATATTTTCTGTATGTTTCCCCAGTGTCGTATTTTTTTATCGCTCTATTTTCCAAGAAGCCTGTACAACTCAATGGTATAAATTATCACCTGTAGCAGTTTGGTATTATTTATGGAATTGAAAAATAGATTTTGGATTATGTTTGTAAATTGAACTGTTCCCCTGGGTATATTAGATTGTATTGGATTCAGAGGTTTCATTCTTACTTGATTAAATTATGATTAAGGCTTTGATTGGGCCACATCAGTAGGACATTGAGTCCCCACCCACCAAGGGAGCAGAGACTCACAGAGAAAACAACATGGCAGAGGAGACAGTAGTAGAGTTTTGATCCTGGAGCCTGGGAAGTAAGTACACAGAGATGCAGATATTTAAGGAAAGAGAGAAGGCTCCATTAAACATGGTAGAGGCCCCAGGAAGAGAGAGGAGCCGTTTGCCTGATAGTTTACAGCTGGCCTTGTGGAAAGAGCAGAGCAGCTGAACCCGGAGAGAAACAGGACCCCTGAGGGAGGCAAGACTTATCCCAGCCTGTGGCTAATATTGGAAGAAGCTGGGACTATGGAGCCTTGGGAGGAGAAGGAAGACTGAACCCTTGCAGACCTCACCTGCCATCTTGCGTCAACATGTGACAATAGACTCTGGGTGAGAAAGTACTCTTATGGCACCCACTTTTTTTTTAAGATTTATTTATTTATCCCCTGCCCCCCCCTTGTGGTTTTGTGCTCACTATCTGCTCTCTGTGTGTTCTTCTGTGTCTGCTTGTCTTCTCTTTAGGCAGCACTGGGAACTGATCTTGGGGCTTTCCAAAGTGGGATAGAGGTGCTCAATCTTTTGCACCACGTCAGCTCCCTGGTCTGCTAAACATCTCTTGTTATCTCTCCTCTGTGTCTCTTTTTGTTGCATCATCTTGCTGCACCAGCTCTCTGTGCAGGCCAGCGCTCCACATAGGCCAGCATGCCTGCACAGGCCAGCATTCTGCATGGACCAGCTCGCCACTCAGGCCGGCTTGCCATGTGGGCCAGCTTGTTTTTCACCAGGAGGCTCTGGGAATCGAACCCTGGACCTCTCATATAGTAGACGGGAGCCCAATCGACTGAGCCACATCTGTTTCCCTCTTATGGTACCTTCATTTGGCTTGGTAGCTATAAGCTTCTACCCCAAATAAATACCCTTTATAAAAACCAACTGATTTCTGGTATTTTGCATCAGCACCCCTTTGGCTGACTAATACACCATCTTTTACCAAAACTTTTTTCTCACTCCAAACAGAAATTCTGTATCTATCAAGAAATAACTCCCCATTCCACCACAGGCCCTGGCAACATTTCCTCTGCTCTCTGTTTCTGTGTATTTGCTTATTCTAAATATTTTCATGGAAGTGAAATCAGATTATTAGTCCTTTTGTGTCTGGCTTATTTCATGCAACATGATGTCTTCAAGGTTCATCCATGTATCGGAACTTTTTATGGCTGAATAATATTCTAATGTATGTCTATGCCACATTTTGTTTGTCCATTTATTTGTTGATGGGCATTTCAGTTGCTTCCACCTTTTGGCTATTGCTAATTATGCTTCAGTGAACATTAGTGAGTATTTATTTGAGTCCTTCTATTCAATTCTGTGGGGTATATACCTAGTGAGTATGATGTGATTATATCATTGTGGTTTTGATTTGCATTTTCCTAATGGCTAATGATGTTGAGCATTTTTTCACTGCTTATGTCTATTTTCTTTGGAGGAATGTCTGTTTAAGTTCTTTGCCCCATTTTTTTCTAAATTTTTTTTTTATTATTATTTACTTTATTTATCCTCCTTTCCCCCAGATGGTTCCCTTGTCTGTCTGCTCACCTTCTCCAGAAGGCACTGGGAACCAAACCTGGGTCTTCCCACATGAGAGGCGAGTGCCCAACAGACTAAGCGACATCCACTCTCTGTGGGCTACAGCATCTGCTGGCTTGTGGCCTCTGCTTGTTGAGGCAGGGGCGGAGCCTAGCTCTGTTGAGGCGGAGTCTAGCTCTGTTGTGGTGGGAGGTGTAATCTGCTCATTTTCTTTTAGGAGGCATCAGGACCCGAACCGGGACCTCCCATGTGGTAGGTGAGTGCCCAAGTGGTTGAGCCACATCCACTTCCCTTTGTACCATTTTTAAAATTGAGGTTTGTCTTCTTATTGTTGAGTTGTAGAAGTTGTTTATATATTCTGATATTAAATCCTTATCAGATATATGATTTTCAAATAATTTCTCCCCTTCTGTACATTTATTTTCACTTTCTTGATACTGTCCTTTGGTGCATAAAAGTTTTTTATTTTGTTGAAGTCCAATTTATGTATTTTTATTTTGTTTCTCTTGCTTTGGGTGTCATATTCATTGCCTAATACCAGGTCCTGAAGATTTTCTTCTATGTTTTTTCTAAGAGTTTATGGTTTTAGCTCTCATATTAAGGTGTTGATAGATTTTCTTTTAAGTTCTAAAGCATGGGTTCTTAATCCTTTTTGTTCCACAGACCCCGTTGCCAGTCAGGTGAAAACCATGGACCCCTTCCTAAGTCCACACTATACTGTGTATTATTTAATAAATATATCACACCTGCACCAACACATCCCCACAAGAATATTTTTATGAATTTCAATTAAAGCTCATGGACCCTTCATTAAGTACCCCTGTTCTAAGGGAAATCATTGCACAGGAATGATATGGTTTAGTTTACATTTTAAAAAATTATATCAGATGAAGAGTTGAAGCAGGGAGATTGTAGAGGAATAGTTAAGAGGCTCTTGTTTTAGTCTAGAACAGTTGATTGCCTTAGACTACAGTGGTGGTAATTGAGATCCAGAAATGTGGACAGATTTGGGTTATGTTGTATAGCTATAACTTGCAGGATTTACTGATGGATTGGCTATAGGAGGTGAAAACAAGTGAGGAATCAAGGAATCAAGGATGACTTGTAGGTTTGGTGCTGGTGAGCTAAATGGATGGGGATCCCATTTATTAGTGGGAATAAGTGGGGAGGAAAATAAAGAGTTTTGTTTTGTACATACTAGATTCTCTAACATCCATATGGGGATGTTAGAGAGCCAGTTGTATAAACAAATCAGCAGCTCTGGAGGGTATCAGGGCAAGAGGTACAAATATAGGAATGATGAATACATTGATGGTACTCAAGTCATGGAACTAGATAAGATCATCTATGGGGAAGAAAAAGCTTATAACTGATATAGCAGAATATGAGCATGAGCCTGTAAAGGAAACTAAGAAAATGCAGCTAGTGAAGTATCAGGAAAATTAGAAAGTCTTGTAGAGGAAAATGTTTCAATGACAAGTAATCAATTCCCTGGAAGATTACTTGGAGGTCAATTGAAATGATGTATTATTATCAATGATTTCACAATATGGAGGTCACTGATATCTGACAAAAGCCGTTTCATTATTGGGGCAGGGAAGGAGGATTATTGGAGTGATTTGAGAAAAGAATGGGAGAATGAAAAGTATAGACAGTGAATATATCCATTAGTTCCACGATTTACTGTGAAAAGAAACAGAGAAATTGGAGAATAGCCAGGAGAAGATAGGAGGTGAAGGTATTTGTATATGAGAAGGGACTGTTTTGTTTTTGGCGTTGTTTTTTGTCTTTTAGGCATCTTTTGTGATTGTTACTGTTTCTATGCCTAGATCCCATGCTGGTTGGATTTTTGTTCATCTTTTCGTGAAACCTGCTGAGTAATAAAGTAGTTAGTGGAATGCATGTGTTGTGGAAGAAGGGTGGATAGTGAGCGTGTGTGAAGGATTTGGCAAATTTCATTCAGGATTGTTGTCATATCACTGCATCTGATTTTAGTGTTTAAGTGGCCATTATGACTTACATCTGTGCTCTTTGTCGGTTGTAATTAGGCACCCATTTTTCAGCCCATTTCACCATTGGCATCATCTTCTATTAAGAAACTATATCTTAATCAATAGAAATGGTTTATCAGTGTGGTTTCTTCTTCAGCTCTTCAGGATCATAAATCTCTTTACCACAATCAAAGCATATTGGACATGCCTTTTAGGGGTGACACATTAGAGGAAAATCTGTATCCTGCTATAGGCCAAAGTGGCTCTCATTTCTCAGTTTGCTCCATTGCCTTGAAACATATTGCATGGCAATATTTGTAGTTTGGGAGGTTATGGCAGTTTTCTTTTTTCCTTTTTTTTTTTTTTTTCCCTTTTGTTTCTGGGGGTTTCTGAGAGGGAAGTGGAGGGGAAAAAATTATCTATTCTGCCATCTTTCCATGGATTTGATGATAGAAAGTAACCAGGGATTTTTCAAGCTTAGTCTATGACTCTAACTTTGAGTACATTGGAGAATCATTAAGAGCAGAGTTTCAATCCCTGTAACATCTGGCTGTCTCTGAAAGAAACCTAATGCTAGACCTGGGAAGGGGATGGTGAGGGGTAAACACCTGTACCTTATAATCCACAATTGCTATTTCCTGCTCCTAGGTGAGAAAGAGAGATATATTGAGGATAAATGATGATGTTTTCAAAGAAATATAACTTAGTAATTGACTTTCAAATTCCACCCAGCTATTAGTATTAGCCCTTTCCTACAAATAAGTGATCCTCTTGTAGTGCTAACTACAGATTTGTGTTGTCCTTGAAACATGCTTAAAACTTTTAAATCACTTGCAAATATATTAAAATTTTAAGATTTCTTGTAAATATCAGATTTCTAGCTTCTCTTGAGAATTGAGAAGACCGAGGAATATCAGGCTTGCATGTGTAACAATCAGGGAGAACAATAACTTTATACAGAACGTGTATTCTCCATTTATCCTCTGCTCTTCATGCCTCCCCAGTCACCTCCAGGTCTGCTTCACTCACATTTCTTGCTCAGTCCCTCAGATATTTGAGTTTACTACCTGGAAAATAGGTTTTTGTGTCTGAAAGAACCAAACTCAATCCATGCTTTATACTTAATAATTGTCTGACCTCCCACAACATGTGTAACATGTTCTACTTCCCTCATCTGTTTAATGGGGTAAAGTACCTTCTTCCTAGAATTCTTCTGAGGATTAAATGAGATAATATTTGAAAAGAGCTTAGTATAATACCTGGCATATAGTAGAGATTTGGTAAGCTTTTAAAAATTATTAGACATATTTGTTTTGAATTGAGTAATTAGTTTAATTATGAATTAAATAAGGTTATATAATTGTAGAGTAAAAATATCTCTAACTTGTTATATATACTATACTTTTATCTCAAACATAATATTTTAAGTCAACTAATATGGCAATCTATTATTATTTCAGTTAAAAATGAAGTGGCTACAGAACTTCCAGATATAACAGAAAATCTTCCAGCAATTAGTGACCTAATAACTAATTTAGATTTAAACAAAGTGGTCGGTAAGTAGAGATTTATAATGTTCAGACACAGTAGAATGCAGTCTAAGAGTTTGTGTTTCAACTGTGTTGTTCAGTTATTAAAAGAAAGCAGGAAATTCAAACACAGGATAGCTTTTCTTGCCTTCATAATAATTTCATTGTAATTAATCAATCTTCATATCAATCAACCTGTGCCTTTGAAAAGTTTATTATGTGCTCTTTACTCCACCAAACACACAATATTAATTATACAGTGCCTAATGTTTCCCTTTACTTGCTCATGAAGGAAAAATGTGCAGCCTTTTCTCCTACAGTGTGAATTTTCATAACATAAATGAGATGCTACATGAGCAACTCCTAAATAAATACAATTTTCATTAATTTTATCATTTTTTGTAATAAGATGTAATAATTAATGGAACTATATTATGTAGGCAATTTGGCTGTTCTGTGATCTGCTTATCATAAAAAATATGAACTTTGTAATGATGGAAAAGGTAGTTATAATGTGTGAGAAGTAAGAATGTGTGCTAAAGCTAGTGCTGGTGGTATTAGAAAAAATAGGATCTCACTATTGAGAGCTGAATAGCTCAAATAGCTAAACGTAATACTGTATTTCTCTAAGATAACTAGGTCTTATATACATCTCTCCATGAAAATAATATTTATATTCTTGCAGGAAAAAATAACTATTTTTGCAACTGTAAAGTTCATTATGCTTTTTCTCATTATTTTATTCTGTCAGTTTCTTATCCCAGTGTCCATTCTCCCTTCATTCTTTTTAAGTATAACCCTTTATATGTAGCTGGAATCATGGTCTAGAACAAAGTTTGTATTTCTCAGTCTTCATTATAGTTTTGTGTAGCCAGGTGACTAAGTCCTTTACAATAAGAAATAAACTGAAGTGTTCTTGGCCAGCTTCCAAACCACCACCTTAAAAACCATTAGGCAAAGCTGTTTTCCCTGCCTTTATGCCTTTTTCCTTCCTATGACCTGGAACACATATGTGATAGCTGGAGTTCTAGGAGCCATCTTCGACCATCATGATGAGGATCACTTCCTAGGGATGGCAGAAATGAAATGTGAAAGGAGGAGGGGTTCCTGATGACTCTATTGGAGTGTTTAACCTCATTCTTTTTATGAAGAAAATTAAATCTTGTAAACTTAAGCCACTGTTCATTTGCGTTTTCTGTTCCTTGCAGATGATGTTTTTCCTAAGTTGAAACAATGCTTTTTATCATAACCTTTGGATAACAAAATGTTCCTTCATAAAGCAAACATCATTTAGCAATCTATTAGAGTGCAACAACCTATAAATGTTTGTCTCTGTTAATTATTGCTATATAAACTACCCCAAGTCTCAATGGCTGAAAACAACAATTATTTATTATTATAATGTTTGGGTCTGGGTTTCAGCTGGGGCTGGATGATCTTGGCTGGGCTCAGATGATCTCAGCTGGCCTTGCTCAAATGCCTGCAGGTAGGCTGGCCAATCTCTGCATCTATGGGTTGACCGGGGCCTCTGCTCTTGGTGGGCTTAACTTCAACAGCTTAGATGGGTAAGTCCTTTTCCATGAGTCTCTCATCCCTCTTCTGCGACCAGAAGGATAATCAATGAATGTTCTTCTCATGAAATTGGCAGATATGCAAGAGAACAATTTAAAATATGTAAGGCTTTTTGAGGCCTTGACTTGAAACTGGCACACTGTCACTTCCAACTCACTGTGTTAGTTGAACTTGGAGTTAAGGGGTGGGGAAATACATTCTTATCTGTTTGTAGTAGGAATTACCAAGACTCATGATAAAGGACATAAATTCAAAGAAGAGTGAAAAATTGGATCCATTAATACAATCTATTAGATGATTGAACATGGCTTCTTGTAATAAGTATAAAAATAACTATTGCTGTTACACTCAGAAAGAAAAATTCACCTGAATAAACTTGGAGTTCTAGTTAACCCGTGCATCTTCCTGGGCCAATAGATAATTATATTACATATTTTGAGATAATATCTTATAGAATCCCTTATCTATTATAAATTTTCTTTAAGAAATTAAGGAACTGTATTGGATGATCCCTGTGGTTGCTTCTAGGTTTAAATTTCTATTGTTGTTGTCCAATAATGCTATTTGGAAGAATCAAACCTTGAAACCTAAAGGTATTCATATTTATAATGACTTTATTCTGCAAGCTTATTTGCCTTTACAATTTTCAAGTCTTCATATGAACCTTTTAAAAATTAGAGAGCTTTAAAAAAAATTGAACATATTAAAATAAAATGGGATTTTAAAAGAGTGTATTTCAAATATAAATTGAGGTATTTAGTAAAAACCTGATTATTCTAATATGACTAGAAAATGTAAACACCATAAACTTTGGAGTTTTGGGTAAACTGACATGGATTTGAAATAAGTGCAATGCAAACATGAATTCATTGGAAGAATTGAAGAGTGTGTTTGTGTAGGGGTGGTTTATGGGGACAAATCATGGAAGTAGAAGAAGCCTATTCTCACAAATTTACCTCTAGATTTTCTGGGCCTCTCTAAAACCCATCCATTCAAATCCTCAAGCCCCTAACCACACACCAAACACAAAAATACGTTCCATGTAGATTAAAGATTTAAATGCAAATGACAAAACTAAAATTTTAGCAAAAACTTTAGAAGAATAATCATGTAACCTCAGTGTGGCAAGCACTAGCTATCTGTTTGCCTCCCTTTTCTGTTGGGCAAACAACTAGGCTATACTTCCCAGCCCTTCTTGCATTTAGGCATGGCCATGTAGATGTGTTGTGAACCATAGAATGTGGTTGTGCTGTGATCTATCTCTTCCCCTGTCTTAAGGCTGGATGTTGGCACACAGTAAAACCTTAAGAAGCTGAAAAATGAATATGATAGAGATTCCAACAATCTCAGTCCCTAAATGACTGCATGGACAAAATCCCTCCCACCAATGCTATCCCCATTGACTTTACGTAGACAAGAAATGAAATTTTGTCATTTAAGCAGGTGAAATTGGTGGTTTGACTGTTACAGCAGGTAGAGTTACTATATTTAACATATATAGGGTATGAAAAGATTTCTTAGACAAGACAAAGGTGCAAAGTATAAATTAAACAATTTATAGATTAAATTACATTAAAGTTGAGAATTTCTGTTCATCAAAAAATAACATAAAGATGTCAAACTTTGGACAAAATTGACATTTGCCATGCAGAACCAATAAAGGAGGAATATAAAGAATACATTAAGAATTCCTAAAAAAATGTAAATGACACAAATGAAAATTAGAAAAATACTTTTATAAACAGTCAGAGAGGAAATACAAATGACCAATATACCTGTGAAAAGATTCTCAAATTCGCTAATAATCAGGGAAATAAAATAAATAAATATGGGGTGCCAGTTTATACCCACTAAATTACCAAAAATGTAGAAGTCTGGCTCTACCAAATGTAGAGAATATGAGGTAATGATAATTTATGAGGTTGTTAGTACAAGTTATTATAACTCTTTGTAAAATAACTTGGAATTACCATGTAAAGTTTATTATGCATGTAAATTATGACCCAGCAGTTCCATCCCTGAATCTTCCACATGAGTAGACATACCTACAAAGGAAATCATGAATTAAAGGTAAATCAAGGAATGGAGGACTGAGGGATAAATAAAAGAAAATATGAAATATAAAGAGACAGGGAGGATGGGATGAGAAGCTCTAAAATATGAATAAAAGATGTTCCAGAAAAGGTGATAAAATGAACTGGGGGAAGGTAATATTCAAAGAGATAATGACTAAGAATTTCTAGAATTGCTGAAAGCCATGAATCCTCAGATACAAGAAGGACAACAGTCATAAGCGGAGTAATAAAACTAAATCCACACTTAAGACACGTGGTAGTGAAGCAGCAGGACACCAAAGAAGACAGAACTTCTTTAAATTAGCCAGTGGCAGGGGCTGGAGGGAATTGTGTACAAGGGAGGAGCTTATATATAATGTAAAAACAATTAGGTAAAGTTTAAAAATACTGAAATATGATTAATAACTTCCAAACTAGTTGAGAATTTTTAAAAAGAAGCTGCCATTTCCAAGAAGGTAGGAAAGGAGAAAAATGACAAATAGCAAGGAAAATAGAAAGTACAAAATAAGACATATGCATTTTCAAAATATAATAGCAATCAATATAAATATAAATATTTATAATAGACCATCTGAAACATAAGTATATAGAAATATTTAAAGTGAAGAAATAGGAAAAGATAATCCAGATACTATACTAATCAAAAGAAAGCTATCATACTATATTAATGTAATGAAAAGTCAACTTTAATACAAAATGTATTATGAATAACAATGATGGCTATTAATATAAAAGTGCAAGACTTAACAAAAGCAATAGAAATATCATAATTTTATAACAATTTTAACAATCATTAAACTATATGCATCTAGCAGCATAGCCTCCAAATATATAAGGAAATGATTCACAGAACTACAAGAAATTAGCAACTCCACACTTATGTCTCATGCCTCTCAAATCTAGAACAAAAATCACCCAATGTGTTAAGAATATAGAAGATCTTCCCACCAGACATATAAAGTAAACGGACATATATAGAACTCTTCACCTAATAAATAGAGTACAAATACAAAAATTTGAATTCATACCAGGCCACAGAGCAAATCTAAGTACTAACATATGCCATGTTATCTGACTATGAAGCAATAAAACCAGAACTAAATAATAAAAGGTAACAAAAATTCTCCTACATTTGGAACATTAAAAACTCCTGTCACAAAGCTGAAGAAAAGATGATAATGGACACTAGAAAATATGTGTGACTAAACTAAATTGAAATGCTACATATCAAAATTTGAAGAGACACCTAAATTGGTACTTAGGAAGAAATTTTAAGGTTTAATTGCATATAATAGAAAATAAGATGACTAAAAACTTATGAGCTAAATGTCCATCACAAAAGGGTAGAAAAAGAAGAGGATGCTAAACCTTGAAAACAACTAGAAAAGGAAACTGAAAGTAAAAGCAGAAAATTTTTAAATATCATGGAAATAATAGAAATTTAACATAATAAAAACTGATATTTTAACTTTTTAACTCATAAACAAAACTATGACAATAATTAGCAAGTAAAGTTAGAAGGCTTATATTGGGAGGATTGAGGGAAGATGGCAGTAGTGATGGCTTAGTTTTAAAAGTTTTTTCAACCTCCCTCTGCATAAATATGTCACTAGAATAGTAAAATTTAAAATCCTTAGGAAACTTCCTCCAACTAATCTAGGTGACAGAGTATCATCATAAACCCCAAAATATGGGGATGTGGTGAAAAATCGTTATTAGCTACAATATCTGTGTGGTGGTATCAGCATCTCCACATAAAGAAGAGAAATATCCAATAGGTTGGAGAACCCCAAAAGAGTGACACTCAGTGGAAAGTTCACAAGGCTAATTTGAGAGCATCAGCTAAAACTGAGAGGAGTTTAATTGGTTACTTTTGGAAGATGATATTGGAACCAAAACATTATTTTGAAAATTGCTGTAGAAAGAGAAAAGATGGAGCATTCATTCTGCATTTCTCATATGAACTGTACACTGGGTAACCAAGTAGAAGAAATGGAGAAATTTCTCTTCATGGATGTACTGCATCTAATAAATTAAGGAAAAACGGTAGAATTATACTGTCATTATTTTGCAATCCATATGTATTAACGGATCAAAACAAGGAACATCAATGGCTGCTAAAATCACAGAAAGTGGTACAACTAGATATTAGTTCATCACTGAAGTCGTCTTCAAAAAATATTGAAACAGAATCTTATCTAGTATCTAGATCCAAATACCAAATTCTAGGTTATATAGAGAGAAACATGTTAAATTGCACTATGAGGATGAAATCATAATTATCTAAGCTGTGGGAAACTTAAGCCAAACAACCTGGTTTCCACAACAAAATAATTTTAAGGAAAAATAAATATAAGATATAAGGGAGAACCTGCAGATTGAGTCATAAAAGACATATTTTCCCCTCAGAACTTCTGGTAACCACTATCTTTATATCAATGTTACAAGTTCTTCCATTACTACAATAATAATAAGTCTACTTTGGTCTTTGATGGTTTTAAGGGAAGGGGAGGGAAGAATAGGTAGAACATAGGGCATTTTTAGGGCATTAGAATTGTTCTGCATGATATTGCAGTGATGATACAGACGATTATACATTTTGTCAAAACCTATAAAATTGTACAGTGCAAAGTGTAAACCATAATGTAAACTATAGACCATGCTTAGTAGCAATGCTTCAATATTTGTTCATCAATTGTAGCAAATATACCACACTAATGTAAGATGTTATTAATAGGGGAAAATGTGAGAGAGGGAGGGGGTGGAGTATATAGGAATCCCCTATATTTTCAATGTAACTTTTCTGTAATCTAAAACATCTTTTAAAAGTTTTAAAAAAGAGATTTTTAAAGCAACAAAATTATAGTGGTTATTTAACATCTTTAAAAATAAAGTTTAGAAAAGGCATTTTAGAAGACATACTTGGCTGATAAAATCATAAAAATAGGGAAGTGATTATAATAAGGTTAAGTTCGTGGTTATTTTAAGAAGGGAGCACGATGATTGTCATTGGGATGCAGCATGTGGAGGACTTTTAGTACAGTTGACAAATTTCTATTTCTTGACCAAGGTGGTTATTAAGCTATTGCTGGGGATTGAATCATGTACCCCCAAAAAAAGACATGTTCAGATCTTGATCCGCATTCCTGTGGGTATAAACCCATTCATAAACAGGACCTTTTGAAGATGTCATTATTGGAGCAGGGTGTAGCTCAGTGATTGAGCACCCTTTTCACATATGCGAGGTCCGAGGCCAATTCCTGGTACCTCCTAAAAAAATACGAAAATGTCATTATTGGTTAACAAGTGGCAAAATTAAATCAGAGTATGTCTTAATCTGTATTACTGGAGGCTAATAAATGGAGAATATTTAGACAGAAAAAGCCATAGAAGACCAAGGAAATCAAGATGTAAGTCAAAAAACCCTGAGGAGTGTGGTGAGTCATTACTAGAATGCTACTGACTGTAGAAGAAAGCATGGCCTTGCTGATTCCTTGATTTAGACTTCTGGCCTTCAAAACTGTGAGACAATAAATTCTTGTTAAGCCAACCTATTATGTAGTATTTGCCACAGCAGCTCTGGAAAACTAAGGCAGCTATATATGTGTTCTATGGGCTTTCCTATATAGCTTTGTTAAAATTTACAATTAAATTAAGGTTAAAATGCACAAATAAATAATTCTAGGGAAAGGATACTATAACTACAGTTGCTTATCCCAAAACCTTTGGAATCACTTTGGCTCCTCTGTTTCTTCACACCCCACAACCAATCCGTTAGCCAGTCTCTACCTTTAAAACGTGTCTGTCATCTTCCTTGATCAAACCAACACCATTTTAAGCATGGATTACTGAATAGCTTCCAGTCTTTTCTCTCTAATTCCACTTGTGCCCCATGGTCAGTTCCCCATACAGTTGTCATTGATTCTTTTTTTGTTTGATCATATTACTCCTAAGCATGCAACCTTTTCCTTATTTCTTTCTTACTCAGAATAGATCCAGAGATCTTATAATAACCCTTAAATATTACATCTTGAGTCTCTGAGTGCTTATCTGTGTGAGAGGGAACTTCGCAAAGCAGAGGAAAGAATAACCAGAAAGGAGTAGGCTGATGAATTTCCAGAGCTCACACAAGGCCAAAAGCAGTTAGGACTCCATTATGGAACTGAAGTCTGCCCTGAATCCACCATAAAAAAAATTTTAAGGGTTATGAGAGAAGCCACATTTGAGTAGCAAGGAGGTTTTCAGGAGGTAACTTTTAGGCATTAATTATAATTAAGCTAAATTTCATTTTTACAGGAATAATGTTTATAAGTACAAGCATTAAGATCAAGGGCTTGGCATATAGGCCTGGTTTCCTTTCTTAGGCATGGTTTTTACATTCCAGAGATTTTTGCCATTTTATTTAAGAAAGTAGCAGGACTTCCTCAGGATGGAAGTTTGATATTTTGTTAGCTACTATCTATTGAGAAAATATACCTATGACAATACAAATACATACATATGCCATAGAAGTGTGTTTTACGTGTATTTTCCCCATATATCATCCCACTTTCAGGACCCTGTACTAGTGACATACCTTTATTATAGATCCTGAAAGCACATTCTTATATTTGTATTCTTAACCACAATTCTTGGCCACCTCAGAGTTCACTGAGTTATACAGCCACCTATTTTATCATCTAGCTTTCCCTCCAGCATCATAGATGACCTAAACTTCCCTTTTCAGCCACATTCACACTCACTCTTAAGTGCTGTTAATTATACGCATATTGCTGAGCCACCATCACTTCTGTCCATTTCCAAACTGTTATAATCAATGTAATTATAAATTTTGCACAGATTAAGCATTGGCTCACCAGTCTCTGCTTCCCTTTAACTCCTGGTAACCAATCTTCCAGATTCTACCTCCATAAATTGTAACAAATGTACTACACTAATGTAAGATGTTAATAATAGGAGAAACTGTCTGGGGGAGGGGCAGATAATATGGGAATTCCCTATACTTTCAGTGTAATTTTTCTGTAATTCTAAAAATAAAGTTTATAAAACAAATTTAAGGGTTAACCTCATAAAGTTATACTGATCACAAATAACTGCTTGCCAAAACAATGTCAAAATTTTCTTTGAAAGAATACAAACAATATAAAGCCTACTGTGGCATAAATTATGCAATATCCAGCATCCAGTAAAAATTTGCCAGGCAATGCAAAAGTGCAAGAGAAAGTCAATAAACAGAAACAGACTCAGAAATAACAGAAATGTTTGGAATAGCAGAAAAGCATCTTAAAACAACTACTATGCTCAACAATATTAACACAACATGAACATGTTAAGGAGGGAAATGGAATATATTAAGTACTAAAAAGGGAATCTAGAGTTGAAAAATACAATATCTGAAATTTAAAATATACTGAGGTTAACAGAAGATAAGATTTTGCAGGGAATCAAAACACATAGCACATAACAATACAAACTATTCAAAATAAAACCCAGAAATACTGAAAAGACTGAAAATAATATACAGAGGTTCAGTTCCCTGTAGGACAAAACCAAGCAATATATTATACTAGTAATTGAAAAAATAGTGACAATTATTTTTCTAAATTTGATGAAAACTACAAATAAATCTAAGGAGCTCAAAGAACACTAAGTAGGAAAAAGGCAAAGAAAATCACAGCAAGCTACATTATAACCAAATCCCTGAAAACCAGTGATAAAGAGAAAGTCCTAAAAGTACATATAGAGAAAAAAGTGACATAGTAACAGAGGACAAAGATAAGAAATACAGCAGACTTCTTGCCAAAATTATGCAATACGGAAGAAAATAGTGCAAAATTTTTAAAGTCGTGAAAGAAAAAAAAAAAGTCACTTGGAATTCAATACCCTGCAAAAATATCTTTCAAAAATAATGATGAAATAAAGGTTTTTTCAATTAATCAAATTGGAAAGACTTCACAGAAGCAGAACTATTATACAAAAAGTTTATGAAGTTATTCAGGAAGAAGGAAAATCTTATCAGATTGGTAATTGAATCTATACAAAGAAATAAACCCCACTGGAAATGGTAATTAGGTGGTACATTTAAGAGTTTGTCCTCTCATTTTTTAATACCTTTAAAAAGGTAACTGGCTATTTCAAACAAAAATAATAATGTATTTATAGCCCATATAAAAGTGAAATGTATGACAAAAGTAGCACAACAAATGGGAGAAGCAAATGGATCATTGTAAGTGAATTAGTGAAGTAGTATGAGATGTAAAATAGTATGGTAATATTTGAAGAAAGACCAGATAATAACTGAAGTATGTTATAAATCCTAGAGTACCTCTAAATATAAAAGGAAGATTTTCATCTAATTCACCAATATTGAAGATAATATGGAATCAGTAAAAATAGTCAATTAAAAGAAGGAAAAAATTGAAAAAACAAAACAAAAAGCAGCTGGGACAGTATAAAAGTGATAGCAAAATGTAGTTTTAATCCTAACTTTACAGATAAGAAAAATTAAATGTTAATGATCCAAGTACTTCAATTAAAAAGCAGAGAGTGCCAGTTTGGATAAAAAAGCAAGACCCAATTAATGCTATCTAGAGTAAATATACTTGAATAGAAAATACACAGTTTAAAAGTAAAAGGATTGAAGATGATATACCATACGAACACTAACCAAAAGAAAGCTGAAGTGTCTATACTAATATCAGACAAACTGAACTTTAGAACAAAAAATAGTAAAAGAGCTAAAGAAGATTATTTCATTATGGTAGAGAAGTCAGTTCCTCTAGGGGATGTAACAATCCTAGATCCTAAATGTGAATTCACCTAATAACAGTGTTAAAACACATGAAAAAAATTGACATAATCTGAAAGGATTTATAGACAAATCCACAATTATAATTGTATATTTCAACACTATACTCTCAATAATTGATAGAACAAATATATAGAAGATCAGTAAATAATTAGAATTTAGCAAACGTATCAACTAACTTGGCCTAATTGATATGCATAGAACATGCCACCCACATTGAAAATAATACACATTATTTTCAAGTGAAATGAACCGTTAACAAAGATAGACCTTATTCTAGGACATAAAGCAAGTCTTATTAACTTTAAAAGTATGAAAACCATAACAAATATCATGTGAATTGTAACAGTTAGTTTCATGTGTCAACTTGGCTAGGTTATGGTATTCAATTGTTTGGTCAAGCAAGCACTGGCCTGATTACTACTATGAGGGTATTTCATAGATGGATTTGCATCTATAGTTAGTTGATTGCATCTATGGCTGATTGCAATATAATCAACAAAAGAGTTTATCCTGGGAAGCGGCTGTGGCTCAATCAGTAGGGCTCCCGTTTGCCATATGGGAGGCCCCGGGTTCGGTTCCCGGGGCCTCCTGGTGAAGGCAAGCCCGCCCGCACGGCGTGGTTAGCTGACCCAGCGAGCACAAGCAGCAAGGGGGGGATAAATGAATAAATAAATAAAATCTTTAAAAAAAAAAAAAAAAAGAGTTTATCCTAAGCAATGAGGGAAGTCTCCTCATCCAGTCAGGTGGAGGTTTTAAAGCCAGACTGAGGGTATAGAATTGGAGAATGATGGTGGAGTAGGGTGCTCCAGGAAATAGTCCCTCCACCTGAACAACTAACCAACAGGCATCAGCTGACAGAATCAACTATGTTGAAATGCTAGAGTCCAATAGAACACTGTACAGTGTCCAGGGAAGAGTAGGAGGAAGAAGCTGCTCTTTCTACACAGGGATATAGGAAAAGTACATATGTATGCTACTGAAGTCAAGATAATATCAAACCAAATATGATTATGGATTTAGGATAGTAAATTTTAATCCAATAGTCACTGCAAGGAAAATATATGAAAAATATATTCAGATAGAAATGAGAAGGCATTCAATATAATTCAACACACAAAAAATCAAATAAATATAAAGGTAGGCATTAATGGAAGAATTGAGGGAGAAAAAAGTTATAAGACTTACAAAGGCTAAATAGCAAAATGAATTCCTGCGTTATCAGTAGTGATTTTAAATGTAAATGGATTAAACGCTCCTGTCAAAAAGCAGAGATTGGCGGAATGGATAAAAAAATGTAACAACTGTACACTACTTGCAAGAGACTAACTTTAAATTCAAAGATACAATATATCGTGCAAGTAGTAACCAAAAGAAAGCTGGGGTAACTATACTAATATCAGATAAAATAGACTTTAAGTCAAAAATAGTTATGAGGGGCAAAGATTGTCATTATATACTGACAAAGGGGTCAATTCAACAGAAAGATGTAACTATTATAAATACATAAGCATCTAACAATAGAGTCCCCAAAATATTTGAAGCAAATATTGACAGATTTGAAGGGAGAAATTGACAGTTCTACATTAACCATAGGAGAATTTAACACTACTTTTAATAATGGATAGAATATCTAGTCAGAAGATCAGTAAGGAAATACAAGACTTGAGTGATACTCTAAACAAACTAGACCTAACAGACATACCAAACACTTAACCCAATCAAACAGAATACACATTCTTCTCGAGTGAACATGAATCATTCTCCAGGATAGACCAAATCTTATGTCACAAAACAAGTCAAAAATTTTTAAAATGTTGAAGTAATAAATGTATCTTTTCTGACCACAATTGAATGAAGATAGAAATCAATAACAGAGGGAGAAATGGAAAATTCACAAATAGGTGGAAATTAAGCAATGTAATCTTTTTAAAAAATTAATTAATTAATTTATCCTCCCGTCCCACAGATGGTTCTCTTGTCTGTCTGCTCATTGTTGGCTCACCTTCTCCAGGAGGCACTGGGAACTGAATCCAGGACCTCCCACATGGGAGGCGAATGCCCAACAGCCTGAGCCACATCCACTCCCAGCAATGTACTCCTAAACAAACAATGAGTTAAAGAGGAAATCACAAGGAAAGGAAAATACCTTTAGGCAAATGAAAATGAAATTACAATATACCAAAACGTATGGGATGCCTCAAAGGCAATGCTGAGAGGGAATTTTATAGCTCTGAATGCTTACATTAAAAAAGACTTCAAATCAAAGACCTAACCTCAAAACTGGAAGAACTAGAAAAAGAAGTGGAAACGAAACCCAAAGTTAGTAGAGGGAAGGAAATAACAGCAATTAGAGTGAAGTTAAATGAAATAGAGAATAAAAAAAAAAAAAAAAAAAAAAAACAATAGAATCAATAAAATCAGAAATTGGTTCTTTGAAATGTTCAATAAAATTGACACATCTTTAGCTAGACTAATGGAGAAAAAAGAGAAAGGACACAAATAACTAAAATCAGAAGTGAAAAGAAGGGCATTACTACTAACTCCATTGAAATAAAAAGGACTATAACAGGATGCTATGAACAAATGTATGACAACAAATTAGGAATGGACAAATTTCTAGAAACACTAAAACTACCTACACTGACTCAGGAAGAAATAGAATATATCAAAAAGCTATTAATAACAAAAGAGATTAAATTAGTAATCAGAAACTTCCCAACAAAGAAAAGCCTAGCACCAGATGGCTTCATAGGGGACTTTTACCAAGTAGCCCAAGAAGAATTAATACCATTACTACTCAAACTTTTCCACAAATTGAAAAGGAGGGAAAACTCCCTAATTTATTCTATGAGACTGACATTGCCCTCATACCAAAGGCAGATAAAGATACCATGATTTTAAAAATTTTAGACCCTTATTATCTCTTATGTATATAGATGCAAAAATCCTCAACAAAATTTTAGCAAACTAAATCCACCCTCACATTAAAAGAACTTATATACCATGATCAAGTGGGTTTTATCCCAGGTATGTAAGGGTGGTTCAACTTAAGGAAATAAATGTAATACATCTCATTAAGAGAAGGAAGGAGACAAAAACACATGATCATCTCAATTGATGCAGAAAAGGCATTTGACAAAATCCACACCTTCTTGATAAAAATACTTAGAAAACTAGGGATAGAAGGAAACTTTCTCAATGTGGTAAAGGGTATAAATGAAAAACCCACAGCTAACATCATACTTTATCATGAAAGACTGATAGCTTTCCCTCTAAGGTCAGGAACAAGACAAGGATGCCCACTGTTACCACTGTTATTCAGCATTGTACTGGAAGGTCTAGCCAGAGCAGTTAGACAAGAAAAAGAAATAAAAGTCATCCAAATTGGAAAGGAAGAAGTAAAGCTTTCCCTATTTGCAGTTGTCATGATCCTATATTCAGAAAATCCTGAAAACTCCACAGCAAAATTCCTAAAGCTAATAAATGAATTCAGCAAAGATTTAGAGTACAAGATCAACACCCAAAATCAGTAGTGTTTCCTACAGTAGCACTGAACAATCTGAAGAAGAAATCAAGAAATATATTCCATTAACAATAGAAACTAAAAGAATCAAATATCTAGGAATCTAACCAAGTATGTAAAGGACTTGTACACAGGAAACTAGAAAACATTGCTAAAAGAAATCAAAGATGACCTAAGTAAATAGAAGGTCATTACATGTTCATGGATTAGAAGACTAAATATTGTTAAGATCATTTCTACTCAAAGCAATTTGCAGATTCATCGCTATCCAAATAAAAATTCCAACAGCCTTCTTTGCAGAAATGGAGAATCCAGTCATCAGTTTATATGGAAAGATATGGGGCTCTGAATAGGCAAAACCATCTTGAAAAAGAAGAATGAAGTTGGGGGACTCACATTTCACAATCTTAAAATTCATTACAAAGCCATAGGAACCAATGCAGCAAACAACAGCAACAACATTTAAAGTATCTGGAAATTATCCTAAGGCCATACAGCAAATGAAACATTTACTCAAGAAAATCTTCTGATTATCAGTAGGAACGGAGTCTGTGGCACTTGACCTGCACATGTCCTTGCCTCCCCAACTCCAGTCCAATCCAATGAAGTTATAAAGCTTCACTCCAGGTGGATGTTGGCAATAAGATAGGGCTCCTTTTTGCCAGCTCACAGTTAATGGCTAGAGTATCTCTCTGGGAGCATCAGGCTGCCAACATTTCCATACCTCCCAGTTCCCTAAGTCGCAAAAGCTAAACTCCAGCTAAGTGTGACTCAGAGTCCCCTTTCTCCACCCAGCTCCCACTCATAGGGTGGAGTCTTTAAACTAGTGTGGCAGAGTGAGAATACTGGGACCTAATTGCGTTCATCCCAACTCACTCATAAGGTGGAAAGTCTATGTCAGGATGAGAGGCAAGCTAAGATGACCAGAGGCCACTAACTCCACGCAGCACCATTTATAAAGCAGGGATGTCACTCTGAAAGAAGCAGGCCACTGTCCCTGCCTTAGCTTCTGCAGCATGGCATAAAGATTTTGCTCAGGGAGAAAGGCAGGACTTCAGAACAGAAAGATGATTTAGTTTTCTGCACTGGATCAGTTTAAACAATGGGGATTTAATGGCTCATCGTTTTAAGGTTAGAAAAAGTCCAAATCAAGTCATTATCAAGGTGATGCTTTCTCCCCAAAGACTGTGGCATTCTGGGGCTGGCTGGTGGTCATCCTTGGTCCTTAGCTTGTCACACAGCAAGACACATAATGGCATCTCCTGGCTCTCCCTTTTCTTCCATTGGTGTTCAGCTTCCTGCTTCTTGTGGCTTTCTTTATCTGTGTCCAAATTTATTTTGCTTATAAAGGACTCCAGTAATAGGATTATGAGCTACCCTGATTGAGGTTGGCTATAGCTTAACGGAAGTAACCTCATCAAAAAGTCCTATTTACACTTGGCTCAAACCCACAGGAATGGATTAAGTTTAAGAACATATTTTTCTAGAATATCTACAGCTCCAAACCACCACGGATATGAACCTGATCCCAAGGGAATTGACTTGATTTGGAATAGAATGTGAAGTTCAAGTCTAAGGGCACTCTGGAAAACAATGGAGATTTTCGTGGAAGAGAATGAAGAGGAATATTGTAGCTCTGAGCTAAATCATAACCCAGATGGTTTATTACGGAGAACAGGGAAAGAGACAGTTAAGGGCCCTCCCGTGGTCCAAAATATCCTCAGACTGTCCTCAAAACCATCCTGTTTTAAAAGGGCCCACATTTAATTGGGTTGGACTTTGGAGCAATTTATTACCCAGAGTATTGTCAAAAACAATATACCAATCAGCTAGCAATTAGTATAGGCAAATAGCTTAACAGGGATATAATGGAAAGGGACAGTCAAAGAAAGCCTTGCTAAAATCGCTGTCATTGCAGGGTGACATGCATGCCCAAGACTTTGCCCTCAGAGGAGTGACAGCAGAGGCTTCACACTGTAGAAGAAAAATATTTCAGTAAAGTAGTCCAGAAAAATATCTAAAAAAACAAGCAAACAATAGCAATAAGCTCCAGAAAGGAGAGGAGAAAATTAATTTCCAAAGTCACTATACAATATTATCTTAAATGCCCAGTTTAAAAAAATTACACCACATGCAAAGAAATAGTAAAGTATGACCCTTACACAGAAAAAAGCAGGGAAAAAAACCTGTGAGAGGCTCCAGATACCAGATTTATATCAGACTTAGTGGATAACAATTTCAAAGTTATTAAAATTATGTTCAAAGAACTAAAGAAAGCCATGATTAAAGAAGTAAAGGAAGATATGACAAGTTCTCATCAAATATAGAATATAGATATATATCTGATCTATATATCAATGTATCTATCTTTATCTATATCTCAAATATAGAATAAATATATAAAAATTATTTTTTAAAAAGAATCAAGTGGAAATTCTGGGGTTGAAATGTATGATAACTGAGTTGAAAATTTCACCAGAGGGGCTAGAAGAATCAGGAAACTTAATAATGAATTTATAGAAGTTTTGCGATCTGAAGAACACAGAAAAAGAATGAAGAAAAATGAACAGAGACCCAGCTAACTGTGGGACACGATTAAGTGCACCAACAGATGTATAATGGGAATATCAGAAGGATGGGAGAGAGAAAGGAGCAGAAAAAATATTTGAAGAAATAATGGCTGAAAACTTCCCAAATTTGATGAAAAATATTGGTCTAAACACCCAAGAAGCTCTACAAATTACAAATAGGATACACACAAAGAGATCCACAAGCAGGCACATCATAGTAAAATTTTGAAAGACAATGAGAAAAATCTTGAAAGCCACAAGAAAAAAGCAACCCATCTTGTAAAAGGCAACCCACATAGTATCAACTACTAACTTGCCATAAGAATCAGTGGAAGCCAGCAGGCAGTGGTTGACATATTTAAAGTGCTGAAAGAAATAACTACCAAGCAAGAATTATGTGTAGGAAACTCTTCAAAAAATAAAGGTGAAATGAGATTTCCAGATAAATATAAATTGGGAGAATCCATTGCAAGCATACCTGCCTTATACAAGAAATACTAGAGAAAGTTTGTAATGATGAAAACAAATGACCTTAGACAATCATTTAAATCCACATGAAAAAAAAAAAATAGCATGAATGAAAACAGTTCTATAATTACAAGACAGTATAAATGTGTATTTCTTCTTCCTTAGTTGATTAACAATATGTTAATATTTGCATTGTTGAGCCTATAACAGGTAGATATGTAATATATTTGACAATAATAGTACAAAGGAGATGAGTGGTGACAATGCAGTATTGAAGTAAGGAAATGACACTGAACAAATTAAGAGAACGAGAAATTGTGAATAAGAAGGCTAATATAACAAATCTATAAGTATGTACTTGCTCCTCTTCTTTCTTTCAGCTTCTTTAAAAGGCATACAATTATATAAGGCAATAATTAAAACAATTATAACAGAGTCTATAATATTTATGGTGCATTATCTATATAATACTATTAGCACAAAAAGGGCTATATAGGATTAATGCTTCTATATCTCACTGGAATTACATTAGTATAAATATGAAACAGATTCTAAAATTGTGTGATAATTTCTGTGTAACTATGAATACACTAAAAACATTTAACTGTATGCTTTAAGTGGGTAAATTGTACAGTATGTGAATTATATCCAAATAAACTTCTATATATTTTTTTAATATATGTTTTATATATTTTTTAAAAGCTTAGTGAACTCTAAGCAGGATAGATTTTTTTAAATTAACACAGGAAAATATTGTGAAGGAGGAAAGTTGTGACTCCTACAATGTTTGCTTCCTTACCAGATTTTAAGTTTTTCTAGCACATACTTTTGTATTCCTAGTGCTTAACCCTATCTACTGTCTAATCATATTTCCATTACATTCTGGTTTACCAAAGAACTGTTTCTTGCTCAATTCAAATGGATAAGTCATTCTTATCCATTTATAATAGTTGGAAAGAAAGCCATCAAGGTGAAACTACACCTAATGCAATCCAGTTTTGTGTCCTGTAGCTTTTATTACTATCACAAAATGTAATTATTTATTGAAAATTGTTCTGCACAATTTGATGCATCTCTGCATTTTGGCAACGATGCCCCAGGTGGTCCAGGCCACTGTACAGATTACAGTGGTGGTATATTTGGACTCCCAAATCTGTAGTGCAACGTTTAGTATTTATTTGTGAGATCAGGCATTTCTCTAAAATAAGACATTCACTATTGTACCTGAGTCATGACAGATTTACAGTCTCAGTTACATGCTTTGCAGGAACCAACTTTTATGCACAGAACTTTAGACATAGTAGTTGACCCCATGTCACTGATCCTAATTATCCCTTTCTTCAATATGATTTCTGCTATAATAACTTTCATGTATTTTCCTGTCATTAGACCTAGTTAGTAGTTTCATAATGAGGCAAAATTTTTCAAAACACATAAAAACATAAATGGAAAGGGACCCAGATCTCAATCCTGGTACCTCTGCAAATTTACCTTTTCCCTCCTCCTCACCTACAAGATTTACATGCTATGGGGAATTGAGAGGGCATCTTTTCTGAGTCCTTAAAATATCTTGTTATTCTTTTCCATCAGTTGATGCCTCCTTGCTTTACAGTTACAAAACTTTTAAAAGAGCATTAAAGTGTTCCTGGAAGAGTCAGAGAATTTCTGCCTCATGCTAACTTTCTGCACCTGTGAAGAGCATGGTTGACAACTTGGCCTGTGTAGCAGTTTGGCATTGTTTATGAATTCCAAAAATAGATATTGGATTATGTTTGTAAACCTGGTCTGTTCCTCTGGGTGTGATTAAATTATGACTAGGGCTTTGACTGAGCCATGTTAGTAAGATGTTGAATCCCTTTGGTGGGTGGGGACTCACAGAGAAAACAACAGGGCAGAGCAGAGTGGGAGTTTTTGAGCTGGGGGCTGGGAAGTAAGTAAACAGAGGAGCTTAGTTGTGAGGAAAGAGAAAACAAGCCATTTGCCAAATAGTCTACAGACAGCCTTGTGGATATAGCAGAGAAGCTGAGTCTGGAGAGAAACAAGCGCTTGGGAAGAGAGGAACCCAGGAAGCCTGAATGCTTACGGACATCGGCAGCTATTTTGCTCCAACACATGGCAATAGACTTTGGTGAGGAAAGTAACTTATGCTTTATGGCCTGGTAACTATAAGCTTCTACCCCAAATAAATACCCTTTATAAAAGCCAACAAATTTCTGATATTTTGCATCAGTACCCCTTTGGTTGACTAATACAGAATTGGTACTGGGAGTGGGGTAGTGCTTTTGCAATTACCAAAATGCTGAAATGGTTTTATAAATGGAAAAGGGGTATTTTTTAGAGTAATTGTGAGATGCTTGGTAGAAAAAAACCTACAGTGCTTTGAAGAGACTGTTGATAGTAATATGGACTCTAAAGAGACTTTTTATGATGTCTTAGAAGTAAATGATGAAACTATTATTGGAAACTAGAGGAAAGGTGATCCATGTTTTAAAGTTGCTGAGAACTTAGTAAGATTGACTCCTGATGTTATATGGAAGGCAGAATTTGAAAATGGTGAGCCTGGGAATTTAGCTGAAGAGCTTTCCAAAGTAAACTTGGAGAATGTGGCCTGGCTTCTCCTTGCAGCTTATAGCAAAATGCTAGACGAGAGCGATATGCTGAGAACTGAACTGTTGGGCACAAAGAAAACAGAAACTGATTCTGGAACTTCCAAGAATCTGGAAATCAAGCTCCCAGATGATAGTGCTCCATTTGAGGATTTAACTAAGATTGGAACTTGTAAATCAGGATTGAAGGTGCAGTTATCTAGGAAAGATTTGTGGAAAGTCTTACTGGCTAATGGCTTGGACCCCTGCTTCTTGCATGCTAAACTAACAAGTTTTTTTGAGACAGCTGTATGAACAAAACCACCATCAGTTTGGACTAAAAGGGACGTGGAAAAGAGAGCTTGAAGGAGAAATAGCTTTAAGAGGAAAATCATGGAAGCTGAGATATGGAATTAAGACATTGCCTTGGACCAAGAGAGGAACCCCACCCATGTGTACAGAGAGGGTGAGTTTGCCCCTGTAGTTGAAGAGGGTGGATGTTCCTGCCCAATGTTTGGGGAGGAACAGAGAGGGTGGAGCACATTCCCCAAGGATTAGGGAGGTTAAGGTCACCACCCCATAGGTGAACCTGTCCCCCATGGATTATGGAAAGCCAGGTTGCCAACTCATTGCTCTGAGAGGGTTGGGCCTATATGCCACAGGTTAGGGAAGATGTTGTCTTCACTTCACAGTACTGGGGAGGGGGGTTAAGACTCTAACCCAAAGATTGGCTAAAGTGTGGCAATAACCCCAATGCTCTTGGAGGGTGAGGTCTGGAGCTTGGTCGTCACCCAGATGCTTGATGAGAGTGGAACCAAGAAAATGGCCATTGGGCAAGCCTGTGGAAAGGATGGGTCCTCATAAGGTCCAAGAAGAAGAAACCATCATCTTAAGAATGACTCTTATAACACACACACACAAACAACAATTAAATAAAACCATAGAGCAAAGAGAGAAGCTAACCAACTGAATAAACCCATCAAGATAAAAGGATGAACAGAGCGCAACAAAAAATTAATAACCATACTAAAAAACAGGAAGACATGGCTCAGTCCAATGAACAAACTAAAAAACAGGAAGAGGTGCAGAACATTGAACCAACTAATCAAAGCTGTCCAAACAAATATCATGGACTAACTTAATGAAGTGAAGGAAGAGATTAAAGATATTAAGAGTGACTCTCAGACTTTGACATCTAAGATGGGTAGGGGACCCATGACTCATATTTCCCTCCCAATTTCTCCTTATTGTAATGCAAATGTTTATCCTTTATCTGTCCATTTGTATATTGAAAGTGGATAAATGGTTTTGTAAGTTTCATAGGTCCACAGCCAGATGGGACTTTCTTTAAACTGATTGTGATATGATTTTGTACATAGCATTGTACTGACTTAAGTTTTGTGTTTTTTTAAATATTGTAATGTATTTTGGGAATTCAGAGGGTGGAGTGTAGTAGTTTGGCATTGTTTATGAATTCCAAAAATAGATATTGGATTATGTTTGTAAAATTGATCTATTGCTCTGGGCATGATTAAATTATGATTAGGGCTTTGATTGAGCCACGTCAGTAGGATGTTGAGTCCCCACCCCCTTGGTGGGTGGGAACTCACAGAGAAAACAGCAGGGCAGAGCAGAGAGTTGGAGTTTTTGAGCTGGAGCCTGGGAAGTAAGCACACAGCGGAGCTTGGTCGTGAGGAAAGAGAAAAGGCCCTGGGAAGAAAAACAAGCCATTTGCCTGATAGTCTACAGATGGCCTTGTGGAGATAGCAGAGGAGCTGGGTCTGGAGAGAAACAAGTCCCAGGAAGAGAGGAACCCAGGAAGCTTGAGCCCTCACAGACGTTGGCAGCTATTTTGTTCCAACACATGGCAATAGACTTTGATGAGGGAAGTAACTTATGCTTTATGGCCTGGTAACTGTAAGCTTCTATCCCAAATAAATACCCTTTATAAAAGCCAACCGATTTCTGGTATTTTGCATCAGCACCCCTTTGGCTGACTAATACAACCTGTTTTTAAAAAATTGTTATCTTCAGGGAAGCGGCTGTGGCTCAATCAGTAGGGCTCCCGTTTACCATATGGGAGGCCCCGGGTTCGGTTCCCGGGGCCTCCTGGTGAAGGCAAGCCCGCCCGCACGGCGTGGTTAGCTGACCCAGCGAGCACAAGCAGCAAGGGGGGGATAAATGAATAAATAAATAAAATCTTTAAAAAAAAAAAATTGTTATCTTCCATCTTACCAGGGATATAACTTCTGTATGAATATTAATTTTAATGGAAACTTGAAAGTTTTATTATCATAACCTCTCTAGGATGATATAAATTTGTATAAAAGTTAGCTGTGGTGGTTTGTAGCTGTGTGTACCCCAGAAAAACATATTCTTAAATTTAATCCGTTCCTGTGGGTGTGAACCCATTGTAAGTTAGACTTTTCAGTGAGGTTACTTCCGTTAAAGGTGTGTCCGACTTCAATCAGGACAGGTCTTAATCCTATTACTTTAGTCCTTTATAAGCGGAATGAAATTCAGACATAGAAAGAGAAAGCCAGAGCAGCCAGAAGCTGAACATCAGTGGAATCTGGAAGAGATTCAGAACGGAGAGACCCAGAGACACTGTAATATGCTTTGCCATGCCATAAACTAAGGACCAAGCATGGCCTTCAGCCAGCCCTAGAATGCCAGTCTTCTGGAAGAAAGCATCTTCTTGATGACACTTTGATTTGGACATTTTTTTATCCTCTAAACCGTGAGCAAATAAATTCCCATTGTTTAACCTAACCAATTTCATGGTATTTGCTTGAGCAGCCTAGGAAATGAGAACAAAAGCATACTATGGAAAAAGCGCTGGATAAGGAGTGAGATATGAGTCGATGCACAAGTATTATGATTACCTAGATATATAGCCTCAGTCAAATCATTATATATCTCTAGGCCTCAATATAATGAGGCTACTATTATTGCTAAGAGCCTATCCAATTCTAAGTTTTTGTGATTCTACACACACGTATATTAATACCATACAAAATGTTACTAAATCTGTTTTATGTCTACAGAGAATGATATAGAATTGTTGAAAGATGCTATTCAGAAAAATGTAATGAAGGAGGAAATCAAGACACAATCAAAGGGTCCTTCTGGTAAGAGCACAAGAACTTTTCAGGTATAATATTTATGGTTTATTCTTCTTCTCTGGAGGTTAAGTATGGATCTTTTATGACATTAGTACCTTTATATTATAATTACATGAAAAAGAGTCTTCATGAATTCCTAAGTAGTATCTACTAGCAATGACAATTTAGATAGATATTATAAGTTTTAGAACCAACCCATTTAGAAAATAACCACTAAAAATCCAATGCTATAGTGATTTATAATATGCTTGGCTGCAAGTATTTCCAGTGCTATTCCATTCATCTTCTATATCGGGCTTAGATAGACATGTTGCTTTGAATTTGCAAAAGCAGAAAGGCTAACTGATGAATATGGTAAGAAGAGGAATATAGCAGATAGTTATTTCACTGGTTACCAATTCCCTTTACATGAATAATATGGCAGACAAGTTTAAATGTCTCAGCTGCAGTATAGTCATTAGCTGTGTTATAATTCAGAGATTATAATACTCCATTTAGTACTGGAATAACAGGGTTATACCTACTTATCTTTGATCCAAGAAAGACTATATTTATCAACTTTTTACAGATTTGTTCATGAAAATTAGAATTTGAACGTAGCTAATACCTCAGAGCCAAGTCCCAAAATTGTGTTCCTACAGAAATTCAAGGATTGAGCAAGCTTTCCGCAGTTTAGGTTTTATATTCTACATTTATTTCAATATATTCATAACTTCATTACTGGAAAAAAGAAATGTATTGTTAAAATTAAATCAAGGGGGAAGCGGCTGTGGCTCAATCAGTGGGGCTCCCGTTTACCATATGGGAGGACCCGGGTTCGGTTCCCGGGGCCTCCTGGTGGGGGCGGGCCCGCCCGCGTGGCGTGGTTGGCTGACCCGGCGAGCGCTGGCAGCAGGGGGGGGGATAAATGAATAGATAAATAAAATCTTTAAAAAAAAAAAAAAAAAAATCAAGGAAGAATATTTACTCAAACAGCTTATAGGTGATGGAAAACTGGTGTAATTTCTAAAAATGAAATATTTTGAACCAAGCATTTAAATTGGTTTTGTGTTTTTACTCTACCCAATTTGGTAGGTTATAATGAGCCATATTTTATGTCCATAAATTTCTAGATGTTTTTTATTAGCTACTTTGAATCATTTTGCTTCAGCAACTGCTTAATGTGTTTAATTCCCTTCTTGCCAATCTGGAATAACAACCTTAGACACAGTAAATTTAAAATATCATGACTGTTAAGAGCTGCTGTCTTAATTAATATATACATAGTTATTAAGAGTGAATGTATAATAAAAATGCTCTAAATAAAATTTAAAACATAGAAATTGATAAGAGAAAAGAGATTTTAATGAGATGACAGACCAAATATAAAAATGAATATTCTGGTTCAAGATAAAATGGGGTTTGGATAAAAGCCAGAATTAAGGGTGATGTTATCAAGAAATACAGAACAGGGAGTAGATGTGGCTCAAGCGGCAAGCTTCCACCTCCCACATGGGAGTTCCTGGGTTCCGTTCCTGGTGCCTCCTGAAAAAACTATAAAACAAACAACAAGCAAAACAACCAACTCAGGGAAGCTGATGTGACTCAGTGGTTGAGCGCCGGCTTCCCACATGTGAGGTCCTGGGTTCAATCACTGGCCCCCAATAGCTAAAAAAAAAAGGAAGATGTAATGATGAAATAGTTTTATAGAATTGGAGAGATAAGCAAATTGTCATTCAATAAAATATAAGAAGAAAAAGTTACCAAATGCAGAAATAAAGATTAAAATATGGAGTTTGGTAGAGTCTTTGAATAGTCATAAGGTCTTCATATGATTTTTCTTTTAAATTGTATTTTAGGTACGGATTTACTTAAAGGCAAGGATTTGTCTACACATCAACAATATCTTTTAACTAGAAGTATCTCACCAAGGAAACACAAAACAAAAGTGATCAACTTATCACTGTTTGAAAATCAGGGTAAAAGATGATAAAGATATAAAAAGTATCAACTTGGTATACTATATTATATAAACTGTATATAATGTTGTTTTATGCAAGTATTTTCCAAAACATTTTTTTTCCAAAACATTTTTGATACCCTCTTTTTTTATATCCTTTTTTATGAATTGCTCACATTCTCTTCTCCTCCACCACCTACATTATTCCATATCAATCTTTTTTTTATAGAAGGTATATGATGTACACCCACACACATTCACATTTATTTTATTTATTACATTTATTTTATTCAGCAATATCTCAAGGAAATCCATCCAAGGCTGAAAATGGCTTTAATTTATCCTTTTTATTGGCAGCATATTATTTCATAGTACAGAATACTCTATTCAATCATTCTTCTATTAAATGACATTGACTATTTTACTTTTTGACTACTACTAAATCTACCCATGTATATATATTCTTACACACTGGAGCTTTTATTTCTTTTTTAATAATTTTTTTTATTTTTTAAAAGATACTTAGTTTACATAAATGTTACACAAAAAAATACAGGGATTCCCATATGCCCCACTCCCCATACCTCCCACACTCTCCCACATATACATCCTTCATTAGTGTGGCACATTCATTGCAATTGATAAACGCATCCTGGGGCTTTGCCATTAAGCATGGACCATAGTTCCTATTGTAGTCTACACTCCCACGCAGTTCTGCATGTTATGTGATGATATAAAATGGCCGATATCTGTCATTACAGTGTCATTCAGGATGATTCCCAAGTCCCCAAACAGTCCCTGTATTACAACTGTTTTTCCCACTCCCTGGCCCCAGAGCCTCCAGTTGTAATTTCTTCCATTGCTAGAATCGCAATATGTCTATATTAGAATACCAGTAAGTCCACTCTAGTCCATAGTTTTTTCCCCAATCCTGAGGATTCTGGGATGGTGATGTCCACTCCACCTCTAATTGAGAGGGGGGCTTATATCCCATGGGGAAGATGGATGGGACTATCTTGCTTGCAGTTGCAACTCTCTCTGTTCCTTGGGATGGTTATTGTCCATCATCATCTCCTTGTTAGTTGTCCTGGGTGAGTCCAATGAGCTGTAGAGTAGGTGGTGCAACTCTGCTGAGTTTCCAGGCCCAGCTGGCACATGGACAGCCCAAAGACTCAAGTATCTTGGATGAACACCTACAAATTCCAGCACCAAGTATAGGTTTAAATAGAAGGGACAGATGAGTCATGTGTAGGGAAGCCATAACTAAGTCCAACTCTGTCACTCTCAGGAGCACAAACTCCAAAGTAGAGCCCACTGGCAAGGCACCAAACTCTGGAGCTATCTGCCTTAACCATAGGACCTGGGTATCTCCAGAGCCCTCAGGAGCCCCACAGTTTGGGGTAGTATCCACTTTGGCAGTCTATGAGATATGCATAAGCGTTACTTCTGGGATGACTTCCAACTCACTTTGAAGTCTCTTAGCCATATAAACTCATTTGTCCTTACCGTATCCCCCTTTTATTCAAGGTCTTTTTCCAGTTGCATTGCTAGTTGGTGCTTGGTAGTAATCCCTCGGTGCCAGGGAGGCTCATCCCCAGGAGTCATGTCCCATGCTGTGGGGAAGGTAATGCATTTATATGCTGAGTTTGTCTTAGAGAGAGGCCACATTTAAGCAACAAGGAGGCTCTCAGGAGGCAACTCTTAGGCAGCCCACAACAATAGGCTAAGTTTCAATTTCGAGAGCGAAGGCTCATAAGCATAGTCATCAATATCAAGGGCCCATCAGTGGATCATCCTCCTTTGCCAATCATTGCCCCTGCACTTGGGGCACTGTTGCTACTCCATTAGAGAATGTGGCAGAACTCTCCAGGATGGAAATTCAATATTCTCCCAGTTATTGTGTGAGTCTCCATCCACTGTGGCAATGCCCTGTGAACATTTGAACACATTTATATACTTTATATGTATGCCCAGGTGAACTTCCTCTCAGGTATCCCCCATCACTGACACCCCACACCAATGATCCTCCTCTGCCCCAACTGTAACCCTTCTGTGATCCAAAACTTCTTCAAAAATGAAGCCATTAAAATTTCCAACTAATAGGAAAATGAAATAATAATGTTAAGTTTAAATATAAGAAATAAAATACATAAAAATTTTTAAAAACTAAAAATAAAATAAAGGTAAAAGATTGGAATATTAAAAAATAATGAAAACTATTAAAACATTTTTTTGACATTTTGCCTTTCATCACTGTAATATCTGGTGTCCTGTCTTTACAGTGGCATTTTCTTCCATTTATTCCCCAGTGTCTTACTATTTTTCATTTTGTTTTCAAAGAAGTTTTAGGTCACAGTCACAGTAAAGTCACATACAAAATACAGGGGACTTTCATATACCCAACATCCTCCTCTTTTCCTCCTTCCTGTATTAATACCTTTTTATATGTGGATGGTAGCATTGTTATAACTGATATACAAATAGTGAAACAAAGCTACTAAACATGGTCAATGGTTTATATTATGGTTTACATTTTAGACCATACACTTTTATTAATTTTGATGATATTTAACATGGCCCCTGTCCCTCATTGTAAGATCATGTTGAACACTTCCATTGCCCATTAAATACCCCTTGTTCAATCTATTCTATTCCTTCCTCCTCCTCTCCTCAGGGCCCACGGTGACCCCCTGGCTTCACTCCTTGGATGACAAGATTCATATTACATGCAGCAACACTGAGGTCTTGATACACTGGTTTGTCCTCCCCTATTAGGAACAGCCCATGCTCTCGAGAGACTCCTGCCTTTCTATTTGTGAACAAACCAGTCTTCCCAAGGATGGGAGTCCAACTCCTTCCCGCTCATTATGTGGGTCTCCACCCACTGATACAATACATTATGACAAAATGATCACTCACACACTCCCTAGAAGCCTGCTCCAGGTGTGCCCTGTCCTGAATGCTCCCCATCCAACACCCTAAACCAGTAACCCTTCCTTGTCATATTGCCATAAGAGCCTTCCCAACTTTGTACTATCAACCACCTACCCTCAAATCCCCAGTGTTCACCTGGTCCCTCTCCCAACCCTTTGAGATAGAGTTCCAGGAATGAAATTTCTTGTTAAAATGTGTATAAATTTTTAATATTAAAATATATTTCCAGATTGCTTTCCTAAATGTCTATATAATTCATTTTCACCAGCAGTTTTGGAGGAAAAAATGCTTTTTTTCTGTGTAACCATTAGCCATACAGGTTGTTTTTAATTTAGGTCTCTATGAGAGTTAAGTGATATCTCAATCTTATTTTAATATTAATTTCCATATTTTAATGTCCTATTACTACATAACAAACTACCCCCATTATTAGCACAAAACAATAACCATTTATATCACTCATGATTGTGGAATTAGCAATTTGGGCTGGTTTTGATTGTGATAACATATGCATCTGTACATAGCTGTGGTCAATGGCATCACTCACCTGTCTGGCAATTGGCTGGCTGTTGTTTGGGGGCAATGGGAGTATACAGTCAGTGTCTGTCAGGATAGAAACCACGCTATTCCTTTTGAAAAGAATGTAAATAATTAACTAAGTCTAAAGTTGTTAACTAGGTAGTAGAAAGTATGAAAAGAACTCTAAGGTATCTTTGAGGGATCAATAGCAGGAAGAAGTTGCCATCCTTAGGGCTGAGGGACACTTCAGAGTAAAGGGTACAGCTTGGCTAGTGCTAGTGGCTCTAATTTTTCAAGGAGAGCCTCAGCTCTTACTGCTAAAGAGGGGGCACTGGCCATCTATTGCTGGTATCTGATGGGGGTTCTAAAAATGTTGGAAAATACCATCAATTCATTTAATGCTATGGAAGGAACTCTTGCTCCTGATAAAGAAACATTACTGGGAATGATGCTCACAGGAACTGAAAAGAGACAGAATATTCTCAGGAAGCCCACTGGGAAGAAAATTGGGTGGAACAAATCCCTTCTTACTCCTCCAACCTTGCACAAGAGCAAAGCAAAACTGTGGTTTTCAGAGTCCCAGCTTCAGTATCACAAACCATAATATTCAGGATGGCTTTGGAGCTGAGAGAAAATAATCTTAGCTGGCACAGGAGGAGACTTGGCCACATGTCTCCCATCATCCTGCAGACTAGCTTAGGTTCCTTTCTTCCCATGGCAATCTCAAGTTCTAAAAGGAGCAAGTGGGCAAATATCAATACACCATAAATGTGAGGGTTTGTTTCTAGACTCTCAATTCTACTCTACTGATCAATAGTTCTAGCTTTATGCCAGTACCACATTATCTTGACTACTGTAGCTTTGTAGTTAAGTTTTGAAAACGGGAAGACTGGGCACTCCTACTTTATTCTTCTTTTTCAAGATTTTTTTTGGCTATTCTCGGTCCCTTAAATTTCCATATGAACTTTAGGATCAGTTTGTCAAACTTCTGTAGAGAAGTCAGCTAGACTTTTTTATATTGCTTAAGTAGATTAATTTGGAGAGTATTTCCAGTTTAACAATCTTAATTTTTCTGATCTACGAAGTGGAATGTCTTTTTATTTATCTCCTTTAATTTCTTTAAATGAAGCTTTGTGTTTTCAGAATACAAGTTTGTTTTCTTTCTACTTGATAGTAAGATCAAGGGAGGAAAATTTTTGCCGTCCACTTTTGCATGTGGGATTATTTCTTTTTACCCATGTCTTAGATCTGTAATCATTTGTGATCTTTACAATCATGTCAGCCCTTGTTAGACTGCCTACCTCAGGAAGGCCTTCAACTTCATCTCTTGACACTTACCTCTCATATAGCTATTAAGGTATGGTCAAAATTTGTGAAGGATCTGAGATTTTGCCCTACCTACAAGCTAACTTGTTAGCTTGCCATAGTTTCATGGATGCTGATAGAAGACACAATATTCCTGGTTCAGAAACAAAGGATAAATTATTATTCATATGAATTCAGTAACCAAAGTATCAGCATTTATGTTAGTTCCCTAAGCACCAGTTCACATGGAATAACACAAAAGGGCCAGGTACACCTCATATACTGTGAGTTATATTATAGAAGAGTAACCCTGAAATTATATAATGGAAAATAAGCCTGCCCGATCTTTGCTCTGGAAAGAGGCATTATCTTTATTAAAATGGACAGTCAGTAACCTACCGCTTGCTACAGAGGGACATTACCTCTGTCTTTCAAGGCTGGTCAGTACCCTTGGGACAAAGTGCTCCTGTCTGCAAGATCTAAAGAAATATGAGAGACCCTTGGAAAATCATTTCCCTTCAGGCAGTAGCTCAGGTTTCCTTGGGTTTGACAGAAAAATCAAGTTAAATGATTTCACTTCCTTTTAGTCCTCTAGAGTAACATTTTTATTAGAAAAGTTGTGAGTTTACAAAACAATCATACATAACATACAGGATTCCCGTACATTGCCCCACAAACAACACCTTGCATTGTTGTGGAACATTTTTTACAAATAATGAAAGAACATCATATAAATATTATTGCTAACTACAGTCCATATCTTACATTTGGTGTGTTTTCCCAAAACCACCCTATTATTAATAACCATGTATTAGTATTTTATATTTGTTATAGTTCATGAGAGGACATTAATATATTTATATTGTTAGTCAAACTCCATCATCCACCACAGAGTTCACTGTATTATAAAGTCCCATGCCTTGTACTATCCATCCAAAGTGTACAACTCAGTGTCTCTCAGTTTCATCACAGAGTTGTGCTGTCATCACCTCAGTCAATTGTAGAAAGTTTTCATTATTCCAGAAGGAAAAATCCCATACCCACTTATACCCCATATTGTTGACCCTTAGAATTGATATAGTATCTTTGTGCCATTGCTCAAAAATATTACAATAATTCCTATTAACTATAGTCCATAAATTACATTAGTTGTATTTTTCCCATGTATCACCATATTATTAACACCTTGTAATATAAAAATATGCTTGTATTTGTACTATTAACCACAATCCTCATCTGCCACCAAAATCACTATTATACAATCCCTAGATTATGCTCTAGCTTCCTTTCAATTGATATTTACATCCCTAGATTACCACTTTCAGCCACAATCACATTTATAAATCAACAATGTTTGTTATACTCACTATGTATTACCATCAACTCTATTCATTTCCACACATTTACAATCATGCTTATTAAACATATTACAGCCAGTCAGCATCAGCTTCCCCTTCTCAACCCATATTCTGTCTCCTAATAACCTGTTCTCTATAGTTTAACTCCATGAGTTTACTCATCATATTTAGTTCATATTAGTGGGAGCATAGAAATATTCATCCTTTTCTGTGTGGCTTATTTCACTCAACATAATGTCCTCAAAGTTCATCCATGTTGTCATATGCTTCCCAACTACATTTCTTCTTACTGTAGCATAGTATTCCATCGTATGTATATACCACATTTTGTTTCTCTATTTCTCATTTGGCAGACACTTGGGTTGTTTCCATCTTTTAGCAATTGTGAATAATGCTGCTGTGAACACCTGTGTGCAAATGTTTGTTTGTGTCACTGTTTTCAGTTCTTTTGAATATATCCCTAGTAGTGGGATTGTTAGATTACAAAGCAGATCTATATTTAGCTTCCTAATGGCTGCACCATTTTACATTCCCACCAACAGTGAAGGAGTGTTCCTATTTCTCTACATCCTGTCCGGCACTTGTAGTTTTTTTTTTTTTTTTTTTTTTTTTTTTTAAATAATGGCCATTCTATAAGGTGTGAAATGATATCTCTTTGTAGTTTTGATTTGCATTTCCCTAATAGTGATATTGAGCATCTTTTTATGTACTTTTTGATCATTTGTATTTCTTCTTTGGAAAAATGTCTATTTAAGTGTTTTGCCTATTTTTAAATTGGGTTGCTTGTCTTTTTATCATTGAGTTATATGATCTCTTTATGTAACATGGAAATCAAACCCTTATTGGATATATGGTTTCCAAATATTTTCTCTCATTGAGTAGGCTGCCTTTTCACCTTCTTGACAAAATCATTTGAATCACAAAGGTGTTTAATTTTGAGAAGGTCTCATTTATCTATTTTTTCTTTAGTTGCCCATACTTTGGGTGTATGATTTAAGAAATCACTACCTACAGGCAGATCTTGAAGATGTTTGACATTTTCTTCCAGGAGTTTTATGGTTCTATTTTTTATATTTAGGTCTTTGACCATTTTGAGTTAATTTTTGTATAAGGTATGAGATAGAGGTCCTCTTTCATTCTTTTGGATATGGATATCTAGTTCTCCCAGAACCATGTGTTGAATAGACTATTCTGACTCACCTGGGTGGATTTGACAGCCTCATCAAAAATCACTTGACCATAGATATGAGGGTCTATTTCTGAACTCTCAGTTCAATGCCATTGGTGTCGATATGTCTATCTCTATGCCAGAACCATGCTGTTTTTGCCATTGTAGTTAGGTAATATGCTTTAAAATCAGGAATTGAGAGTCCTCCAACTACATTATTCTTTTTAAAGATATTTTTGGCTATTCAGGGCCCCTTAACCTTCCAGATAAATTTGATAATTGGTTTTTCCATTTCTGAAAAAGTGGCTGTTGGAATTTTTATTAGGATTGTGTTGAATCTGTTAATTGACATCTCAGCAACCCTTTTGAAATATAGTTTTTAGTCTAGGCTTTTAGTTGTTACAATAAGAAGGTCATTTGGGATAGCTACTCTTCTATACCACATGTATCCAAAATTACATTATACTTTAACATCAAGATATATCAAAATAACTTCATGCAAACAATCTAGCCAGGGCACTTTCATGAAAATGAGACAAAATAAATATAATACTGATGGTATGGGGCCATACCCTAACATGCGTTAAGTTTTTTTATTTTTAGCGACTGACAAATCCCCTCCAGCTTTTACTTAATCTGATAAAATGTATGGCTTGCCTAGAGCCATGGCTTCTGAAATAAATTGTGTCAACAATATGCTATTCTCTCAATGATCTTCAGTTACAACTTCTAACTCTCTTAGGCTCTGGCTTCAGTTTGATATCTAGCCAATAATTTAAAAATGAGGTTTAAGTGGACATTTTCTGCAATGACATGTGCTACTTTTAAATGTCAAATCTATGAAAAATTAATATAATAATATTGGTTGAATTGAGGAAAAAAGCCAATGATTTATGCAGTGTTCTGATCTCTAAAACTATCCTTCTAAATGTAGATATCTACATTATTGAGCTAAAAAATGTGATCTCAAAAAAATAATTTGTTATTTCAGTTGTTTTAATTTTACCTTTGTTGATAACTAATTCACTATGTGAGTATTAAAAAGAATTATAAATGCCTACTTTTATGTATAACATATTTGCTAAATTTATCCTAGAGGGAACTTCTGAGCCCTTTCCATTTGTGAATAAATCTCCAAAATCACTTTATAAAACAGCTAAGGATGAGCCCAGCATTTCTAAAACCACCCATGTTACTTTATTAAATAAAGTACCTTCAGGTAATTTTTAATATTTTTTATGTAGAATGTTATTTTTTATTAAGTAAATAAAGATTTTATGGAAATAATCAGTTTTTACTCACTTTAATCATATAACCAGTTTAGCAAAACACAAACTAAATTCATCAAGTCTAACATATATGCATTCTTAGTAGATTAGCAGTATCCCTGTCTTTCTTCTCCCCTGCCACCAATACGAATTCTATGTCATTTTCTCAACCTTTCTTTCTTGTTCACTATTTTAGATCCTATGGATAACTGAGACAAACCCTTCCCGTTACCTTCTTCCTTATCATTTTTTATCACTCTTTTTTTCAGTCCCAGGCAGAGTCGGCAATAGAAAAACTGACCATGTGGGTGGGTGGGAAGGAAAATAAACCTTATGTTCATTTTTCCTTTCCCTTCATTACCATCTCATTAGCCTTCTAATTGCTCTAATATCTAAGACCTAATTTACATATCCCATTTCTTAACCATTTTTCTAGAGGCATTATGTACTTAACACCCTACCACATTTCCTATAGCTGTTGAGTTTGAACTGTTTTTTGTTTTTGTTTTTAAGTAGATGATATTTCTTTGGTCTATGATATGCTCTAGTAACCAAAATAAATATATGTTCTATGTTTTATCCATAAATGTTTAAGTAAAAAGCAAGAGGAAATAAAAAAGGTTGATTGAGAGTATTTTTATCCCATTTCCTTTTACTACCTAGCAATATAAAAGAGAAAAATCCTTAGCAACAATAAAGGAGATTTGGACTTGCCTCTGGGAAAGAAAAGCAGAAGACAAGCAAAGAGAGCAAATCCCATTCTCTGCTTCAGTAGGCTAGGAGAAAATGGTCAAAAATTTTGTGTGATTGCAGAGGAAAGTTTATAAAACAAAAAACAGAAAACCAAAACCCTCGGGCTTTAGTAGATGCCAAAAAATGTTGACAGGGTAGACTAGGACTGAGGAGGAAGTTTTCATTGGTTGGAGGTCCTGGATTTTCATAGCATCTCAGGCTTGACCCACTAGAGGCTATCTCTCTTTAGCCTCTATCACCTCATATAACTGGAAGGAGGAATATTTATCAGGAATAACTTGTACCTAGGGAAGGTGGTATTTTCATTATCTTTCAGGCAGGAGGGAAAGGAAAAATTGAGGCCCAGCTATATTAAAGGAGAAATATTTCTGACACACTATCCCAACTTGAAACTCTGAGCAATTAATGAAACTCTGATCATTTGCCATACAAATGATCACATATGGTAATTAAACCATTTTGCTGTTCTTTTGTTAATTTATGCTAACATCATTTTATGTTTTGCTCTTGTAGAAACCTAACCAGCATATCTAGCATAGTTTTAATGGTTAAATAGGATCTGAGTTCTAAATGACTGACATAAACTTGTTGAACACAACTCATTTGTAAATTAGGGACTTCTAGTTATTTGTCATAATGGGACAGATAGCATCAAATGAATAACTAAAAGCCATAGATATATTAATTCATTCAACAGATCCCTTTTGAATATTTCTATGTGTCACCTACTGAGTAGCTGCTGGAGATGAAGCATTGAACAGAACTGACCAAAAAAAACCCTGCTCTTCTGAAGCTTAAATTCCACTAGGAAAACATAGACAATAAGAAAGATAAATTGTAAATTATGTATGCTGGATGGTGGTAAATGCTAAGAAGAAAAAATAAATCAGAGCAAAATTTTGGGAGTATTGGAATGATGATGAGATTTTAGATGAGGTGACCTGTGATCACTGTAAAGGTGATATTTGAGTAAAGACAAGGGAGGTAAGGGATCAAGTCATATCAGAAGGAATGATGTAAGCAGAGGGAACAGACAGAAAAAGTGAGCTCTGAAGCTCTGAAGTGAGCGAACGGAAGCCAAGTAGGAAATTGGGCCACAGAGTAATGGCAGCCAGGTCATGTCGAGCTGTATAGTTCATGGAAGGACTTTGACTTTTATTCTGAGTAAGATGGGAAGCCATTGGAGAGTCTTGAAAAGAGGAGCGACATGATCCGACTTATATTTTAACCAGATCCCTCTTGCAGCTCTGTTGAGAATAGACTGAGGGAAGGCAAAATCAAAAGCAGGAAGAGCGATTAGGGTACTATTGTAATCTTAGAATAAGATGAAGGTGGCTTTTAGCAGGTTCTAACAGTGAAGATCATGAGAACTGATAGGATTAATAACCTAGAAACTTTATTCTAGTCAATAGATTTAATTGCTTCATCTTTGTAATTAATGGGCAACAGAACTGTCTACTGTAAATTCTTCATACTAACTGCCAGACTGTGGGATCAGTCATCTTTCAGGGTATTTTAGAAAAATGCCATCGATTTTGGCTTTACGTGCAGCTTCATATCACCTTCAAAACTGTTTTCTATTAATAGTTTTACTATTTTACTGTTTTTCATTATTAGTTTTACCTATAACTTCAGTTTCCTCTTCTAAGTCAAAGCTTTTTCTCTTCTGGAAGTATGAATTATAAACAGTAATATTGCCTAAAGAAACAACAAGGAAGAGAATGAGAACCAACAAATGGTCTGAATAATCCACTGTCCTTAATTTTTATTTCCTGATTAGGGAGCAGGAATAGTGCTCTGCTTTTTGTGGATTGAATGGAATCAGCGGTATCCTAAATGTTTTTATTTTCCTTTAAAACATCAGGCCTTTGAATCTAGTAGTAAGGGAAGATAAATATTTTTCAAACATTTGCCCTAAAGAATTAAAGAGTTGATTGTTTCATGTCTGTACGAGAAATATGTTGTGGAAATTCAATACATTAATATAAATTTATCCCAGTAACTATGAGAAAATACCATCTAAATGTCCCATATTCTGTTTTTTATTTTAGCATTTTTTTCTCAGAATGAGAAGATATTGAAACTATTGTCATAATCATATAGTTTTGTTTTTAATGATCTTCAAAATATATATCTTTATAATAGCATTTCTAAGCATCTCTCCATTCTAGCACTAGATTTTTCACTGTGGGAATATAAACTTTTTTTATAAAGGAAAATATTTTTGTAGAAAGGTAAAATCTTTTTATCTTAAAATGTATTGATTCAGTTACTTAAGTAATTTTTTTTTACTGTCCTAAGGTAAACAAAGCTCTCTCTCTGACATTTTTATATGGTATTTATATTTTTTGTCTTTCTTGACTTCCACTCTTAGTGCATATGTTTATAAAAAATCAAGACCAGGCAAGGAAAAATCAGAGAGAAAATATTTTGTATTAAGTTAAGCTGTTTTATCTAAATGATTGAAAAAAGTTATAAGGATACTGTGCTATAAAAATCGATTGATTTATTTTCATCTTTAAAAGTTGAAATCAGTTAATTTCTAGTATAATTTAATAACATTATTTTTATTTTTATTAGGGCAACCAAAAAATCTGGAGTTAAACAAAACCGTTGTTGAAATTGCACATAATTTGCCTGCTATGGTCTCTACAACTAAAAAGATTCTCCATAAAGGTAAAGGAATTACTGCAATAAAAAAAAAACAACTTTATACTATACTCCCACTGTCTCTACTGATCCCCTCAAACCTGTAAACCCCTTCCAATGGCAAGCAATGTTATGAGCCAAGCATATCCTGACAAACCTTTTATCAAACAAGTATAAATAGACATAGAGCTGTAGAGTGGTTTGTGGTTCTGCAAAATAATAGGATCATATGCTGTACATTAATCAGTAACTTATAAATTTTGCTTTATGTACCTTGGGGATCCTCCTCACTCCTGACCCAGGTAAATTGATAGAAAAATCTCTTTAAACTCTCAGAACTTTAAAGTGCTCCATCACATTCATAATATGAATGTGTTATAATTTATTAACCCATTCCTCTATCGAATGACATTTACATTTTTATTAGATATTTTTGCTACTGCAAGCAGTGGTGCAATAAATATCATTGTACATATATATTTCTCCTGTGGTAATTGCATTTCTATAAAATAAAGAGGGTTTATTGTGTTAAAGGATATGTGTAGTTTTTAAATTTTTAACAGATATTGCAAGCTACTTTCCAAAATGACTGCAGTTAATACTTCTGGTAGCAAATCCATGAAGGATCTGTTTCCCAGAATGTTAGCCAGCACTAGATTTTTCATTTTTTTGCAGCTTCAATGAGAATTGTTTACAATTAATGAAAATAGATTCTTAAAGTCTATATAAATATCCTATTCCTCACCAATTATTTTTTTTAATCTATTGTGATTTTCTAATTTGACCCTTCCTATTACATTTATCAGCTGGCATTCTATGGAAAAGAAGAGCTTCTCCCTTACCCTTCTTCCTCTTCCTCTTCTTCTCTCTCTCTCTCTCCTCCTCAGTTGACATTCTATTGAAAGGAAGATATATATCTTTAAATAATTCAGCATGTATTTCCTAAGAATATGGATATTCTCTTTCATAACAACAGTACAGTTGTCAATTTCATAAATTTATGTTGAAACAATACTTTAATATGCCATCCATAATAATGTCCTTTAAAGTATTTTCTCCCTTCATTACAGGATCCAGTATAGAGTCAGGTATTGTATTTAGTTTTCATGTCTCTTTGACCTTTAATTTACACCATTTCCACAGCCTTCTTTTGTTTTTATGAAAACATTGACTTTCTTAAAAAAAAAAAAAAAAAAAAAACTTTTTCTTAAAATACAGTCCTCATTTTGTGTTTGTCTGATGTTCCTAATGATTAGATTGAAGTTATACATTCTCAGCCAGAATACTACATAGGGAATATTTTGTTCTTCTCAGTGTACCACACTGGGGGGCACTCAATGTCCACTGTCATTCATAGATGTTAATTTTGATCACCAACTGAAGGTGTTGCCGGATTTCTTTACTATAAAATTAGTATTTCTTTCTGAATGATGTCTTTCTTTCACTTAATGACAAGTTTATACAGTTAATGATAATATGCAAATATCCAGATCTTCATCAAAAGTTTTCACTAGACGCAGCATCCATTGATGATTCTTGCCTCATCCAGTCTACTATGATGGTTAAAAAATGTTGATTTATTATTCCATCTCTAACACTCCCACTAAATCTGTTAGTGTCAACATTCTACTGTAAGCAAGAGGCCTTCCTCCCCACCTCCATTTATTCATTCACTCTTGCATTCCTTTATTCATGTGTTTATCTTTTATTGAGATGAGTTCCTATTATTTTCCATGGTTTATAATGAATTATTGTACCTAATTATTTTGCTTTCACTGTTCGATGTTTGGTCCATGAGAGCCCCTTCATGCTGATCCCTTTGTCCTTGTGACATCATCATGATTCTTTGGAGCACTTCCTTACTTTCTGGCATAACAAGATATTTCTGGCTCATCTTGTACCTACCTTTCTCCAGCTCAGTAATCATCCAGTTCTCTAAGTTGGTTTCCAAATCCTTTTAACAGGCCCCATTGTTCTTTAAGTACTTCTTTCCTTTCTGGCATAATAAGTTGTTCTAAGGCAATTTCATATTTCTCCTGTCCCACTCATGGAATTAGTTTTATAAGACACCCTGGGTCATTTAAGTGTAGAACAGTATTTAGAAAGTAATATTTAGGTGCTAGGTTTATACATTCTTACTGAATAAATAATAAATTATTATTATTTATTAATAGTATCTTTTTTAGCAGACGAAGCTAGAGAACATGTGTGTTTGTGTATAGAAGCCATGAGATAACAGAGATTTCCAATTCTAATTCAATACTGTAGGACTTATCTATTCATTCCCATTTCTATACTTAAAACTCCCTTCATTGATGATGAAAAAACTTGTTTACCATATCTTCAGTATGCTTACTCATTTGCTTTAACTTTAAATACACAGAAAGTAATTTCAGGATTTCTAACCCATACAATAATGAAAAAGCAAACATAATAGCTAGAGTTCAATACTTTTTTACGGTTCTCCTTTTCTGAAGTTAAATTTACAGTAGAGGAACAAATCTTAGGTCTTATATTGATGAGTTTTGATAATGCCTATAGCTGTATTATTCACACCTTTATCATAATCTTTGACATTGCCATCACTCTAAGAAAGTTCTTTCATGGTCCTTGCCAGTCAATCACTATATATCCCCCACTAAAGCAACCATTATTTTAAATAGTTTTTATCTTACATTAGTTCCATGTGTTCAAGAATTTCATAGACATGGAATCATAAAGCATATATTCTTTTGTGTCTAGCTTCTTTCATTCTGCCTTATGTCTTATTTGGACTATGAGGAATAAGGCTGCCATGAACATTCTTCTAGAAGTCTTTTGAGGACACATGATTTCATTTTTCTTAAGTAATTACCTAATAATGGAATTGCTGAGTTGAATGATGACTACTGTATGTTGAATCTTGGTATTGGATAAACTGTTTTTCAAAGTAGTCGTATCATTTTACACTCTCACCAGCAATGACAAGAGTTACAGGCACTCCATAGCCTCGCCAGCATTTGGAATTATTCTTTTTAACTCGTACCCATTCTAGGGGTGTACGTAGTCGTATTTCATTGTGGTTTTAATTGTAAATTCACTGATAACTAATGATGTTGAATAATTTTCCATGTGCTTGTTCATCATTTGTATATGTTTTGTATATCTTTGGTGAATTGTGTGTCCAGGTTTTATTTCAAATCTCATATATTTGTTTATATATTTGACTCTCCCCCACTCTACAGTTTTATTTTACCAAGTTTTTATTTTTATTTATTTATTCTTGGCTTTACGTGTTTTATTTCTCTATTTGGCAAATCGAGGTTTATATCTATTTTATATTATGCATATATTATACATTTTAGCATAATGTTCTATCCTTTTCAGGGATTTTTTTATTGTGCTTGACTTTGAATGCCACTCTTTGATAAATGCTGTATGCTGCAAGGCTCATTACTTTTGTTTCCTGTGTTCTTTGACATCCACCACTTTGAGTTCTCCATCTGATTCCATAGTCATTTGAGTAGAATGCTTTCTAGAACATTTTCTTCAGATATATTGTATGTGGTGTACATTCAGAAAGCTGGCATGTGTGGAAATGTCGTTTTGTTTCATCTAACAAGTAAACAACTCCGTGGCTGCATTTGTGGTATTTGTCTTCCATTTCTTTTCTTTCCGTCTGTAGAAATTGTTCCATTACCTCCAAGTTTCTGGTGTTGCATAGTCAAGTGCAGTGTTAGTATGCCTCTCTTTCCCTTTATAAATAAAGTGTTGTGTTTTGTTTTTTTTTTCCCTTTCTGGAAGCCTATGAGAATTTATCATCTGAATTCAGGAATTTTTATGTGTGTGTTTTACATTAATCCTGTCTGAGTTTTATTAAACTGTTTCAATCTGCAGATACAAGTTTTTAAATTCCCTCCTACTGTGTGTTCCTTTGTTGATTCTCTTTCAAATCTCCTATTATTCAAATGGTAGGCCTCAGTATCTATCCTCTTAATTTCTTTTCTTTTCCTTCATGATTTCCATCTCTGTATTTTGACTCTGTGTTGTAATATATTTTTCTACTTGATCTTCCAGATTGCTAACTGAGTTCTCAAAATTGGATTACTTTGTTCTTTTTTATTATTATTATCAACTGGTGTAGTATGATATAAACACAGAAAAATACACAAATTTTAAGGTCAATGAATTTTCCCATAAGGAACAATCCTGTCAACAGCATCCAGGTCAAGAAACAGAAACTTACTAGCTCAGAAGCCCTATTTTGTGCTTCTTTACAGTCATGTCAACCTTTCAAGGATAATTGCTATACTGCTTGAACAACCTAGTTTAGTTTTACCCGTTTTTGTGCTTTATATAAATGGAGTCATGTCATATATACTTTGTCTCTGGCTTTCTTTTCCTCAAAATTATGACTTTGAAATTCACTTTATTGTTTTATATACTTTATTTATTGTATATGATAGATGATAGATTCTCATTGTTGTATAGTTTTCCCCTGTGTGATTATACTACAGTTTATCCATTCTACTATTGACAGGCATTTGGATCATTACCAGTATTTAGTTCTTACAAATAGTGCTGCTATCAACATTCTAGTCCAAGTTAACTTTTATCTGTTGGGTCTGTGGAATTGCAGGCCCATAGGACTTGTACATTTTCAACTCTAGTGGAGTCTACCAAAAAGTCTTTCAAAATAGTTGGCAATTTACCCTACCACCGCGGTGTAGGAATATCTTGGTTGTTCTAGTATTTGCGAGCTTTGCTATTTTCTATCTTAGCTATTCTGGTAGGGAAGTAATGGTATTTCATGTGGTTTTAATTGACTTTTATCAAATGACTCATGCATTTGAACACCTTTTCATGATTTTTTTTTTCTTTTTCAGTAGTACATTGAATTTTTAAAGACCAAAATTATGTGTTTGTTTAGGATTTTTTTCTGTGTGAGAATGCTCTATATGAAGATCAAGCTATTTTAAAGAACTGAGCTATTGAGAAGAGTTAAAAGGAAGTCAGAAAGGGATTTTATTTCCACACTAAATATTAAGTTTAGCTATTTCTGTTATAATTTTGTAATATTTTATTTTTATTAAATAGGACCCTGGAAAAAGCCTATACAGCCAACACCAAAGCAAAATGTTCATCATCCAAACAATGTAGCAACTAGGAGTGATTATCCAGCCCAGAACAAAGAGTCCTTTAAAGGTAAACATAGTTGATTTGGAGGATTTTAACAAAACTGCTGCACGCATCTCTAAACAGTTTGGTAACAACGCCCCAGAGTGGGGTTTTGGACCAGGACTGGATAAAGCCAGATACTTAAAAATCAGACTTCTTTGGGAAGGGGTTTCCATTAAAATGAAAACAGAAGTTGTTGATGAGTTTTCTGGGGAAACTTTTTAATAAAGGCTTACTCTATGAGTAGGCATACCCCCTTTTCTCTTTCTTCTTCTTCCTGTATGGAATATATATATGATAACTGGAGCTACAGCATCTGTGTTGGATGATGGGGTGACCTTGAAATCTCTTCCTTAAGCCTGAATTCTAAGTTAACTGAGCATGCTGTAATGAGACTTATATTTTTGCAAAAGCGACTGATTTTCTCTCCAAATTTATGCAGTTATAGATGGTAGCTATGCAACTGCCCCCACATCTGGAGCTAAGACTGGCACCATGTTATTTAAAGGGAGTGAACCAGCTGGCAAAAACAGAATTAAGAGTTCTGACTTCTTATCCAAGCTTACTATTTCACATGATTCAAGGCAGTAACTATTAAGATAGAAGAAGTTAAGCAGAACATAGATGACAGTAAATAAAAGATAAAAATTTTCAGGCTTAAAATTATGTTTAAACAAGACCAGAATCCTACTTTGTTTTATTTTGTTTTGTTTTTGAGGGATTTGTATTGGAACAAGAATATTGAGTCTTACATTCAAAAGGCTGGAACTGTTCACTGTTCAAAGTAATCCCAGGCCCCCAAACCCACCCCATCAGGAAGTGGGCTCTTAAAATCCTGCAGTCTCCAGAAAGGTCATACTCTACATTGTCTACTTCAGATGTGGCTATGGATATAAAGGGAAGGTAAGAAATTCCCAGAGGACAGAGCCAGGGACCATGTAAAACAATGAACAAAGGACACCCTTCCAGAGAACAAAACTAAGAGCTGCGGAGACTAAGGGATGGCCAGCTCATCAATCTAATAAGAGCAATCTAATATTGCGATGGATGAGAGGCAGCTGTGTGTTTTCCATTCTCCTCTTTTCAAATAGTAGTTGTTATTGATCTTCTCCTGTGTCTTCTCCATTGTGGTATATTTGGTGTGTTGGGGGAAGATAACTTATCTTGTATGAGTCTTCAACATGGTGAGTCACATCTGTCTTTGATAAAGAGGACTGTGACATCACTCAAATCTGGGACTTTGGGACTGTGCCTTTAGGGTGGGGATAAGTGAGTGCTTTATATGGAAAAAAAGATTGAGTCTTTGAATTGCATTTCAAAATCCATTATTTTTAAGATAAGTCTGATTTTATTTTGGGCAGCAAATAACCTAAACAATTACATTTTTCAACCTCCTTTGTAGCTAGGAGTAGCAAAAGAGTTGCAAGCAATTAGTTGTTTTATTCTTCATTTAGAAAAATACAATTGGAAAAATAATATTGTTTATAATCTCTCTTCCTAGATAACCCAATTGATATTTTTAACAAAATTATTGAGGTATAATTTACCTACCATAAAATTCACCTACTTTTTACGATTTAATTATTTTAGTAAATTTACAAAGGTGTGTAGAGATCATCAAAATCTTGTTTTAGAATATTTTCATTACCTCAGAAAATTCTTCATGACAGTTAATTCCTGCTTCCACCCCCAGCCACAAGCAACTATTAATCTACTTTCTGTTCCTATAAATTTGCCCTTTCTTGACATTTCATACAAATATAGTATACAATATGTAGACTTTTATGCCTGGCTTCTTTTACTTAGCATAATATTTTCAAAGTTCCTCTATGTTGTAGGGTGCATCAGGACTTCATTCTCTTCTATTACTGGAAGAAGATGTATAGCTTTTTGTTTATACATTTACCAGTTGGGTGGACATTTGGGTTATTTCCAGTTTGGGGCTCTTACAAATAATGCTGCTTTAAGGATTCTCTTGCAAGCCACAGTGGCTTTACCATTTTACATTCCCACCAGCAGATATGAGGTTTCTTGTTTATCTATATCCTTGTCATTGTCTGTCCTTTTTACTATAATCGTTCTAGTACGTGTAAATGTATTGATATTTTAAAATTAGAAATAATGCATACATGTGGCAAACGATATGGGAAAGCCTACAATTAATTAATGAAATTACATTTTCCCCACCAAACCCTCTCCTTCAAGGTAAATGGTGTTAGTACTGTTTCTTGAGTAACCTGTAGAGAAAGCACATATATAACTGTATGCATACTTACTGAAAGTCATATATATGTAAATCTATATACATACATATAATTATACTCAACTATAAAGATATATAAATAGATATAATATACATATGTATATATTTAAATATATAATATGTATTTATTATTGTTGTTTACTAAGAGAAACCATGCATCTTTTCTGCACCTTCATTTTTTAAAATATAAGAATATATCTTGGAACTCTTTTCATATTAGGACATCCAAATCAACCTAATTTTTTCTATATCCTTTATATTTGGACCTACCATATTTTATTTAACTAGGCCTCTATTAAATGAATACTGGTTGTTTTCAGTTTTTCTCTCTCTAACAACGTTACAACCAAATCCTGGAACTGACAAATATTTGAAAGTCCAGCCTTGGTTTCCATTAACTCAAACATGAATCTTTTACCTAAAATGGGCTTTGCTGATCTTTCTTCCCTGACACTAATTTCTCCTGATCCTTTTCTTTTCAGTTCATAAATTGGCCTCTCATTTAAAACTGACAAATCGGGAAGCGGCTGTGGCTCAATCAGTGGGGCTCCCGTTTACCATATGGGAGGCCCCGGGTTCGGTTCCCGGGGCCTCCTGGTGGAGGCAGGCCCGCCCGCACGGCGTGGTTAGCTGACCCAGCGAGCACAAGCAGCAAGGGGGGTGATAAATGAATAAATAAATAAAATCTTTAAAAAAAAAAAAAAACTGACAAATCTTTCAAAGAACCATGCATATAATAAGAATATACATTTTTCCTATGCTATAGGACAATATTCTAGTGACTTGGATAGTTTGAATTCCTCTGTCACACTTTTCAGAATGTGGCATCTCTTAGGAACTTAGAAATGCAAATTCTTGGGCCCCACCTGAGACCTATAAATTAGAAACTCTGGTTGGGGCCAAGCAACCTGTGTTTTAAGAAGCCTTCTGGGTGATTCTGATTACAAATTGAAGTTTGAGAACCATTGTCCTTTATTTCTACTGCTCTTAACATATCCCAGTATCTAAGAATATGTAAGAATATCCCAGTATCACTTCTGTAGAAATGTCATTAAATTTATGTACTGCTTTTCCATTTCCATTGTATTATTATTTATATTTAATAATATCCTATTTTCCATGACGTCAAATATAATGAAAATGTATATCAATTATGATGAAATTAAGTAAAGCTTTTTTTTTTTCAAATTACACAATAATTTTTCTTTAAAGTGGTTGAGGCCACTGCCCGAAAAAACCACATTCATAACTTTGAGAATGAAGAGAGTTCTGGGCAAGATAAAGAGCAAATTCATGAGGACAACAATGAAAATCTCAAGTGTGGAGGGAGGCCTTGTGGAAACAACACTGACTTGAGTGGATGGTGATTATTGAGCAATAGTGGGAAATTCACTGGAAAAACAGGGTGGGCCCAAATCGTGGAGGGCTTTAAAGGCAGCAGGTGAGTTTGAATGTTTAAAATTTCATTCTCTTTGTTCTAAATTTTTTTAAGTTATATTTTAAATCACAATTTATAAAAAAAGATTCACCCTCTTCAAAATGGTAATATTTGAACATTGCACAACCAATTTCAAAAAGGAAAGTAAGGTGGAGAGCGTGAGGCTCAGTGGTTGAGCACCTGCTTTGCACATACAAGGTCCAGGTTTCAATCCCTGGTGCCTCCTAAAAAGGAAAAAGAGAGAGAGAGAGAGAGAGAGGTGGGTGGTGGCTACCAGAGGGAATAAACTAATAAACTTTCTAAAAAAAAGAAGAAAATAAGTAAATACAAATTCCTCATGGCAATAACCTGATTGATATGCGTTAAAGCATATGCTGCACTATTTGTAATGGCAAATATGCAATTGCTAGGAATTTTAAAGATATAATAATTGCCAATCAAATGTTTCATAACATTAAAATATTTTTATTCACATATTTACTGTCTCCTGGAGAGCATAAATATTATTGGATGAGATCATCCTAAATCCAAACTGCATTTTCACTCCCATGGGTGTTTAGATTTAAATAATATCTTTTGTATCTTGAATGTTTCTATTTTCCCCCAGCAAGAATTAGGGCGATGTTTAGTTTGCCACAGGCTGCCAATATACCAGAAATGGGTTGGTTTTTATAAAGAGAATTTATTTGGGGTAAAAGTTTACAGTTCCGAGGCTGCAATAATGTCCAAATCAAGGCATCATCAGAGATGCTCTCTCACCAAAGATTGCCTGCCAGCAGATCCTGGAATTTGCCATGTGGTGAGTCAAGATGGTGGGTCTGCTGGTCTCTACTTTCTCCTGGAGCTCAGCTGTGGGCAATTAGGCATTTCTCCCTAGGCCTCATCTCTTTGAGCCTCTCAGGGCTTCACTGTCTTTCTGCAGCTGTAGGTGAACCTGGAGTCCTCTCTTTCACTTGACTGGGTCAAAATGGCAGAGCTCCCTTTACTGTGTCTCTTTGTCTCTCGGTGTCTCCATTTATGTTAGACTCCAGTAAAAAGGCAGAACCCAACCTGAATCACACCTCACTGATATAGTCCAGTCAAAAGTGATCTAATCAAAGGTCCCTTAACTGAATTTAATGCAATCAAAGGACCCCACAGCCACAGGAATGAATTAGTTCAAGACATAATCTTTTCTGGGATTCACAAAATTCAAACTATCACACTCCACTGTCTGAATCCCCAAAAGACATGTTCTTTCCATATGCAAAATATATTCATTATATCACAATGTTTCAAAAAGCCTTAAATCATTTCAGTAACAATGCTAAATACAAAAATCACATCAAAATCAATTATAGGCATGCAGTCTGTCTAGGAACAGAATTTTCCCCTCTGACTGTAGACCTATGAAACTTAGAAAACAAGTTATCTGCTTCCAGTATACAAAGGAGGGACAGACATAGGCTAAACATTTGAATTACCATCAGGAGGAATTGGAAGGAAAACAGGTGTCACAGGTCCCAAACAGTTCCAAAAATCTGCAGGGCATATTCTTTTAGATTTCAAAATCTGGAAGTCATCTATTGGAAGATGGTTTCTTCTCCTCAAGGCCTCATTGGGGCCCTCCCATTCCATGGGCTTGCCCAAGAACCATCTTCTCAGTTCTACCCTCATCAGGCATCTGGGTGGTAGTTGAACTCTAGGTCTCACCCTCCAAGAACATTGGAGTGATGGTCACACTTTCCTCAATCTCTGAGGCAAGGTCTTAACCCCCTTAACACAGTAGGGTGGTGGCCACACTCTCCCTAATCTCTGGCACACAGGCCCAAGCCCCTCAGAAGAGTGGGGTGGCAATCTAACTCTCCCTGAACAATGGGCTGGAAGACTCACCCTCTTCAAATGCTGGGACAGACTTGTCCTTTCTGCACACATGGGTGGGGCCCCTCTTTTGGCCCAAAAAGATGTCTTAAGTCCAGACTTTAGCTTTCATGATTTTGCCTTTGAAGTTGTTTTTCCTTTAATCTCACTCTCCCTTCCCTGTCCCTTTCAGTCCAGGCTGATAGTGGTTTCATTCATACAGATCTCACAAATAGCTCGTTGGTTTTGCATGAAGTTCACAGGGGTCCCAAGCATCAGACAGTAAGATTTTCCACAAATCCTTTCTGGATAACTGCATATCCTATCCTGACTTGCAAGGATGTGGCTACCTGTTTCCAAGTTCAGTTAAGTCCTCATATGGGGCACTAACCTCTGGGGTGTTGTTTTCTAGAAGCTCAGAATTTCTCAAACCATCGATTTCTGGTTTCTTTGTGCCTAGGAGCTCAGCTCTCAGCTTCTCTCTCTCCTCTTGCATTTTACTATAAGCTGCAAGGAGAAGCTAGGCTGCATTTTCCACATTTAGTTTGGAAATCTCCTCAGCTAAATATCCACACTCATCACTTCCAAATTCTTCCTTCCATCTAACATCAGGAGTCAATTTTGCCAAGTTCTCTGCCACTTTGAAGCAAGTATCACCTTCCTTCCAGTCACAGTCATCATTTCTGTCTAAGGCTTCATTGTAAGTAATTTTAGAGTCCTATTCCTACCAATAGTCTCTTCAAAGAAATCTAGGCTTTTCTACTAAGAATCTCACAATTCCTCCAAAATGTTCCCCTTACCCACTTATAAAACCATTCCAACATTTTTTTTAAGGAGGCACCAGGCATTGAACCTAGGACCTCATACATGGGAAGCAGGTATGAGCTACATCCGCTCCCCCAACATTTTTGATAATTGCAAGCAACAGCACCCCACTCTCTCAGTACCAATTTCTGTATTAGTTTGCCACAGGCTTCCAATGCCATATACCAGAAATGGGTTAGCTTTTATAAAGGGGATTTGTTTGGGGGGAAAGCTTACAGTTCTGAGGCTACGAAAATGTCCAAATCAAAGCATCATCAGAAATGCTTTCTCAACACAGGTCAGCTGCTAGCAGATCCTGGCTGGAGTCCTGACACGTGGTGAGGCAAGATGGCAAGTCTGCCAATCTCTCTCTACTTTCTCCTGGAGCTCAGCATTTTAGCTAAAGCCTTTCAGCTAAAACACTATGGTTATAGAAATGCTTTTTCTGTTCCAGAAATTCTTTGAGAATATTTAGATTTTCTTTTAAAAGATTAATTCATTTCAATTCAACATTCATTGATACGCTGTCCTGGCAAGGATGAGTAGGACATAGTCTGTGCTCTCAAGGAATTAGTGGAAAGGACAGACATAACAAATAAGTGCTTTTTGATATGGCTAATACTATTTTTTTTTCATTATTACAGAAGTTGTGGGTTTACAGAACAATCATTCATAAAATACAGGATTCCCAGATATAACCCCACCCCCAAATTGCATTGGTGTGGAACATTTGCTACAATGATGATAGCACACGTTTATGATTATATTATTAATTAAAGTCCATGGTTTAACTTAGGACCCACTGTTTGTGTATTGTAGTTCCATGGATTTTTTAAAATTTTGTATTCTGATATAATATGCAATCTAATATTTCCCCTTTTAATCATATTCCGATATATATTACAGTGCTATTAATTGCATTCACAATGTTGTTCTACCATCACTACCATTCATTTCCAAAACATTTCCATCATTCCAAATAGGAACTTAGTACATTTTAAGACCAAACTTCCCATTCCCTATCCCCACTCCATCCTCTGGTAACCTATTTTCTAGATTCTGACTCTATGAGTTTGCTTATTCTAATTGTTTCACATCAGTGATATCGTACAATATTTGTCCTTTTGTGTCTTGCTTATTTCACCCAACTTTATGCCTTCAGGGTTCATCCATGTTGTTGCATGTATCAGGACTTCATTCCTTTTTAAGACTCAGTAATATTCCATTGTATATATATATACCACATTTTATTTACCCATTTATCGGTTCATAGACACTTGAGTTGCTTCCATCTTTTGACAATTGTGAATAATGCTGCTATGAACATTAGTGTGCAAATATCCGTTAGAGCCCCTTCTTTGAATCCCCTTGGTTATATACATAGCAGTAGGATTGCTGGGTCATAGGTTAATTCTATACTTAGCTTTCTAAGGAACTGCCAAACTGTTTTCCATAGCAACTGCACCATTTTACATTGCCACCAGCAATGAATGAGTATTCCTATTTCTCCACATCTTCTAAAACACTTGTTATTTTCAATTTAATAGCAGCCATTCTAGTGGGTATAAAGTGGTATCTCATTGTGGTTGTGATTTGTATTTCCCTGATTGCTACTGATGTTGATCATCTTTTTATGTGCTTTCTGACCATTCATGTGTCTTCTTTTGAAGTGATGTCTGATCAAGATTTTTGTCCATTTTTTAATTGGGTTGTCTTTTGTTGTTAAGTTGAAGGATTTCTTTTTATATATTGGATATTAATCTTTTATCAGATATGTAGCTTCCAAATATTTTCTCCCATTATGTAGGGTGTCTTTCTACTTTCATGATAAAGCCCTTTGAAGAACAAAAGTTTTTATTTTGATGAGGTTCATTTAATTTTTCTTTTGTTGCTTGTGCTTTGAGTGTTAAGTCTAAGAAACCATTGCCTAACACAAGGTCCTGAAAATGCTTTCCTATGTTTTCTTTTAGGAGTTTGATAGTTCTAGCTCTTATTTTAGGTCTTTGATTCATTTTGAGTTGATTTTTGAATATGGTATGAAGCAGCGGTCGTCTTTTTTTTTTTTTTTTTTTGAAAGTGGAGATCCAGTTTCTCCAGCACAATTTGTTGAAGAGATATTTTTTTTCCCAATTGAGTAGTCATTGCCACTTTGTCAAAAATTGGTTGGCCATAAATGGAGGGTTGATTTCTGACTTCTCTAATCTCTTGGTCTAGATGTCTGTCCTTGTGCCAGTTCCATGCTGTTTTGATTACTATGGCTTTCTAAAAAGTTTTAAGATCTGGAAGTTTGATTCCTCTAACTTATTTTTTTCTTTTTCAATATGGCTTTATCTATTTGAAGCTTCTTAACCTTCTATATGAATTTGATGATTGGCTTTTCCAATTCTGCAAAGAAGGTTGTTGTAATTTTGAATAGGATTACATTGAATCTTTTTTTTTTTTAAAGATTTATTTATTTATTCATTTATCCCCCCCCTGCTGCTTGCGCTCGCCGGGCCAGCCAACCACGCCGTGCGGGCGGGCCCGCCCCCACCAGGAGGCCCCGGGAACTGAACCCAGGGCCTCCCACATGGCAAACGGGAGCCCCACTGATTGAGCCACAGCCGCTTCCCTACATTGAATCTTAAGGATATTTAGTCTTCCAATCAATGAACATGTAGTGTCCTTTCATTTATTTATGTTTGCTTTGATTTCTTATAGCAATGTTTTGTAGTTTTCTGTGTACAAGTCCTTTACAACCTTGGTTAAATTTATTCCTAGATATGTGATTCTTTTAATTGCTATTGTGACTGGAAGCTATTTCTTGATTTCTTCTTCCAATTGTTCACTGCTTGTATACAGAAACACTACTGATATTTTCAGTATAGATCTTGTACCCCCACCCCTTTTCTGAATTCATTTATTACCTCTAGGAACTTTGTTGTGGATTTTTCAGGATTTTATATGTATATGATCATATCATCTGCAAATAGGGAAAGTTTTACTTCTTCCTTTCCACTTGGATGCCTTTTATTTCTTCTTCTTGCCTAATTGCCCTGGCAAGAACTTCCAATACATTGTTGAATAATAGGGTAAGTGTGGGCATCTTGTCTTGTTCCTGATCTTAGAGGGAAATATTTCAATCTCTCACCATTAAGTAGGATATTAGCTGTAGGCTTTTCATGTATCCCTTTATCAGGTTTCTTTCTAGTCCTAGTTTTTTAAGTGTTTTAGCATGAAGAGGTGCTGTATTTTGTCAAATGCCTTTTCTGTGTCCAGTAAAATGATCATGTTTTTTTTTTTTCCCTTCATTCTGTTAATGTGGTATACGTCATTGATTTTCTTATGTTAAGCCAATCTTGCATACCAGAGATAAATCCTACATGATCATGAGTACAATTATTTTAATATGTTGGAGTCAGTTTGCTAGTATTTTGTTGAGGATTTTTGCATCTATATTTATATGAGTTATTGGTCAATAGTTTTCTTTTCTTGTTGTATCTTTATCATGAGTGTGATGTTGGCCTCATATAAAGATTTAGGAAGTGTCCCCTCCTCTTCAATTTTTTGGAAGTGTTTGAGCAGAATTGGAGTTAAGTCTTCTTGGAATATTTGTAGATTACCCCTGTGAAGCCATCTAGCCCTAGGATTTACTTTGTTGGGAGGCTTTTTATTACCGATTCAATCTCTTTACTAGTAATTGTTTTGTTGAGATCTTCTGTTTGTTCTTGAGTCAAGGTAGGTAGTTTATATGTTTCAAAGAATTTTTCCATTTCATCTAGGTTATCTCATTTATTGGCATACAGTTGTTCATAGTATCCTGTTAAAGTCCTTTTTATTTCAGCTGAGTTGGTAGTGATTCCCCCCTTTTCATTTCTGATTTTTATTACTTGTATCTTCTTTTTTTTCCCTTTGTCACTCTAGCTAAACATTTGTGAATTTTCTTGATATTTTCAAAGAGCCAATTTTTGGTTTTCTTGATTCTCTCTATTATTTTTTTTCTCTTTTATTTAACTCTGATCTAATCTTTATTTCCTTCCTTCTGTTCACTTTGCATTTAGTTTCAGTTCTCTCTCTAGTTCTTCCAGTTTTAAGGTTAGGTCTCTGATTTGAAGTCTTTCTTCTTTTCTAATGTAAGCATTTAGAGCTTTAAATTTCTCTCTCACCACTGCCTTTGCTACATCCCATAAGTTTTGGTATGCTGTATTTTCATTTTCATTAGCCTCAAGATATTTCCTAATTTCACTTCTGATTTCCTCTTTAAACCACTGGTTGTTTAAGATATGTTGTTTAATTTCCACATATTTGTGAATTTCCCCTTTCTCCCTCTGTTATTGATTTCTATTTCATACCATTGTGCTTGAAGAACATTCATTGTATGATTTCAAATTTATTGAATTTATTGATACTTCTTTTATGACCCAATATATGATCTATCCTGGAGAATGATCTATGTACACTTGAGAAGAATGTGTATTCTTTTTTCTTTGTATGCATTGTTCTATATATGTCTGTTAGGTCTAGTTAGTTTAGTGTATCATTCACGTCCTGTAATTCCTATTGATCTTTTGATTAGATGTTCTATCCATTATTGAGGGTGGTATGTTAAGTCTCCTAATATTAGTTAGAACTGTCAATTTTTCTCTTCAAATCAGTCAGTATTTGCTTCATATATTTTGGTGCTCTGATGTTAGGTTCATATATATTCATAATTGTTACATCTTCCTGTTGAATTGTCCCCTTTGTCAGTATGTAATGACCTTCTTTGTCTCTCATAAGTGTTTTTGACTTAAAGTCTATTTTATCCAATAGTATAGCCATCCCACCTATCTTTTGATTACTACTTGCATGGTAGATTTTTTCCCATCTTTTCACTGTCAACCTACTTGCATCTTTGGTTTTAAGGTGAGTCTCTAGCAGACAGCATATAGTTCAGTCATGCTTTTTTATCCATTCTGCCATTGTCTGCCTTTTGATTAGAAAGTTTAATCCATTTACATTTAAAGCGACTATTGATAATTTAGGACTTTCTTCTGCCATTTGCTATTTAGCCTATATAATTGTTATACCTTTTTTTGTCCCTCAATTCCTTTAAAGCCTACTTTTATATTTATTTTCTTTCTTGTATTGTGCCATATTGACTGCCTTCTCATTTCTATCTGGATATATTTTTCGTGTATTTCCCTTGTGATTATCATGGGGTAAAAATTTGACATCCTAAATATATAGCAGTCATACTTGGTTTGATACCCACTTAACTTTCAATAACATGCATATTTACTAGTCCTATACATTTCTACCACTCCACTATTTTTTATACTTGTTATCACATATCTTTGTACATTGAATGACCAAAATCCTAGATTTATCATTACCTTTTGAATATTTGCATTTTAGCAGCTGTAGGAAATAAGAAGTAGAGTTACGTACCAAACAATACAATAATGCTGCATTTATAATTACCCAAATGGTTACCTTTACACAGGTCTTTATTTCTTCATGCTACTTTGAAACACTGTCTACTGTCCATTCCTTTCAGTCTGAAGAACTCCATTTATAGTTGCTTGTAGGGCAGATGTAGTTGTGATGTATTTACTCAGCTTTTGTTTATCTGAGAATGTCTTCATCTCTTCCTCATTTTTGAAAGATAGTCTTGCTGGGTATAAAATTCTTGGCTGTGCCACCTCAGTTCCTGGTTTTGTTTTTTTTGTTTTTTGTTTTTGTTTTTTTGGAGCTTTCGGAGCATCTTGTCTTGTCTCTCCCCTGTGTCTCTCTCCTGTTACATCATCATCTTGCTGCATGGCTCCAGGGCCTGGTGGCTCATAGGGCCAGCACATAGAGCCTGGCAGCCCATGCGCCTTCTATATACATTTTTTAAATTTTACTGGGAGGTCCCAGCGATCGAACCCAGGTCCCTCCATATGGCAGACGGACACCCAACCATTTTGAGCCACAGCTGCGCGCCCCCCCCCTTTTTTTTCATTTCAACTGTCTTGTCTTCAAGTTCACTGATTCTTTCTTCTTCTGCCAGCTCCACTCTGCTCTTGAAATCCTGGTTTGTTTTTTGTTTTTTTATTATTTTTTTATTTTTTTCATTTCAGTTATTGTGGTCTTCAAATCCAGTAGTTCCTTTTTTAAATTTCTATTTCTTTACTTAGACTCTTACATTGCTCCTTCATGGTTTTCCTGATATCCTTTAGTTCTTTCTTTGTACTTTCTTTCATCTCCTTGAGCATTTTTAAGATCATTTCTTAAAGATTTTGTTTGGTATGTCCATATTCCCATCTTCTCTGTTGATGCTTTCTGAATTTTTATCCTCTTCCTCTGGATGTGTTTACAGGAGGTTGTTTGTCCCCTGTTTCCAAGGAGACAGACTTCCCTCTCCTGGGTGTTTGAAGATGGTAGAACTTTGTCCTAGACTGTCGACATCTATAGGTTTTATACTTCTTTCTTCATCTGTAGCTGCTTTTGCCTAGAGGGCAAGTTTTGGGAGGAGAGTCACCCCAGCGATGACTTTCCCAGATTGGTCTTTCTCAGTCAAAACAGGGCCAGGGAAAGGAGGTATAGACCAGCCCCAAAGTGCCCTGTGGAAGGGAGTCAGGAAGGAGATCAAAAACTTCTATGACTACTCCCAAAGTTGGCCTGCCCAGCAAATGCAGCCCTTCAGCTGACTTTCCCCCAGAGCCCTATGGAAGCTATGCATTTTTAAATCTCCACCACCTCTCCTTCTGTCCAGGGAGGATTGAAACAATGACTGTGCTGCCTTTGTCCTAAGCAGGTTGAAACCAATAGCTGCCCTCAGAGCCAGGACCAAGTGATCAAATTTGCTAATCAAAAGCTGTGATCAGTGATTAGCTGTGCTCACCCCTGTTTTGAGGAAGAGAATTTTTATGTTCCATTCTGTAACCAGCTGCTAGCCATGGACTAGACCCTGCATTGGCCTGCCCTTGGAGTGGGACCTAGCTGCCACATGGATAGAGCAATCTTCTGTTTGCTACTGTAATTTTTTCAGCCTCTTCCACTCTCCCGGATCCTTTACAGTGTTCTTCTGAGCTCAGAGTTTCAAAATAGTTGTTTCAGACAGGTCCTGCCTGTTTAATAATAGTTTTGTTGGAAGGACTGAGTCCTGGAGCTCCCTACTCTGCCATCTTTCCTGGAAGTCCTAGGCTAGTACTATTTTAAATGTGGAACACAAGGTACATGGAAGTTACAAAGTTAGGAGTAGTCAGTTCAACCCAAGAAGACTTCAATTGAGAAGGAGGTATTCTGGACAAATATTTTTATTATTAACAGCTATTATAATAAAACAATATATAGAACAATGTACTATGTGCAATTAATGTACTACATAATTTTTATGTATTTAATTGTCACAACAATATAAGGTAGATGTTATATTAGAATGGTTAGGTAAATTTTCCAAGTTTACACAAGTAGTAATTGACAGAACCATTATTTGATCTCAGATTAATTTGAATCCATAATTCTTTCTACTATGCCACCATGTCTACCATAATTTTACACTTTGTATCTTTTGGAAGGATGGATAGAAATTTCCTGGGATTGTGAGTGTGTGTGTGTGTGGTGGGGTGGGGTGGAAAGGGGGTTTTCCAGATAAAGAACGAGCATATGCAAAGCAGAGAAAAAAGCTGTGTGGTACTTTCAGGGAACTAGCAGTAATTTTGTGACATGGGAAAAGGAGAAAAGTGAGGAGAATAAGGTAAATGGTGGGTGATAAGGCTGTAGTAGTGACCAGAAAACATTCTCAGGGGATTAGTATGCAACATAGAAATTTGGGCTTTATTCTTTTTTCTTTTTTTAATTGGTAAATCATTTATTCAATGTTCTGGCCTTACATAGTACAATGGAACTCACATCAGGGAGAAACTATGTGAATGCCTTCTTTGTGGAAAAGCGTTCACTCAATACTTTGCCCTGAGACAACACAGGAGAACACACACTGGAGAGAAACCCTCTGAATGCCATGTATAGGAAATATTTCTGTCAATGTTCTGACCTTAGATTAGATGAGAGAACTCAATATATATGTTTTTGGTTTTTTTTTTTTAACATTTTATTTTATTTTTTTTATTTTTTATATATATATATAAATATTCTATAGTCAATAAGGGACCATTGAAGGGGCTTTCTTTCTTTCATCAAAAATGTTGAGTGCCCATAATGTGCCAGGACTAGTGTAGGGGCTGAAGATACAGTAGATCCCTACCTTTATGGATCTTGCATTATATGTGGGAAATAGTCAAGTAATCAAACAATAAATAAGTATCTCACTAAATTTCTTAAGCAATGATGCAATTCAATAATTTCTAGTTGAAGAAGATAATTTGGATACTTTAAAGGAAGGAATTGAGGGGATAAATTTAAAAGCAGGTAGCTATAACATAGTCCATATCTAATTCCTCTTCTCTTCTAAATTGGAGCAGAAATGTTTTGCAGGACACAGTCAGAGGTGTGGGGCAGCTCAGAGCTGTTTTGCATGAAGCTATGGGTGTATCCTAAGGGAATACAAGGTTGTTTTAGTTTGCCAAAGAGGTGCTGATGCAAATACCAGAAATGGGATGGCTTTTAAAAGGGGATTTATTCAGAGTAAAAAGCTTACAGTTCCAAGGCTATGGAAAGTCCAAACCAAGACACCGTAAGAGATGTTTTCGCACCCAAGTCAGCTGCCACGGTGTTGAAGTAAGATAGCGGGTGATCTCTGCCTGGTCTCTGCCTTCCCTTCTGGTCTGTACTGTCTCCCAAGAGCTCAGCTGAGGGCAACCAGGTATATAAGCCTTGTCTCTTATTGGGCCTCTTCCCTCAGGCTCAGATGCTCTGCTTTCCTCCAAAATTAAGCCACAAGCTATCAGGCAAATGACTTATCTCTCCCAAGGGCCTCAGCTGCTTGAGTCTCTCCTTTCTGTCAGATGGCAGGATCAAAAAATGTAGAGCTCTTTTTTCCAGTGTGTCTCCATTTTTTATCTGACCTAGCAAGAGGGCAGAGACTCAACCTGAGTCACACCTCACTGAGGTAGTCCAGTTGAAAAAATGTCTTACACTCATAGGAGTGGACAAGCCCACAAACATAATCTTTCTCTTTTTGGGATTCATAAAATAATTTCAAGTTGCCACACTTCACCCCCTGAAGCCCAAAAAGATATGTCTTTCCATATGCAAAATACATTCACTACATCACAATATTCCTAAAACCTTAAATCATTTCAGTAGCAATGCTAAGTACAAAATTCACATCAAAATCAGTTATAGTAATGCAGTTTATCTTGGGCCAAAGTTCCCTCTGGCTGTAAACCTGTGAAACTTAGAAAACACATTTTCTTCTTCTAATATACAAAGAAGGCATGGCCATAGGATAAACATTTGCATTACCATAAGGAGAAATTGGGGGAGGGAGGACCAGACATGGCTTCCGAACAATTCTGAAAACCTGCAAGACATACTTCATTAGATTTCAAAGTCTGAGAGTCATCCTTATAACAATGGTTTCTTCTTCTCCTCTGGGCCTCATGGAGACCCACCCTTTCCATGGCCTTGATCAGTAGCATTCTTTTGTTTCCACCCTCTTCAAACTCCAGTCCTCACCCCCCAAGAACATTTGAGTGACAAAGCTACCCTTTCCCCAATCTCTGGGGTACAGCCTCAACCCCATTAGTACAATGAGGTGGTAGCAACATTCTCCCTATTCTCTGGCATACAGGCCCAACCCTCTAAGCACAGTGGAGTAGTGACCTGACTCTCCCTAACCTATGGGGAACAGGCCCACCCGCCTCAGAGAAGTGGAGTGGCAACCTAACTCTCCCCAGCCAAAGGAGAATGTGCTCCACCCTATCTGTAGCCTGGGGCAGCCAAACTCTCCCTAAATAATGGGCTGAAACATCCATATTCTTCAAATGTGGGGCAAACTCACCCTCTCCACTCACGTGTGGGGCCCCTCTCTTGGCCAGACCTCAGCTTCCACGGTTTTCCTCTTGAAGCCATTTTTCCTTCAATCTCTCCCATCCCTGTCCCTTTTAGTCCTGGCTGACAGTGGTTACATTCATACAGATCTCACAAAAACCTTGTTGGTTTATCATGTGGGAAACATGGGTCCAAGCCATCAGACAATAAGACTTTCCACAAGCAAGACTTTCCTGGATAACTACATTTCCGATCCTGACTTATAAGGTCCAAATTTAGTTAAGTCCTCACAATGGCCACTATCCTCTGGGGGCTTGTTTTCTGGAAGTTTGGAATTTCCAAAATCAGTCTCTGGTTTCTTTGTGCCCAGCAATTCATTTCTAAGTTTATCTCTTTCCTCTCACATTTTGCTATAAGCTGAAAGGAGAAGCCAGATTGCATTTTCCATATTTACTTTGGAAATCTCCTCAGCTAAATGTCCAAACTTGTCATTTTCAAATTCTGCCTTCCATCTAACATCAGGAGTCAATTTTGCTAAGTTCTCTGCAACTTTAAAACAAGGATCACCATTCCTCCAATTTTCAATAAGATTTTCAACATTTCCTTCTAAGGCCTCACTAGAAATATTCCTACCAATGGTCTCTTCAAAGCAATCAAGGCCTTTTCTATCAAGCATCTCTCAATTCCTCCAAAAAATACCCTTTACACATTTCCAGCATTTTTGTTAATTACAGCAGCCCAACCCCACTCTCCCAGTATCAATTACTGTTTATGTTTGCCAAAAGTTAAAGCCAAGGGAAAGAGTTGAAAGCAGGTCAGTAGCCATCCAAACAGAGCTATACAGAGATGGATCAAAGATAGGAAATGAAATGGGATGCTGATTTAGACTAACCTAAAAGTTTAAAAGTTGTATGTAACAAAGTATAGAAGTTAAAAGTGTAGACTTTGGAGTCTTGCAGAACTCTACTTGACTCCAGCTCAGCCACTTAACTAGCTTTATGATTTGAGGCAACTTCTCAAAGCCTCAATTCTCCGTCTATAAAAATAGGAACAATAATACAATGCAAGATAATTGGTGAGGGGATTCGCTGTTTTGTTCAATAAATAACTTTTGATCTGTTAGGAAAATGTGATGCTTGTTTGATTTAACGAGCTAATGTGTGTGCTAAATCAGTGCTTCTTGATCCTGGCTACAAAATAAGATCCACAGGGTGTTTTTTTAAAACACCAGTTCTCTGCCCCTATCCCTAGACCAATTAAACCAGATTCTTTGTAGGTGATTCTAAGGTTATCCAGGGTTGAGAACCATGGTGCTGGTTATTTGATGAGGATTCAGGGGAAATTAACTAATACCCAAGTCCATGTGCAAATGGTTGCAGCTGATTTTTAATCCACAGCTAACTAGCAGAGGGAACTTGGTGAGTGGATTCAAATCTCTATTGGTTCCATTTAAATGTCCCCTCTCCCCGACCACCTCTTTCATGGCAATTATGACTTCCTCTTAATAACACTCTTCAACAGAATTGTCTGCATAATGGAAATGTCCTTTATCTGCTCTCCAATACAGGATCCATGAGCTACATGTGGCTTTTGGTCTTTTGAAATGTGGCTAGTATGACTGAAAATCCGTTTTGTTTTGTTTTTTTATTTTTATTCAAGAATCATCAATGATCCAACAGCAAACCAGTACCTAGGAAATCTTTTTTCTGATTCTGACTGATTTCACTAAAAACAGCTCTCTAGTGAAGTAGAAGCAAAAAACATTTTAACAGAGCTGTTGGATAAGATGTAATGCTTTACAGGATTGCAGGATGGCCTGTAAAATAGAGCAGTCTGAATAGCTCCAATTAGGCCAGGATAAGGACAGAAGTGTATAGACTCTACAGCTTGTGGAAGGTTTTGACTACATTGAAGAGAAGCCATGTCCTTTTCTTTCTTGAAAAGGTCAGATAGTGAGGCAGTCAGGGCATGGATATGAGATGAACACCTATTGAACCCCAGAAATTCAAAGGTACCTTTGGTTCTATTACGAGTCACTCAATCGCTGACTCCTTGCTGGAGAGCTTAGGAATGCTTTAAGTAAACTGAATGATGCCTGGAGAGAATTACTTTAGTCTTCTGAATATATTTTCATTATAAATGTTCTAAAGTTGGTGCTGCTGAGGCAGATCTCAACCTTCTAAGCCAAAGGTGTATGTGAGGTTTGTTTTAATATATAAGTTAGGATATCATCTTCATAAACTCTTTCTGCCCATAAGGTAGTGGAAGAATTATTTTTGTTCATAAAAATTAAGGGGCCACTCAAGCTGTTGAGGTCTATTTAAATAAACAAGGATGCCTCTAGCATGCCACTTTTTATCTGTTATTAGCCCTAATTTAAGTCAGACTGTTGGTGTTCTAAAAATATAGTTTCAAAAAAGATGATGCCTCATAAATATGGTCCATAGATAAAAGTTCAGTAGAAGCACATAATAATCTTAAATGTTACTTTGAGAGGCAAAGGTCCCTATTTTTCTTCTTCAAGAAGAACATGAGATTACTTTGTGGGGAGTTAGAAGAACATATTCTCCTCCTTTTTGCAGAGAGAGAGATTATAGTAATTTGGAGGTTCCTAGTTACCAGTTGATTACATAGTTATATTCATGATGCAGGGGCAACTGCCCTGCCTCTCTGTTAGAAAACAATTTCTCAGTATGATGTGTTTTCATCTTATTGAGCACTGGGGTGTCAAATAAAATTAATTTTTGTAACAGTGTGTGAGCAGTTATGGTAATTCTAAGGTAGAACTTTTAATAGAAATGGCTTACTCATTGGGCCAAGGAATCGGGGGCATTGGTCACTAGAAACAGATATATTTGTGGCCTTGTATTGAGTTGAGATCCTGGTCCATGAAGCTTCCTGACATTCCTGGAGTCTATCATTGTTTTAATCTAGAGGCAGGAACCTACAACTCAGAGTTTCACTGAGACATAAACTGCTGCCTCTGAGTCCTCAGACTGGGAAGAGAATAGGTCCTGTGATTGTTCTCTCCCCCTTTCCTTCTCTCCTCACCTATCACTTGTCCAAACTGGAATGCCTACAGACTGGGCAAATATGGTCAACATGGCCTGATCCCCAACAACATAAGTATCATTCCCACCCTGGAAGTTCGGGCTCCCCAGGCCCTTCAGTTTGGGGAGAAAGCAGCAGCAATGGAAAGTATGTGTAGACAGGCTCTCATATGTAAATATCTTCTCGTGGTTAAGTCTGTCAGTTCAGAGCTTTCATTCATCATCTGAGGACCTAGGACACACCTAACTTGCTCAAGGACTTACAGCAGGTAAGTGACAGAGACCGAATGTGAACATGGACAATTTAACTCCTCATGTCCATGACTTTAATCATTAACATTTATCCTACCACAAGGCCAAAGTCCGTAAGAGCCAGTCTCACAATGTCTAGCTGAAATGAACTTTTTACCATTGAAGGAAAGATTGTTGGTTTTGAAAATCAAGTACTTTATATAATATTTTGGAAAATATCATGCAATTAATTTAAAATATGCTCCAATACCAAGACATGTACAACACTCAGTTTCAGAAATTCTTGTGTGACTGTGTGTGTATATGTGTGTACCAGAGGTTGAATTAAATAAAAATTACAAGTTTTCTCTTTTCAGAATTCTTCTTTACTATCTGGAACATAATTGAACCTCTAGGATCAAAGCCTCTTTGTTGCTGATGGTAAGAAAGTAGCTCTCTGTTGAAGTTCCAGCTTGCTTCTATTCACTGACCTCCCTATAAAGCCTTCTTTGAATTTAAATATGGTGTAAAAGCAATTAAATGAAATTTGTGCTCCTCATGTTTTGACAATGTCATGGTTTGTTAAGTGTCAATTATTTAGAAATCTATTCTGTATGATCCTATATGGAGAAAAGTCACCTCCATACATTTCTTACATTTCAGGGAAAGGAATTTAATCTAAGAAAGAAAATATCTTGCTTTACTTTTTTTCATATTAAAATGGGAAATGCATCAGAACCAATCTTTATGTAACATTTATTAAACCCCAGTGAGAATATAAAACATACTATTAGATCTGGCTGAACTAGGAAAGATATTATTTATAAATTCAAAGAACTTAGTCAGTGTGGGAATGTTATTAATGCATATCAAATTTAACTCATACTAGTATTAAGAGGCACACAGGAAAGAATAATAGGAAAATAACTTGTAAATATCGAATGAGTTGATGGTCCAGTATCTTCAAACTGGCTTATTTTATCTACTGGCCCTAAAATTGATAGATGATTATTGTTGTTGTTTTGTTATTATCTAATCATGTGCCTCTTCTTATATGAATATTTTATCAGCTTCTCATATTTCTAAATATTAATTAATATTTTGGTTACTCTACTTTATAACTCAAATGAAATAAAACTAAATGAAATAATCATGTTATATATTTAGATTTTTTTCAGTATTCAAAATTTATTGCATCATTTTGACAACTGTTTATATTGATAGGCTAATGCTTCAGTGGAAAAAAAAATTTGAATTTCTACATTTAAGAGTTTAATTCTTCCACGTGTTATTATAGAGTCTCAGTATGTAACATACAGTCATTGTAGATCCCAGAGAAAGATTGAAAGTGGTTTCTTTGTCATATCCTTGCTGACAAATTTTTAAGCCAAGTGCACATACCCTTTATCACCATAGTAATTAGTCTTGAAAAATGTGAGACCTGAATGTGGGAACTGGATAATGGATAACATTTTATCTCACTCTATCTACCTCCATTCTATATAATATGCTTCTTTAAATACCCCAAGCGTTCAGAATATACATTGCAACAAATCATATAAAAGAGAAAGTTATATTCCGTGACCATCCAGTCTCTAAGTCCATCTAGTTTCAGCTCTCTTACTCTCTCAATTGTAGGAAGACTCTCACTTTTAGAAATGCTTCCTAACATTGAGTCAAATTCTGCCTTCTTACAAATTATGCCCATTGGTGAAACTAGAATGAAACCAAAAAAAAATATTTTAAAGAATATTAGTGAGATTAAAAAAGTAGGCCTTTGGGTCAGTGCCTGGAACATCAAAAATGTTAGCTATATCATCAGAACCTTTGAAAATACTTCATGAGAATTGTCTCCATGTCAGTGAAGATTAAATAAAATAATATATTTAATATTTTTGAAAGTGCCTGATGATGCAGTGGCATTATTAAGGCAGGTTCTACTTAGAATCAAGAGCCCTCAATCCCTAATATTATCTCATCATTCTTTGCTTAATTCAGAATGATCCTTAAATGTTTTAAAAACATAATGTTGACTGAAAATACCAAGTCACACTGTAAATGGTCAGGCTTAAGACCAAAGGAACTATCTATTAACAATGAACTCTAGTTGATAAATTTGCTTCTTGCAGGAGTAAAGGTTAACAATTCTGAAACTACTTTACATGCATACTGGGGTTCAAAAAATAAATTCATGGATTATGGAGAGTGAAAGCTGTTTCTTGCTGTGGAGAGAGAAGTTAAAGATAAGCAACAAGGAAAGCCTAGAATGAAGGTATATTGGAAGTCCTTGTATGTGCAAACTTGTCTGTAAGACTAAAATGTTTTTAAAATAAAAATTAAAAAACCAGAGGGCATTTATAGAATGAAATGAGGAAATTAACAAGAAACCATGAATTTAAGATGTAGTCAGAAGAATAACTTCTGTTTTGATAATACCTGTTGATTTCATAATTTAACCATTACACTGCAGTTATGTTTCCTATTTCCAAAGTGTGTGGAACACATCATGTTTGCCTCATAGAGGAAGCATAAAATGATTGACCTTAAAGGATTTGGATAAAGCTTTATAACCACCGGTTGTAAGAATCAAATAGGATAGTAGCTTTGAAACTCCTATGAAGATATGTTATGTAAGAAGCAAAACAAGCAAAGATAGCAAAATAACTGTTTGAAACAAACTGAATTTATTATTTGCCGGACAAGGGAGAGCTTGCACCACTCCACTGTGAGTTTAGAAACTTGTCCTGAACAGAAATCGAAGGGGTAAATATGGGGTTAATATGGGGAGTTGAGAGGAAAAACACCAAATAGACAAAGATTCTGCATTCAAGTCTTTGGTTGGCTTATGAAGTGGGTTGTGAAGCCTTTTTTGAAATTGTTTACCTTAGCAAGTTTGCATCACCATTGCTGGGAGACCTGGTTTCAAATAAGAATGGGATGGATTGAGTAGAATTTTAGAGGGCCTAGGGTCATGCTTGTATGTGCTTGCTGGAAGATTGGCAAGACTTTTCTTTAACATGTGTGATTATCGAGTATAGTCTTACTTTGAAAGAAGAGATGGACTTAGGGGATTCCTAGAGATGCCTTCATTGCTAAGATTTAAGGAAAAGCATTGGGACTAACTGATAATACTCGATACAAATTTACAAGATTTACAATGTTTTCTAATAATTTTTCAAGGAAATTTTGCCATTTCATGTTTTTTTTTTTGGAGAGAAGTGAAGAAAATCTGAGAAGGATAAGTTTTGAAAAAATTCTGAGGAGCAAAGATTCTAACCTTGGAGGGGAGTTTATGAATTTGCTTTCTGAAGGATACAGGCAGCAAGGTCACATTCATGGTTACGAGTATAACAAAATTTCATATCTGGCTTACCTTAATTTTAACAACTCATTTCCTTACATTTTAATTATATAGAAAATTTCAAAAGCAATAGGATTAATAAACTACTAATGTAAATTTAGAGGTATCTCTATTTTCTACCTACATTTTGTTGATTTTAATATTAAAATTTCACATAAGAATGTAAGCTTAAATGGTAAGTTTTCTGTACTCAAATAGAAAGATAAAATTCAATACTGAATGACTTTAAGATATTCCTGGAATGGATCTTGAATTTATAAACCTTTGGCATTAAATGTTTTTTTGAACTGTAGGGGCACAGTGTTGAGTTAATCATGTTACTAATATCCTGGCATATTATAATCATTGGTTTATTCAACACCAATCCCATTTGTTTATATTATCACATTCATCCATCATGGCTTCTTTCACCCCTCTTCCACTCAACTATAGGCATCTGCTCTATTGTGTATAGGGTGTCCTCAGATAAGTATCTTTGAAAAATATATTGGTGGAGCAGATGTGGCTCAAGCACTTGAGCGCCTGCCTCCTACATAGGAGGTTCTGGGTTCAGTTCCTGGTGCCTCCTAAAGAAGACAAATGACAAGTAGACGTTGAGCAAAAATAATGAACAGACAACAAGCAAAAACAATGAGCCGACAATGAGAAAAAATGAGCAGACAACAAGAAAAAGAAAAGACAATGAGCAGACAGCAAGCAAAAACAAAATGAGCAAGGAGCAGATGTGGCTTAAGCAGTTGAGCACCCGCCCCCTACATGGGAGGTTCCAGGTTCGGTTCCCAGTGCCTCCTAAATAGACAACAAGCAGACAATGAGCAAAAACAATGAGTAAACAGATGAGGGAGCCAACTCAGGGGGTGGAAATATATATATTTGATTCTTTGGTGTGTGTCAGTATTTTAAATTTGCATAAATAGTATGGTACTAAAGATCTCATTCTTTTTCTTAATTTTCAACAACACTCAGTTTTCACCCACTATTCTGTAGTTGGGAGTGTATCTGGGCCATTGCTTCTCACTCATGCATAATTCTCTAATGCTGTCATCATCCATTTCCCTGGTGATGGACTCCAATTTTTGTTACTCTGTCCTAATGTGTGCCCTCTTGTGGAAGTCTGTGGGACTGCATTTAGGATGACTGCCCAAGAGTGAGATTGCTGAGACCTGGCCCCACGTAGATATAATTTCATGAATCTCTGCCAACCCACTCTCCAAAATGGCTGCACTAGTTTTCACTTGCACCAGCAGTGTATGAGGGTCTCTGCTTAACCAACCACTCACTAACACTTTATATTATCTAGCTTTCTACTTTTTCCTAATTGGATGAGCATAAGTTGCTAACTCATTATTTTAAATTTCATTTTTCTAGTCATAGTCATCATCTTTAAGCAAGAACAACCCTTCATATACATTGTTATCTATATACATTTTTATCCATTTACATCTTCCCTTGTGGAAAAGGCTTTGATTTTTTTTTTTCTTATTTGTATTGATTTGCAGGAGTTCCTTGTTTACACTAGATATTTATCCTTTGGTTGGTTTCAGATGTTGCAAATATTTTCTCCCACCTGTTAACTATGTCTGTATTGTCTATTTGATCAGAAATCTTTATTTTGGATACCCAGAAATACATCAATTTTTCCTTTTATGATTTGGGCTTTATAAAGCCCTAAAAAAAGGCATAAAGATTTACATTGTTTTCTATTAATTTTTTACTTTTGTTTTTCACATTTAGATCTTTTCTTTAATCCATGAAGAGTATTTTGGTATGCGATATACTATAAAAGATCGAATTTTATTTTTCTCAGGATTGTGAGTCATTTTTCTCATCTCTGTCTACTAAAAGAATCATCCCCTTCCTGATTGATTAAGTCACATCCATTAAATGCTAAGTTCTCACATATATGCAACTGTCCTTGAGATTTCTGATTTGCTTCTTAGATCTATTTGTTCTTACACTAGTATCACATTATTTTTTAATACTAATTTGTATTATGTCTCATAATAAGGATAAGTCACCTAATTTGCTATTCATAGACTTTTATTCTTCCACATAAACTGTTATAGGAATTGCATTAAATTCATAGATTAATCTGAAGAGAAGTGCTATCTTTACTGTTAGGTCTTCCCGTCTATAAACATGAAACATATTCCCATTCATTTAGTTCAGTCTTTTAAAGCAAATTTAAAATATTTAAATTTAAATATTTAAAATACTTCCTTGTTAGGTTAAAGTCTAGATACTTAATAATTTTTGTTGCTATCTTATTTTTATTTTTCCTTTGGTGGAAGTGAAATTTGCTGACTTTTATTAGAAGATTTTGCTTCTGGCAATTTTGTGGAACTCTCTTACTGGTTCCAATAGTTTGTCTGAGTTTTCTGTATAAATGTCAGTATGTCATTTCTCTTCCAGAGCTTTTATCTAGTATTGTTTCATAAGCTTTTCATTTTATTAGACCCTAGTGATGAATATTGATTTGCTCCCAGTCTTCAAGCAAATAGGTCTAAATTTTTTTTTCCATTGAGTAATATAGCTTTTCTTTAGGTCTCTGGTACATGGACTTTTTTTTTTTTTTTTTTTTTTCAGAGAATACTATGTTTTTATTCACCAATAAATTAAAAGTCCATTTCTAGATGTTTAACTTCTACACTGCAAATTGTTTTTATCAGTAAGTAAAGTCCTATGAGGGGAGGCTTCACCTAGTCTTCAGACTCAGATCCATCTTCATCTTGACTAATCTGGAAGTAACGAAGTTCATAAGTCTCCTTGTCAGATGCAACCACACGCAGCCAATCACGAAGATTGTTCTTCTTAAGGTATTTCTTGGTAAGATATTTCAAATACCTTTTAGAGAACTGTTTCTCAGAAACAACTGTGATTTTATTTTTAAAGCGTTCAATGTGAACAACATTTCCCAGATTTCCAGTTTTTCCATTGACTTTAACCTTCTCCCGTAGAAACTGCTCCTATTTTAAAACAGAAAAATGCAAAACTAGGGAAGAAAACCCTAGATATTCACTAGGGAAGGTACCAAAATTCCCAGAATCAAAAATTCCATCTTCTACTGGATGAGTAAGATCCCAAGTTAAACTTCCAGGTTGACTTCTTAGGCTTCTTGTCTTTCTGCAGCGCCATCTTGAGAACCCGCCGAGTCATCAGAGAGCCATGGACTTTTTAAAAAGTCAAGGATATACCTTCTAATTCTTAGTTTTTTTTAATGCTTTTAAAATACATCTATTGAGATTACTAGAATTTTCTCCACTAGTTGACTGAAATGTTGGTTTTAACTACTAGATCATCTGAATAGTCTTTAATTCCTAAGATAAAGCCTACTTGTTTATGCTATATTTTATTTTAAATACCTAATTGGATTTGATTAGATAATGTTTAGTTTAGGGATTTTCCCATCTATGTTCATCAGTGAAATAGGCCAATAATTTTATTATTTTCTTGTACAATATTTTCCAGTTTTGCAATGATAAAATAATATGGGCATCTATCCTTCTATTTCCTTAAATAGTTTTATAAGTAAAGGATTCCCTGAAAATCTTAGGTATATGGCTGGTTTGTTGTGAAAAGGAATCTTTTTGTGGAAAGGAAAGGAAACTATTTGATTTTCTTATTATCTCAAATGATATTTTCCCCTCTTATGTCAATCTTGGAATTTCATTTCTCCTGAACTTATCTAGATTTTATATTTATTACTACATCATTGTTCATAATTTTCCTTTTAAAAGTCTGCATTGTTAAATGTTATTTCCCCTTTATCATTCTATATAATGTTTGCCCTCCCCCTTGATCAGAAATTTGTCTATCTTTGTAGTCATATCAAAGAATCAGCTTTTAGTTTTGTAAATGCTTCTTATTTCTTTGTTATGTATTTTCTATATTTCTTTTTCTGCTGATTACACTAAATTTATTGAGACCCATATTTTTCCTTCTCACGCTCTCAGGATATGGATATCTATATCTTCTCTCTAGAAAAGACATGCATCTCAGAGTCTCTCTCATCTCTTCCTTGCCCAGCCATTGGAGTTTTAGTTTAGTGTTTCATACATGTAATTTTTCCTTTTACTTTCTTCTCTGCATAGATACTTATTTGCACAACAAAAGGCTTGACTAATTTTTATTTTGTTTTATTTTATATTTTGATTTTTTTACTTACACTTACATCCCCTATCTCTTACAAACCCTCTTGGATTAATTTCTCTTCCTGCAAGTACAGCACCTCTCAGAATACTGTCAAGGCACTTCTCTGTGTGGTAGACCTTGTATATTAATCTTCTATTGCTGTGTACAAATTTGGCAGCTTAAAATACCCCCATTTATTAGCACAGAGCTCTGAAGGTCAGGAGTTCTCTCTGCTCAGGGACTGGCAAGGCTGAAGTCAAGGCGCTGGTGAGGCTGTGCTCTTATCTAGAGGCTCTGGGAGAATACTTTTCAGCATTGAAGGGTGGTTAAGTCATTGACGGAATTCAGCTCCTTGCGGCTGTAGTTCTGAGGTCCCCACTTCCCTGCTGTCTGCCAGCAGGGGTCGCTCTCTGCTCCTAGGACCACCTGCGTTCCTTCTCTCAGAGCCGCCTCCATCTTCACAGCCAAATGCAGTGAGGCAAATCCTTCCTGTGCTTCTGTCCTGCTTATATTTCATGAGATCTTTTGTTTTGAGGTCTTATATCACCTTTATTTCCAGAAATCCTTGGTCTTATTTTTTATATTTCTACCCTTCCATGGTTATATTCTGAACTCTTTTTTTGATACCCCCTTAAATATCTGTATAATGGAGATGTTCTCACTTCTCCTTCTAGACTCCATATATCCTGATGTTTAAAATATACTTTAAACTCTTAATTAAACGTCTGGAGATTCCTTTAAAATATATTTCAGCTCACTAATTCTTGTTTATTTGTTTTAAATATAATTTTAGTTTTTATCAAATGCATGTACAAAACATTGCAAGTCAGATAGTACTGTTAGGTTTACAGTGAAAACCAGCGGTTCCTTCCCCAATCATACTTTTTTATTTTATTTTTTATCCTCCATCTTTTCATTATTCTAGTTTCTGCTCCTGTGAGACAAATGCTTTTTGTGGCTCTTCTCCAGATTCTCAAATAACAAGCTGTTCTCCTATTTCTTGATTTTAATAAAATCCTATTTTAGATTATATCTACTGACTTCTTATTATGGATTTTATTTTAATTTTATGATTCTCCTTACTATCATGACACACACATATGCATATCATTTCCCTAATATTCTCATATTTTTGGCTAAGCCAATATTGTTTACATTTTTATTATTGTTCATAGCCTAGTCATGTACAAATGTGTTATAATTCCATTTTCATCCTTTAACACTTTTTTTCCCCTTGGAGTAATAATTTCCATTTTGCTTGCACCATTGTACTATTTCTTCAAATGTTTGGCTGTCACTGGTTATAATGAAGCAATAAAAGGCTGAATATAATCTCTGTTGGAATAGTTAGGTGGAGGCTTATTGACTAGCCAAACTTTGCTACAGGGTAATAGGTGGAGACCTGGCCATTTAAAGAGGGAAAACCTAAATAATGAGTGTCAAAAGATCATTTTTCTTAGACCACTTTTCTGGGGGAGATACTGTTTAATCTCCTGACTAATGGCATAAGCTTGCTGTCAGCATTCTTGATGTTGGGCAGGGAAAGGAATTTAATATAAAGGTAGGGGAATCAGGCTTACTTTCACATAAATCCACTGTTTTTAGGGTACTGGCTCATCTCCCACATGCAGCTCTGCTTGGAGTTGCCCAACCTAGTGCCAGTCTAGTTCAACTCATCTACAAAGTAAATCTCCAACCCTCTACCTATGTGTGGGAGTGGGGGGATTAGATCTATATTTTTACATTTATTTTACAGATTTTGAATCAGTCTTCCTATTTTCAGCCCCACCATACATGCTACCTTTAGGGTCACCTGGTACCTCTATTTCCAGAGTCTTTCTTGGGTCCTTTGACATACTAGCACATTTTCAGTCAAATACCTCATGTTTCTCCAGTTTTCCAGGTCAGTTACAACTCTTTGGTCTGTTTTCCATATTTCAAAGTTCCACTACTTTTGTTGATTTGCTATCATCTCCACTCCAGCCATTTTGGGTTTATGCCTCTAAAATTCAGTTACTGCATTGTACGTGGAAAAAGTCAGAAGCATAAAACAAACGATAACAAAACAAAAACAAGTGCAACCCTAGAAGAAGGAAGCAAGTGGGAGGGCACAAGAGTAGACCAAGAAGTATTTATAGACATATGTATATACATGGGTTAGTCTATAACACATATCCCCTTGCTCTGTTAATTTAGGGGGCCTAGAAGCAAAAACAGAACAGAATCAATAAGCACACCTAGCATACACAGAATGGTTTCCAATACCATTCTCCAACAAAAGGAACTAGTGCTCCTTGGAAAAAACAGCTGATTCTAGACCAGAGCAGGAAACATACAAGATAAGCTTGAAACATTTTGTAGTGCCAGAAAGTAAGTGATCAACAAAAACACAATGATAGGGGTATGTCACAGGCACACAAGAGCCAACTGAAAGAGCACCCAGTGACCAAAACAACAAAAAGTACTGGATCATAAACGAAACTATAAAATAAATATCCATGAGTCCATACTGATATAAATAAATGACTGAATTTTAAAAATGCAGAATAGACAAATCTCCCATGCAAAAAAATTCCAAAATATGTATGTAGCTACTTGCCCTCAAAAAGGTGGAGCATAACTCCCCACTCCCTATGTGTGGACTGTTCATAGTAACTTCCTTGAAAAAAGTATAATATGGAGAATCTTAGTTTTTCCCCAGGGCTAAGATATACTGCCACATAAAGAACAAGTGGTCACCCCTTGTATCTTCTATAACTAAGAAAGAGGTATAGAAAAAATGCTCTGAACAAGAAGCAGCAATGGAGAGAGGAGATCCAAGATGGAGACAGAGTAGGGAACTCTAACAATCAGCTTTTCCCACAGAGCAGCTAATAATCAGTCAGAATCTATCTGGATCAACTGTTTAGGGGGGCTCTGGAAACCAGAAGAACACTATACACCAACCAGGGAAGAACGGAAGGAGGAGACTGACAATCTGCGGTGAAGATTATTGAGGAGATCCATCCACATTGCAGAGGCTAGTGCCCATTCTCCATTGGCAAGGCAAGCCACCTCCTTGAGAGCCACTCCCTGGCTGGAAGCAGAAGCTCCCCTTTCCCAAAAGCAGTGGAGGGGAAGTGACCTGGCACCAATGAAGGCTGTCAGTTAGCAAATTTGGCTAGCTGGATTCCACTTCTGAGCACAGCTGAAATTTAAACCCACCTAAGCTGGCAGCCCTTTTGTTCTATCTCTGCCCCAGCAGGAGTGGAAGCAGGGGTGATTAAAAAACACCAGAGTTCTATGACAGTAGAGATCAGGTTCAGTGTGCCTAGGTTGGAGAGCCACTGGCAGCCACTATTTGTGCCCTGGCACCCAGCAGGAGTGAAAGTTGGGGGCAGTTTGATCACTTTCTTGGGGCAGAGTGGGTAGATTTACCTAGTCCACCTTAAAAAGCTGGTGGTCTGGCTTCCAATACCCCCAGACAGAAGAGGAAGTGGGTGGCAGTCTGAACACATTCTTGGGGCAGTGCGGGCAGATCCACCTCACCCACCTTAAAGGGCCAGTGATCCCAACCCTTATGTATCCCAGGCAGGAGATAAAGCAGGACTCAGATCTGAACACTCTCTCTTGGGGCAGCATGGGCAGATTTACCCTGCCCACCTCAGGGTGCTCAGCACAGTTTGTGGCAGTTGATTAGAGAACTCAGATCCCAGAGGCTGGGAGCTGTCAACAGTTTCATCCCCACAAGACTGGCAGCCTCAATCTCATCCATGCCCCATCAGGAGCTAAGTCAGCTGAGAATTAAAGGCATAACAACACCATAGAACAGCTGAGAACAACTGGATGACAGGCCCTATCTGCTGGGTACTTGGGGAAAGCCCACATTTGGGGAGACATCAAAGAGAAGGTTGGAGGCCATTTGGGTCTCCTACCCAGAGCATATCAGAATGTATTTATACCCTCTTCCTGGGTCCCTGGACCTGTTTGGGCTAGGAAATCTGTCTGGGAAGGTTGAAGACCTAACTTCACACCTGGAGGAACAAGAAAAAGAGCAGCAAACTAAACCCAAAGCAAGCAGAAAAAAAGAAATAACAAAGATTAGAGAAGAAATAAATGAAATTGAGATCAACAAAAAACAATAGAATCAACAAAACCAAAAGTTTCTTCTAGAAGATCAACAAAATCAACAGCTAGACTATGAAAAAAAAGAAGACAAAAATAAAATCAGAAATGGGGGGGGGGAGACATTACTATTGGCCCCACTAAATTAAAAGAGATTATATGATGATGCTATGAACAACTGTATGCCAACAAACCTAGACAAAATGGACAAATTCCTAGAAGCACATAACCTACTCTGACCCTAGAAGAAATAAAAGACCTCAGCAAAACAATCACAAGTAAAGGGATTGAAATAGTCATCAAAAACCTCCCAGAAATGAAAAGTTCAGGACAAGATGATTTCACAGGTGAATTCTACCAATCATTCAAAGAAGATTTAATATCAATCTTGCTCAGACTCTTCCAAAATGTTGAACAGGAGGGAATGCTAGCAAACTCATTCCATGAAGCCAACATCATCCTAATAACAAAGCCAGATAATGATACTATGAAAAAAGAAAATTACAGACCAATTTCTCTAATGAATATAAATGCATAAAATCCTCAACAAAATAGTTACTAATAGAATACAACAGCATATTAAAAGAATTATACATCATAATCAAGTGAATTTTATCTTAGGTATGCAAGGGTGGTTCAATGCAAGAAAATCAATCAGTGTAATTCGCCACATTGATAAATCCAAGAAGAAACATCACATGATCACCACAACTGATGTAGAAAAGGCATTTGACGGGAAGCAGATGTGGTTCAAGCGATTGGGCTTCCATCTACCATATGGGAGGACCTGGGTTTGATCCCTGGGGCCTCCTGGTAAAGGCATGCCAGGCCCACACAGTGAGCCAGGCCCTTGCGGGGAGCAATACAGCAAGATGATGATGCAACAAAAAGAGAGACATGGGAGAGTCAAGGTGAGACGCAACAGAAACCAGGAACTGAGTTGGTGCAAGAGATAAGGTACCTCTCTCCCACATCAGAGGTCCCCAGGATTGAATCCAAGTGAAGCTGAGAGGAGGAAAACAAGAAGAGAAGACAAAAAGAAAAAACAGACACAGATCACACAGCAAATGGACACAGCAAAAACAGCAGTGGTAGGGAGGGGGAAATAAAGGGTTTTTTAAAAAAAGGCATTTGACAAAAACTGAGTATCCTTTCTTGATAAAAAACATTCTGAAAGGGAAGCGGCTGTGGCTCAATCAGTAGGGCTCCCGTTTACCATATGGGAGGTCCCGGGTTCGGTTCCCGGGGCCTCCTGGTGAAGGCAAGCCCGCCTGCATGGCGTGGTTAGCTGACCCAGCGAGCACAAGCAGCAAGGGGGGGATAAATGAATAAATAAATAAAATCTTTAAAAAAAAAAAAAAAAACATTCTAAAAGATAGGAATAGAAGGGAACTTTCTCAATATGATAAAGTGCTTATATGAAAAACCCACAGCTAACGTACTCAACAGTAAAAGACTGAAATCTTTCCCACTGAGATCAGCAGCAAGACAAACATGCCCACTATCACCACTGTTATGCAATATTGTGCTAGAAATTCTCACTGGAGCAATTGGACAAGAAAAAAAAAGGCATCCAAATAGGAAAGGAAGAAGTGAAACTTTTGCTATCCACTGATGATATGATCCTATACCTAGAAAATCCCCAAAAAAAATCCACAACAAAGCTACTAGAGCTCATAAACAAGTTCAGCAAAGTGGCATGATACAAGATTAATATGCAAAAATCAGTAGTGTTACTATACACTACCTATGAGCAATCTGAAGAGGAAGTCAGGAAAAAATATTCCATTTAAAATAGTGATTAAAAGAATTGAATATTGAGGAATAAATGTAACCAAGTACATAAAGGACCTAAAATAAAAAAACTACAGGGGGCAGATGTGGCTCAAATGGTTGGGCATCCATCTCCCATATGGAAGGACCTGGGTTCAATCCCCAGGACCTCCCAGTAAAATAAAAATATAGAAGGCACATGGGCCACCAGGCCCCACATGCAGTCACACCGTCAGGCCCTACGAGTGGGGGAGCCCCCAGGCCCCACTCATGAGTGTGCTAGGCCCCGCTGAGCCATGCAGCAAGATGATGACATAACAGGAGAGTGACACAAGGGAGAGCCAAGACAAGATGCACCAAAAAAACCAGGAACTAAGGTGGCGCAGGTGGCAGAACGCCTCTCTCCCACATCCGGAGGTTCCCAGGATCAAATTCCAGTGAAGACAGAAGAAGAAGGATGAGAAGAGAGGGCAGGAAACAGACACAGAGATTTGCCCAGTGAATGGACACAAAACAGCAAAAATGGGGGGGGGGGGGCCCTTAAATGGATATAAGTAAATCTTAAAAAAAAAACTACAAAACATTGCTAAAAGAAACCAAGGAAGACCTAAATAAATGGAAGGACATTCCATGGATTAGAAGCCTAAATATTGTTAAGATGTCAATTCTGCCCAAATATATTTACAGATTCAATGCAATCCCAATAAAAATTCCAACAACATTTTTTGAAGAAATGAAAAAGCCAGTTATCAAATTTATTTGGAAGGGTAAAGGTTGCTGTGATGGTTAGGCTAATGTGTCAACTCAGCCAAGTAGTTGTGTCCAGGTGTTTGTTCCAGCAAGCACTGGGCTAATTGTAATACAAGAGCATTTATGGACTTCAATCACCAGTGAGTTTACTGCATGGATGGCTGATTACATCTGCATCAATCAGGGAGATTACATTATCAATGGGTGGTGCTTTTATCCAATCAGTTGAATGACTTAAAAGTGGAAGTGATTTCAACATTCAGAGAGAATTTCCCAGCTCATCGTTGGACAGGCAACTTCTCCCAGAGACTCATCAACCACCTTTCGTCGGGCGTTCATCAGAGCCCCTGGTTTGCAGCTTGCCTGAGGAACCTGGACTTTGTGCGTCCCCACGGTCGCGTGAGAGACTCTTTTAGAGTTCCATATTATTCACAGATATCTCCTGCTGATTCTGTTTCCCGAGAGAACCCTGACTAATACAGCTGGTACCGGGAGTGGTTCTTGAGGAAACAGGAGCTAAGCCCAAAGAGAAACGCAGCCCTGGGAAGAGAGGAACACAAGAAGCCTGAACCCTGGCAAACACCGGCAGCTGTCTTGCTCCAACACGTGGCAATGAACATTGGTGAGAGAAGAAACTTAATGCTTTATGGCCTGGTATCTGTGGACTTCTACCCCAAATAAATACCCTTTATAAAGACCAACCCAGTTTTGGTATTTCACATTAGCACCCCTTTGGCTGACTAATACAGAATTTGGTACCGAGGAGTGGGGAAATACTTTTGCATATACCAAAATGCTGGAACGGTTTTATAAATGGGTAAGGGGTATTTTTTGGAGGAATTGTGAAATGCTTGATGGAAAAGGCCAAGATCGCTTTGAAGAAACTGTTGATAGCAGTATGGGTGCTAAAGAGACTTTCTATGATGCCTTAGAAGTAAATGATGAAAGTATTATTGGAAACTGGAGGAAAGGCGATCCATGTTTTAAAGTTGCAGAGAATTTAGCAAGATTAACTCCTGGTGTTATATGGAAGACAGAATTTGAAAATGGCGAACCAGAGCATTTAGCTCAAGAACTTTCAAAGGTAAACTCAGAAAATGTGGCTTGGCTTCTCCTTGCAGCTTATAGCAAAATACAAGATGAGCAAAATACACTAAGGACTGAACTTTGGGGCACAAAGAAAACAGAAACTGATTCCGGAACTTCCAAGTTTCTGGAAATCAAATTCCCAGATGAAAATGCCCTATTTGAAGACTTTACTAAACTTGGAACCCATAACTCAGAATTGAAGATGCAGTTATCTCGGAAAGACTTGTGGAAGGTCTTACTGTCTGATGGCTTGGACCCCTGCTTCCTGCATTCTAAACCAACAAAGTTTTTGAGAATGCTGTATGAACAAAACCACTGTCAGCTAGGACAAAAGAGGACATGGAAAGGAGAGACTGAAGGAGAAAAAGCTTTAAGAAGAAAACCGTGGAACCAGAGATCTGGGATTAAGACATCTCCTTGGGCCAAGAGAGGAGCCCCACCCATATATACAGAGAGGGTGAGTTTTCCCCAGCAGTTGAAGAGGGTAGATGTCCCTACCCGATGTTCAGGAAGAGTTTTGCCACCCCAGGGTGCCTGGAGGTTGGAGCACATTCCTCAAAGATTAGGGCAGTTAAGGTCAACACCCCATTGGTCTGAGAGGGGTGTACTTGTCCCCCATAGATTAGAAAAGGCCAGGTGGTCAACCCATTGCTCTGAGAGGGTTGAGCCTGTATGCCAAAGGTTAGGGAAGGCCAGGTGGTCAACTCGTTGCTCTGAGGGGGTTGAGCCTCTATGCCAAAGGTTAGGGGGAATGTTGTCTTCACCTCACTGTGCTAGGGGGGCTAAGACTCTAACCCAAAGTTTGGGTAAGGTGTGGCAATCACCTTAATACTCTTGGAGGGTGAGGTCTGGAGCTTGGTCGACACCCAGATGCTTGATGAAGGTGGAACCAAGAAAATGGCCATTGAGCAAGCCTGTGGAAAGGGTGGGTTCCCATGTGGCCCCAAGGAAAAGAAACCATCATCTTAAGAATGACTCTCAGACTTTGAAATCAAATGGAGGATGCCCTGCAAGTTTACTGAACTGTAGAGGATCCATGACTCATGTTTAACATCCCAATTTCTCCTTATAATATTGAAAATGTTTATCCTTTGTCTTTCCATTTGTGTATTGGAAGCAGTTAAATGGTTCTGTAAGTTTCAGAGGTCTATAGCAGATGAGACTTTGCCTGAAGACTAACTGTATTTCTTTAAACTGATTATGATATGATTTTGTACTTGGATTGTTACTGATTTAAGTTTTTTTAAATATTGTAATGTATTTTTGGAATTCAGAGGGTGGAATGTGGCAGTTTGATGTAATTATGAATTCCAAAAATATAATTGAATCATGCTTGTAAACTGATCTGTTAATCTGGGCATGATTAGGTTAGGATTAGGGCGTTGAGCCCCACCCCTTGGTGGGTGGAGAATTGAATATAAAAGACAAGGCAAAGGACAGTTGAAGCAGTTTTGATGTTGGAAAGAAGGCCCCAGGAGAAGAGACACAAGCCGTTTGCCTGACTGTCTACAGCTGACCTTGTGGAGGAAACAGGAGCTAAGCCCGGAGAGAAATGCAGCCCCGGGAAGAGAGGAACCCAGAAGCCTGAACCCTGGCAAACACCGGCAGCTGTCTTGCTCCAACACGTGGCAATGAACATTGGTGAGAGAAGAAACTTAACGCTTTATGGCCTGGTATCTGTGGACTTCTACCCCAAATAAATACCCTTTATAAAGACCAACCCAGTTTTGGTATTTCACATTAGCACCCCTTTGGCTGACTAATACAATTACCAAATAGCCAAAAATATCTTTAAAAAGAATGAAGTTGGAGGACTCTTGCTTCCTGACTTTAAAGCATATTATCTAGGTAAAGTGGTAAAAACAGCAATGTACTGGCATAAGATAGACATATTGACCAAAGGAATCAAAATTAAAGCTCAGAAATAGACCCTCACATTTATGGCCAAGTGATTTTTGACAAGATTGTCAAGCCTACCCAGCTGGATCAGAATAATCTATTCAACAAATGGTGCTAGGAGAACTGAATATCCAAAGGAAGAAAGAGGACTCATATCTCACACCTTATACAAAAATTAACTCAAAATGGATCAAGGACCTAAATATAAAAGTTGGAAGCATAAAACTCCTAGAAGAAAATGTAGGGAAACATCTTCAAGGCCTTGTGGTACCAGGCCCTCAATATTGATTAACCTTTTCTTATGAAATTGAAACTTAGCCTAGTGATATCTATTGCCTTCGTGTTACCTCCTGAAAGCCTCCTTGTTGCTGAAATGTGGCCTCTCTCTAAGCCAAACTCAGCACGTATACTCCCCACCCACCAGCATAGGACATGACTCCTAGGGATGATCCTCCCTGGCACCGAGGAATTATTACCAAGCACCGACTAGCAATGAATCTGGGAAAAGACCTTGACCAAAAGGGGGAAATATTATGAGTTTTTATGGCTAAGAGATTTCAAAATGAGTCAAGAGGTTATTCCAGAGGTTACACTTATACATGTCTCAGCAGGATCTCATTGACTGCCACAGTAAACAGTACCTCAAACAGAGGGGCTTCTGAGGGCTCTGGAGACATCTAGATACTATAGGCAGGGCAGACAATCTCAGGAATTTGGCACCCCATCAATGGTCCTTAATTTGGAATATGTGCTCCCCAATGTAACAGAGTTAGATTCATTTATAATTTCCCTACACGTGGCTCTTATGCCCCTTTTATTTGAACCTATAATTAGCACTACAGTTGTTAAAAATATATCCCAGAGACATAAATCTTCCTGTTCATATGCCATTTGAGCCCTGAATCTCAGCAGATTTGCAACACCCATTCTGCAGTTCATTGGACTCAGCCAAAACAACTATCAAAAGGATGATGATGGACAACACCCTCCCGGGAAGCAGAGAGTGTCTGCAACTGCAAGCAAGACAGTTCCATTCATCTGCCCCATGGGATCTAAGTCACCTCTCAATAGGAGGCAGGGTGGACATCACCAGCCCAAAACACTCAAGACTAAGGAATGAACAAACATAAGGGGGGAAAGCAACTATGGACTAAAGTAAACTTATTATTCTAGCAATGGAAGAACTTGTATCATTGATATAAATGCAGTGGCTACCAAAGGTTCTGAGGGAAGGGAGAGGAAAAATAGGAGCAACATGGGGGATGTTGGAATTGTCCTGTATGACATTGCAATGATGGATACTGACCATTATACATTTTGTCAAAATCTATAAACTTGATTTATGGGGCAAAGTGTAAAGTATAATGTAAACTATAGTCCATGGTTAGTACAATACTTCAATATGTGTCCATCGGTTGTAACTAATGTACCACACTAATGAAAGATATTGTTAATATGGAAAAGGGGGGTGGGGGATAGGGTGGGGTATATAGATATCCCCTATATTTTGGATGTAACATTTTTGTAATCTAAAGCTTCTTTAAAAATAAAAAATATATATTAAAAAAAGTATAATATGAAAACTGGGGGGTTGGGGGTCGGGGTGGTAATTTTATAGAGGAGAAACTTGACAGGTATTACTTCAGCCAGGTGGTCAAGGCTAACATAAATTACAAATCATGTTGATATATCATGTGATGAAAATGGCACTATATCTGTGTTATCATCTTCCTCAAAACTTATATTTCTAGTCTAATCATGAGAAAAATATCAAACAAATCTCAATTGAGTGATATTCTACAAAATGATTGACCATTACTTTTCAAAATTGTAAAAAGTCATCAAAACCATGAAAAGTCCAAGAAACTGTCACAGCTAAGAGGAGCCTAAAGAGATATGACAACTAAAAGTAATGTGGTATCCTAGATGGAATCCTGAAAGAGAAAGAAAAGGGCACTAGATAGAAAATAAGGAAATTTACATAAAGTAGAGACTGTAGTTAATAATAATGTGTCAACACAGGTGCACTGATTGTGACAAATGTACCATACTAATGTAAAGTTAATAGTAAGCGAAACTGGGTGTGAGGAACAAGGAAACTGTACTATTGTCTGTAAATATAAAATCATTCTAAAATTAAAAGTTTAATTTAAAAATGAATAAAAATCAATGTCAGACTTCCGGGAAGATGGCGGACTAGTAAGACACGGGAATCTCTTCTCCAGAAAAATAGCTAGAGGACAAGCTGAAACAGCCCCGAAAAAGATCTTCTAGGGTTTAGGTCAACAGGTGAAGGCTGCACACCACCTAGAGGAGAGAGGGACAGAAGAGGGAAACTGCGACTACAGAACTGTGAGTTGCAAGTAGCAGCTTCTGCTGCTGCCGGCACCCTCCCCCACACTCTTCAGAATTCTCGGGCCCCTGGGCCTGCGACCACAGACAAAGGGGGCTTCAGGGATCTGCCACTCCCGGAAAGGGGAGAGAGAGGGACACAGCCTTAGGCTAACTCAGGTTCGGACCTGAAATTTGGGCTGCAGAGCCCCATGGACCCTTCCACACGGCGGTTTGCCCTGGGAGCCTGGAAAGGACCCTTCCACATGGCGGTTTGCCCTGGGAGCCCGGAAAGGACTGGAGAAATCCAATCCTCGCAACCTCCCTCTCTTCTAGCCTGGACTAATTGTTGAGGACACCACGGGAGAGGGGAGAGAGAGCCTGGGGCTGACCCTGCTTTGGACTCCCAGGTTTGGTCTGCCCTGTCCCGAGAGCCCTTCCAGGCCAGGTGGGGCTGCGCCATTGTTTGCCTTAGAGCCTGCAAGGGGCTAAAGATATACAAACCTCCCAATCTCCTCCTCTACTAACAGGGACTGATTGTTGAGGATTCAGAAGGGAGTGGAAATATTTCCTAGCTGGGAAAAGGGGGGCGCTACAAGAGAAGTCTGGAGAACGGTCTCAGAAAGTTTGAATCACAGGGCTCCTAGCCCCCAGACAGGAAGCTCTATCACATTGATCTGGTCTGTGTCACAACAAATACGCTCCGACCAGGCATTGAATTGAGAGCAGCCAACAAGCGCCATCTCCTGGCAGACCAAGGAAGTGCACATAAGAAAATTAATAAGTAAGAGAGTCTTTTCCTGGCCTCTATAGCCTCCCTGCCCAAGGCCCTAGGAAACGACTCTACAACCAATTACTGGGTCCAGTGCCCAGTTTTGAGCAACCAGCAGAACAATCTTAACAATCAAGGTTGAGCCAAAAATCAAAGAGCGGTGGTAACTCAGCCTCCTGCCACTAAAACCCCATAAAAGAGAAAGAGATAGAGCATCTAAGTAAAATACAAACTAACCAGATGCCTAAGCACCAACAAAAAATTACGGGCCATACTAAGAAAATAGAAGACATGGCCCAAGAAAAGGAATTCAGCAAAGTCCCAGAAGAGAAGCAGAATTTGAGAGAACTAATCAGTGAGATGAGCACACATTTCCAAAATCAAATTAATGAGATGAAAGAGAATATAGTTAAAGAGATCAATGACATCAAGAAGTCATTGTTCGAACGTAAAGAAGAATTCGAAATCATGAACAGAAAAGTAACGGAGCTCATGGGAATGAAAGATACAATAGGTGAAGTAAAAAATACATTTGAAGCATACAGCAGCAGACTCCAAATGATAGAAGAAAGAATAAGTGATACTGAAGACAGAGCAGCTAAAATTGAAGAGAGAAAAGAACAGAGAGAGAAAAGAATGGAAAAAATTGAGCAGGGGCTCAGAGAGTTGAATGACAACACAAAATGCAAGAACATACGTATCATTGGAGTTCCAGAAGGAGAAGAGAAAGGAAAAGGGGCAGAAAGAGTATTTGAGGAAATAATAGCTGAAAATTTCCCAACTCTCATGAAAGAAATGAACTTTCATGTCCAAGAAGCACACTGTACCCCAATAAGAATAAATCCAAATAGACCTACGCCAAGACACATATTATTCAGAATGTCAAATGTAAAAGATAAAGAGAAAATGCTCAGAGCAGCAAGAGAGAAGCAAATGATCATGTACAAAGAACGTCCAGTAAGACTTTGTGCAGATTTCTCTTCAGAAACCATGGAGGCGAGAAGACAGTGGTATGATACAATTAGGAAACTGAAAGAGAAAAACTGCCAGCCGAGAATTCTTTACCCAGCAAAACTGTCCTTCAAATATGAAGGTGAGTATAGAGTATTCACAAACAAACAGAAACTAAGAGAGTTTGCAAAAAAGAATCCACCTTTGCAGGAAATATTAAAGGAAGCCTTAGAACCTGAAAGAAAAAGACAGGAGAGAGAGGCTTGGAGGAGAGTATAGAAGAAAGAAAAGCATAAAGGATAACCAAAAGAGTAAAAAGAAAGACAAAAATAAGATGACATATGAAAACCAAAGAATAAAATGGAGGAAATAAATAGTGCATTTTCAGTAATATCATTGAATGTGAATGGATTAAATTCCCCAATCAAAAGATACAGGCTGACAGAATGGATAAAAAACATGAGCCATCCATATGCTGCTTACAAGAAACTCATCTCAGACACAAGGATACAAGCCGGCTGAAAGTAAAAGGTTGGAAAAAGATACTCCATGCGAATAGTAAACAGAAAAGAGCAGGGGTAGCTATACTAATATCAGACAAAACAGACTTCAAATGCAAAAAAGTGATAAGAGATGTGGAAGGCCATTATATATTAATAAAAGGGACGATCCTCCAGGAAGATATAACAGTCATAAATATCTACGCACCTAACCAGGGTGCCCCAAAATATATGAGACAAATTCTGGCAAAACTGAAGGGAGAAATAGACATTTCTACAATAATCGTTGGGGACTTCAACACCCCTCTCACATCATTAGATAGAACAACTAGACAGAAGATCAACAAGGAAACAGAGAACTTGAACAATATGATAAACAAGTTAGACCTAACAGACATATACAGAACACTGCATCCCAACTCAGTGGATTATACATTCTTCTCAAGTGCCCATGGATCTTTCTCCAGGGTAGACCACATGTTAGGTCACAATACAGCTCTCATAAATATAAAAAGATTGAAATTATACAAAGCACCTTCTCAGATCATAATGGAATGAAACTAGAAATCAATAACAGACAGGAAAAAAGGAAATTTGCAAATGTGTGGAGACTGAACAACACACTCCTAAATATTCAGTGGGTCAAAGAAGAAATTGCAAGTGAAATCAGTAAATATATTGAGACAAATGAAAATGAGAACACAACATATCAAAACTTATGGGATACAGCAAAGGCAGTCTTGAGAGGGAAATTTATAGCTCTAAATGCCTATATTAAGAAACAAGAAAGAGCTAAACTCAAAGATTTAACTGAACAACTTGAGACACTAGAGAAAGAACAGCAAACCAATCCCAAAGCAAAAAGAAGGAAAGAAATAATAAAGATTAGAGCAGAAATAAATGAAAATGAGAACAGAAAAGCAATAGAGAAAATCAACAAAACCAAAAGCTGGTTCTTTGAGAAGATCAATAAAATTGACAAACCCCTCACTAGACTAACAAAGAAAAAAAGAGAGAAGATGCAAATAAATACAATCAGAAATGAAAGGGGGGAAATTACAAATGACCTCACAGAAATAAAAAGATTCATAAGAGGATATTATGAAAAACTATATGCCAACAAACTAGACAACCTGGATGAAATGGACAATTTTCTAGAAACTCATAACCAACCTACACTGACACAACAAGAAATACAAGAACTTAACAAACCAATCACAATTAAGGAGATTGAATCCGTCATCAAAAATCTCCCAGCAAAGAAAAGTCCAGGACCAGATGGCTTCACAGGTGAGTTCTACCAAGCATTTCTAAAAGAATTAACACCAATCCTGTTTAAACTCTTCCAAAAAATTGAAGAGGAGGGAAAATTACCCAACACATTTTATGAAGCCAACATCACCCTAATACCAAAGCCAGATAAAGATTCCACAAGAAAAGAAAATTACAGACCAATCTCTCTCATGAACATAGATGCAAAAATTCTCAACAAAATACTTGCAAATCGAATCCAACAGCATATCAAAAGACTTATACATCACGACCAAGTGGGATTTATTCCTGGTATGCAAGGCTGGTTCAACATAAGAAAATCAATGAATGTAATACACCACATTAACAAATTGAAGGGAAAAAAACCACATGATCATCTCAACAGATGCAGAAAAGGCATTAGACAAAATCCAACATCCTTTTTTGATAAAAATACTTCAAAAGATAGGAATAAAAGGGAAATTCCTCAATATGAAAAAGGCATATATGAAAAACCCACAGCCAACATCATACTCAATGGGGAAAGGTTGAAAGCTTTCCCTCTAAGATCAGGAGCAAGACAAGGATGCCCACTGTCACCATTGTTATTCAACATTGTACTAGAACTTCTAGCTAGGGCAATTAGACAAGACAAAAAAATTAAAGGCGTCCAAATAGGAAAAGAGGAAGTAAAACTCTCACTGTTTGCGGATGACATGATCCTGTATTTAGAAAATCCTGAAGTATCCACAACAAAGCTACTTGAACTAATAAATGAGTTCAGCAAAGTGGCAGGATATAAGATCAACACGCAAAAATCAGTAATGTTTTTGTACACTAGTACTGAACAATCTGAAGAGGAAATCAGGAAGAAAATTCCATTTTCAATAGCAACAAAAAGACTCAAATACCTAGGAGTTAATTTAACCAAGGAAGTACAGGACCTATATGCAGAAAACTACAAAACAATGCTAAAAGAAATTTTAAAAGACCTAAACAAATGGAAAGACATTCCGTGTTCATGGATTGGAAGAATAAATATCGTGAAGATGTCAATCTTGCCCAAACTGATTTATAGATTCAATGCAATACCAATCAAAATCCCAACAGCTTACTTTACAGAATTAGAGAAGGCAATTACCAAATTCATCTGGAAGGGTAAGTGCACCCGAATAGCCAAAAGTATTCTAAAAAAGAAGAGCAATGTGGGAGGAATTTCACTGCCTGACCTTGAAACATATTACAAAACTACAGTGGTCAAAACAGCATGGTACTGGCATAAAGATAGACATATCGATCAGTGGAATAGAATAGAGAATCCAGAAATAAACCCTCACCTATACAGTCAACTGGTTTTTGACAAACCTACCAAGCCCACGCTGATGGGGAAAAACAGCCTCTTCAACAAATGGTGTTGGATATCTATAACCAAAAGAATGAAAGAGGACCCCTATCTCACCCCCTATACAAGAATCAACTCAAAATGGATCAAAGTTCTAAATATAAAAGCCAGGACCATAAAACTACTAGAAGAAAATGTAGGGAAACATCTTCAAGACCTTGTAGTAGGTGGTGGTTTCTTGGACTTCACACTCAAAGCACGTGCAACAAAAGAAAAAGTAGATAAATGGGACTTCCTCAAAATTAAACACTTTTGCACCTCACAGGACTTTGTCAGAAGGGTGAAAAGGCAGCCGACTCAATGGGAAAAAATATTTGGAAATCACATATCTGATAAGGGTTTAATATCCAGGATATATAAAGAGATGTTGCAGCTCAACAATAAAAAGACAAATGACCCAATTAAAAAATGGGCCAAAGACTTGAATAGACATTTCTCTGAAGAAGAAATACAAATGGCAAAAAAACACATGAAGAAATGCTCAACATCACTCATGATTAGGGAAATGCAAATCAAAACTACAATGAGATATCATTTCACACCTATCAGAATGGCCACTATTAAAAAGACAGAGAACTACAAGTGCTGGAGAGGATGTGGAGAGATAGGATCACTTCTTCACTGTTGGTGGGAATGCAGGATGGTACAACCACTATGGAGGACTGTTTGGCAGTTCCTAAAGAAATTGAATGTAGACTTGCCACGTGACCCTGCAATACCACTACTGGGTATATACCCAGAAGAACTGAGAGCAGTGACACGAACAGACATCTGCACACCGATGTTCATAGCCACATTATTCACCATTGCCAAAAGTTGGAAACAACCCAGGTGTCCATCACCAGATGAATGGATAAACAAACTGTGGTCTATTCACACGATGGAATATTATGCAGCTGTAAGAAGAAATGAAGTCATAAAGCATATGGCAACATGGATGAATCTGGAGGACATTATGTTGAGTGAAGCAAGCCAGACACAAAAGGACAAATACTGTATGAATGCATTACTATGAACCAAATATATTGTATAATATATTGTTTGATTCACACACACAAAAAAAAAAAAACAAAAAAACAAACAAAAAACAAAACAACAAAAAAATTTACATGTATCCATTGCATTTGATTGAGAAATGTATATATTTGTTCACCTGTGTTTGCTTTTTAGTTTTTTATTGCTTATGTTTTCAGTTATTAAATGTACAAAATAAAGTTAAAAAAAAAAAATCAATGTCAGATATTGCTCACAAGTCAATTAAGATGATGATGGAAAATATCACCTGGATTTAGTAACATGAAAATTTCTGGTTACTTTAAGGAGAGCTGTTTCTATAGAGTGAGTGGGATAAAAGCCCTTGCTCTCTACATGTAATGAAGAAGAAAGAAAACAGTATGGAAAGATCTTATCTTTTCAATCCTACACTCTGTCATTTTTCAACTATATTTTTCCAAACACTGTTTCAAAATATGTTAATTTTGTTACATTTTTTGAAGGGAAAAAAAGGTTTAGGAAACATGTATATAAAATCGAACAGGTTTCCTACAGCAGGACTACCCCAAGCCTTTAATATCTGTATAGTGTGATTTTCCAAGAGAAAAAAATCTTTCCCAAGATAATTTGATTAAAGAATACATATATCTCCCTAGATATTACTTCCATTCAAGCCCAGCTTATGAAATAAATGCTTCTTTTATGACTCAGTATTAGCAGCATGTGTCAGATCAAAAACATAGAGACTAATCCAGCCACACCTGGCAAGAAACTCAGATTACAATTTCATCCTTATCACCTCAATTAAGAAATCTGAGTCATCTCATTTTTCATTTGTAAATCATAGGTAACAATACCTCCCTTTAATCAGATAGTGGCCCTAGATGCTTCTGAAGTAAGCTAGAAAAATGGGAGTTGCTTTCCTGGAGTGAAAGATATAAAATTTAATCACATTCAGAATCAAATATAGACCACCTCTTGATCGACTGAGACATAAGAGATAACAGGAAGCCTGAATATATGCCACCTTTTCCAGTATCTAGTTGCAGTCAACCATGTCTTCTACATCAAATTTGTTGCCTGTCTTGGAGGACACGAGGATTGACTATGGACATTCTCACTGGGTTGGACTAAGAACTACAGCTTTAACTTCCCAAAGGCTTCTTGTTCCAGTTCTTAGTCAAGCCTTAAGTGTATCATCAGTTGACTTATGAGAAGACTTGGTTTAGCCTTCTCATAAGGCTAATCTGTCTTTAAAATTGACTATTGACATATTCCCCATTCAGCCCAACACCTGTGTGACTCATTAAGAAAGATCAGCGCTCTCTGCCTCTGCCTCTGCACACCTGTAGGAATTTCAAGTAGCACATATTCTAGACCACATGTAGGAACCTCCACCAGGCTCCACCTCCTAACCCTAATAAAAGCCAAGCCTACCCCCTTCCTTCATTCTTGCTTCATTCCTGGCAGAGTTTGAGCTCTTCTCCTGAGGACTCTTGCTGTTTATGGTGTAAGTAACAAATTGTATTTCTATTCATTGGTGTCCATGTGTCATATGTCTCCACATCCATATAAATTCCTGAGCATGGAAGCGGAGGAGGGCTGCCTAGAATCCAGTGTGGGATGCTAGATGCCCAAATAAAACAATACACACGAAGGACATTATCTTCGCCACCACTCTTACTCAAGCCCTTAACACACAAGTCTGTTGATAAGTAGTAGTGAAAGAAAGGAGTTGGACACTCCTGCCTTCCCTTCCTCCTGTTCTTTGATCCCAAGATGAATGATGAATACAGCTTTTGCCTCTCCCAAACAAGATTGGTCTTAACAACAACTTTTGCCCCAGGGAAAGCCATAGTGTTGGGACTTCTGTTGTGATGCAAACAAGATAGATAATGAATGTCAACCACTGTAGTCTTAGCAGGGATAGGGCTAAGACTCAGTATGTTAAAGGTGCTTTCTCCAGGGTCAGATACAAGAACCTGCTCTTTTCTTGACCATCTCTCCCCGAGATGTTTCATTAAAAGCAGATGATTCCTAATTTGTCTGCTTACTCCCAAGGCCCACTAATTGGAAAACTATGCTCTCCACGTGGCTCACACTATCTTAGAAGTTAAGCTGGGCATAACTAAAGCTTAAAACATCCTCATGTTTAGCATTGGCTGCCAAATACAAATGATTTCTACAAAGTTGCTCAAAATAGTCCATGTTAAAATTAAAACATGTCCAGAGTATAAAGATACAGTCAGTAATTAAAATTGAACATTTTAAATGTCTTTCATTTTCCCTGTCTCTAAAAGTAATCACAATGATATTCTTTGGGAAATTTTCAATATGCCTACCAATTTTACCATCAACTATGCCTTCTTCCTAATGTCATCTACAGACATCCAGAACCCTCCTTCCTTGTTCCTTGAAGATTATAGCACATAGATCATTATCTTTCTCTCCATCAGTTCTTTATCATGATTCTTGGTGGTTTAACTACCCATACAGTACATTAGTCCAGCACTTTGGTTCCTTTATCTTCTTACTTCCAATAATCTTGTCCCACATTTTGCCTTAGTCACCTACTCCCATGGCTATATTCTAGTTGTCATATGCCTTCATTATTTTAATTTCAAATATCCCACCATTAGACCTCCGCCACTTACCTTTGTATTTCACATTCACAATTCTTTAACCCTACAGGTATCACTAGTCTATTGATCTATCATCATGTCACAGTCCATCAACCATCTCATATCCTCATCTTTGTCTTTATATTCCATGATCTATAAGTGCTCCTTTGCATACGTCCTCAATTCTTTTGCCCCTTCCTCCTTCCATCATCTGTACCACCTGGCTAAGTCCTGTTTAAAGCCAACCCTCTTCCTCTTCAATCCTTGAGTCCTAGCAGCTTGACATAGCTGGAACTAAGCATCAACCTTGCTGACTGGTCTGATTTCAAATTAATGACCATAAGACTCAAGAAGTCCTTTAGGGCTGTCTAGGAAGCCTAACTTGCCTCAGTGAAATCATTCTCTCACTTTCCAAGATGGCCTTCTTTTATCTCAAACCACAAACATTTCCTCCCCCATTCTCACTGTCAATAGATGACTTGAGAAAATAGATCCCTGCACAACAATAGAAAGCAATCAGAAGGTAATTTTCACATGCTGCCTACCACCAAGGCTATGAGTCTCCTCACAGGTGTGCCCACCTACTCTGCTTCCCTTTCTGTTACTGCAGAAGTCACTGTGTATGTGCCTATCAATGGCCAAACAGTGCACTAGATCCCCAGCTTTTTCACTTACTCAGTGACTGTGCTCCTGCATTTATCCTGCATTTATCCCCTCTATCTCATGCATCATGAATTTTTTTCTTGCTACTAAATCATCCCTATCAGCATAAAAAATACTGAAATATCTCCCATGTTTTAAAAAAATATTTTTGCACCCATATCTTCTTCCACTAAACATCCCATTTCTCTTCTCCCTTTTCAGAAGACTTCTCACTATTTTCACTCCTTTTCTCTTTCCTTTAAAGAATCCACTTTTATCAAGTTTTCATTCCCTCCCTTGCACTGAAATTTCTCTTTACGAGTTTACCAATTACTTCCCTGTTGCCAAAATGAATCCTAAGTCCTCATCTTAAACTTTTGGCAGCCTAAAATACAATAGATTACTCCTCTTTATTGAAAGACTTTCTCCCCTAGACTTTCAGGATACCACTTTCTTATGTTTTCTTCTCAAAGCTCAAAGCTACTCAGCCTCATTTGTGGGATCAACTTTATCTTACCACTCCTACACATCAGAATACTCCAGTGTATATACCTCTTGCTTGTTATCTCTTATCCCTCCCTCCCATATTGATCTCATCAAGCTACATGAGTTCAAATAACCTTGTAAAGCTAAAGAATCATAAAAATCAAACTCTTCCCTGAAATCCAGACTTGAATATACAATTGCCTGTTTGATATCTCCTTTTAGATATCTGTAGACGTCTCAAATTATGTAAGAAATAGAACTTGAGTCCAGCCCCCTGCCACACACAGATCCTCCCCCCAAGTTTCATATATACTGAGCATTGGGAATCAAAAAAGCTACTGTCTTTGAAATGTCTACATGTTACTGAAATTGTGGTATTAAATATTTTCCTGCTTACATGATTTTTACATAATATATCTTGCATATTATTTTTAAATTGTTTATTTAAGTCTTAGTCACTACTAAACTGGTAAGGTCTATTTTATTTTCTGATATTAATTTGGTATGTAGTTACTTTATCTTTATAAAACATACTCTGGCAGGCATTTAACAAGTAAGGGCATTGGGCTTAAAGGAGAGTTTGACATTTTCTTATGCACATGACCAAGAAAATAAAGCACCTAAAGGAAAGAATCCAATGCAGTTGTTTATGATTCGGAGTTTTAGTTGTCACTTCCTCTAATTTTTAATTGTATATGAAAATACAAATGCAAGGGCATTTTAACATAAGAGAATCAATCAATGTAATATACCCCATTAATAGAATGAAGGAAAAAAACAAACATGGCCATCTCAGTTGACACAGAAAAACCCTTTGACAAAATCCAGTATGTTTTCTTGATAAACATACTCAGAAAACTGGGACTAGAGGGATACTTCTGCAACATGGTAAAGGGCTTTTATGAAAAACCCAATAACTAACATCATACTCAATGCTGAAAGACTGACAGCTTTCCCTCTAAGATCAGGCAC
>JAKSZT010000049.1:14579711-14676328 GCA_026826555.1 Tolypeutes matacus
ATACTCAATGCTGAAAGACTGACAGCTTTCCCTCTAAGATCAGGCACAAGACAAGCAAGCAACTTTCAACACTGCTATTCAACTTAAAAAAAAAAAAATAAATGACTTTATTTTTTTCTTTTTGGTGTACAGTTCTATGAGTTCCCCCTGCTCCCCTGCTTGCTGTCTGTGTCCATTCACTGGGTGATCTGTGTCTGTTTCTTGCCTTCTCCTTCTCATTTTTCTCCTCCAGGCTTCACCAGGATTCGATCCTAGGGAACTCCGATGTGGGAGAAGGGCACCCTGTCACTTGTGCCACCTCAGTTCCTGGTTTCTGGCATGTCTCGTCTTGACGCTCCCCTGTGTCTCTCCCCTGTTGCATCATGAACTTGCTGCATGGCTTGCCACATGGGCCCAGCTTGCCCACTTAACCTTTTTTTTTTTTTTTAACCAGAAGTTCCCAGGGATTGAACTGAGGTCCTCCCATGGTAGACAGATGCCTAACCACTTGAGTCACATCTAATTCCCTGCTATTCAACATTGTACTAGAAATGCTAGCCACAGCAAATAGGCAAGAGTAATAAAAGGGACAGGTTGTTGAATTATTTCCTACCTGGAAAAAGGGAGGGGGCTGCCAGCAAAGGTTGGAGAACTGCCTTTGAGAAAGTTTGAAATACAAGGCCATTAGCCTCCAGGCAGGAACCTCTATCACATTGATGCAATCAGTGTTGCATCAATGCAACTCGATGCGCTCCAACCAGGCACTGAACTGAGAAGGCTGCCAAAGAGTACCATCTGCTGGCAGACCAAGGAAGTGCACGTGAGAAAATTAAAAGTAAATAAGTGGGGAAGCGGATGTGGCTTGAGCGATTGAGCTCCTGCCTACCACATGAGAGGTCTGTGGTTTGGTTCCTGGTGCCTCCTAAAGAAGACAGTGAGCTGGCACAACAGGCAGGCAAGGGAAACTGACACAATAAGGTGATGCAACAACAGACATAAGAAGAAAAACATGAGAGACACAACAAAGCAGGGAGCAGAGGTTCCCAGTGCCTCCTAAAGAAGATGAGCAAGACAGCAAGCTGACTCAGGAAATGGAGCTGAAGAGATTAGGTGCCTCCCTTCCACATTGGAGATCCTGGGTTCAATTCCTGGTGCCTCCTAAAGAAAGAAGGCAGGTGAACAGACACAGCAAGTGCAAACAGTGAGGGGATGGGGAGAAAAAAAATCTTTTTTTAAAAAAAGTAAATAAGTGGAGAATTGTGGGAAGATGTCATCAGATTAGTCAGGCAGTGCTCAACACTCTCACAAAAACAATGAAGAAAGAGCCAAAAGCTGTCTGAGGGATCTGCTTTGGGGGTCAGCACACCAGGTCAGTGCTTCACCACTCCCAAGAGGGTGAGGGACAGAGAAACAAAGAAGCTGAAGTAATAAATGTGAGTTACCAAACCCCTGCAGTGGCTGGGAAGAGCTCTTCTCATTCACTGCCAAGATATTAAGCTGGAGTAAAACCCCTGGCTCACTGCAGCTGACTGAGAGGTGAACAGACATGTTTCTCCCTGTCAGCTGTTGCAAGGGAAAAAGGAGGGGAGTCTGGGTGGGGGGAGCTTTTCTTCAGTGAATTTGGCCAGTAGAGCCTACTTTGTTCTTGGCTCCGGACAGACCAAAACAAAGGAAAACAGATTGAAATACCTCTGTGGATAGCTGCGTTGACATGTGCCATCTGCTAGCCAGTCTGGAAATTACATGGACAAAAACTATTTTTGGTTCTCTCTGTACCCTAACTCCTGGGCGAAAATCTGCACCCCAGTTAGTGAGTCTCTGACCCAATTTTGATAACTTAAGCAGAGAAATTTAAAGACTTATAAGTTGAACCAAATATCAAAGAAGAGCTTTGGAAAAAAAAAAATAGGCAAGAGATACATCTCTGTGGAAAGGTGCTCTAACAAGTGTCATCTGCTGGCTGTTCTGGAAATTGCATGGACAAAAACAAATTTTGGGTTTCTCTCTACTCTAACCCCTGGGAGAAAAACTGTGCCCCATTAGTGAGCCCTGGGATTATTTTGATAACTTATGCTGGGAAATTTTAAAGACTTAGGCTAAGTCAACCCAAATATCAAAGAAGAGCTGTGAAAAAAAATAGGCAACAGAGAGAAATTGGCCATCAGAATAAATTCACCAAGATATTCAGATGCCTATTCAACAGCAAAAAATTACAAGCCATACTAGGAAACAGGAAGATGGCCCAGTCAAAGGAACAAACCAAATATCCTGAAGAGGATATTTGCAGGATGAAAGACAATGACAATCACACAACTCTCCTAAATCAATTTAAAGAATTGAAAGAAAATATGACTAAAGAGATAAAGGATACTAAGAAGACATTGGGTGAGCATAAAGAACAATATGAACGTCTGCAAAGAAAAGTAATAGGCCTTATGGGAATGAAAGTCACAATGGGTGAGAATGAAAATACTTTAGAAGTTGGGAAGTGGATGTGGCTCAAGCAACTGAGCTCCCACCTACCACACGAGAGGTCTGTGACTCAGTTCCCAATGACTCCTCAAGAAAACAGTAAGCTGGCTTGATGGGCAGGTGTGGCAAGCTGACACAACAAGATGATGCAACAAGAGACAAAAGAGGAAAAACATAATGAGAGACACAACAAAGTAGGCAGGGAGCAGAGGTTCCCAGTGCCTCCTGAAGAAGACAAGCAAGACAGCAAGCTTAAACGATGGGCAGGCACAGCAAGCTGATGCAACAAGAGACACAAGAAGAAAAACATAATGAGAGATACAACACAAGCAGGGAATGGAGGTGGCTTAAGCAATTAGGCACCTCCCTCCCACATTGGAGGTCCCAGGTTCAGTCCCCAGTGCCTCCTAAAGAAACAAAGAAGATGAACAGACACAGCAAGTGTAAACAATGAGAGGGTGGAAATAAATAAATAAATAAAATCTTTTTAAAAATAGAGGCACATAAGAGCAGATTTGAATTGTTCAAAGACAGAATTAGTGATTTTGGAGACTGGACATCTGAACTGGAAAAGACAGGAGAACAGAAAAACAAGAGAATGGAAAAAATGGAACAGGGTCTCAGGGAATTGAATGATAATGTGAAATGCACAAACATATGCATTATTTGTGTCCCGGAAGGATACAGAATGGAAAAGGAGAACAAAAACTTGGAGGAAATAATGACTGAAAACTTCCTAACCCTTATGAAGGACATAAATATCACTATCCAAGAAGGACAATGCACCCCAAACAGAATAAATCTGAATAGACCTACCCCAAGACACCTACTATTCAGAATGACAAATATCAGAGATAAAGAGAGGATTCTGAAAGCAGCACGAAAAGTAAAACATCTTGTACATGGGAACTTGAATAAAATTAAGTGCCGACCTCTCATCAGAAACCATGGAGGTGAGAAGAAAGTGATATGATGTATTTAAGGTACTGAAAGAAAAACTGCCAGCCAAGAATTCTGTATCTGGCAAAACTGTCCTTCAAAAATGAGGATAAGTTCAAAATCTTCACAGACAAAAACTAATAGAAGATGTTACCAAAAGACCAGAATTACAAAAGATATTAAAGGGAGTACTGCAGCCTGAAAGGAAAAACCAAGGGTGAGAGACTTGGAGAAGAGTGTAGAAATGAAGATTAATAGGAAGGGTAAATTAGAGAGTAAAAAGACAGGCAATAGTACAATATGACCACTGAAAGCCAAAGGACAAAATGGATGAAATAAATAATACCTTTACAGTAATAACATTGGATGTTAATGGCTTGAATTCCCCAATCAAATGACATAGACAGATAGAATGGATTCTTTTTTAATGAGCCATCTATATATTGTCTACAAGAAACTCACTTCAGATGTAAGGAAACAACCAGGTTAAAAGTGAAAGGTTGGAAAAAGATATTCCGTGCAAATAGTAACCAAAAAAGAGCTGGAGTAGTGATACTAATATCAGATAAAATAGATTTTTAAATACAAAACTTTTATAAGGGATGAAGAAGGTCATTATATATTAATAAAAGGGGCAATTCACCAAGAAGAAATTACTATATTTATGCACCTAACCTGAGTGCCCCAAGATACATGAAGCACACACTGACAAAGCTGAAGGAAGAAATAGATGCCTCTACAAGAATAGTTGGAGACTTAATACACCACTCTCGATATTGGATAGAATGTCTGGACAGAGGATAAACAGAAAGCTTGAATAATATGATAAATGAACTAGATCTATCAGACATCTATAAAGATGTAGTGAACCACATTAATAAACTGAAGAAGAAAATTCACATGATCCTCTTGATTGATGCAGAAAAGGCATTTGGTAAAACAGAGCACCCTTTCTTGATAAAAACACTCCAAAAGTTAGGAATATCAACATGGTAAAGTACATATGTGAAAAACCCACAGCTAGCATTGTACTCGACTGTGAAAGACTGAAAGCTTTCCAACTGAGATCAAGAACAAATGATGCCCATTGTCACCACTGTTATTCAGTATTGTGCTAGAAGTTCTAGCTAGAGCAATTAGGCTAGATAAAGAAATAAAATGAACCCAAATTGGAAAGGAAGAACTAAAACTTTCACTATTCCCAGATGATATGATCCTATATCTAGCTAAAAAATGTCTTTTAAAAAAAAGAAGAAGAAGAAGAACTGAGCTAGAGGACTCTCATTTCCTGACTTTAAAACATATTACTTAGCTACAGTGGTAAAAACATCATAGTCCTGGCATAAAGATAGATAGATTGACCAGTGGAACTGAATGTAGCTGTGAGGGTCTATTTCTGAATTCTCTAGTCAAGTGATTTTTAAAAATTTTCTTTTCTTGTATTTTTATCTGCCTTTGGTATTAGTGTGATTTTGGATTCAAAGAATGAGTTAGAGAGTGTTCCATCCTCTTCCATTTTTTGGAATAGTTTGATGAGGATTGGTAACAATTCTTCTTGAAATGATTGGTAGAATTCACCTGTGAAGCTATCTGGTACTGGGCTGTTCTTTCTTAGATTTTTTGTTTTGTTTTGTGTTTTCCCCCTGAGATGGTTCCCTCATCTGTTTTTGCTTATTGTTTGCACTCATTGTCTGCTCACTGTCTGTTTGTTTTTTCTTTAGGAGGCACTGGGAACTGAACATGGGGCCTCCCATATGGGAGGCAGGTGCTCAAGTGCTGGAGCCACATTTGCTCCTTACTTGTTTTGGTTTTTTTTTTTTTTTTTTTGCTTGCTGTCTCCTTGTTATCTTGGTTTTTGCTGATTGTCTGCTCATCATTTTTGCTTGATGTCTGCTCTTTGTTTGTTTGTCTTCTTTAGGAGGCACTGGAAACTTAACCTGGGACCTCCCATGTGGGAGGTGGGCACTCAACAGCTTGAGCCACATCTGCTCCCTGTTGGGAGGTTTTTGATGACTGTTTCAATCTCTTTATTGTGATTGGTTTGTGAGGTCTTCTGTTTTCTCTTGCATCAGTGTGGGTGGTTTTTGTGTTTTTAGGAAGTTGTCCATTTCATTTAAGTTGTCTAATTTGTTGTCATACAGTTGTTCATAGTATCTTATGATTTTTCTTATTTCTTTGGGATCAGTAGTAATGTCCCTCCTCTAATTTATGATTTTATTTATTTTCATTTTCTCTCTTTTCTTTGTCAGTCCAGCTAAGGGTTTGCTGATTTTTGCAGATCTTCTCGAAGAACCATCTTTTGGTTTTATTGATTCTCTCTGTCATTTTGTTGTTGTTGTTGTTCTCAATTTCATTTATTTCTGCTCTAATTTTTATTTATTTATTTATGATTGTTTTTGGATTAATTTGCTGTTCTTTTTCTAGTTCCTTCAGTTGGGCAATTTGGTCTTTGATTTTTAGCTCTATCTTCTTTTTTAATGTAAACATTGAAAGCTATAAATTTCCCTTTCAGCACTGCCTTAGCTGCATTTGATGGGTGTTGATATGCGGTATTTTTGTTTTCATTCTTTGAAATATTTACTGACTTCTATTGCAATTATTTTTTTGACCCACCATTTGTTTGAGTGTTTTTAACCTCCATATATTTGTGAATTTTCCCATTCTCCCCCCATTGTTGATTTACAGCTTCATTCATTCCATTATGATCAGAGTGTTTTGTATAACTTAAATCTTTTTAAATTTATTGAGACCTGTGTTGTGACCCAACATATGGTCTATCCTGGAGAAAGATCCATGAGTACTTGAGAAGAATGTATATCCTGTTGTTTAGGGATGCAATGTTCTATATATGTCTGTTAGGTCTAGTCCATTTATCATATTATTCAAGCTCTCTGTTTCCTTATTGATCCTTTGTCCAGATGTTCTATCCATTGATGAGATGTGCTATCCATTGGTGAGAGTGGTGTATTGAAGTCTCCAACTATTATTGTATAGATATCTATTTCTCCCTTCAGTTTTGCCAGTGTGTGCTCACGTATCTTGGGGCACCCAGGTTAGGTGCATAAATATTTAGTTATTTCTTCTTGGTGAATTTCCCCTTTTATTAATACATTCTGTCCTCTTTCATCTTTTCTAACAGTTTTGCACTTAAAATATATTTTGTCCAATGTTAGGGTAGCTATTCCAGCCCTTTTTGGTTATTGTTTGTGTGGACTATCATTTTCCAACCTTTTACTTTCAGCCTATTTGTGTCCTTGTGACTAAGGTGAGTCTTTTGTAGACAGCATGTAGATAGCTCATATTTTTTATCTACTCTACCAGTCTGTGTCTTTTAGGATTGGGGAGTTTAATTCATTAGCATTCAGTTTTATTTCTGTAAAGGCATTACCTCATCTATTTTATCCTTTGGCTTTCTGATGTCATATCTTACTATTGTCTGTCTTTTTACCCTTTAAGTTACCCTAACTAATAATCTTCATTTCTATGCTCTTGTCTAAATCACTCTCTCCTGTCTCTTCCTCTTAGGCTACAGCATTCCCTTTAATATTTCTGGTAAAACCAGTCTCTTGGTGACAAATTCTGTTTCTGTTTATCTGTAGAAACTTTAAACTCACCCTCATTTTTGAAGGAAAATTTTGCTGGATAAATAATTCTTGGTTGGCAGTATACCACTGCCTTCTTTTCTCCATGGGTTCTGATATGAAATTGGCATTTATTCTTTTTTTTTTTTTTCTTTTTTCTTTTTTTTAAGATTTTATTTATTTACTCATTTATCCCCCCCTTGCTGCTTGTGCTCGCTGGGTCAGCCAACCACGCCGTGCAGGCGGGCCTGCCCTCACCAGGAGGCCCCGGGAACCGAACCCGGGGCCTCCCATATGGTAAACGGGAGCCCCACTGATTGAGCCACAGCCACTTCCCGGCATTTATTCTTATTGAACATCCCTTGTATGTGAAGAATTGCTTTTCTCTTGCTACTTTCAGAATTATCTCTTCATCTCTGACACTTTTATATCTGGGACTTTCTTATTAGGTTATTTTATTTGAGGCATGGCCCAGGGTAGGTCTTAATACTCTTACTGGAGTCCTTTATAAATGGGATGAGTGTGGAGAGACTGACAGAGAGAAAGCCAGAAGCAGGAAGTTGAGGCAATGAAACCTGGAGAGAAGGGAGAGACTAGCATACATTGCCGTTGTGCCTTGCCAAGTGACAGAGGAGTCCAGGATCCCCAGCAGCTGGTCTTTGGGGTGAAGGCATCACCTGATGATGCCCTGATTTGGACATTTTTCTCTGCCTTGAAACAGTGAGCTTTGAGTTAATACATCCCCCATCATAAAAACTAGCACATTTCTGGTATATTACATTTCAGCAGCCTATCAAACAAAAACAAATTTTGGTACCAGGAAAGTGGGATGCTGTTATTGCAAATACAAAATAAAATGTGGAAAATTCTTACTGATTGGATATGCAGGAAGAATTGTGAGGTGCTTGATAGAAAAGATAGATTGCTTTGAAGAGTTTGTTGGTAGAAATATGGATGCCAAGGGAACTCCCAGTGAGACCTTAGAAATGATGAATGTGTCATTACAAACTGGCAGAGAATCTGACAAAATTGTGTTCTGATGTTGGACGGAAGGCAGAATTTGAAAGTGACAAGCTTGGATATTTAGCTGAGGAGGTATCCAAACTAATTGTAGGGTGGCTTCCCCTTGAAGTTTATAGTATAATGTGTGAGGAAAGGGATAAGCTAAGAACTGAATTCCTAGGCACAAAGAAACTGGAAATCAATGGTTTGGAAAATTCTGAACTTCACAAAAATGAGTCGCTAGAGAATAGTTCTCCATGTGAAGATTTGACCAAACCTGAAACCAGTCAGCCATTTCAGTGCAAGTCAGGATTGGAAATGCCATTATCCAGAAAGTATTTGTGGAAAGTTCTGTTGTCTGGTGGTTGGGATCCCTGTGTGCTACATGCAAAATCAACTTTTTTGTGAGATCTATATGAACAGAACCACTGCCAGTCTGGACTAAAAGGGACAGAAAAGGGACAGATTGAAGGAAAAATGACTTCAAAAGTAGCACCATAGAAGCTGAGGTCTAGACTGAAGACATCTTCTCAGGCCAAAAGGGTGAGCATGCCCTGGTACTTGGAGAGGGCAATCCTTCTGCCCCATTGTTCAGGAAGAGTGCTGCTGTCTGTCTTCAAAGAGGGTGGAGCACATTTCCCAGGCATTGGGGAGAGTCTGACCACCACCCCAGTTTTCTCAGAGTGCACCCTTTCCCTCTCTGATGCTTGGGGAGGTTCTGGCCATCACCCAAGTATTCTCAGATGGTAGACCTGAGAGCCTGGCCTCTGTAAAAGCACTTGCAAAGGGTGGAGCTGCTGCTTCATTAGACCCTGAGGACAAAGCATCATTCAATATATGACTTTCAGATCTTGAAATCTAATGGAGTATATGCCCTGCAGGGTTTCAGGACTGTTTGGGACCTATGACATCTGTTTTCCTTCCAATTTCTACCTATGTAAAAGGGAACATTTATCCTATGAATGCCCTTCCTTTGTATTTTGGAATCAGATAACTTGTTCTTGCTTTCACAGGTCCACAGCCCGAGGGGAACTTTGCCCCAGGACAGATGACACCACACCTATAACTGATTTTGGAAAGATTTTTGTATTTAATATTGTTACTGAAATAATTTAAAGCTTTTGATATATTTTAATGGAATGAATGTATTTGCATATGGAAGGAACATGTGTTTTTTGGTGTCCAGAGGGTGGAGTGTGGTAGTTTGAGGCTATTATGAAAAATCATGTACTTAGAGCTAATCCATTCCTGTGGGTGTGAACCTATTGTAGGTGGGATCTTTTGATTGGGTTAATTTATTTGGGTGTGACCCAGGGTGGGTCTTAATCCTCTCACTGGAGTCCTTTATAAATAGAATGAATATGGAGAGATGGACACAGAGAAAGCTGGAAACCAGAAGCTAAAGGAATAAAACCTAGAAGAGAAGGGAGAGACCAGCACATGGCACCATGTGCCTTGCTATGTTACAGAAGAGTCTAGGATCACCTGCAGTCTTCAGGGAGAATGCATTGCCTGATGATGCCTTGTTTTGGACATTTTCTCAGTCTTGAAATTGTAAGCTTATAAGTTAATACACCCTTAGTGTAAAAGCCAATACCCATTTCCGGCATATTGCCTATCAGCAGCCTAGCAAACTAAAACACATACATTGTATGATTTCAATATTTTTAAATTTATTGTGATTTGTTTTGTGACCCAACATATGATCTATCCTTGAGAATGATCCATGTGCACTTGAGAAGAACGTATATTCTAATTTTGTTGGGTGCAGTATTCTGTATATGTCTGTTAGGTCTAGTGGGTTTAGTGTACCATTCAAGTTCTGTACTTCCTTATTGGCTTCTGACTAGCTATTCTATCTATTATTGAGAGTGGTGTGTTAAATTCTATTAATTTAGAACTGTCAATCCTTCCTTCATATCTGTCAGTATTTGTTTCATATATTTTGGGGCTTTGCTGTTAGGGGCATATATATATTTATAATTGTTACATCTTCCTGTTGAATTGTCCCCTTTATCTGTATGTAATGACCATCTTTGTCCCTCGTAACCATTTTTTACTTAAAGTCTATTTTATCTGATGTTAGTATAGTCACCTCGGCTATCTTGTGGTTACTACTTTTTGCATGGTGTTCCAACGCAGCTACTGAAGGGCACTAGGCACATAATCAGATATAAGTTTTATTTATTGGGACTTACAGACAGGAGAGATTCTCTCTGGTGGCAGTGGCCCAGATAATGAAGATAGTGCTCTGTCCTGTACCCTTCAGGAGTGGGGTTGGAACAATTGGCGAGCCATCAGCCAGGAGACTGGAGGATCACTGGCAGTAGGAGGTATGAGCTTAGGGAAAGGAGAATCCATGGGGAAAATCCTGGATTGGCCTATAACGTCCATATGGGAGGGGTGGCTGCCCTCCTGGATTAGTGAGGGCTGCTGAGAGAATATGGGGACATCCTAAAAACTCCAGCAGGTATACTTGCTGTGCTACAGCAGGTAGCAAAGCAGCTGCACTTAAATAAGAAAAAGAGGGACCACCAGATAGTGGTGGTGATAGCTGGCCCCTGTTAGGAGGCTTGCAGGTGGCTACTGAGGCAGAACAAGTGGCAAAGTCCTCTGTGTCCCACTTAAAATTTAGAAAGGGACATGCACCTGGCACAGGCAGAGATGAAAGATTCTTTAACCGATCACCTGCACCAAGTTAATAATCAGTTAGAAACCCTGGCTTATAAATATGCTTGGGCTAGGGGCTGCAGGCTGCCTCATTTACAGTTCTGGAGGATATTAACCACCCTGGGTGGGATTCTAAGGCATGGGACCCTATGGACTCCTCTTCAGATAAGGAAAAAGAGGAAGAATCAGAAAAGAGCTAGATGTGACAAATAGGAAAATTTAGCCAGGGAATTAAAAATTATAGTTTATCCTGTAATTCCCCAATTTAAACTTTCTGACAGTCTTAAAATGAGGGTAATTAATCCAATTACCAAATTACAATAAGCTTACAAAAAGTCCTTGAAAGCTATGGAAAAATCTTTTCCAAATTATGATTAAAACATATGGGGGAGATTAAAACAAATTAAACACATGGTATATATTTTTTCCATCATTTCACTCTCAACATATCTTTGAATTTAGGGTGAATCTTTTGTAGACAGCATATAGTTGGATCATTCTTTTTTATCCATTTTGCTAGTCTCTGCCTTTTGACTACAGTTTAATCCATTTGCATTTAAAGTCACTATTGGTAAAACAGTTTTTACTTCTGCCTTTGCAAGTCTTATACATTTTTTGTTCCTCAATTCTGTTAATGCCTACTTTTATATTTATTTGCTTTTTTTTTTTTTTTTTTTTTTTTTTTTAATGTGAGAAGTCTTCAGCATTCTTTATTTGGTATTATACATAAATCAAACCAAAATGCCTTTTGTTAAATGAAAGGCAACATTTCAGATATAGGCAATTTTAATTAGATTGACACAGTTAAGACCAAAAAGATAAAGTAAGATAAAGTGGACACAGCTACCTTATTTTCAGCACCTGCCTTTAAACAGGCTGATAAACACCAGTTGAAACACAGGTGAGTCTTGCTCTATGAGACATTGAAGGGATTTCCCTACTATTTAAATATATTCATAAAACCAGTTATATAAATCTTAAATATAAAACCAATCTCCTATAAGTTGTGAGTTGGCATTCACCATCTTTGTGAAAAGTTGAACACTACAAATTCAACCTAGCTTTGAGTCTAATTATATCTTTAGAAGGGGGAAACAGTGATAGCACTTGATGAACCAGAATTACTATCAAAGTTCAAAAAGCTTGATCATATTAATTTAACTATAAGCCAATATTTAACTCAGGACTAGGACTGTCCAACAAAATTATCCTATCAGCCATTCATGATCTGAATTCTGGTGTATGAGATCAATTTAAATATGGTACATGTAAAAAAAGTCACAAGACATTTTTGCTTTGTAATAAATAATGCAGTGCCCAACTATTACTCATTAGTAGCTTTTTTGAGATAAGCTATCAAGTCTGCCCTTTCTGCCTTTTTCTTAATGCCAGCAAAGATCATTTTTGTTCCAGGGATGTACTTCTTGGGATTTTCCAAATACTCCATCAGTGTCTCCTCTCCCCAAGTGATGCCTTTGTTCTTGTAGGCATCTGTGTAAGAGAATCCAGGGGACTGACCTATCTTCCGTCCAAAGAGACCATGCAGATTTGGCCCAGTCTTGTGTTTGCCTCCCTTTTCCACCGTATGGCATTGGGCACACTTCTGAACAAAAATCTTCTTGCCCTTCTCAACATCACCCATTTTGAATTCGCTCTCTCGTCGAACACGACACAACAACGTCCGGTCGAAAGCTGGACATCCCGCGCTCTTTATTTGCTTTTTTGTTGTACCATATTGAGGGACTTCTCATTTCTATCTGGATATCTTTTTCATCTATTTTCTTTGGGTAACCATGGGGTTAAATTTTACCATCCTAAATATATAACAATGATATTTGGTTTGATACCAACTTAACTTCAATAACATGTACATATACTATTTCTATATCCTTCTGTCCTCCCACCATTTTTAAAATACTTGTTACCACTTTATCTTTGTATATTGTATGTCAAAAACCATAGATTTATCATTACATTTTATGCATTTGCATTTTAGCATCTGGAGGAAGTAAGAAAGTGGTGTTTCATACCAAACAATACAATAAAATAATTCTGGCATTTACAATGATCCAAATTGTAATTCTTTATTTCTTTATGCTACTTTGAACCACTATCTAGTGTCCTTTTCTTTCAGTCTGAAGAACTCCCTTTAGCATTTGCATGTGGGGCAGGTCTAGTGGTGATGAACTCCCTCAGCTTTTGTTTATCTGAAAATGTCTTAATCTCTCTCTCATTTCTGAAAGAGAGTCTGGCAGGTTATAAAATTCTTGACTGGCAGTTGTTTTCTTTCAGTACTTTAAAGATTTTAATCCACTACCTTCTTGGCTCCATGGTTTCTGATGAAAAATTGGCACTCAATCTAATTGGGAGTCACTTAAACATAACACATTGCTTTTCTATTGCAGCTTTCAAAACTCTCCTTGTCCTTTGTATTCCATAATGTAATACATATATCATGGGGTTTATTTTTCTTCATGTTTATTCTTGAATGTTCATATTCACATCATTTGCTAAGTTTGAGAAGTTCTCTGTCATTATTTCTTTGACTATTCCTTATGCCCTTTTTTCTCCCTCTGACACTGCCATAATGCAGATATCGGTGTCCCATAGGTGTCTTATGGTATTTTTGCTTTTTTTTTTTTTTTTTAAATTCAGTCTCTGTAGAGACTGTGAAAAATTGCCAATGCCAACTATATTTCAAATGGTCATGGCAGGGTATTAGGAAAAGTTTTCAATGAGCAATAATCCCGCCTCGATAAACCTCATTGGCTACACCAGTACTGCTGCACAGCGCTATTTTCACTTTTAGTCATTTTTTCATTCTGCTCCTCAGCCTGATGCCTTTCGCATTTCGTGACCTCAGGGGTACTGATTTTCTTCTGCCACCTCCAATCTGCTCTTGAAACGCTCCTAGGAATTTTTCATTTCTGTTATTGTGGTCTTCAATACTTCTGTCTGGTTCCTTTTAAAATTTCTGTCTTTTTACTAAGACGCTCATGCTGCTCATTCATTGTTTTCCTGATAGCCTGTAGTTCTTTCTCTGTACTTTCCTTCAACTCCTTGAGCATTTTTAAGATCATTTTTTTAAAGGCTTTGTTCAGACATTCTTGTCTTTGTTAGTGTTTTCTGTGCCTTTATCCTCTTCCTTTGGTTGTGCATCATTTTCTGTTTCTTTGTCTAATACTCTTCTGTTGCACACTGTAGATTTCAATAGTTTAAATTGTTAGCTGTGGGATTTATTCCTTGGGATGTCTGTTTCTTATTTTATAAGCAGCTGGTGATAAGAGAGAGGTGTTCTTGAGCTTCAGCCCTCTTATCAGGAAGGTCTCCCCAAGGTGAATGCAGTGTGCAGGACTTTCCTTGTCTTTTGGGGTCCTTGTCTTGTCCTGGGATTTTGCTTCTTAGTTGTTTTGGAGTTCCCCTGTTTACCTTAGTTTGGTTGTCCCCTCTGTTTCCCAGGAGACAGACCTCCCTCTCCCAGGTGTTTGAAGCCAGCAGGCCTTTGTCCCAGACAATCTGACTGTATGGCTTTTTTACACTTTTTTTTGTCTCTAGCTGCTTTTGCCTGGAGGGCAAATTCTGGGAGGAGCGTCACCTCGGGAAAGACTTTCCCAGTTCAGTCTTTCAAGCCAAAACAGGGCCAGGGTTCCAAGAAGGGGGCACAGACTGGTTCCAAAGAGCCCCGTGGAGGGGGTCAAGAAGAGTGCCAAAAGCTTCTCTGACAGATCCACAAGACTGAACTTTCCAGGCCTGCCTAGCAAATGCAGCACTTCTGCTGTCCCCCTGAGGAAGCCCTGCATTTTTAAATCTCCACCACCTCTGGTCCTGTCTGGGAAGGATTGAAACGATGGCTGTGCTGCCTTTTTCTGGGGTAAGCTGAAACAATAGCTGCCCTCAGAGCCAAACCCGCTGTAACCCACATTCACTAATCAAAAGCCGTGATCAGCCATGCCCATCCCTATTCTTGGGGAAGAGGGTTTCTATGTTCTTTTCTGTCACCAACATGCTGTAAGGACTGGATCCCAAGGTAGCCTGGTATAAGAGTGGGGATGGCTGCCAGCAGCTACAGCACAGCAAGAGCAATTTACTGTTCTTTACTGTAATCTATCAGCCTCTTCCTCTCTCTCTTCCCCAGATGCTGTACAGTGTTCTTCTGCTCCCTGGATTTTGAAAATAGTTGTTTCAAACAGTTTCTGACTGTTTAATAGTTGTTTTGGTGGAAGGACTGATTCCTGGAGCACCCTACTCCACCATCTTCTCTGGAAATAAGTGTGGAGTTTTAAAGTCCTCTGAGACCTGGTTTCATGATTCATTAGTTACTTCACCTTGAACAACTCTTTCCCTTTCCCAAGCCTCAGTTTCCTTTTTGAAAAACGGACAAGAATATAATACCTATCTTGCCTACTTTATAAGTTTGCCTACTTTATAGAAGTCAAATAATATCATAAAGGTAAAAGCATTTTATAAAATTTAAAGTCCTATACAAATGTTAGTTACTCCTTAACACGTTTAAAGGTACTAAAGGATTTTGATAGTCAATGGGATTTTTTAAAACAATGTAAACAAAAAAATGGAATTGACAATATTAATGGTGCTAAAAATGTGGAGGATTGAAAGTGCATAAAAAGTGTAAGAGATATGAGTTAACATTAAAAAAAATTTTTTTTTTTTATTTTTACATGTACAACAGTTATACAGAAATAATTCATTTTTCAAGTGGCTGGAAAAGACAATCCATGCAATTTGAATTACCAAAAAGGAATATCTACTTATGCCCCCTTTTTAAACAAGGTTAAAGCTCTATATTGAAACAACTAAAGATAGAAAAGTATATCTTACCCTAATTCTGACAATAGAGGATTTGAGCTCTGTGGTATATTTTCTGATGATTTAATTTACAAATTTGTCCAAGACAGGCATTCTGAATATTCTTCCAGAATCCATTTCATAATTCATCCTTCTTTATATTTTTATCTGCTTATCAAAGAAATAAATCCTAGAGGCAGATGTGTGCTTTTCATTAGATTCCAGTTTTCTCTGTAGTAATAACTATAGAAATATCACAAGTTAAGTGAGATGCTAAAGCTCTCCTTTAATTGTGAATGTTCCATACAAAGTTCTGAAGAAGTTAGAAAAAGATTTTAAAAATAAATAAAAAGATAACAGAGAAGAAAAGGGAAAAAAAGGATAACAGAGAAGAATTCAAATTGACCTCCCAATCAGGGCACATGATGGAAGGACCTTGGTGTAATCACAATGCCAGGATCTGGGCTTTTGAAGGTTTCAAACCTTGACTTAATCACTGTGCTCATGGGTTGATTTATATTAACTTATTTCCTAAGTGACTAATTTAAACTAAAATATTTATTTTCATATGACTATAACTCTATATTGTCTGGAAAACTAAACTTGTAATCAAACATAGTTGATATATGAAACAATTAACCTGTACTCTTTAAAAATGTTATGAAAGACAAAGGCTATGGAATTGCTCAAGAGTAGGGGTGACTAGAAAGACATGCCATCCAAACGTAAAGAGTAATCTGGGATTGGATTTTTGGATCAAGGGGAAAAAATGGTATAAAGGATGTTGCAACTATTAGTGAAACTTGAATACATGAGGACCATTTTATCAATGTTAATTTTTCTGAATTTGATGATTTTACTGTGCTTATGTAAAAGAATTTTCTTATGAAATACATGATGAATGATTTAGGGGTAAAGGGCTCTTATAATGACAATAAATCTCAAATGATTCAGGAGGGGAGAAACAGAAGGAGAGAGAAACAGATAGGAGGGAACTGTGTAATTGGGGAATTTAGGTGAAGAATATATTGCAGTTCTTTGTATTATTTGGTAACAGTTATGGGCACTTAAAATTATTTTTAAATACAATTTTTTAAATTTAAAAGACGACTGGTATATGTGAAATCAAATAAAAGTGAATTGTCCACATTTGGCTAGCATGGATTTACTTGCAACAGACAATGCCACCCACCAAAAATAACTAGGGAATCTGGATACAATTTTTTTAAATCTCTTTGAAGGTATCAGAAAATTGCCAGGGCAACCAGGACTTGAAAATTTCAGAAAGATGCTCACTGTAGAGAAGTGAGCAGACATTCTGCAAGAATTTTCTTTTTATTGGCAAAGGGATAGAAGTTGAGAACCTGGAGAGAAGGCTGTTATCGATAAGAGACAGAGAAACCAGCAGAATTTTAGCAATAGCCTGGGGCTGGGGGTATAAAACTTTCAGTCCAGAGCTGCCAAATTAGCCAGGACAGAAGAGTCCAAGAGCAAAGAAAGGCACAGAGAAGTGAGCCTGATACAGTTTTCCTCTCAAGGCATTTACAATATCCTTAACAGGGCAATATCCTAGGATTAGGTTGAGTGAAAGGTGGAAAGAGTTTTACAAAACTTACAACCCAGTCTCAAGTTATTTCAGTCCATGATTGAATTAAGGTAATATGCCTCCACTCTAGCTGCCTACTACAGGATAGAATATAACTTCTCCAAAGAAGCTCTATAATTTTTCACATATAGTTTTCTGGCATTCAATCAAAACTCTCTAGGCATACCAAGAAACAAGAGATGAAAGACAAACATGCTCAAAGTGTTGGAGTTATCAAACACTGACTTCAGATCATTGTGATGAATATGATCATGAAAACTGATGACAGGATGGGAAATTTCACCAGAGAACTAGAATCTATAAAAAAGAACCCAAGTGAAATATCAAGAACTGAAAAAAGAAATAATTGAAATTAAAACTCAAAATGTGGATTTAGTAGCATTTTGGATCCAGGAGAACAGAGAACTGTTAAACTAGGAGAGAAATCAGTAGAAGATATCCAAGAGAACAAAAGCAGAAAATTAAGAAAAGAGTACAAGATATATGACAGTGTAAAAAGATCTAGCACAAGTATAATTGGGGTCTCAGGTGGAAAATCAGAATGAGACAGAATTAATAGTTCAAGAAATAATGGTGAGAGAATTCTCTATAGGTGACAAAAACCAGAAAGCTACAGATTCAAAAATGCCAAGCAGGGTGAATACAAAGAAAACTTGCCTAGATACAAAATATTGCTAAAAACAAGTGACAAACAGAAAATCATAAAAGTATCCAGAAGGGTGAATTCACCCAGCATAGAAGCACCTGATGGCAGAATATACTCCCTATCTGGGTCTTCTCTGATGCTTCACCATGTACTCCTAGACTTTAGCCTCGGGATTTGTAACATCCTCTTCATATTCCAGTAGTGCTGTACAATGGTGGTCTTATCCTGTCTGTGTACCTTGACAATCTGTTCAATTTAATAATCAGAAAACAGGCTGAGAGAGGCAAAGCAACCTCCCTGAGGTTGAACAGCTGCTATGAAATAAACACAGGACTCTGAGTCCATACCCTTGAACACACTTCTGCAGCTGCCTAGAAACCATTTTTTTTTTTCTTTTTGAAGTACATAAAGCATCAACAGCATTGAGGGATGTGATTGTGAATCTCACCTAGGAGTAGCAGCTATTAAACCTTGCTCAGAGGACCCTGGGTAGTTTCTGCACAAGGACAGATACTCTTTTTTTTTTTTAAAGATTTATTTATTTTACTTTATCTATTTTTTAACCCACCCTTCCCCATTTGCTGTTTTGTGTCCATTTGCTGGGCAGTTCTCTGTGTCTGTTTCCTGCCATCTCTTCTTATCCTCCTCCTCCAGTCTGCGATCCTGGAGACATCCTATGTAGGAGAGAGGTGTCCTGCCACCTGCGCCACCTCGGTTCCTGGTTTTTGGAGCATCTCGTCTTGTCTCTCCCCTGCGTCTCTCTCCTGTTATGTCATCATCTTGCTGCATGGCTCTTGGGGCCTGGCGGCTCACCGGCACACAGAGCCTGGCAGCCCATGTGCCTTCTATATATATATATATATATATATATATATTTTTTTTTTTTTTTTTTACCGGGAGGTCCCGGGGATCGAACCCAGGTCCCTCATTTGGGCCACATCCGCCCCCTAGGACAGATACTCTTAGAACTCAAATTCCACCTTCTGGGCATCTCAGGCTATGGATAGAGCAGCTGCTATGCTTACCTGACATTTTCCTTAGCAGCTGGCTCAAAAATAAAATAGTGTTTTCCTTGTTCCCACGAAGGTGGTCTGGGTTTTGTAGAATAGAAAATAGGTAGACATGTGTGTGTGTGTGTGTGTGTGTGTGTGTTTTATATATGATCTGCATTTTCTTCTGTCACATATCTCTGACTCTTTGGCCTTCCTTCTTTTAAATAAAGGCCCAGGTTATTACATCAGGCCTAACAAGCTAATCCAGAATAAACTCCCTATTCGCTATTTTAACATCAGCTGGTTAGCAACCTAATCCCCTTTTGCCATGTAACAATAGATTCACAGGTGCAGCGCCAGTCATGGACACCAAAATCCTGCCTACCCACATATATTACTGTGAGCTGTTTAAGCAGTTACCTTTTGTTGAAAATTATGTTTCAAACATTCGATATTATAAATCATGGTACAGAGAAATACTTTCTAATTAGATACATTTCATTTCTTTCTGGTTTTATGTGATTAACATCATTTCACTTTCAATGTAAGCAGAGAAAGAATGTAAAAAAACAGGAGCTATGATCAACATCTACAGAAGATTCCTGTTTTCCAGCAGCCCCTTGCCTTATCTAGGTGACCTTTTAAAAATAAGTATATCTGATGATTTGGTGTTGACATAATTTTATGTATCACATCTTTTATAGAAGCACTAGTATCTATTCACTTAAAGTAACACCTGTATTTATTTGCCTATGCTTATGGTTACTTTCCGTAGAATAATGAAATCAGCATTTTTACTCAATTGTTATAAGACTGAAGTGTTAACAAAATAAGAGCTACTTTAATGGATTTAGTTCTCAAAACTCAAGTGTTCCAAGTGAATTTGGGACATAATATAATGTTCAAAAGGATAGTATATCTCAATACATGGTTTCCTAACTCCTTTGGAATTCTTCACCCAAATAAAATATTTTTATCTCTGTATTAGTCAGCCAAAGGGGCACTAATGCAATATACCAGAGATTGGTTGGTCTTTACAAAGGGTATTTATTGGGGGTAGAAGTCCACAGTTACCAGGCCATAAAGCGTAAGTTTCTTCTCTCACCAAAGTCCATTGCCACGTGTTGGAGCAAGACAGCTGCCGACGTTTGCCAGGGTTCAAGCGTCTTGGGTTCCTCTCTTCCCGGGGCTGCATTTCTCTCCGGACTTAGCTCCTCTGTTTCTTCCACAAGGTCAGCTGTAGACTATCAGGTGAACTTCTCTTCTCCTGGGGCCTTCTCTCCAACATCAAAACTCCAACATCAAAACTGCTTCTCAAAATCTGCTCCCTCTGTCCTTTGCCTTGCCTTTTATATTCAATTTCCCACCCACCAAGGGGTGGGGCTCAACGCCCTACTGACGTGGCCCAGTCAACGCCCTAATCATAACTTCATCATGTCCAGATTAACAGATCAGTTTACAAGCATGATCCAATTATATTTTTGGAATTCATAATTACACCAAACTGCCAAATGGCTACAATCTCCTATCTCATTAGAAATAAAGATTTGAAATGGCTTTAAAAAGCTGTATATTTTAGATTCCCCATTTGATATCACACTTTTATAGTTTTTGAGATTCAGGTAATTTCAAACTTGCTAAGAAATTCTACCTCACCTTGAAAATCCTGTTGCTAGCAGATGTGAGCATGTGCCAGGTACTTGGTTGTCACAACCGGTCCAACAATCTTAAGGATTTATTTATATATTGGATTGTAAGAAAATGCAAACATGGATGCATATAATTCACAAACAGATGAATCAAATTATTTTCAAGTGTAAATAGTATAATAGGAAATAAATTAGTGCTACATGTTATATTTGTTTAAAGTCAACCACAAAAATTACCATGTTTTATTTCTTGAGCTAGTGTCCCTTAAAAACTGGCCTACATATCTTGCTATCATAATACTGTAGGAAAACAACAGTCTTTTAATATTAATTGTACATACTTAAAACAACTTCTCTGAATTGGGTTTTAAAAGGGCCCCTTATTCCACTTCTCTATGGTCTTCAGTAGGATAGGGCTGGCTAAATGGGGCCAAGACAGGAGTCTAGATGACAGTAGAACAGGAGTGCAAATGAAGCAACAGGCAAGAGCATGAGTTTGAGAGTCCAAGTTGAACGTTAACATTCTAGAACTGGAAGAGGCCTCAGAAATTAGAGTAATCCTTTCATTTTCCCAAAGAGCAAATAGAAGCAAAGAGCTATTATTGGTGCAGGAGCCTGGGTTAGTGGAAATAACATGGACCTGTCTAAGGGTTGGGTGAGCCTGAGGCTCATGCTAGTCAGGCAACTGCAAATAACGTAACCTCTCCGGCTTCAGGCTTTGCATCTGTAAAAGAGAAGTAACAACAATGACCTGGCAGGGTTTTTGAGTGGATTACTGGACAACATAGACATTCAGCAATTAATTCCTCTCTCCATTCCTCCTCCCAGCCAGCAAAGGGGTTGGGATGGAGTGAGGATGGAAAGCTGTCATTCTCTCTCCCCATCCCCTAGGTTAGCTCTGGTTCAGTGGTAAGAGATGTAGCCTAAGTCCAGGTAGGCCAGATCCAGTCTAAGACTTGGGAGATGTATTAGTCAGCCAAAGGGGTGCTGATGCAAAATACCAGAAATCTGTTGGCTTTTATAAAGGGTATTTATTTAGGTTAGAAGCTTACAGTTACCAGGCCATAAAGCATAAGTTACTTCCCTCACCAAAGTCTATTGGCACATGTTGGGGCAAGATGGCTGCCGATGTCAGCAAGGGTTCAGGCTTCCTGGGTTCCTCTCTTCCCAGGGCTTGTTTCTTTTCAGGCTCAGCTTTCTCCACAAGGCCAACTGTAGACTTTCAGGCAAACAGCTTGTCTCTCTTCCAAGGGCCTTTGCCGTGTCTAATCGAGCCTTCTCTCTGTCTCTCTGTGTGCTTAGTTCCTGGGCTCCAGCTCAAAAACTCCCAACTCTGTCCTTTGCCGTGTCTTTTCTCTGTGAGTCCCAAGGGGGTGGGTACTCAACACCCTACTGACGTGGCCCAATCAACTAAATTTAATCAATTAAAATTGATACTTCTCTGACAGACCAGTTTACAAACATAATCCAATAACTATTTTTAGAATTCATAAACAATGCCAAACTGCTACAGGAGAGTTCACATTTACTTTAGGCCCTCAATCTCTCTTTATATTCTTGAGAATGTAAGTGAGAAAAGGTTCCTAACTGTTATGTTTGTAGATAGGGGCGGGGGGAGAGAGAAATCTGGTCCCCCCTGCCCCTTTCTGGAACTGTCATTCTTTTCTATTACATTTCCTTTTCCTCCTTCACAGTCTCAGATCAACTGTGTGAACAAGTTGAGTGCAGAGGAAAGAACTCTGGTCTGGGAGTCAAGTCAACTGATTTTAGTACTGGCGTTGCCACTGACTAGTTTTGCAAGCTTTAAGAGCGCCGTCTTCTCATTTATCACATGAAAGAGTGAGTGCTATGGAAAAGAGGATGCCAGGATGCCACGAGCACAGGAGAGGGCAGGCCATTCCATCCCGGCACTGAGTATGCCTGGGGGAGATAACACCCCATGCATCTTCTTTTTATTTTAAGATCTATTTATTTACTTTTAAAAAAAAACATTTATACCCGCCCGCCCGCGCGGCCCCGATGGTGGGCGGGGCTGTCTGCTCATTGCTTGCTCGCCTTCTCCAGGAGGCACCGGCAACCGAACCTGGGACCTCCCACATGGGAGGCGAGTGCCCAACAGGCTGAGCCACATCCGCTCCCTGTGGGCTGCAGTGTCTGCTGGCTTGTGGCATCTGCTCGTTCAGGCATCTAGCTCATTGTGGTGGGTGTGGCATCTGCTCGTCTTCTTTAGGAGGCACCAGGTCCTGAACCCGGGGCCTCCCATGTAGTAGGCGGGCACCCAACTGGCTAAGCCACATCCGCTTCCCCCATGTATCTTTTAATTCATTAAGCTTATCCTTAAAGCAGTTCATCACAGATTTCTCTTATCAAGATGGGCCCACAGGTTTGTGCGCTGTTCCCTCCTAGAGTCATTTCACCTTCTGAGCCTGTCACAATGCTCTCCGCATATATAATGGCCTTCTGGGTAACTGTCACTTTAAAGGGTCTTATGTGTGTAGCATTTATTATATACATTGTAGTCCAGTACTCGTGTTTTGTGCTTCTTTTGCATTCTTTTCTGTATTTTCATTTTTGCTGGTGTCTTGGCATCTGAATATGTTGGTATATTTACTCTGATGGTCAATTTCTCTCTTTTGCCTAGTGATTTTATTTCATGACTCTTCTTTGATTTTTGGTTCAATTTATTCTAAGTCTTTAAAATTGCCTAGCTTAAGTTATCAAAATAGGGCCAGGAACTCACTAATGGGGCACAGATCTGTTCCCAGGAGTTTGGGACAAAGAGACACCTAAAAGGGGGTTTTCTCCTTGCAGTTTCCCAGCTGGTCAGCAGATGGTGCGTGTCAGCAAAACCTTCCATGAAGGTTACTCAACTTCCATTTGCCCATAATTCTGTTCTGGCCAGACCTGAGGTTCAAAGTGGGCTCTGCTGGCCAAACTGACTGAAGCAAAAGCACTCTCTACCCTCCACCACATCCTCCTTCCCAGGAAGACGTCTGTTCCCCTCTCAGTGAGCCAAGGGTTTTATCCAGGCTATTCACCTTGAGGGTGGGGCATGGGTTCTGTTCCCAGCCCTGCAGGTTAGCAAAGTCATGGTTGTTTTGGCTTCTTTGTTTCTGTCTGTCACCCTCCTGAGGGGAAGTACAGCACTCTCCTGGTCTGCAGACCCACAAAGTAGGTCTCTCAGACAGTTTTTTGCCCTCCCTCTTTTTTTTATGAGTTGAGCCCTGCATACCTACTCTGACGCCATCTTCTCAGAAGGCCGTATTTCATTTTAGTTCCTTTTACTTGGGTTCGGGAGACATATGCCACTATAATTTATATTACTTTTAGAATGAGGATGGCAGGGAAAAAGCACTATTGTATTGAAAGCCTACTGCTCCCCCATAAAATAATTTACATAAAATATAATGAACTTATGTTTTTGTCAAACACACATTCTTCTTTATAAATTGTTTGATCCTATCATCCAGTTTGTCCTCATACAAATGCAAATGAAAAAGGAGGGAAGTTTCCAGAAGAGAAATTACATGAACTAAGATACAGGCAGCATTGAGAATTTCACATGAGGGTAGTACATGTTGGGAATAAGTATAAAGACAAGGGGAGATCAGATCATGCAGGGCCCTCAAATGTACAATTAGCATGATATAGCAGGAAAAAGGAAGTGAAAATTGGCTTTTGTGCAAGAGACCCAAGGGTGAAAGGGATGTTAGTTATGATGATGGCTGTTTGTAGCATTGACAGCATCAGTCTGTTAGGATACCAGTAAGTGAGAAGATTGGGGTGTTCATGATAGCAGCAATAGGGATTATAGAAACAGTCTGAATGACTTCAGAGTAAGAGAGAAGACACAAGGGTTCCAAGTATGGAAAGAAATTAAGGTGGTTTTGTCCTGGAAGAATGGTAATGAGAAAAAGGTTTAAGTGCCATCTTTATATGTACTCGGCTATGTCCCATGGTGGGTGGAATGCACTTGGCTATGCCACTGGGCAGAGGGAAAGAGGGACCTGAGGTCCGGCGGGGTGGTCGCTGTAAGAGCTGGCGCTCTGGGAGTTATTCAGGTAATACTAATTGTGAAATTCTTAAGTGTAAAAGGGTTCAAACAGGGCCAGAGAAGACAAGTACAAAAAGTTTGCTTTGGACATACCTGAAGTTGGAGAGAGGAAGAGCAAAAGAGTAGTCAGAGTGAGGAGGAGAACCCAAGACGTAAGAGTTACAAAAGGACAAGAAAAGAGTATTTTGGGGAAGAAACATTAAGAGTTAGGATTCAGAAAAGGTGACCGGAAATGGCCGACTTGCTCCTTGGTAACACTTATGCATGGAGGCAGCTGACGGAGGCTGAAGGATTCAAGCAGGGAATCGAAGCAGCAGGAAGGCCACCCCTTCAGAAGGTGGGCATTAAAAGGAGCCTGAATTGTAGCCTTACTCAACACACAGTCACACAATTAGTTATTGTTGCTTTGAGACTTTTTTAGGGAGTTTTGTCATGTACTTTAGAGAATCCAATAAATGTTATTGATGAACTAAGACATACTGATAGGCTGAAAAAAGGAAAAATATCTTAAGAATGAGTCCTATTGCTGTTTTGGTATAATAACTTTATTTTTCATTTTTGTATTTATTTTTAAAGATCACTTTTTAATGCAGAAGTGGTAAAATACACTGTGCTAGATGAGAAGTGCACCAGTGGTTCCATGGAATGCCTAGAAACCAACTTTACAGCTGAAGTGAGTATATATGCACAAATCATTAAAAAATTGGCATCTGTGGCATTTACCTAGTAGATACACTAGTCAATGGCATAAAATTGACTCGCAAAGGAACTTAATGATTTTGGTTTTGCTTGTGATATTTTGATTTTCCTGATGTCTAAATATGAATGTGTGATTTTATATTAAATCCAAACCTTACATTAAACCTACTGATTTTAGAGGGAGGCAGGATGAGGTAATATAACCAGATTCCTCTAGGTTCTTGGCTATGTTACATAAAAGAATTTAAGAACATGCCAGTTCAGTTAGGCCAGTAGTTTATTAAGGGACTGAGAGAAGAGAAGAGAAATGGGAGAAAATAACAGATTATTGGTCCCAGGTACACTTGCAGGCTGGTCCAGGTAGAGAAGGGAGAAAAGGGGGTGATTTAACTTCTGTGCTTGCTTTTTAAACCATTAATTATTCCACCCACTTGCTAATGTTCAGGGGAGGGGTCCCAGTTGTTTGCTGTTTTGACTGATTACTCCACCTGTCAATTCCGGGGAGGGGGGCATGGATGTGTGTGTGTGACCCAATGAGAAGGCCCCTTGAGACTACCCGGGCTTTTCCTTGATCCCAGACAATCAAAGAACATTCTCATGGGTTCTTCCAGTAGCTTTCTGGTGGGGTCTTTCTCTCAGAGCATTTCCGGGTGGAATTCCATGGCCATGTGCTTCACAGTCATGTTTTTCTGCTGGGTTCCAGATTTGTCTTTTCATTCCCTAAACTAGCCTGCTTCAACTCCCCCCTCAGAGGTTTACACTGAAGGACGATGGTCATTCTTCTGTAATTACTTTCTGCTAGTTAGGGGCAGTAGGCCCTACCTGACAAGGTATAAAACCTTCTTGCTACTCTATGGTGATTGGGGGAAGACGAATCTGGCACTGTGGGTGGAGCTGGATGAAATCCCCGCATGGCTAATAAGGCGTTGATTCTACAAGAAATAAACTTAATTAGAATTTTGAAGATACATGGTCCCACTAAAAGGATACTGGACCACAAGAGGAGGAAAGGCCAGGTGCCTCTAAAGGCTGCCTCCTGCCAAAGTTGGTGGGCTTCATCTTGCAGGTTTTGAATGCTGTTTAGGACTATTTCCAAGTGATTTACATAGAGACAGCATTCCTCTTTAAGGAACAGACATGTTTCTTCCTGTGCTGCTGTTAGCATGTAAAGCATGCCACTTTGCAGCACCACAGCAGCAAGAAGGTCCGTTTTCTGTCTTAGAGCTTCTAGGGCACGACTAGTTTCCTTTAGGCTGTTAGTTAGCTCTAGGAAAGACTGTAATAGACAATGGGGTTTGGTATAAATTTCCAATTCCAGTTTTCCATGGTGGTGGTTATGCCTAAAACAGCTAAGAGAGGGATAAGAAGAGGCATTTCCCTTTTAGTTATTGTATAGGGAGAAAATAAAGGAAATTAAAACAGATGAGGTTTCTTAAGGGGTGTCTGGCTTGCTTTCCCCCTAGCAACAGGCATTTGTGCTAGAGTTAGAGGAACAGCTGGCTTTGACACAGAGGTTTGTCTCTTGAAGAAGTATCTCAGGCTGTCCAATGACTGGCACTTGTACCTCCCATCAGGTGCTTCTGGCGAGCTGGCACTTCCTCAGGCAGCTGGGTTCACTCGGGATAAGTATGCCCAGCTGGCAATTCCTTTAACAGCTGTGGGAGTGATTAGAACCACAGAGTAAGGCCCCTTCTGTTTGGGCTCTAATTGTGAGTGAGGTCTGTTCTGCCAGGTTTTGACCAGAACCTGGTTTCCAGGTCCTGAGTGAGGAGAGGCTGTCCACAGACCACCTTGCAGGGGCTAAGCTGAAGTGAGTCTTAGCCACCTCATTTGCTGTTTCTCTTCTGGTGGGAAAATGCTTAGCCCTGGCAGGATGGCATGTGGGTCTGCCAGTCCTCCCCAGGGTATGAGTGGGGTGGTTCTGGAATAAGGGCTAGGAGGGACACCTGGGTTAAGCACATTTTTCACCTGGTGTGGAGTGAAGACTGTGAGAGGCTGCCCCCAAGTTAATTTGGTGGCTGCTCAATTCCAGTTTCTGGACTGACTCTCCTAGACTGGCAGGGGATTAGTATGCTATTCTCCAAGAACTTTTTAACCATGGGCTGGAGGCCTTGAGCAGCCGCCTCCTTAAGGCAGCGCTGCTTTCCATGAGGGTAGGGCTGGTTGGTATTATAAGCAATGGAAACTAGGGGAACCCGGAGGGCCCTTCCCGGTATCCTGGTTTCCCAGACAATAGGATTTACTTTACTATTGATTTCCTGGGGAATAGCTGCTGACAAGACACCTAATTCTTTATCCAGAACCATGGCTAAACACAGAGTTCCACATTCTTCCCTTGAGCACTGGGCTACAGGTACTTTAGATTTTATTCATCCCTACTAGTTGGATGCATGCCCCCAAAGTGCAAAGTAAATCCCATCCCAGTAAGGGGATGGGGCATCCAGGGACAATTGAAAATTGATGGCTTATGATTAGGTCTCTTATTTGGTAGAGGAGAGGCTCAGTAAGGATCTCATTTTAGATTTACCGTCAACACCCACTACCAGACAGGTTTGGGGGGAGGGAGTTTTGGAGTGACAGGTCAGAACTAAATAGGTAGCTCCTGTATTAATTTAAAAAATCAATCTCTTCACCTGCCACATCAAAGGTCACCCAGGGCTCTTCTAGTTCCATGTTCCACTAAGTAATACAAAGAACCACTTTTTGCCCCAGACCCCCTCAGTCCTCCCTGGTTGCCATTAGGGCCCTGGGCCATGCTTTGCCCCACCCTTCGGGATTCAGTGCTGTCCCAAAACCAATGCCCTGTTTTCCTGCATTGGGGCAGGGACTGGGGGGTTCCTTACGGGGTTGCAGTGGCGTAGGGCAGTCTTTCTTCCAGTGGTCAACATCTTCACAGTGGAAGCAGGATCTCGATGTTTCAGAGCTCGAGTGGGGATGATCCTGAGGCAGCCAGCTGCCACTCATGGCGACTGCCAAGAGCTGAGTCTTCTCTCTGTCTCTCCTTACCTTCCACTCCTCCATGACCTCATCGCAGTTGTCAAAGATGGAAAAAGCTGCTTCTAAAGGAGAAAATCGCTGTTTTTTACATTGAGCTAAACCTGCCAGGGAGAAAGGAACATAGACTCTAGTTGTTTCCGCATCTGTGTTACTTCCGTATTGGGTAGAGGCCCTTCTTGGGTCCCTTGTAGGGTGGAAAGATGCCCCCCTCCTGGCGACTCCTGCTGAACTAGCTGTGGGCGTATGAAGGGGGGTGGTTTCACTTCCCGAGCACGACACAACCTGCAAGATCCACTTAAACTCATGTCCTATGTAGAGCCCTAGAGTTGGATATATGGAATTTCTGACTGCTTCCCTTCCCTTTTACACAGGACGTCTAACTGCAAAATAAGGTCATAATTTAGAGTGCCATTAACAGGCCATTTTTGGCCATTTTTAAGGCCATACTGTGGCCATGAGGTGTTGCAAAAGATCATTTTCTTCTTCTTCAACCCTTCAGTGGGCAGGTTTGTCCAGTTCTCAAGAATACATCCCAAGGGAAATAGATGTGGCTCAAGTAATTGGGCTCCCATCTACCAAATAGTAGGTCCAGGGTTCGATTCCCAGGGCCTCCTGGCAAAAGGCAAGCTGGTCCGAGCGGAGTGCTGGCCCACACGGAATGCTGGCCCACGCGGAATGCTGGCCCGTTGCAGGAGTCCTGGCCCATGCAGAGTGCTGGCCCGAATGGAAAGCTGGAGCAGCAAGATGGCGCAACAAAATGAGACACAGAGGAGAGATAACAAGAAACACAGCAGACCAGGGAGCTGAGGTGGCACAGAGATTGAGTGCCTCTCTCCACTCTGGAAGGTCCCAGGATCAGTTCCCGGTGCCGCCTAAAGAGAAGACAAGCAGACACAGAAGAACACTCAGAGAGCAGCCAGTGAGCCCAAAACAATGGGGGGGGGGGAGGGTGAGAAATAAATAAGCGAATCTTTAAAAAAAATACACCCCCAAATACGTGATTCTTAGGTCTTTGGAGATGCCTGAACTCAGAATTCAGACCAAAGCCCCCAAGCCCCAGATTTCCTCTTTTTTTCCTTCTTCCTTTTATTCTTACAGAGGTCTTAGGGAGCAGTCTTACTTTAAGACTGTACCTGGGAGTCTTGCAGCTAAATTAGACATCAGGAGCCCATGAAGAGATTAGGGATCAATTGCTCCAGCTACCAGGCATCGGGGCCCTGAAGCAATAACCTCCCCACACGCTGTGGGTGGGACCAAAACTTCACTAGCAAATGCATTTTCAGGTTCTAAGACATTCAAAAGCATTTTAAAAACCTGAAACGAGAAATTCAGTAGTAGGAAGATTAAATGTGAAGTTGAAGTGAATTGTGACCGCAACCCCCTGGCCCTGGCTTGGTCCTTGACCCCCTGGGAAAGGGAACACAGCCCCGCCCACTGCCACCTCCCACCCCGTCCCAGACTGGGGAGCCGCGAGTGGGCAGTACGAAGGTGGGCCAAGGTGCAGATGTGCATGTGCGAGCCCCCTGAAGCTTTCTGCCATCGCCAGAGCCGGGGTAGCTTCTAATTGCTTTAATTGCTGTAGCTTTAGCATAGACATGCCCCATCCAGGCCAGGAAAAAAAGGCTCTGCTGAGCCTGGAGCTCAGCCCAGGACCCCCTCTGCCCTGCCCTGCGACCCCGCCCTACTGGCCAGGGTCAGGTCCTAAAAGACTGGGTGTGCAGTGCTGACGTGGAGGGATCCTGGGCCTCAGCCCCCACCCTCGCTCGGGATTATGTCCTGTGGGGGCCCAAAGGGGAACCCGTTTAGAATGGATAACCAAAAGAGGGCACTCAAAAGGCTGTGATTCATAGTTTAGACTCACTTCACCGGAACTGAGGAAGATAACTAAGCTCTCCTGGCTGGCATGCCAATAAATATGTAATCGGATTCCTCTGGGTTCTTCGCTGTTACATAAAATAATTTTTTTTTTTTTTTTTATAGTTTAAAAGATGCTTAGATTACATAAATGTTACACAAAAATTACAGGGATTCCCATGTTCCCCACCTCCCATACCTCCTATAACCTCCCACATAAACATCCTTCATCAGTGTGGCACATCACCTGCAATGGATATACACATCCTGGGGCTTTGCCACTAAGCAGGACCATAGTTCACATTGTAGACCCCACTCTCTCCCACACAGTTCTGCATGGTATATGCTGATGTAAAATGCCCGATATCTGTCATTGTAATGTCACTCAGGATGCCAGTTCAGTTAGGCCAGTAGTTTATTAAGGAACTGAGAGAAGAGCATAGAAGTGGGAGAAAACAACAGATTATGGGTCCCAGGTATACTTGCAGGCTGGTCCAGGTAGAGAAGGGAGAAAAAGGGGTGATTTAACTTCTGTGCTTGCTTTTTAAACATTAATTATTCCTCCCACTTGCTAATGTTTGGGGGAGGGGTCCCAGTTGTTTGCTGTTTTGATTGAGTACTCCACCAGTCAATTCCTTCCGAGGAGTGGGGGGCAATGATAAACCCCCTTGAGAATATCCGGGGCTTTTGCTTGAGCCCAGACGATCAAGAAAAATTCTTGTGGTTCCTTCCAGTAGCTTTCTGGTGGGGTCTTCCTCTCAGAGGATTTCCAGGTGGAATTCCATGGCCATGTGCTTCACAGCCATGTTTTTCTGCTGGGTCCCAGATTCATCTTTTCATTCCCTAAATTAGCCTGCTTCAGTAATAGTTAAGGTCTTAGACTCTAGAGTAGTGCTGCTCAATAATTCTTCTGCAATGATGGAAATGTTCTCTCTCTCCGCCATCTTAACAAGTAGCCACTAGGCACATACAGCTACTGAGCATTTGAAACGTGGCTACCGTAACTGGGTAACCAAATAAATTTAATTTAATTTAATTTAAATAGCCACATGTGACTAATGGCTACCATATTGGGCAGTCCAGCTCTAGAGCCAAACTGTGTTCCAATCCCTGTTCTGCCAATTTTTAGCCATGAGACTTAGAGCGATTTCCTTAAATTCATTGTGCCTCAGTTTCCTTGTAACTTACATCAGGATAACGACTATGTCATAGTGCTATTGTGAAACATAAATAAGTTAGCACATGCAAAGTGCTTAGAATAATGCCTGGCATATAGTCAACACTCAATAAATGTGAGCTTTGATAATCATAGATATCCAGCATTTTCATTTAGACTATTGACACATTCAATAAATATTTGAGCTTCTGGAGATAAAGCAATGAATCAAACATTCAAATATTTCTGTCCTTATGGAGGTTAACATTCTAGTGGGATGAGACAGATAACAAATATCATCAATAAATTATAGATTAAATAATAGTGAAAAGTGGAATTATAAAGAGTGGAAAATGCTATAGAACAATGAAAAGATAAAGCCAAGTAAAAAGGATTGGGAAACATGGTGAGTATCGTAGATTGAATTATGAACCCCAACAAAGCATGTTCTTAATCTTATTTCACATTCCCAAGGGTATGACCCCATTGCAAGTAGGACTTCTGTAAAACATTTTTAGTTAAGGTGTGGCTCAACTGAATGAGGATGGGTCTTATTCCAGATTAGAAGGTTTTAAAAAGAGAAATCCACAGCAAGGAGTCAGCTGTGGGAAGTCAGCAGGAACCAGGGAGAGAAAGGAGAGGGCATTACCATGTGAAGGGGAGACAGAAATACAAGTCAAAGAACCCCAAGGATTGCAGGCAGCCAGCAACAGAATGCCAGTCTTTGATGAGAAAAACAAGCCTTGTGTGAGCCAATAAATTCCTATTAAGCCAAAACCAGTTTGTGGTGCTTGTGGTAGCAGCTCAGTCAAATTATGACAGTGGGGATGAAGGGTGCAAGATTTTAAAAGGTGACGTTTGAGAAAAGATGTGTAGGTGAAAAAGTGAGTCATGCAAGGATCTGGGGGGAAGAGCCTTACAGGCAGAGGAACAATCGGTGCCAAAGCCCAGAGTAGGGGTGCCCTGGCGTGTTAAGGGACTGACCAGGTGGCCAGTGAGGTTGAAGCAGAGCCAGGGATCTGAGGTCAAGGCATATCATGTAGGGTAGGAGGGAAATGAGGAGCCAATGAAAAGTGTGAACCAAAGTGTCACCAGAATCTGACATATTTTAAAATAATCATTCCAGCTGCTGTCAAAAAAGACTGCAGGGGTCAAGGGCAGAAGCAGGGAGACCAGTTAGGGGGCTGCCGAGGTAGTCCAGGCAGGAGGTGATGGCGGACTAGTTACCACAGTAGCAAACGAGTGGTCCAATAGTAGACACACTGATGGCAGAGCCAACAGGATTGTTCGTCAGTTGGACAGAGGGTGTAAGAGTCGTCAAGGTTTTTGGACCTGAACAATGAGAACAATATGGTTGCCCAAAATTAAGATGGGGAAGACTGTGCGGAACAGGTTTGGGAGAAAAGAAATGAGTTCTCTTGTGGGCATGTTAAGTTTCATGACAAATTTCAGATTTTATCAGCCGCCCAAATGGAAATGTTGAATAGGCTCCCGGATGAGTCCAGAATTCAGAATTCATGTGCTAATTCATAAATTTTAGTGGTGGCAGCATATAGATGGTATTTAAAGCCATGAGAGCAGATGAGAGAGACATCCAGGGAATGAGTGTCGATAAAGGACCAAAGACCAAGCCTTGAGGCGCAGATGATAGAAAAGGACTTAGCAGAAGAAACCTTGAGATAGGAAGAAGGTATTGGCATTGTGGCTATGTAACAAGAGAATTTGTTGATTAAATAGATGTGGTATATGAGTTCATATCCTGGCTTACCACCTGTGTATCTTTACCCACTCTGTGCCTGTTTCCTTATCTATAAAATGGGGTTATCACTACCTCATAGGATTGTTGAGAGATCTAAGTGAAAATTTATGTGCGCGTATGCACGTGTTTCCACACGGGTAGTGCAGACTCATACCTGGCACATTGTAAGTGCTTGAAAAATATTAGTTATGATTATTCATACTTCTCTCTGCTTCTCTTCCTCTAAGTCTTTTTGCCTAAGCAACTAGAAGGATAGAGTTCCCATTTACTGAGATGGAGAAGACTGGGGGAAGAGAAGGCGCTGTTTATTTTGTTTTGTGCGCAGTGGGTTTGGGGGGAGATGAAGAGTTCAGTTTCAGGAAAGTATATTTGAGATGCCTATTAGATATCCAAGTGAAGATGTCTAACAGGCAGTTGAATGTGTCTAGATTTAGGGAGAAAGGTCTCAGCTGGAGATACTGATTTGGGAATTACAGCATAGAGATAGTATTTCAAGTCAAGAAAGTGGATTCAATTACCAAAGGAGTTAATATAGCTAAGAGAAGTGATCCAAGGACTAAGCTCAGTCTACACTCTAAAGCTGGAGATACTCAGATGAACTAGAAGTTGTTTGTGGGTAAGAGAAAACCAGGAGTGTTATCTTAGAATCCAGGTGAAGAAAGTGCTTTCAGAAAAGGGGAGCGATCAACTATATTAAATGCTGCTGAAAGGTGAATAAGATAGACTTAAATTTCCCCATTTAACACATGGAAGTAACTGGTGTACTAGACAACAAAGGCAGTCTGCTCAAGTGGGTTCAAGAGTGAATGGGAAGAGTTGTAAAAGGGAATAGAGTAGGGGGTGGTAACTACAGCAAGTTTATCACTGCTGGGAAAGATCCAGAAGTGAAGGAGAGTATTAATGCAGAAGAGGGGAGAACTGCTTGTCTTAGTGGATGTTATGGATTGAGTCACCTTACCACAAAGACACTGTCAAGTCCTAACCCCAAGTCCTGTGGATGTGAACTCATTTGTAAACAGAATCTTTGAAAACGTTACTAGTTAACATCTCCAGAATCCTACAGATTTGGGGGAAAACTTGATCCTGCCCAACACCTTGATTTGGGGCTTCTAGCCTCCAAAACCACGAGGCAATAAATCCCTATTGTTTAAGCCAACTAGTCTGTGGCACTTTCTAACAGGAGCCCTGGCAAACTAAGACAGTAGGCAGGAGGGGATGGGATCTAGGATACAGTGGAGAGTCTTCCCTGAGGAGAACAGAGTTCATCTATAGTAATTTGCAGGAGAGCAGCGTATACAACTGCAGTTGCTGCTAAACAGGTAGACATGGTAGTGGTAACTTATGGAAACTACTTCATTTATTCAACAGATACTTACTGGTCACTTACTTTGTGCTGTACATTTTTCTAGGGATATAATCCCTAGATGACATAACTGTTACATCAAAAATATAGGGGACTCCCATACACTCCACCCTCTCCCCCTCCCACACTTTCCCCCATTAACATCTTTCATTATTGTGATACACTTGTTACAATTGATAAACACATATTGAAAGATGCTACTAACCACAGTCTAGTTTACATTATAGTTTATACTTTGCAACCACATAATTTTATAGGTTCTGACAAAATGTATAATGTCTTGTATCCATCACTGCAATGTCATGCAGAACAATTCCAATGTCCCAAAAACGCCCCATGTTACACCTATTCTTCCCTCTCCCTCCCTTCAGAACCTCTGGTGACCACTGCCTTTATATCAATGTTACAAGTTCTTCCATTACTAGAATAATAATGTCTACTTTAGTCCATAGTTGCATTTCTCCCTTACGTTTACCCATTCCTCAATCTTAAGGATTTGGGGATGGTGATGCCCACTCTGCTTCTGATTGAGAGAGAGCGTAGATCCCATGGGGCAGGTGGGTGGAACCATCTTGTTTGTAGTTGTAGATAGTTTTGTTGGAATGTGCGTTGTCCATCATTATCCTTTTGTTAGTTGTCCTGGATAAGTCCAATGAACTGGAGAGTAGGTGCTGGCTGCAACTCTGCTGAGATTCATGGCTCAACCAGCATATGAATAGCCAGAAGGTTTAAGTCTTTGGGACATATTTAATGGGTATAGTGAGAATTATAGGTTCAAATAAAAGGGGTATAAGAGCCATGTGTAGGAAAATTATAAATAAGTCTAACTCCAATACATTGGGGGGACAGGTTATCATATATTCCAAGGTAAGACCCACTGACAGGGTGCCAAATTCCTGCAATTGTTTGCCCTGCCTATAGAGTCTAGATGTCTCCTGAGCCCACAGGAGCACCCCTGGCTTGAGGCACTGTTTACTGTGGCAGTCACTGAGATCCTCCTGAAATGTGTGTAAGTGTAACCTCTGGAATGACCTCCTGACTCACTTTGAAATCTCTTAGCCATAAAAACTCATTTGTATTTAATATTTTCTCCTTTTGGTCAAGGTCTTTTTCCAACTCCATCACTAGTCGTCACTTGGTAATAATCCCTCGATGCCAGGGAGGCTCATCCTTGGGAGTCATGTCCCATGCTGGTGGGGAAGGTAGCGAGTTTATATGCTGAGTTTGGCTTAGAGAGAGGCCACATTAGAGCAACAAGGAGGCTTTCAGGAGGTAACTCTTAGACACCATATAATACTAAGCTAAGTTACAATTCCACAAGAATGAGGTTCACAATTACAAGCATCAATATCAAGGACCTAGCGTATTGGTCTCTTCTCCTACGCTAGGCTCTGCCTATGTATTCTAGGGACTCTTGCCACTCTATTAGAGAATGTAGCAGGACTCCCCAGGATGGGAATTCAATATTCTTTTTAGATTATTGTGTGGGTCTCCACCCACTGAGACAATATCCCAAGACCACTTGAACACATTCATATTCCACAGAGGCATGTCCCAGGTGTACCCCTCCTCACACCTTCCTCCACCACTGATACCCTGCTTATATAAGGTCTTAATATATTTAAAATCCACTGAAGACAGAGATTGTGCGAGGAAACAAATATAAGGATTTTCATTATGAGTGGGCTTAATTGCGTAATATTTCAGTCTCATGCTTCATCTGAGTCTTTTGGTACCCCAAAGGTTCTAATTCAGATAACATATCCCCACAGGGGCAGAGGTCTTATAGGCTATTTACCCTTGATCTAATCCAGCTTGCTTCTATTGATCACTCAGGCCATTTCTCCTGCTCCTTATATTTGCAGGAGAATCCTGGGGACATGAAGACCACTGAATTATCTTTGTAGACTCTAAGAATCCTGGAGATATTCTTTCTGTTTCTGAACTCCTTTGAGCATACCAGATCAGTAATATCTAGGCCTTCAAGGAGTTAAGCAATAAACTAAAGACAAATGGCCTCTACTCAAGAGTACCTCTAAAACTCAAATAGGCAACAGAAGGGGGAAATGCCAGTTCCAGGTAAAAACAAAATGATCATAATTGATGTCTCAAATGGTATGATGAACTCTTCTTGTGGCTCAAAGGCCTTCTCTGGGTATCCTTAGCAAAGAAATTCATAGTTATACTTTGCAAAAGAATAACATTGTAAAATGTCAGGGGATCAATGCAAAATATGTCACTAAACCCACTGAAAAAATAATGTATGCAGAATACTTAACATTTATAGAATTTATAACTGTTACTTTACTTTCAGGAATCATTTTTTAGAAAGCAATTCATTGGAAAACAATGAGTTACTGGGACAATAAAAAATATTTTAGTGGAAAAGTTCTATGCGGCTTCAATCAACAAAGCATCGCAATGTGGTATGTGTATATCTATATATAAAATTATCAATGCTAGACTGTATTTTGAATTTGGCAGTTTTAAGCCTAAAATTATTCAAATGTTAATGCTCTTGTAGTTAGCATGAGAAACATATTCTATACAGTTCCTCTAGCTACCAAATAAAGGGATTTCTATAGTCAGAACATTTTTTTTGTTTCTAAATGTTAATATAAAATCTAAAATTCATCATATTTCAGCCTCAAAGACCTATGTCAGGAAAAATAATCCCATATTTAGAAAAGATTTCATTCTTTTTAATATTGATAAAGATCTCATCAAAAGAATAGAATGAAGAGAAATATGTAATTTGATTCAGTCAATGATGCCTAATGTATAAGGCAATAAGTTGAGATAAGCAGGCAGGTGACAACTGTGGGCAGTGGAAAATGGGAAGAACAGGAAAAATAAATGAACAAGATAATTTTTCCCTCAATGTATAGTTCTCAACTAAAAGATGCTTTGGTCTAGGTGGAATGAGTAAAAAAGGAGTTCAACTAACAAGAACCAGGGGCAAGGCATAAAATGGGAAAGGCTAGTAAGGTTGAAACTTTTAAGATAACCCTCTTCCCCCAAAATCTTTCTCACATTTGTTGTATGCTCTAGGAAGGAATATGTTTTTTAAAATATATTTTATCCAAGTATTTTTTAATAGGATATTTGTTTTCTAATTGAAATAAACCAAAGTCAGATAAACAATTTTTCCTAATTTTTGCCAGAAAAGTGATAATCCATTTTAGCTTAAATAAAATTCTATCCTCTAGCTTCTAATAACAGCTCTAAGATGATGTTCATAAAGAGTGAACTCTGCTTAATGGAGGGGTGAAACTTACTCCCTATCTAGCCAATATTATTTAGAGAACCAGAAGATAATCTTCAAGTCTGTAGTTTACCATACTACTTAATGATGGTTAGGCTAATGTGTCAATTCGGCAAGGTAAATGTGCCCAGTTATTTGGTCAAGCAAGCACTGGGCTAATTGTAATACAAGGACATTTATGGACTTTAGTTACCAGTAAGTTTAGTGCATCTACAATCAGCCAGGAAGATTACCGTCAGCAATGAGTGACACTTTATCCAATCAGTTGAATGCCTTAAAAGGAGAAGTGATTTCAGCATTGAGAGAATTTCCCAGCTCGTCTTTGGACAGCCAGTGTCTCCTGGAAACTCATCAAGGACTTTCATCGGAGCCCCTGGTTTGCAGCCTGCCTGCAGAACCTGGACTTGTGCATCCCCACGGTCACATGAGAGACTCTTATATAATCTTATACTATTGACATATCTCCTGTTGATTTTGCTTCCCTAGAGAACCCTGACTAATACACCATTCTCCTTATATCCCTAGCAAATCTTTCTTTTATATGTTTAGATGAAATGTTTTCACTTAAGTGAAATACCCCATCACCAGAACTGTTTTTCCCCGACCTATTAAAACTTCACATATACAAACTGACAAAAAATCAATATAGAACCCAAACATCCAATTTAAGTATTTTAGGCATTTTTATTTAATAAATAACTTCAGTAAATAGCATTGTAAAAAGTGAACTATTAAAATTAAAAGGCACTTAAAATAAGAATGTGACTAGTAAGAAACACGATGAGCAACTCAAACAGTGAGAGGTAATATACAGTGGTCTGTTTATGGCACTAACTGAAAGGAAGGCTTGCTTAAGTGACAGGTGTTGCATGGGCTACAGCACAACTTCACATGTTCATTAAGAAGGCAAATTTACAGCCAAACCTTCAAAGAAAACATACTGATAAAAAAAAATCTTACCCCCAAATTGCAAACAAATACATTAAAAGATTAGAAGAGGTGATAAAAAGCACCAAGCTTGAAACAAAATAAAAAGAATAAAATAAAATAAATTTAATCCAAAATGTCCCCATTCAGCAAATACTGTATCAATTAAGGCCTTTATGTAAATAATGCTAAATCAAGGGACCTTTTTTTGCAGAAAATTTCCCAGTATTTTTATCCAAGGCTTGAATTTATAAAGAGAAGGCATAAAAGTTACCAAGATTAAGTAACTCTTGAAATGGCACACAGGTTTTTAAAGCTATTTGTTTTTCCTTTCTAAATTCTTGGCCTCTGTAGATCAAATACTTCAGAACTATTTGATACCTGTAACTCCCAGAAATACACATCTTCAAGATATGTTATCAGTCATGTCTGGCAGGCAATGAGCAAAATAATAAATTTAAAGCAATTCTAAATTAGCTTGCAGGACATTTACTTTGGATTCTGCATAACTGAAAACAAGTCCTGACACATCCGTAAAGCTAAAATTCAGTTTTACTACTTGATTAATAGAAATGCTCATCATGCTGATTACCTTAACTATTGCCCTTTCAATCACTCTAGAAATATCCCTTAATCCAATAAGAGCTTGATTTCAATAGTCCAGGAGGAAAAGTTCAAAAAGGCACAATGTGACCTTAGCTGACAAGGATAACCATCTTGTCTCAAGTTTTTTTCAGTCCCTGGCATTGAGTATAACATTATTTTCCAAATAATAAAAATAAAAAAATTATACATATTGTACATTGTCAACCTGCACATGAGTAAAACCATGGCATGTTACCCTAACACTACCTTACTGTGACTATGAAAATTGCTACTTTGCATTCAGTGTTGTGAAATCTGCACAAGCAGTGCTCATTTTCCCTCATACTTTGGATTAACCACAGTTGTCACGGCACTCTTATAAATAGGATTTTCACCCTAAAAAATAAAAGAAAAAACAATTACTCTACTAAGATCATGTATTATTTTATAAATTACTCAAGTTAAATTAAAAAGTCATTTCCATTTTATCTGCCAGATATTGCACTCAATAAAAGGCGTTAATAAAGGCTTCCACTAAAACAAAGTTTTGCTCTACAAGTCTAGCGTAAAGCTGCCCCTGCAACCCAGTGCTCTCTCCTTAAGTGCTCCCTCACCGAGAGGCTGGCTGAGCATGTCCGCCTTGCCAGCCGGGAAGGGGTGGTGACGCGCACGCCCTCACGACTGGCCTGAGGAAGCGCTACTTCTCCTGCCCGGCTCTTACCCCTGCATTGTGCACAGATGATGCCTGAATGCTAAGGGGGGCCCTTGGCTCCCAGCTCTGTAACATGATGCTCTCCTAGGGCTCTTCCACACAGGGGCTGGGGGAGAGGCTGTCCCAGTGCCGGTGCCCCAGGTCACACTGCCACATGTGCTAAGCACAGCACCAAACTTCATGAAATCACTGCCCTGTCTGCAACACCACCAGGGCAACGCTTCCTTTTTATTGTACTACTATACTTTAGAAGAGACTACTGCAACAAAGTCCAGCAAGTGACTACAAGCCATTATCAAGAGTGACCTTTCAAGACCTAAAAATGCACTCTGACAGTTAATTTTAAGCAGGAAAAGCCACACTACCCCATTCCATTTTCTAAAAAGATCCTCCTATGCAATGTGCAACATTTAAATATCTGCTGTAGCATTGTTTCCTCCTGTTCCTATACTGTGAGAGAAGGCTGAAACTCGAGTGAGAAATGTGGCCATAGAACTGGATCGCAGGAAATGTATACTGAGTACAAATCCAATTAAATATTTAACTATCAAGTATTAAGAGATGATTTTGATATGCTGTTTAGTTTCATCATTCACTATAGAACCATTTGCAGGTGATTTTTAAAAGATTTATAGAGAGCATCTAAAGTAATTAAAAAAATGTTCTATTCACACTTTGCTAGGATATACTTGGATCTGGCTTTTGTTGCCACAATTTCTGCATTCAAGGACAGGGTATAGTTTGGTGGGTAACTGATATGAAAATAAATTAAGGCACTCTGATATAGTGAAAAATAGAATTACATACATAATAGGAGTATGGTATATATATAAAAAAGAAACTAAATTTGAGAAGACTGGGATGTTTTCATAGCAAAATTGATGATACACTATTGAAAGGTGAACAAGACCATATGCCAAGTCAAGACGTAGGTAAAAATGCCGCATTTATGTAGACCGTGTGGCTCAGTGTATCAGAAGTGTTTATGGGGGTGGAGTGTTGTGAAGTGTGGGGAAGGGGGAGAGGACAAGAAAGAAAGGCAGTGCCAAATCTCACCAAGTCCTGTCTGCCCTGCTAACGTGTAAAATTTATTCTGTAGGTGTCCTCGAAGATACCAAACAAACCACTGCGATTTCAGTTCAGCAGTCTATTTATCAGACATGCCAGTATGCCCTTCTTCCTGAAAAAACAAGCTGACTGCTTATTTATTCCCTCGAAGACAAACTCTATATTGCCTGGATGGTAAGACTGGAGGAATAAATTCTGAGCTCCACTCCTGATGGACTTAACACCTTTTATAGAGACATTACAGTGGACATTTCAGAATGGAAGTCAGGAAACCGGATACTAGCGATTACATTCTTAGTAAGTTAAAGAGGGCAAATGAAAGAGTGGAAATAAAGAGTAGAACCTAACTGCATATGAGGCTTAGCTTGTACTGCCCATTCTTTCAAAGATGTTGGGAAAATATCGTTTAACTAAGTTTCTTAAAAAGAATGCATCAGATAAATATAATGTATGAATACTTAAGAATTGTGAGAGGGACAAAACAAATGAACAAAAAACCCCTAGCTTACTGATGAGTCCAAAGTATAATGGACATGGAAGAACTTACCTTTGAAGAAAAGTCTGCCTTTTCATTTACACAAACATTTACATTTATTATTTCAAAGTCAAACCAACCAAAAGTTTAACATGCAAGGTTAGAAGTAAAATTAAACTCACTATCTGCATTAGGCATCATCTTAATTGGAAGAAAACTAAAATAATTCATATTAGTTTCCATTGTACAGAGTGCACTCCTACCCCCCAATCCCAACAAAAAGCAAAGCTTATTTAAATTAAGAAAACAGCACTATATTCTGAAACAAAGCCCTCTGTACTCAGCAAGCTGCCCTACTCCTGTCCCCTCTGGAGTGGGCTGACAGTGGTGGCTGAACCTCTGTCGCTGAATTCTCAGGGTCCTAGATATAAAATGCACAATTGCTGAGTACATGAACCCACATTTACATCTGCACAACCACAAGGGGAGAGGAATTAGGTGACTGTCACTTTAAAATTTGATAATTTAGTCTTAGGTGCTAAAATAATTATTAGTGATTGTCCACTGTCCCAAATATGTTAATTACATAATTAATTGACTGGCAGACCTCTATTCTATATCAGGAAAGTGCTTTAGAATCCATGATTCATTTTAGTTACTTGATGTTTATTCATTACTATTCCCACTTGAAATTTTCTTGAGAAAACATCTTAGACTAATTTGTGTAACTATTAATGTACCTGAATTTCACTAATGTATAAAGAAACTTTTGCCAAACTTTTGCCTCTTAAATTACATAAAATGCTTATCCTGTCTGAAGAAGTAATATTTTAGCCAAAAATTAAGTTAACAATATAAACATTAAGTTTTCAATAAGTAATTATTGATAATTTCCTTCAAAGTACAATTAAATGTACAGCAAGGGTGAAAACTTCACCTTTTAGTAGTACAAATAAATGGCATTTTTTTCCACATAAGGAGCCATGTGAAATTGCCAATATTTGACTGTTTTTGACATCCAAAAGGAAAAGAAAGGAAAAAATCCAATTTCATTGCTAATCAATTCCCCCCTAAAAATGACTTTCTGTCTACCCATCCCTAACCAGGTAACAGACAGTATCCTAAATATATGTGATTGCTATCAGTGCGTTAGCTGGAGCCTGACTGCTTGGGTTTGAATCTTGTCTCTCCCACTAAGTAGCTATGTGAGTCTGCTCAAGTTACTTAAGTTGATCAATTAACTGTGCCTCCTTTTTCTCATATGTGAAATAGGAATAAAAATAGTTTCTATTATCTTCACTATGAAGATTAAAGTGTTTAGAACCATGTCTAAGAGATGAAAAGTATTATATATATGTTAGCTATTATTGTAATTCTTACCACCATCATCTACACAGTAAGGTGGGAAGTGAAAAAAGCTGAATCATTAATTAGGTTCTATTACAATCAATCAGTTAGGAAGGAAAAGAAGAATTCTGGATCACTAGTCAAGAGAATTTGGCCCTAATCACAACTAACTTTTTTATCATGGGGGGCTTCCATGATTATATTAAAATATGCTGGAAGCATTTCTTCAATATACAAGATATGAACAGTCTGAAATTATGTAAGGAAAATATTGTCCACTACCGATAAGAGAAGATATTAAGCTTGTCATCCAGGTAGAGCAAACATTCATCAAAATAACTTAACCTAGCTTAAAGAATAGGATAATCAAGGCTTATTACAACTGTAAAACTTTCAACTAAGCTTTTATTTAAAACTGTAAAAAGACTTTTCTCTTCGAAGCCTTTAATTATTTTAAAAGTTCAATCTTAGATTTGCAAATTAATATTTTTATTCAGTAACTAACATGACATAAAGAAATCAAACTCTTCTGAATTTGATTTCTTCTTAATTGAGTTTCAAATTATAATCAAGAACTAATGAATCATAAACTTTCTAGAACCAATGATACTGTACCTGTATATTATATATACATTATACCAGGTTACATTAAATTTTCTTTTTTCAGTTTGGATTTGACATTCACTTTTCACTATATTCAACCCTAAAATTTACATGTAGCAATTTGTGATATAGTAATAAATAACCACCTAACACATAGGACTGTAGTGAGACTGATTAATAGACTGTAGTTCATTTGCCAAAAATACCCACCCCTACACTAGATCTTACTCCCTGCTGTAGGTGTGAAAACCCAAAGCTGAGGAGAGCAAAGTGACTCAGTACCATTCTACTTACAAAGTGGAGGAACTGGGGTTTGATCTTGGTCTAATCTCAAAGCATTCTCTTTCCGTTACACCACCGCTGCTGCTTCTATACCATATAGCTTATTTCAAAGTCCTTATAAACACTAATTTTAAATTAACACACAAAAAGAAAAGCCACAATATAGCCATATAAATAAAGCCAAACTTAAAAAAAAAAAAAATCAGCAATAGTGATAAAGGACACACAGTGCAGTAAAGATAAAAGTTCACATGCAAAGACAGAAAATGAAAGAAAATACGAACGGCAACTTAGAGACCAGCTTTACGTCCATAGTTTGGATTCTTGAAATTATTAATAGGACTCTTGTAAATCGGATTTTCTTGCTAAAGTTAAAAGAAAGTTTCCAATGATTTCATCGGAAAGAAAACCGAAAGTTATAGTGCTTAAACACCATAATGGAAAGATTTTACTATTTCTACAACTCTGAAACTTATAATTTAAAAAACAACTCAAGTGAATTGTAGCCAAGTGTAAATGATAAAATTCATTTATGATTTTAAAATATCGATGACTGACATTGCTTTCTTGTAGCAAAGGATAAATACATGAGGGCCAACATTTGGCCACCCCACCCTCTGACTCCATATCTGAAAGATGAATGCTAGCACTTCAGTCACTTAAGTGAAATCTCTTAAAATATATATATTTTTAAATATAGCATGGTTTTTTGAGAAATAATCTGCATAAAGTAGCATATATACTCTTTAAGATCACCCCTAAAAGAGCTCTCGTCTCCTTTGTAGTCAAGCCTTCCCTGACTCCTGCCTCGATTTCTGTCCCTGTAGTTTTTATTTTTCCAGAATGTTTATAAATGAAACCATACCCCCTATAGCCTTTAAGACCAAAACTATGAAGGAAATAAGAATCAGAAGATACATTATTATAATGTTTTGTTTCAATGGGATATATTTTTTTAAAGGAAGGTTTTTGTTTTTCACTACATGTAATTTCTCTGTTGGGGGAATAAAATATTTAAAGAGGGCTAATAATCAGTTTTAGAGTAACAAGCAGTCTTAGTTACATTTACTTTATGAAATATCTTACTTTTTTTCTTTTCATGATTCTGCAACTTACCGTGTCCCATTTGGCATTCATTTTTTCCTTTTCAAATTTAGCAAATTCCCTCCTGTCATGAATAATCATTAAAAGCTTCCAAATCAGCAGCAATGCAAGGCCAATAAGAACTATTCCAGCAACCACACCAGCTACAATTGGAATGATGTCTGGACCTGTGGGGCATTCTGGAAAATAAAAAGGGAAGAATATGCACACAAGAGACTCATCTATGCCAAGTCACCCGTAACCACAAAGCAATGGGCAGTACTTTATAAAATATAGATATATAGGAATAAAAACCAAGACAAGTGAATACAGACTATTCTAAAGAATACTTTAAAAAGTTGTAAGAACTAGTAAGTGAGTTTACAAGGCCAATAAACAAAAATCGTGTTTCTATAAGAAACTGAAATTTCTCTGTAGTTCTACATATTAGAAATTAAAGTTTAAAAAAACAGTACCATTTACAATAGCATCAGAAATCATGAAATACTTATGCACAAGCAAAACAATCAACCTCAAACCATGCCTAGGCTCATATACAAAGATTCATTGTGGCTTATAGACCCAAGTGAAAGACCAGAAACAATAAAACTGCTAGAAGAAAACACAGAAAAAAATCCTTATGATCTTAGGTTAACCAAAGATTTCTTAGATAAAATACTAAAAGCAAGAGTCATAAAAGAAAAACTTGATATGTTGGACTTCATTGAAATTTAAAATGTCTGGTCTTCAAAAGACCTAAGAAAATGAAAAGAGGAGGAGGCACAGACTGGGAGACAATATTTGCAAAATACATATCAGATAAGTGAAACAGTACAGAGACTTTAAAAACAGTCTGGCAGCTTTTTATGAACATATGCTTACCATATGTCCCCAAACCTCACTCACAGAATTTACTCAAGAGAAATGAATCTTATGCACAAAGAAAAACCTGTACATGAATGTAAAAAATTCCAAAGAATCTACAAAAAAGCTACAAAAAACAAAACAACACAAAACAAAAAAAACTATGATGTTCCATCTTCTAAGAAACTGAACAAATTCAATGCTTCCTTATTAGACGAATCAACAAATTAGCTTTTTTCAGTATCCAATCCTAAGTCAAGCTCAAGTTTTAGTATTATCAATAACGACACAACTTCTATTGAGCATCTCCTAAATTCCTTCTGTGGATTATCTCATAATCTTCACTCAGCACTCAAAACTTGCTTTTTCTTTTACTTATTTCTTATATCGTTAATTAAATATTTCTTTAACCTTTAAGACATGAAAATCTTCCCAACTTTAACCTAAACTAATCCAGCTGGAAGCTGCTTCTGGCTATCAGGAGACCTGCCAATAGGCATCTGAATTAAAACCAAAACATGAAAGAAAATGAAAAGAATGTTTGAAATTATCAGATTTATACCTGGAGTCTCTACAACATGAACAATAGCCTCATTGTTTCCATTCACAGAGTATGTAAAGTAGAACCAGCAGTCGTCCACGTCCTTCTCCTTACAATGGGACAAAGGGTCGACCTGGCCTGGCTGGGGTAATTTGTCCCGGTTTTCCACCTTAGTGATGTTGAAATGTGAACATTCCTGTGCACATGTATCTTTCTTTTCTCCTTTATTGAAGGCTCTGCACTGAACACATTCTCTGTTAAAACACAAATCATTTGCATTTAAAAACAGTTTTTTTAATATTTAAAAGAAATATTTGCTTAAAAATTATTTTGTGACTATCTGAACAAAGAGCTATGAAAGAAGACTGGAATAAATGGAGCAGGGTACATTTCTGGATGAGATGCTGGTTTTCCAAATGAAATTACAGATGTATTAAGGTTGAAATTAAAATCCCAACAAAGAAATAAGAGTAGCTGAATTTAAAAAAAAAAAGTAAGATGATATTAGCCCTATCAGGCATAAAACCAAAATAATTAAAACAATGTGGTACTTACTGGTACTATAATTGCCCTCCAAAACCTTCAATTTTGTTTAGTTTAATCAAAAGAGTTATTAAGCAATTGGTAATACCAATTTAACAATATAGCAAATTCAGATCAAAATAAAGCTACAGTTCTCACACGACCCACTTCGATACCCTGCAACACACACTAGCTCGTGAAAACTGGGCTATTTTTTTATAGTGTAACCTAATGTGGGCACTGTTCTGGTCCTAGTGAGAATGCAGAGAATAAAAAGCCAGTTAGGCAAGCAATGATGAATGCTTACTTATGTTCAGCACAGACACCGAGGCAGGTCTGGCACATCTCACAGGTTGGCCCTTGAAATTTCGGGTCTGTACATTTACATGCACCACACTCACAGATTCCCCGTCCGTTGCAGATCTGTCCGTTTGAGGCCTTGCATGAACTAGTGTCCAAAGAGCAGTCACAAGCACTGCCAGTGTAGTTGGGATTGCATTCACACACACGACACTTGCAGACACCATTGCCTACAAGTAAAAATATCATTTCTCATAACACTGGTAAAAAACATAAAATCACAAGCATTGCTTTAAAAGTAAAAATAAGCAACAATGTGGAAGAAAAGGTACCCGAGGGACGGACTGATTGTCGGTGCTGCCCCTTTTCTGTCAATTCACCAGGTAAATGCTTAACAATTTTCATATTAGATGAGATCACATTTTATAATGATTTTTGGACCCTTCTCACCTCCACAAATTAAGCCATTGGATCTGTCACAGTTGAAATTATCACACTCGCAGAATTTGCCAGAATAAATTTCATTTGTATTGTCCCTCTTTCTACAAACACACTGTCCACAGACACACTCTCCGTTGTTACTGCAGATTTCTGAACTGTTTTCTTTCCTGCAGTAAGCATCCATGTCTTCACTGTTCACTTCATCTGTGCTACATTCACAGTGTCTACCAACACGGCCCTCGTTGCATCTAAAGAAAAATTCCCAAATTGCAATCATATACTATAAACATAATTTAAAAGAACAAGCCATACTGTCACAGAAAGAATGGCAGCGAAAAAGGCAGTACGAGCAATCTCTTCAAATACGCATCACGCGTGAGTGTTCATGCCACACACGGCGGACACGAGCCACAGACCACATGGCTTGCGTGGCACCAGCTGTTCTGGGTCATGCAACCTACATTCAAGGGCAGGGAAAACCTTTCTTCAGGAAAGTAATCACCTTGATCAAGATGAAAATAGTCTAGCAATGAATAAGGGAACAAAACACGTGGAATCAGGATAAACTTATTTTTAAATAATATATTAGTTATATTTTCAAATGATATGCTCAATATGTTTTACTCTAAATTTAAAACAATGGTTCAATCATTAATCTGAAAAAATACATTAAAGACAAAAAAAGTGTATGGAAATTGAAGAAAAATATATTGAGCATATCATTTGAAAATATAAGTAACACACTGTTTAAAAATAAACCTATCCTGTGGGGCGACCCTGTTTTAGACATCCTGTGTATTTTCAGAGGACCCAACGCTCATGGACATTGGCTCTATCTCTCTGGTAAATATATAAAGAGAAGAAAAACAAAATATTTTCAAGATAATCTTTTTGGTTAAATATTTTACTAAAAAATGGATCTATATGACTCAAACAGGGTATATACAACATGGAAAATAAAATAACATTTAAACTGTTATTTATAATCAGTGATGGTGAAGTACAGCCATTTATTTTTTTCATGGTTAATAATCGTTTTTAAACCTAGTCAATTTAGGCTGGTATTTAGATTAAAAATATTCCCACAATACAGACTACCAAGGTAAATACTTTTTATTGCTTCCCAATTCTATTTCCCACATAAGATCTGTCAGTCTGATGTTTTTCCAAAACATTTTTATAACCATTTTCCATAACTTAATGCTAGAAAATTAAAATTGGTATCATATGAGAAAACTCTCAATGCTACTGTAACAACTTGTGAAAGACACTGCTTGCATGGCTATCATCACTTTTTCTTTAGAATAAAGAGTAGCTTTCTTGAGCATAAAAGGCAGAGAAGGACTTTCTATGAAGATCATACAGAATTCCATCATACTGATCTTGCGCTGAGCAAGAAGGACTGGAATAAATAACTTATCTCCTCCAAAGAGAGATTTTCTCTGGTGTACCAAACAGCCTGCCTATCATCTTGTAAGCCAACAGACGTCCCCCTGCCATCCTCCAACCCCCAGCTTACCTGCAGGCTCCACACTCGAATGTTCCATTTCCTTCATGACACTTTGGGCTTCCAGGGATGCCTTCGCTTTGGCATTCACATTCACAGATGAACTGAAGAATAACCTCTACTTCTTCAGTGAAGCCCAGAGGCTTAATTTTAATGATTTCAGAATTCTTATTTGGACATTTATTTGAAGTTATGCTAATTTCAAATTGAACCTTGTAAGAAAGAGATTAAGTTAACAACTAAACAGTTTAAATCTACTAAGAAGTCTTTCAAAAAGCTACTCATTTTTAAAATGTGTTTCAAATTATAAACTAAACTGCTCATAAACAAGCAATTTTTTTCTTTTCTTCAGAAAATGTTTATATAACATACCTCATCTCCAATGGAAATATTGGAACATTTTCTTCCATTTTCCCCTGTTCCATTTACCCCATTCTTGCAGTAAGATTTATAATTTATTGTTACACCTTCTGGCAATTTGCCGTTTTCCAAAATGACTTCTGAGGAAAGGGACTAAAAGAAGGACTAATTATACTTAGGAAAATCAAATTACATTCTACTATGAAATAAGCTGAATATATAAATTCAAATGGGTAAAATAATTGTAAAAAAATATCATTTAATATATTTTGAAGCCAAATCCAATGAAATGACTAGATAAAACAGGACTCAGAGAAACAGGTTCTAATTAATAAGGATTAAATCTTCAAAATAATGTACAAAATTGAAAAGTATTTGTTTTAATTATCAAATTAAAATATTAATGATCATGCTATAATGATAAATGAATACAACACAGAAACCTGATATTAATTATGTGGATTCACAAGAACTCTTCTTTCCCCAGGAAGCAACATGGCTCTTGTCTGGCACTACCACTTCTGCTCACTTGGAACCAGGAGAAATGATCCACTACACAGTGTGGGAACCAGGATGCCCAGGAGCCAATGCAACCTGGCCAAACCATCCAACACACCCAAGAAAGACAGAATCAAGCCAATGCCATTTAACATATCAGAACTTTCAGGAAAAAGTAGAAGTCTACAGGGGAAAGTGATCTTTTGTTCACACCCCTGCAAGGAGAGGAGTTAAATATTCTGTTGAGACAGAGAACTAAGAAGAAATAGAACAACTGTAATCCTGAAAATATTTGTAAAAGTCTCTCTCTCTCTTGAGTCAGGTCTTTCCAAAACATTTCTGGATGTCCATGGCATGAGATTTAAAAAAAAAAAAAAAACCTCTCAAATTCAACCTGCCAAAGAGTTAGGGGGTGGTGGAGTTGTGTGTAACACAACACCGTAATATACAAATATTCCTTCAGATGATTTAATTTGATTAGTAACCAACGTTTACTGGGTATCATTAAAGATGATTTGAATTAAGGTATAAGACAAGCCCTGGAAGGGGAAAATAATTCCTCTTTGATTTCAGTTCAACTTCCATGTGTGGGGAAAAGAAACCTTAAAAAAATAAAAAAGTTGTCATATATATTTTTATTTTTATATATATAGAATATGTAGTGTGTGTGTGTGCGCGCACATATATACCTTTAGAATAGGAAACTACATCCTCTGAATATATGGCAAGAAAAGAATTAGAAAAAAAAAGCTTTTCTAGCACAAGTCATCAAAAGAAATGAATCTCTAAAAGATACTTTGGGGAGGAAGAAGACTGAGGGAACCCTCTAAATCTAAATGTAAGTATGCTTTGCACTCACTTTACAAGGAGACCTATCACTTAATGACGTACAAACAGATACTGAGAAGTTTCCCCCACGTGCCTTTATCATATTTTTGCTTTGTTGCTATCCGAGTAATGATACTTTAGTAAGATAACAGTTTTCCCTCCAGATTTATAGAATTCAATTTTTTATGTTGTCCTCCAGACTTGCTAACGTGAATATGAAGAGTTTTTCTTCCTTGGAGTAGTACATACCAAAGCTGATCTTATTTAAAATGTACTCACATTGTACGCATCAATGATCAATTGAATTACATTACTGGAATTTCCAGATAAAGTTCCTACTGCTGACTTAGGGATCAAATTTTTTAGTTCCTGCAATTAAAAAGATAAAACATGTAAAATACAAATACTACTCATTCACTTTAACCAATCAGCATCTACTGAATACCTAATACCTCTTTTAAAACACGAGTTCCCTAAACATTGTCTAATTTAAGGAGTCAGAACTGAAACAAACAACTAATTTTATAATATGTGATAAAAAGTGTAATATAAACCACTTTTGTAAAATTCAGTCTGCCTACCTGGTGGCATTTTCCCACATTTCAATTCAAACATATGATTTTGTTTCCAATGACTAAAACAAAAAAGATCTAGAACTATGTTCCTCTTTTTTCCTCACACATTTATATTTACCTTGTAAACAGGCTGAAATTCTTCAGTAACTGCAAAAATCGTCTGAATGTTATTTTCACTGAGTTTCTGGACAAGGTGAGCAATAGAAGGATAATCCTAAGAAATCAAATAATAACATTTAGTATGAAATCATACCCTTCCAATCTACTCCAGTTTTTCAATTCTTTTTGAAAATAATAATGATCTGCATATATAACTCTGGTTTGCTTATACAAGACTGCTCTGAAATAAAAGCATCAAATGTAAAGGATGGTTGAAGGGGGAGGGATGTATTCATGGGTTCCTAATCCTCCCCACTTTTACATATGTTTTGAAATTTCCACAACAGGTTTTTAAAAAGCAGGATTATCTGTGTGTAGTAAATTTGAGAACAATGAAATGAAAGAACTGCCAGTAACTCAAGGTTGTTTATCTGCAACTTAAAAAACAGACCAAGATTCACTAAGGATTTCTTGTAGAACTCTAATAATTTGCCCACTTGTAAAAATCATATAAAATAAGGTAAAGAGTGTAAGACTAGACAAATTACTTGTTTAGAAATAATATCAAATTTGCCACCAAATGATGTATGCAAGTGAGCGGAGACGCAGACATGGCTAGAGCACGTGGTAAGAAGGAGGGCTGAGGCAGCTCCTGCTGCCCAGCAAGGCCCTGTCTAGGCGGAAGGAAGCAAACTCAAAGCTGCATCTTTAGAAACAGCACTACTAGCTTTCTTCCACATTGAGCTCACAATTACCAAAATGACAAAACCCCAAACCCTGAAAAACCCACAAGCCACTCATCTACAATACTTAGTAGTAAGCACTGGAATTCGACATCAACCCACCCAACACGTGAGGAGTTAAGCACTTACATAATAATGACTCATGGTGTACACATTATTTTCCAGGTGACACTGTCCATCATTTGGTAAAACAATGCCACCAAGTTTCCCATCTCCAGCAAAGTGAAAGCCAGCATCCGTGGAAAACACCAGCAGCCGCGTGACATTCCTCCAGCCAATCAATGACTTAGAAAGAAAAAGATTTTAATTTTGAAACACTGACAACGATTCAGCATAAATCTGTGAATCTTCACACAGGCTACCATTGCACTTTTAACCTCATATGATCAACCCAGCCTTCTCTGCTCTTCTCCCAATGCTAGCAGCAATCTCGCTGATCAATGCACAGCGCCCACCGAACAAAGCTCCCCTCCCCACTGCACTACTGTATCTTACCTGGCTGTCCGATCCTCACAACACATTTTAAAAACTGTACCTTTAAAAATTTACGTCTCTGTCCCCCCCAGACGGTACATTAATGCCCCATGGGAAGGGACGCCATCCATTTTTGTTCCTCACCACATCTCTAGCACCTAGCACAGTGCCTGGCGTGTGGTAAGTGCTGAACAAACAGGTGTCTCAGTCCATCCACCTTACTCTGCCTTACTCGATGCTCCTTGCTCCCAGCCATCCAGCCTTGCTCTACCTTCTGTACCGTATACTCTTTTTCAGCCATCCATATTAAGCCTTCCTTTTTCTCCCCTCCCCCAACCTCTGCCCCTCACTCTTTTTTAATGTTAAACTTTCTATTTCAAAATACTTTCAAACTTAAAGGACAATTACAAAAATAATACAAGCCCATGCAGAGAACTCTAACATAGCCCCCCCAACCTACCCCCAGATACCCAAACCACCAATTTTAACGTTTTGCCACGTGTGCTCTCTCATTCTAGCTATTCATCATCCTGTCAGTCCACCTACCATCTATCAATCTGTCTTTATCAATCCATTTTCTGAACACTCAAGAATAGATTGTATACATCATGCTCTTTAAACACGTAATACTGCCATGCATATTCCTAAGAATAAGGATATTCACTCATGTATCCACCTTGAGTGCAGTTATCAAGTTAAAGAAATTTAACATTGATATAAAGTTTTCAGTCTCTATTCCAAATTTTTCACGTGTCCCCTTAATGTCCTTTTGAGCCTTCTTTCCTCTCGTTAGACCCCATCCAGAATCACGTATTGTCTTTGTCATTGTCTTCTTGGTTGCTTTCTTTTTTTCTTTTTAAATTGTGGGAACATGTATACAATATAAACTTTCCCATTGCAACCTCTCCCAAGCATACCCTTCAGTGGGATTAATCACATTCATTATGTTGTACTACCCTCAGCACCTTCCATTACTAAAATGTTCTCATCTCCTCAAACAGAAACCCTACACCCAATTTGTATTAACTCCCCGTTCCCCAGCCTCGAGCCTCAGACAACCTGTTATCTATGAGCTTGCATATTCTCTGATATTTTCTTTGTGTTACCATGGGGCTTAAATTTAACATTCTAGGTCCATAACAACCTCACTTGTTTTGACATAAATTTAACTTCAATGTACAAACTATGTTCCTGTACCCCTGCATTCCCCAACTTTATATAGCTGGTTCTTATCACAAATTACATGCTTATACAGGCCTTCCTTTTTTTAAATTATAGAAAAAGTTATCTCCTCCAAGAACTTATGCTGGTTAATTCCAACCATTTTAACTCATTAGTACTGTTAATTAGTTCATTTATTTATTTTATCCTCTACCTTTTTCAACAAAGAATTCAAAGCAGCAGTAAAATTCCTAATATACCTCTTCTCTCTGTAGTAATTTTGTAAGTACATTTATCTAAATTTATTCAATAAATCTGTTTTTATCTTCATAAGACTAAATTCCTTGAAAGCTGGCAATCTTTCAAAAGCAAAATGTTTGTCTCTAGAGAAGTAGGTGGAAGAGTTACTCTCAGTCAGCACTGCAGAGAAAGAGAGCAGTGGTCAGGAATGCTATGACTCGTTTTGATTCCAGAGGCCGAGGCATAGTGAGATCTAGCCTAGAGAATGCTCTCCCCTCAGGGAGCTGCTAACAGGGTCACGAATGGCTAGAAAGAAAGAGGTGTCAGGCTAGGCACTACCTGGAACACTACTCTTCCTTCAGCATTAAAAGCCGAGGCAGACGCTAATTGCAATCACGAGAGAGAGAGAGAGAAGTCAAAAGTAACAGGAAGACAGTAGCTAATACTTGCTGAGTGCTTACTGGCACTTTATATGAATTACTGCATTTAAACTTTGTAATAGCCATAGAGGTACATATTCTATTGTTCTGTCCTCTTAACCACTATACCAAACTGCTTCACTATTATCGTGTACATCAGTTAGCGCTTTGGCAACAATCAACTGATAACCCTTAAGAGGAATCTGGAATCAAGGAAGAACTTCTAGGTTATGGGGGAAAAAAAATAAGAAGAAGACAGGAGTAAGGTACTTAAGGTAAACAATGTACTTCACAAAGTCTTCTAGTATCAGCCGCAGCTACATCACTGAAAAAAAGTCATCTCAAAACACCCAGCTGGTAAATGGGTCATAAAATGTTAATCACTGGTCCAATATAGACACAATTATGACTACTGAAAACTTTGCCATCAAAATTACAAATAGTTCATGACTTCTCAAAATACATGTTCTCATACAGCTTATAAATTAGGATTTAAACATTCTTTCATTATGAATTACTAAGACACAAACATTCTATTCCCTTTTCGAAGACTATAAGCAGAAAAATCTGACCAAAGAAAATGGTATCTGAGACACTACTCTGTTTGAACACTTGCAAGGCTCCTGGTGATGCCTCAGGTAACATTGATTCTATCTCTGATACAAAGCCAGAGAGTTGAGACCCCTGGGCCTCTTCTAAAAACCCAGGACACCAGCTCAAGTCCAGCAAAGGTGAGCTTTTGTTTCCAATGCTTAGCAATCTGGACTTTTAAACCCTGCAAAAATGAACCAGCTGCCTGTTTAAACAGGGACATAACGATTAAATGTTTTTATAAAGCACCTGAGGTGGAAGAGTATTTTAAGTATTTTAAGGGATTAAAGTCTGAATTTCTCTGGGCTTCAGAGTTTTATCATTACCAAAAGTACAATATGGGAGTTAAAGTCATTTTTCATACTAACTGAGAGTAAAATCACACTTAAAATTCAGGCAAAAACTACCCTCTTGTGGGAAATAAATGCACTTACTCCACAAACTGCAACTTGCATGATTGCATCAAAGCCACCTTCTGGGGAATCCAAATTTCCAGATATGCGCTGTTTACCAACAAGTTCGTTAAATACTTCCCCTTTATCAGTAAGACTGAGCACATTTTTGTAGCTAAAAGGGCTGGTGCAGTTCTGTTCACTTGTGCAAGGGTTCCTGAGCTTGGCTGGTGTTGTACTGATGTAAGGCATCACAGTTTTTTCTACAAATGAGCCAAACCCTGTGAAGGAAAAAACGTACATGTATACACACACATGCAACACACATATGTGAAGTCGCAGTTTAAAAAGCCAAGTATGTTACCACAAGCAAGTTCACCTTTTTCTTTTGTCTAGTCCACTTTAAAAACAATTCACATCTATTTTCCTAGCATGCAACTCTCAATAACTGCAGGTTGAATGAATGAAAGAATAAATATATATACTGGAATCTGACAAATCCAAAAGACTAAGTAAGAGCCTCCTACTTTTTTTGGACTTAAACTATGCTTACTGAATAAAAAAGCATTTAAAATAATGTGTCCACTAAAACAGAACTCATTTTCAAAAGGCAGCTTTTAGGTCTCAAGAAGAATGTCAAATCTTTCCAATATTTTGTTTTTAAACCTCTGCTGGCCCAGGAGTGAAAAGCAACAGGCAGAAAAGAGATTAAGTGGGAGATGCATGGAATAGGGAGAAACCAGGGGTTTGGAAAGAAGATAATAAAATGAAAGATCTAGGTCAGAAGTTAGATTAGGTTCTACAGGCAGGTGTAGTCATAGTAATTGAGCATGAAACAAACATGATTTATAAAATAAATCAACAAACTAATAAATTCCCATTTATTAGTTTCCTGACCTATAAGGTTTAATCTGCACTGAACATGACAGTAGCACACTGTGACAGAATGAACAACAGACCAGAGGCACAAAGACTGCAAGGCCTGTGACAGGAATATCAGTTTCCTCTCAGAAAAAAAAGGCAAAAAGCTGGCCTATTTACTCACAAGTATGTTGTGAAGAACAAAGAAGGAAAAAATATAAAAGTGCTCTAAGAACTGCCAATCTTAAATAAAAATTACAAATTCTCCCAACATTCCTACCAATTCGGAAGTCTGAAGTAATCCTTCTCATTTCATTCATCAGATCGGTTCCGAGACTTTTTACATTCTCCAAGTCATCTTTCATTGAGTAAGAGAGATCCATAAGGTAGTAGAGGTCGATGGGGTAGTCCTCAGCTCTCTTGAATTTTAATGTAAACGTCTGTGGCTCCCCTAATTAAACAGAGATTAGAAAATGAAATTAGCTTGCCAGCAGTTAAAAAACAAAGAAGAAAAGCCAAATTACTCTAATTTACATGGTAACACTATAGAAGGATATATATTAAATTGCACACATCCTGGAAACTCCATAGGTAACGGACAGACCTACTTAATTTCGTTCAACAGATCCTTACCATGTAGACCTTAGGGATACAAAGATGAAAAAGACAACATCCCAAATCTACACTGGGCAAGACAGACAATTTATAACCATGGGAGAAGAAAGCAAAGAGACACACCATAAATTAGACTGCAGAGGGCAAGGCAGGGCACAGCATGGGCAGACCTGGAGTTTTAGAGATGAAGGTTTAAGTGAGGAATCTGTTCTCCGTGTAATACAGAACACTTTATTTTATACAAGCAAATAACATGATCAGATTTTTACTTTAGAAAATCTGGAAAAAAGTTTTAAAAATGGATTACAAAGACCAAGAGACTAGTTAAGAAACTACAGCAGAAATCCAAGAAGATGATGAAGATCTGAACTAAAAGGAAGGAGAGGAGGGAAAAAATACAAGAGATGTTAGGTACAATACACTTAAGAAACAGAGAAGAAAGTAGAGGTTTTGGTGAAAAATCATTAAATTTTGAACTTGTGGATTTTCGCTTTATAGATTTCCAGTAGAACAGGTGCATAAATGGTTTGGAGCTTAGGAGAAACGTGTTACAGGTGAGGTATTTACACACAAATGGTTTTCAAAGTCATAAGTGGAAAACCAACATTTAAGTGGATAGGGTGGGGGTGGGGGGCAGCACACATAAAAAGATGCAAACAGGACTGAAAAGTGATGATAAAAAAGAAAAAGAAAAACTAAGAGTGATACCATGGAAGCCAAGAGAAGTGTATTTGAAGAAGTCCAAAGAGTCACTTGGTACAGAAGGGCTAAAAAACAAAAGACCATGATCAAGTCCCACTGGATTTGGTGGTTCCAAGGTGAGAGTGGAGCTTTGCCACAAGACTTAGAAGTTGAAGCCTGATGGACTGGGTAGAAAATGGATGAGAGGTAAAGGCATAAGACAAGGAGTACATTCCATTCTTCTGAGGAGCTTAGAGAGAGAGGGACGAAAGAAACTACAAAGGATGGAAAGAGGGTTTTTGCCTTTCTTAAGGATGGACTGTTATAGATACTTATAAAAAACTTACTTTAACAATACGCAACAAGTACAAAGGAAAAGAATAGTTTAAAATGTTGTCTTTAGTTAGTGTTATATAAAGTAATTATACTAAAGATGGACACTTTTAAGTTATTAATATCCAATTAAATACTTTGATTTTTTAACAGAATTTACTGTGGACATTAGGCAACATTTAATATCATTCCAAATATATGTGTCTTATAAACTTCTGTATCTGCAAAGAATTTCTGAAATTAGCCTGTTCCATGTTTTCACTTGCATGCCCGTCTACATATGAAAATGAACCCTCAACATAACATGTTAAGAGGCTTACATTATATTTTTTCATTATCATATGAAAAAACTAGAGGAGAAATGATGCTATTAATAGAGCTACATTTCTGTACCTGATCGTAGTTGCAAAACCAACTGCTGTGGCTGGACCTGAGTAATATCTTCTGGCTGGAGTTTCTCTGCTGTCCCTTTGCTACGGTTTGTTACATTTTTATTTTTCTTTATATCTTTGGAGCCTCTGGGATTTTCAATGTCATCTGGATGGCAACCTTTCTTTTTTAAGGCTTCTAAATCATCACATCGGGCAGACGTAGGCATTCCTTCTTGTAAAAATGTCTAAATGACATAAAATATAGGTATGAATGAAGAATAATGAGGAGAACTTTCACATAATCACAATTGCAAAATAAAACAATACCTTAAGTACCTAAGACCTCATTTCTGGATTTTAAGTAAAATGTTGTCTTCATCCAAGCACATTCACGAGTGCTCTTGTTTAACAACAAACAAAATCAGCTTCTAAAAAGTAACACCATCCCCAGGACCGGCCCAAGAGAGTACACTTAATTGTCCTACCTCCTAATTCAGACTACCAAATCAAAAGAAATATCTTTAGTGATATTTATTCAATATGGTTAACTGCCACTAATAGCATATATGCCCCAAAAAAGACAATGCATTTTTCCTGAAATTTCCCTTAGAAAAGTCCTTACAAAGTCTCTTATATATCACTCTGTATCACAATATTTTGTACAACCTAATGTTTAGGAAAAACATAAGAGCCTAAAAGCATCCTGATTAATGATGACATTTTTAAAAAGGATACCAAGAAATTTAGGACAGATTTAGTACTAAGTATTCTGGAGGGTTGACCTTAAAATTTCAAGCACTGGCTATAATTGTCGATAAACCTTTTAAAATATATTTTGAAAAGCAATACAAAAAAAAAAAAAAAAGAAAAAAGAAATACAGTAAATGATTACATATGACTAGGGTCATGAATATATTTCCATAGGGTGAATTTAGAAAAACAAAATAAAGGTCCTAATGGTAAATGAATGGCCACTTGTGGCTTGGGGTAAAATTTCCAACAATGACACAAATTTGAAATGTACTATACCTCAAACAACTTAGATGGAAGTAAAAATGTTATCAGATGACTAAAAAAGTACCTTGGTGAAAACAAAAACATTGCTGTTAAAGATGTATGTAAAGATTTTGAATAAAATTTTTTCATAAAATGTGAGAAGAGGGGAAAAAAACCAATGACATTAGTATTTATATATGTGGGTGTGTCATTTAAAAATGTGTGACCAAATAAATTTGTTACAGACACTTGATTATTTACATACATCCTTAAAAATTATACATTTAGTTGGACAGAAAACATTTTTAATTTTGAAATTGGAATATTTTAAAGCAAATATAACTTGGGAAGGTTAATTAGTACTTCTTCAAAAAAAATGGAAAAATCTAAAACAGTCAAAAGCTAAATGCTTAGGGTTTTAGGGGGGAGCTGCCCCATAGAAATAAAACACAAGCCACAAATGTAATTTAAAATTTTCTAGTCGCCACACTAAAAGAAAGTTAAAGAAACAGAGGAAATTAATTTTAACAATATATCAAAAATATTATCATCTCAACATGGCATTGATATCAAAAAATTATCGAGGTTTCTTTATACTATGTCTTGAAAACCTAGTTTTGCAGCAATTGACTTGCAGCAATTCTTGACTGGGACGACCCACGCTTCAAGGGCTCAACAGCCTCATGCGGTTAGTGGCCACAGAATAGGCCTTCACACTGTGCCTTACACATCACTGACACCTATTCAAGGAAGACCCATTTAAGTGAAAATTCATTCCTAGCACTTCCCGAGGATAGAGCACTGGGCAACATTAACTCACTAGGGATTAAATGGAAAAGACAATCTTACTTACTGAATTTGTGCACCATCCACAATTTGGCCCTGCTTGTATACATTCTCCACATGATTTTGCATTTGCTTTTAAACATCTGTTTTCATCTGTCAGGAAAAAGAAAGAAGAGTTGAGGTTTCAAGAGAGCAATTACTGAACACTCAGGCTCACATGGCAAATCATTCGACACACAGGACTGTTAAACACGAACACTGTGAACTCGGTCACTAAGCTGATCCCGACCAGCCCCCGAAAGACCAAGATTCAGGCAGGACCCCCGTGACACAGAGAGCCAAAGAAGGACATGGCTGTCTTTCTCCCTTCTCTATCAAACCCTAGCTATTATGAATCTGTCTGTACATACTGATCCTTCTTTTCAAAAGCATCGTTTCAGAATCTATTGTTTTGGGTGGTCATAAATGTCACGGAGTTTTCTCACCCATGGGTAAAGTATTATTTCCTCTGACCTGGCTCGTACTCCCACACCTCCCCCCCTCCCAAGCATCTTCAGGGGCTTTCCCTTCATTTCTGACATGCTAAGTAACTGGAATGTCTATATTCATGCAATCCATAACCCCATGATTCTCAGGCTTTGTGTTCAAAGCGTGTCTTACATTTCTTTAAATCCATGCCTTTCACATAGCAAGCACTAAATGGACCGTCTCCAATGCACCTTTTCTGACTATAAATGTAACATATGCTCATTAGAGAAAATTTGGAAAATACATAAAAGCACACAGGACAAACGAAAAACCACCCATAACCCACTCTAAGAAAAAGCAAGGAAGCAAGCACATAGAGATAAAATACTCAAATGAAGCTGAAGATATACTTTATATACACAGAATATTACTGCTTTTTATACCTTATCCTAAAGTGTTCCCTTCATATCATTACACATTCTGCAAAAGTATGGCTTTTAATGATATTTCATTCTATGAACGGAGCCTTAGTTATCAGTGATCACCTTTCAACTGTTTCCAATTGTACACGTGCACAGTTCACATGTGCTTACTCCATCCACACCCGAGCACTCCAAGCACAGACTGCACCTGACACACCCCCACCGATGACCACTCTCATACACAAATCTGAGTGCACATCTGATTATTTCCTTATAACAAATTCCAAAAGAAAAAATAAATACCCAGTTGAAGAGGATTACTGTTTTTCAGATTTTCAATAGGCACTAACCCTATCCAGAAGGAACATACAAATTTATAGTCCCACCAGCAGTATACGAATACCAATTTTGCCATACCTTCAACAACACTAGGAATTTTTAATCTTAAAAATCTTTGTTTATAAACTATCAATTCAACTATTAGTTATTTAAGATTTTCTGTTTTCTCATATCTTTACTATTTCAGGAAAATGTATTTCTAGCTTTATTTTCTTTCCCTTTCTGGATAATGCCAGCATTTTGTAAGACTTTTTGATCCAACAGCAAGAATATATCTACTATGCCTTTTTGATCATCAATAATATTTCTTTGAAAAAAAATCTTCTGTCACTCCAATTTGGGAATATCAATTAAAATATATATATATACATACCCTTAGCCCAGTAATCTCACTGCTAGGAATTAACATTACAGAAACATTCACAAAATTTCATCAAGATAAATGTAGAACAGACATTCAGGACATTCATTGAAGCCTTTTTTGTGAACACAAAATATTCCAGACACCCAAAGGGTCTTTTTTAAAATGTGGTTTGATATATTGTAGTGTATCCAAACTATGAAATGTTATGCAGCCATTTAAAAAAACGAGGCAGATCTCTATGTTCTGATATATAAATATCTAAATAAAATACAAATGAAAAGAAAAAATGTGAAAGGATATTTAGTGTAATGGTGTAATTGCTGTTGTGTGGATACATTTATATACAAAAAATAAATTAATATATATAAATATACTATATGTGAGAATAATCATAGAATTATTTTTTTCTGGAAGAAGTCAAAAGATACTGTTACATATTAGGGGAGAAAAGAGAACTGGGAAGTGGAGAAGAGAAGAGACATATTTCTGCACTGTTGTATTTCCATTTTCTACCTTTACTTGTGTGTATGTGCATTTTCTCTCTCACACATGTAAGTTTGGTTGGTTGGTTGGTTGTTTTAATGGTAATAGAGTTTATCTGAGTAGGAACATTATAAGCCATTTTTTTCCTTCTTCTTTTTTCTTTGCACTAAAAAACCCTAATATATGTTATATTTAAAATAATGTTAAAATCATGTTTTTCATATAATAAACCTACACACACACACATCTGTTCATTTATCTTGTCAAATTTATTTCTGCTCATTTCTTTCCTGCCATTTGCCCTTTTCTAATATAATACATATGTATGGCTTTGTAGTTTTCTTTCCAATCTTCCTCAATTTTTTTTGTATTTTGGTTTCTGTAGCATATATAATTCTTTGCCCTCCCCCTCTCCACACACAGAAACTCCAAATATAACAAAAATTCCAAATATAATCTCTTCTCTTACATACTATTTCATTCTATTACACGTGCAAATTTTGTAACACACAATAATCTCACTCCTATCACCCAAGACTCACAAATTAAGTGAAGTAGAACAGACAACTGCTCCTGCTCACACACGAAGAGCTGCTCACTACTCCGACTAACTGCTCAGATGCTACTTATACGCAAGAAGACAGTGTGTGTTGGGGAAAGCCAACTGGGGAGAGTGGTGGAACCAAGCACTATCAAATAACGGCGATGCCTTTTCAGTTTTGAACTGAAGATGAGATGGCAGGGAAGCCAGGTCAGCTAAGAGGCGAGACACTCAGGAGGGAGCCTGGTGAGCAGCAGGCAGACTGGCCCCAAGGTAGATGGCCTCACAGGCATGCAGCTATGTGTTTAAGAGGTTGGAATATAGCTACACTGAGTCACTATATGGGTTTTTGAGTTATGAAGAGTTAAGAAGAACTGTCTTAAGACTGAGAGAAACCAAGGAAAATGGAAGACAATAGTAGTTTGGCTATTGGTAGCCTGGCCAGCTACCTCAAGAGCCATTGTTAAAGGAGACGAGAAATGCAGGGACTCAAAGTGAGCAGGGCTGTAAGACAGAATGGTTGGGTAGGAACAGCTTTAAAGGGGTTAGGATCACTGCTTGGAAATACTGGTGGACTCATTCATTCATTCATTCATTCAGCAAATATTTATTTAAAGCCTTTTGTGTGCCAGACAATACTCTAAGCAATGAGAATACAGCAGTGAAGAAAACCAACAAAAACCTCTACCCTCGTGGAGCTTACAGTCCAGTATGGAAGACAAGACAAATAAGAAAAAGAAAACCCAGGATATGTTAGAAAGTGATAAATGCTAAGAAGAAGAAAAAATAAGGCAGAGAAAGGGGGCAGGAATAGGAAGTATGCTGTTTGCGGGGTGAGGGTTGTGGTTATAAATACAGTAGCCAGCAAAGGCCTCGCTGAGAAGACAGTACAGGAGCTAAGAGCTAAGAGCTGAGGGGACAGTTCAGGCCAAAGCTCCAGGGCAGGGGCTGCCTCCATCTTTGAGCAAAAGCAAGGAGGGCACACAAGAGAGAGTAAGAGTGAAGGTGAGTGCGATTGGGTGGCAGGGGTGAGGGGGGCCCGGTCACGCAGGGTCCTGGAGGCCATGTGAGGACTCTGCCTTTTAGTCTGAGGAAGACAGGGCGTTGCAGGGCTCAGAAGGAGCCATGTGATCTGACTAGGAATCGAACTGGCCAAAGACTGATGAAAGATCCTGAAATGAAAAGACAGCTATGAAAAAAAAAAAAATTTTTTTTTACCTGTTTGGCCAAACACATAGCAAATTGAGCTGATGAGTCCAATCCAGAAAATCAGTTGTAAATTCATCTGAAATATAAAATATTTATCTTAAGAACATAATAAAGGAATAAGAAAATACATTAAATATAAAATGTTCCCACCCTCCTTTTATGTTGATTTATAAACATAATACCTCTTGAACTATTTCTATCCCACCCCCTTGCCACATCCTCCTCGTCCATCTCACCTCCCACAGCCCATTACCTCACCTTCTACCTGCACTACTAAAATAATGCCCATACCAGATCCCCTCTTTCCCCAAATCAAAAATATTTTGCCATTTAATTAAGGGTGCTCAAAAAAAAGAGAGAAAAAAACAAAAAACAAAAAAAAAAACACCACAAAACACGCTACATGAAAGAAAACTTGACACAAAGTACTACATATTGTATGAATCCATTTATATAAAATGTAAATATAATCAATTTATAATGATTGAAAAAAAAAAAAGGAACACGAGTGTCAATATACCATGGCACCCTAAAAGCAAGCAACGGTCTCTGAATCCTGGAATCCTGTTCCCTCTGCAGCTCAAAAACCTGTGTGTGGGGAGTGTAGCTCAGTGGTTTGAGCTTCGCATTTACGAGGTCCCGGGTTCAATCCCTAGTACCTCCTAAAAACAAAACTGGGTGCATCACTGCCCTGCTTACAACCCTTCAACCGTTTTTATTTCTCTTAGGGTGCCCTGAGAAGTTGTCTACATTACAAATAACAGCGCAGGAGGGGACCACAGGGAGGGACGCCTTTCAGCTACTGTCTCCATCCCTCCTTTCCTCACCTCTCTTTAATCGAAGGTCTAGAAAGAGTTGTCTCACTAGTTTTCTCCATTTCTTAACCTCCTGCACAAGGCCCTGACTCAATTTTTTATTTTGATCTCCTTATTGTTTCTCATTTTAAAGGAAATCAGATTCAGCTCAATTCCCTATATTTTCCAGATTAACAAACCAAATTTTTTTAAAAAGTTCATGAAAAGACCCTGGAAAAGTCTTAGGTCCCTTCCACAATATAAAGAAATATAATATAAAGATAACTGAATATTCTATTCAAATTATTGTTACTAAATAATTTGATTTAGTGAATTATATTTGACTCTAAATCTTAGAAAAGGGGTACTAGTAGTATGTGATAACACTTGAATAATCAAAGAATTATATTAAGCAGACTATCCAACCTCCAACCATTAGGTATATATCTATTTTCTGCACATCAAAAGATTTCAGGATATATTTTTTGTGTAACATTTATGTAATCTAAGTATCTTTTTTAAAAAATTAAAAATAAATAAATAAATAAAAGTTTACACATTAGGAGAAAAAAAAAAAAAAAAAGCAGGTGCACAAGTCTCTCCCTCTCTCGGACCTCTTGGCTTCTGTGCCCTGCTCTTCCGTGTCCCCCTGCACGGATCAACATGCAAGTAAAACCTGGGCATTTATAATCTATAATGGGAAATTGTAGTCTATAAATCAGCCCTCTTTATCACTCTTCAGACCCTTACTCTCTACCCAGGGACCTGTGACCTGTTATTTTCTCTTCCCTCCCTACCTTAATAAATTACTGACCTAATTAAAAAAAAAAAAAAAGATTTCAAGCTTTGAAGCTACACCTTAGCAGATGGGGTCAGAGACGGCGACAGCCTCGCGCTGCCGACCCTGTCACTCAACTACTGGTCTTGGAGGGGCAGTCGCTCTAATGATTTGGCATAAATATCTGTCCCTCCCACAAAAAGAAACATAAAAAAGAAGCAACCATATAATAATAATTTTTTTAAACTTTAGCTGTACTAGTTATCAAAGAAATATAAATTAAAAAGCAATATAAGGTAAACTGAACCCCCCCCTCCCCCTGCCAAAAAGGCTCTTTAACCTGTCAAGACCGACTGCAGATGAGGCTAAGAGGAAACAGGAGAGTAGCTGGTAGGTCTGTAAACTAGTACAATTTGGGGGAAATTAATTTGATAACCTATATCAAAAAATGTTCCTACCCTCTGACTTAGTAATCCAGCTAGCAAGTTTGTCCTAAGAAAACAATTAAAAGGTGACACACAGGTTCAGGACAGCACTATAGTATATTTACAATAGAAAAAAAAAAACAGAAACATCCTATACCCAATAATAGGGGAGCAGCTAACTGCACCAATTTAATGAACTATTAGGCAGTCATAAAAATAGCAAAATGCTACAACATTAAATATTTTATAGAATAACTCTGGACGCAAAGCACACATTGTGATGACAGGTATGGAAAAATAAAAGTATACAAACATAAGATAACCAAAGAGACCTGGGGGGTGACAAAGAATTTTGTGAATAAAAGGCAAAGTTTTGTTTGTTTTTAAATTTTATTTATTTATTTTTTAAGCTTTTTTTTTTTTTTTTAAAGATTCTATTCACCTATTCATTTATCCCCCCCCTGCTGCCTGCGCTCAGGTCAGCCAACCACGCCCTGTGGGTGGGCCTGCCCTCACCAGGAGGCCCCGGGGACCGAACCCAGGGCCTCCCACAGGGGCAAACGGGAGCCCCACTGATCGAGCCACAGCCGCCCCCCTGTTTGTTTTTTAATACAGTGTTTTCTTCTTTTCTTTATTTGCTTTCTTACTGGAAACAATTATGGCAGGGTGAAACAGTGGGATTTTTCTCTTGGTCAATTTCCTTTAACAAGTGAAAAATTAACTGAGTTCCACGTTAGCCCTAAGTATTTCTTCTGAAGCCCTCCATCTTCAAGAGCTCTCCCACCGGGGTGTGCTTTGCATGCTGCTCTCCGCTGCTCAAGGGCGTCCCACGACTTGCACAGTCATCCACTCTGCACCCGATCAGACCAGCAGGTTCTGTGGGGCCACCAGCTCAGGCCTGGAGCCCACAGTTCCGCTCCCGTGTCTGCAGACCCGTGGCTGCCTCCGAGACACCACCAGAGGCCACGCTCAGCGAGCAGCAGGCCGAGCGGTTCACCTTTTAAGGGCTGCCTACAAGCCTCAGTGTGTCATAAATCCACTCAGACCAATTCTAAGCAATTCAAATAATGTTATCAATTCCAAAGCCGTGACTAAAAGGGCCTGGGACATAAAGACTCCCGAGGAACTGCATCGCTGTGATGAATGGAGCACAAAGGAAACAGAATATTTGTTCCATATATGGACTGACACATGTTTCACAGGCTACTACTCAGGCTGCTTAATGACACTAGATTGCCTCAAAAAATCTTTTTAAAATATGCAATTCACGGAAGTACCATGAAAAAAGTTATGAGATAACGAGACATTTCCTAATATACTGGAGGCTATTTAGCTTTGAAATATTACTTTAAATGCCATTTTCCTTTTCCTTCTATAAACCTTGGCAAGCTGAAGATCAGCCTTCTGAGGCCCTCACACCTTTGGAACAGCTCCAAACCCAGAAGCAGGCAAAGCCAGGCATCAGTGTTGAAGAACAGCTGAGAGGAACAGGGAGAACAGCTGGGAATGGCTTAAGGGCAGATTTCAACTCCTCTGACTGGTCAGCTACTGGCCAGAAACAGAGAGACACAGTCATTGGCTGGTGACGTCTATAAAAGGCCAGACTTTCCCTCAGGGAGACGGGACAGCGACAGACTCAAGAAGAGCTTTGACGGCAGTGAGGCTTAGAAGAGCCCGTTAGAAGTGATCGTGAGGGGGGCAAGCGGCAGAGCTGGTCAGTAGAGAGAGGGTGGCAGAGAAGACGCGACAGCTTCCCCTACCCATCGATCCTGAGAGTTTTTGACCCAGACCCAGACCCCTCCGCACGTGTGTGGAGACCTGCAAGAAGGAGGCATCAACAGCTTCCTGGATTTCAAAGCCTCTGAGACAGTATTCTCTGCGTGGACTGGGAACAACTGCCTCAGATCTACCTGGGATGGAGGGGCAGCCTGCAGCTCTGGTTTTAGGACTCAAGTGACTTTTATGCTGAGAAATGGTGCCCTGAGAAGTTGTCTACCGATGGCATTCCATACACAACAGTTCATAGGAGGGGACCACAGGGAGGGACGCCTTTCAGCTACTGTCCCCATCCCTCCTTTCCTCATCTTTCTTTAATCGGAGTTCTAGAAAGAGTTGTCTACACTAGTTTTCTCCATTTCTTAATCCCCTAGCACTTCTCAGCCTGCTGTAATTGGTGTCCGCCATGCATGTGAAACTGCTCTTCCAGACGAACACTTTCCAGGTCTTATCGTATTCTCTGCATTCACTCATTCATTTGAAAAATCCCTGGCTACCTACAATGCACTTGGAATACATCAGTTAACCACTCATGAGAATTTACACAAAGCAACAGTCAACACTAGTCACTGTTCTTTCTAATACACTCCATTCCCATGTTCTCTACTGGCTTCCCCACTACCTCTCTAGCAGTTCTTCCTCCATGTTGGGTTTTCTATCAGACCTGGAGATACAAAGATCTGTGCCTCAGGCACTTTCAGTTCAATACCAAGACAAACACACAAATAATTATAATAGGATGGTTTGGTTTCTTTAAGGAAGATAAGGGCCAAGTGTACTAAGGACACCGAAATCTGCCTGGGAGAGGTCAAAGGCTTATTGGGGACGGTTCAGCTGGAACTGAAGATGAGTAGGAGATGAGTAGACTGGGAAGTGGAGAGAAGATATTCCTGGCAAAAGGCTTGCACGTGCCTGAGAAGAACCATAACTTCTTTCTAATCTTATTTCTAAACACATATGTTTGGGTACCTCTCCCCCAAACTGGAATCCTCTCTCTTGCTTTCTTTCTCTTTACAGAAAAAACTAGAAAATATATATGTATTTGTTACTTGTAGCTACATCTGACTGGCAGGATTATGAGTGATTATTCTATACCTATACTTTTCTTCCGTAAGTATAAACTATATTATTTTAGAATCTTAAAATATCAGAAAGGCCAAAAATAATCTTAAAATACTTAAACATTTCTGAGACTTAAGGTGTGAGTTGGAAATAACAGGAACCGAGAACATGCAAGCAGGGAGGGACTAGGCGACAGGCGCCTTAAATGCCATCTGTGCTAAAGAGTGGAAGCTTAGATTTATTCTATAAATAATAGGGAAACTGAAAAAATGTGGGCAGGGTAATAACATGACTGTATATACACAGGAGAAAAATGAGTGGCATAGAGAATGAATGGGTGGTAAGACAGAAGCTAGGAGATGAGGATGGCATTTGCTGAAAGGTACACATAAGAGGTGGCAAGCGTAGGAACTCACACAATAGCAATGGACAAGACAAACGTGAATAATCAGGAGGTAAAAATGAGGGATCTCATGGTTGCTTGGATAGGGGAGGATGACAGAAAGAAAGGAATCTACCTACAATAACCATCACTTTCAAAGTGAGAAGTCACAGGAAGGAGCATGAGGTTAGGGAAGAAAATGGTACATTTTGATTTAGAAATGTGGAGTGTGAGATGACTGTGAAATCTGGGAAAGTGAAGACATGTGGGCCTGGATCTCGGAGCTGGCCAGGGTGAGATATAGACTCAAGGGCTGTCACGTGGATGGCAATGGAAGTCATGAAAACGGGTCACTGCTGCACTGTCCCCATGTTAAAATTGGTGTGTGGGGAACTTCACCTGGTGGAGATGATTCATTTTATCTGTTCTGCATTTCTCCTTCTGAGCTCCCTCTTCTTTACTCTGACATCTTATGTCTTCATTGGCTTTACCATTGGCAGGATACCTTCTGTCAGGGGTCCGTGGAAAGCTCTCTCCACTTGTACTTCTCACATGATTGTTGTCACTATATTTTATGGAGTTTCAATTTTCCTCTATGTCCAACCTTCTAAGGGCAATGTCTTGCCATTTAACAAATTAGGCACTGTTCTGAATACTGTTGTGACACCCTTATTGAATCCATTTATCTATCCTTTGAGAAATCAGATAGTCATAGAGTCCCTTAAGAAGACAGTTTTCAAGCTTAAGGTTTTCCTAAAATCCTCAATATAGAAAAATATTTATTTATATGTAAAATTAGCAGTAAAATTATAATTGTTTTTGGAAATCATTGTTTGCATGCTCTTGAGAATTAATGAGTTGGAAAATAGTGGTCTCAAATGCAAGAAAATTAAGTTTTAAATATAATTCTATGACTAAATGGATATTTTACCATAAGCAAGTCACTTATCTCTTTTTATGAGGATTGAACCCAGGACTTCATACATAGGATGCAGGCACTAAACCACTGAGCTATACCTGCTCGAGTCATTTAAATTTTGACTCTAGTGTTTACACCTCAATATACAAGAACTTCAATAAATTCTCAAAATACAGAAACTTGGCAGATTTCTTGACTGGTAATTCTACATTTGCCCCATACATTAATCATCAAAAAATACTTAAAATACACATTTTTTTTTTGTTTCCTGACACATTCTTATTAATAACCACTCTTATATTTCCCCAAACTGTTTCTGAATTCTTATACCCAAGGTGGCAGTTTGAAAATATTTATGACTCCCAAAAAGAGAAAGATTATGTATGTAAACTTATCTATTCTTGTGTGATACTCTTTGATTATATTGGATTAAGTTGAGGGCCCTTGACTAAATTATCTGTTAAGATTTTGACTTTGATTTGGCCACATCAGTAAGGCGTGACTCAGGATGAATCCCTGCCCTCTTGTTGGGCCTATATAAATGGACACTCATCTATCATGGGGATAGATGGGCCATTTGCCTCACAGCATACAGAGACAGTTGGGAAGAGAGATGAGACTGATATAAAAAGCCCAGAAAGAAATGAGACTTAGGCCAGGAGAGACAGGAAGCCCTGAGAGACAATCCCTATGCTAGCCTGCAGCTGAGATATAGGAAGCCCTGAGAGATGAGGCCTAACCTTGACAGAGGACTGGAAGCCCAGAGGGAAAGAGAGACCAATCAGAGATCCACGACTGTCTTGCTTCAACACAGGGCAACTGACTTCTGCGAGAAAACAACCTTCAGCTTGACTCTTTATGGTCTTGTAACTCTAAGCTTTTATCCCAAATAGGTATCCTTTATAAAAGCCAGGAGATTTCTGATACTTTGCATCAGTCCTTTGGCAGACTCTCTGTTCCTTCATAATGGATTTTTCAAAACCACTTTGTCTATTTTAACTTCTATGTCATTTTATGAGCCCCAAGAATATTCATACACACTATTCCAAATTTCTTAAGGTATTTCACTTTGTGTTCAATATAATACCAAAATTGTACCTTTGCCTGATTGTATAATGGCCTACCTAATGCTTCATCATTGTCAATAGCCATTTATACCACTCTTGATCCTGCTTTATGTACCTTGGGATTTTTTGGGTACTTCAAATATGCCAAGCTGTTTTCCATTTTATTATATATGATGCATTATTACCTATACCCCCCCAAAAAAAAAAAAAATTCTTACCCTCATACCTTGAGTGATGAGTTCTCACTTTTTTTTCATTTAAACAAAAAATTCCTTATTAAAACTAATCTTCAATAAAACTCCTTTCCAAACCTTTAAAAAAAAAAGAAAGAAATAAAGAAAACGGGTCACTGCTGAGGAAAATAATGCTCAGGAAGAGAAGGAAGCTGAGGACAGACTTGAAGAGGGGAGGACACGGCTAAAAGAGACGTGACCTGACAAGCCAGGTCTCCTGTCAGGACTGGGAACAGCTTTCCTCTAAGGCAGGGCAGGGGGATAAGGAGCTGAGAGAGTTCCTGCAGAACAGCCTATTTTTTCCCTGATGTAGGAAGCAAGGTCAACTGCTGAGAGAAGGAGGTGGGACCAGAGAGCGGAAGAAAATCAGGAAGATGCAAAAGGATTGCAGAACAATGCTAAGGGTCCAGCAGGTATTTACAATGGCACATCTGCAGCACTCATCTCCCTCGTAACTACTCACTCAATGTCTCTCCTCCCTCATGGGTTCTGTGCTTCAAGAGGACAGAGCCTTGGTGTGTCTTATTCACAGCCACAGCTCCTAGAAGCGCTTGGCACAAAGGAGAGGCTTGAAAACTTTTGATGAACTATATTAAATTATATGGTTTTTTTTTTCCCTCCTACAACATTCAGAAGCCCAGGAAAGAAGAATTTTTTAGAATTAGTCAATACACAGACCGTCTTTGAATAGAAAGTTACTGTAGATCCTAAGTGATAACAATTTTAAATTATTATAAGTACATACAAACCAATGTAAAGCTAGATATAAAAGGTCTTATGTTCATGGCTCTTATACAGTATAAAATCAAAATTAAATTATCAAATACAAACAAGCTAATATTCGGTTATAAGGTGATCAATCAGATGATCCAGATGTTGGTTTATCATCATCAACATGAAAATACAAGCTTAAAAAAATTATCAAAGTAACGCTCAAATCACTGAAATCCTTATGAGTCCTCAGACTCCAATCTGAAATCTCTGCATTAATCCATTAGTTGGCAGTGTAGGTACAGGAGGAAAAAAGAGGGGCAAAGAAGTTGTGGTGTTGACAAAAGTCACAACAAAAAAGAGGAAAAGTCAAAGGATTCGAGATCACAATGGGTAGGTGAGAGAAAAAGCGATAATGTAAACAAAAAAATGAAAAGAGCTGGAGAGTAAGACATTTTAGCATTAAAATTCAGAGACAGGAAGTCTGGGATGACTGGGTCTAAGTAAGGATAAAGTAATAGTTGATTATTTTAGCCTGCGTTCTTCTCCAAAACAGGACCTGACACAAGGACTGTGTGCAGGTGGTTTATTTGGAAGCTGATTCCAAGAAAGAGAGAGGGACTAAATAGAGTGAACCCTAAACAAGAGGAAAAGCCAAAACAGGCTCCTCCACTTACTGTGGTGAGTGTCTGGGCTTGCTCTAGCTGGCAGTTTTGAGGAGTGTGTAGCCAGTCTGCCCACAGGACATACACACAGATACCTCTGAATGTTAATATAATGAACCGCCTTCAGAAAAAAGAGCAGGGCGGGGGATGACATACTTAATCAAAACAGAAATTGGGAAGAACAATTTCTTGAGGCTACTTCTGTCACAGGGAAGCAAACCTAAAAGAGCTAGAGGCTAGAAGAAGTAACCGCCCTGAAAAGACATCTTACTATCAGCGACTCGAATCAGATTGCTGTGTTACAGCACTCCAGTAAAATTACTAGTTTGAGTTCGCTCAGGGACTGCCGCCCCCTGCTAAAAAACCTGACCACCTATTTGTTCATTTAGAGGCAAACCACCTCTTTCTAGACAGACCGGGCACAACAAGAATACAGTACACTGAGTTCTGATGATTCCAGACAACTTGTACCAGTTACTACAATTATAACTGTACAAAATTATATTCTTACTTCAACACTCTGAATGACTATAATAATAATAATGATAAAAATAACAACTATCTCTCAGGTGCTATTCTAGGTACTTAATCATCCATGTAACCCAGTGAAGGTGGGAATGATAATATCTTGTTTTACAGATAAGGAAACCAAACCACAGAGAGGTTAAATAATCATCCAAAGTTGCCCGGGTAGAACTGAAGCCAAGCCATCAGAATCCAGAAGCTGTGACCTAATTTTGCTCTTTACTAACCTATTTGTTTTAAGGCCTACTTCAACACTATTTTAAAAGAAAGAACATTCCTTTAGTGTCGAAACTGACTCAGAGAACAGAAATGGAAAAGGCTTACAATGTTCAGTGATTGGAGGCCAACAAAAGTTACTTTATGTCAGATTTCATGTGTATGGATACAGGTTTTGTCCATTTCTACAAAAGCATTTCACCCTAAGATCATTTTTTGGGATATTCAATGTTTTCTAAAGGAGATCGTATTTCCATTTGCTTAACAATAAATAATTCCAAACACCTCCCCAAAACAATCTCATTTTAGTGGTTAAGAACTCCAGATACGTGCGTCTGTTCTCATTGTCAAAAGTAACCATAATTATTTTAATCCCTGCTGCATACTCATCTTTATTCATAAAACTTTTGTTCGAGCACTTAAATACAAACCCAGTACTTTAAAATGTTTTTAACAATGTTACAAGTAACTCATTTGGCATTTCCTTCTGCATTTACAAATAAAATCTTTAGGTACTTTATGCATACTTTATTGGTAGAAATTAAGCAGTTATATTTTAAGGGAAAATTACTTTTAAAAAACTATGCAGTGATAAAAAAACAATTGACTGAGTCTATTTCAGGTTTTTTAAATAAGGTGCCCAAAAGCCACGTGGTACCAAAAGAAGTAATCCACAAAAGGTTTCTTTCTATAAAACCTTTGCATGTAGGCACATTTTTGTTCAATACAACTAATTAAATTCAAGCCAACAACTATTTATTATGTATCGACCACATACCAGATATATGTGACCACAGAGCTGGGATAAGAACCCAGCCTGACTCCAAAGCCCAAGCTTTCAATCAATCGCAACATAATCTCAGATAAACAGGTTTCTAATAAGAAAGTGTAAAAGTTCTCACAATGCAAATACTCTTTTGCAGGAAACACAAACTACTTCCTTTCCTATCAAATCATCTGAAAATCTTTTCACCTTGATGGGGGAAAAGATTCTGCTACCTATATATTGAGGTTTATCAAAAAGCTGGCTTAAAAACATAATAAAGTTGTGAGGCAGGTTAGTACAGAGCAAAGAGGAAATGACAAGTCACAGCTGGAACCCGGCAGAGAACATGGCCTGGAGACCCTGCCCGGACACCTCCTGGGGGAAGGCTGCTAATGGGAACAAAGCCCGAAAAACCCCGAGACCCTGGCCGCGAGGCCCCCCTTGGAACTCTTTCCGGGGCCAAGGGGAAGCCCCAGACAACTCCCAACAGTCCTCCCCACCGGTGTCCTAAGAGCGAAGAGGTGAGGCAACCAATCAGAACAGCAAGCAGCTGGGGCTCCTCCGCCAACATCAGGAAAGGGGAGGAGGGAAGAATGGCCTTGATAAAGGCAGTGCCCCAACCCCAAATGCTCTCTTTTGGCCTGGAGGAGCCCACATCCACGTCTTCGGTGTGCACTTCTTTCCTTTTCTCTCATTTCTCTATGAACTCTTTTCCTGGCCTACTGAACTGCCATGTTCTTAAGTTCTTTTATGCAACATAGCCAAGAAGCTAGAGGAATCCAGCATCCCCCGACTTCAGCTGGATTCATCCCCAGTCCACTGCACAGCATTTTTACCTGTACCTGCTTTTCCATATATATTGTAAATTGAAGTATGTCATTCATTCATGAACATACACAAACAGTAAGTGTATAGTAAAAGTTGTGAACTTACCAAATAAACATGCATAACATCACAAAGGGGTCCCACACATCACCCCTCCAATCAACACCTTGCATTGTTGCGAAACATTTGTTACAAACTGCAAGAGCATTGTCAAAGTATGACTGTACCTGCTTTTAAAAGGGAAAAACCCAACAGGCCAACCTGAGAGATTAATGTTTACAAATAGTAGTTCAGAAAAAGAACACAGAGGCAAACTGAAAGCCTCCAGAATTAGCCAGAGGTTCCTCCAGCTTCTCCCACGAAGGGGTCACACAGGTAAAGTGGGATGAGATGGTGGGAGGAGTTTGGGGGAACTGATCCCAGGACAAGAGTGCCTTTTCTGCCCCAAGAAGGTTTTCCCTCTGTCTGGCAGGGAGAGTTGTGGTGCTGGCTATGGAGGTCTTTAGGCCTAAATAAAAAACTAGAGCTAATGATTAACAACAACGTGACAGAGAAGGAAAAAACAAACCTCAAGGGGAGAAGAGGCACAGCGCCCCAGGGCCAAGGCGCAAAACAGCACGCACGCGAAGTGCTCGTTCCCTCCTCTGGGTCCACGAACAGGAGTCTGGACTGGAAAGCCTCCTGAAGTTCCCTGCTCCGGGGGCCAGGCTAATACTAGGCTGAGGATGAGCTCCAGCCACAGGGGCTCCGCAGCGCCCAGGAAACGGTGTGACGGGGTCTGAAACCTGAGACAGCGCACACGAGGGCTAGGTATTTCAAGAAAATTACAGACAAAATCATCACTAGAGAATGCCCATCTTCTCCAAAAGAGTAAGAGAATATGGACGACCCATGGCCACTCGGTCCTCAAGAGCAAGGGAAAGACAAGGAAAGGCCAGAAGGCGCTGGGCAAAGAGCCCAAAGAGAACCAAGTTGGGGGGGGGCGTTGGACTTAACAAGAAAAAGCTCTACAGGTCAAAAAGTGAAAGTAAGAAAGCGAAGAATCCCCTGGAAATAGAAAATTGAAACGAATTCATTATGCTCTCCAAGGAATTTAAGAGAATCACACAGAGCTTATTTTCCAGTTATCAAAAACAGTTAAGTTGACAAAACTAGGGGGAAAATGTACAGAGCTAAGAAAGAAATTTAGGAGAAAATCCTCTACAGAACTAATAAATACGAGGAACACAAGCAACACAACAAAAAGAGCAGAATTAAGAAAAGTCATACAGAATTCAAAATAATTCAAGGAATCAGAAAGGCAATGATAAAGCCAGATAATGGTGATACTAGAAATAAATAACTGGTGTAACACTCCCCCCCACACACACACACACAATAGCCTTATGTGAGAATGAAAAAAAAAATTGAATTAAGCATTAAATTTTAAAAATTAGGGGAAAGAATAAGACACAAAAAATCACCTCAAAGACTAAAGAAAGACGGACTTAAAATACAAGCAGAAAAATAAACACTTGAAACAAAGCTATTAAGCTATACTATGAAGGGCTGATCCAAAAGGAACATAAAAAATTGCCTGAACTTCTCAAATTCTTCCAGGCTCCTCATTCCATTCAAAAGATAGGATATTGGGAGCGGATGTAGCCCAAGCAGTAGGAGCTATATGTAGGAGGTCCCAGGTTCAATCCCTGGTACCTCCTAAAACAAACAAACAAACAAACAAAAGATAGGACATTATCTAGCTATTGATTTTTTTAAACCAGCCGAGGGAGCTACTCCTTTACACTTGCTGTTTGTAGGTGGTGACTTTTCCTGAGTATAAAAAAGAAGAACCAATTAGCAACCGTTTAGGTTGAGAAAGCCTACTCTCAAGGAAGTTTAAAAAGATCATCGTTATTGCAGAGAGCAAAAGACGTTAACCATTCTGACAGATGGCATCAATAAGCATTTGAAAGCAAGATCTGCTCTACAAAGTCCAAGTAAAGAGAACTGTGACTTAAGTTCCTGTAATAGTTGGGGTTCTCCAGAGAAACAGGACAGGATATATGTTTATTTAAATATTGGGGGAGTAGGCTCACACCACTGTGGGGATCAGCAAATACGAATTTCATAAGGGAGGCCTCCAATGAAGGTGACAAATTCCCCTGAAGATGCCGATGAGAGAGAACTTCTTCTGTCTGTTGAAATCCTCAATTCTACCTTTAAGGCTGCTAACTAATTGAATGTGGAAACTCTTCTCTTGCTGAAAACAATCTCCCTGGTTAATTATAGATGCAATCAGCCACAGATGAAATCAACTGACTACTTAAATCCACCTACAAAATCCCCTTACAATAAAAACCAGGCCCTTCCTTGCTTGATCAAACACCTGGACAGCACAGCCTAGCCACGCTGACACATGAAATTCACCAACACAGTTCTTAAATTGCCTAATTTTACCCACTGTTTAGAGAGATCACTCCAAAAAACTTGACCAAAACTTTAATAAAAAATTTGGGCCATGAAATACCTTTCATCAGATCTCCCTCTGCCCAGCAGTGTAGAGTAACAAGCACAGTGTTGGGTACATTTTAACTACATAGTAAATGTTTTAAAACCAAACCAAATGGGGCAGGAGGGGCTTAAAATGGATAAAGTAAATAAATCTTTAAAAAATAAAATAAAATAAAATAAAACCAAACCAAACATAGGAGAACTCACACACTCATTTTACTCATTAGTAAGCTGGGAATAATATCTGCCTCAGAATTGTCGGGAGGATAGAATGGGATCACGAGTGAGAAAACACTTAGCAACACATCTTTAGAGTGCTCTAAAGCAAGAGCCTGATGAAGTTAAAAAAATTCTTCTTTAATAAGCATGAACCTCATTTCTAATTTTTGTTTCAAATACAAAAAGTCCATACTGAAAGGGCTTTTTCAAACTAAAACCTCCCTCCTCCAATGATATACCACTCCCACATCCTTTTGAGAAGCACTGAATGCATAAATTGAAACAAAAGGAATCATACATAAACCATAAAATATGGGATAGAGGATAAAGAGCTAATAAAGTACTACTCTTAATTTTAAAATACGTATGAAAGCTAAAGTAATGTAAGTATACATTCAATAAACACTGAAATGTGCCTTCCATACTAGCAAAGAGCACATCCAATAAATGTTCCACCTACGCACTCACCACTCCACTCAAACCACACTCTACAACAAAATAGAATGCTAATTTTTTCCTTTCTGACTTTTTTTGGCCTTCTTTGGCTCTTCATCTCTTTACCAACTACAACAAGCAAAATTGCTTCTTTCTTTGTGGTCCCAAAACATATTCTTGATGGTGCCTAGCACAGTAAAGGACAAGCTTTCAGTGCTGTTCAACAATATAGTGTTGTTTTCATCCATACTTCCATTACACCTAATTGTATGCATGTCTGTGTCCCTCACCAGACTAGAGTTTAGGGCAAGAAATTAGTCCTTCATTTTTATATACATAGTGCTTAAGAGGTGACAAAGTGGCCAACAATACCTGCTAAATTAGCCTGGCTTCTCATCCTGCCTTGTAACTATACAGTCCTTTGAATATGTCAACCATCTGTCATCCCTATCTTTGTTCACACCATTCCGCTCGGGCCCCATTTCCTCCCAAAGCCTTCAGAAGCCACTTATGGCCACACTGATCTTTTTTAAAGAGCTATGGGTGTATATTATCTGGTACAGTGCATTACACAAAATACTCTTTAGTATTTGTTACATGTTTCCCTGAATTGAACATAACTTGTCCCAACTAGACAATAACTCAAGGGAGCCATGTCAACTTCCTGGCCTATGTGCACTCAGCAAGCATCTTTCAGGTAACTGGGACTAAAATGGAAGGCACTACAGAGCAACATCCCGTCAAAGAACAGACAGTTAGAGATCTGGTTGGTCAGCACTGGCAGGTCTTCTTCAAGGGATAACTGAACACAGCACCTACTTTCTCTGGTCATGGTATAAGAATGGCTGCTCATGGGAGAAAGAGCAGAACTGTACTCTATAGTTCTCAGGTCGGCCAGCAGCTACCCTTCATTTCATAGCTGTTAGAATGAGGGAAACCGTGGCCACTTTCAAGTGTAGGTGCAGAAACCAAACCCTTGGAAGGGGAAGTATTCTGACAAAGATCACTCGGATTTCCAGTAGCAGAGCCTGCTCTGAAACCCATGTTACCCACCTCCTAGCAGGCATCAAAAAATAAATTACCACAGAAGAATGTGAACTATTAGCCTTTTTGACCTTAACTCAGTTATGCTTCAGAGAAAACCCCACAAATACCCAAGTAACCCACTAAAATGTCACTCAAAGGAATCAAAGTTCAGAGGAGAAACTAGGAAAGGGAAATACTTTTCCACACTTCTCCTTCTTCCAGTCACCCTTTGTTGAGTGTCCCCGGGTTCTCTCCCTGGCCCCTTTCTCATGCTACAAACTGTCCTTGGTGTTTTCATGCCCAGCCTATAGCTTCAACTAGCACTTACAGAGTAAGAATTACTACAGCTAAATCTCCAAATCAGACTTTTTTCTGAGCTCCCAATCTGTGTATTCAACTACATTCTAGACATCTCTACCTGTGTCCTACCATCATCACCTTAAGAAAAGAAAAGAAAGAAAAGAAAAGAAGAAAGGAAAAGAAAAGAAAAAAAAAAAACAAAACAAAAAACCACCAACATTTTCAATTCACCATTTCCCTTCCCTCCAATCCCAACCTGCACCGCCCCCACCCCCACCCCATAACTGCCTACTTGGTGAACAGCACCACCTAGGGGCCCCTGGCAGAAACCGGTGAACATCGCATTCTTCCTTCTCTGTTCCTCACACCCCAAGTCCTATCAGTTCTACCACCTCCTAAATACAGCAGTTCTTGTACCCCACCCAAATCATCCCCTCTACCAGGGACTGCCAAAGCTTTCTGATGGTCATTCATCTTTATCACTGAAAAAATTGTGAATACACATATACCCAAAATATATACATTTACTTATAAATTAAAATGCATGTACGTCTACTGAAATATAGTTAAGATATAAATCATAATAAAAATTGTAAATGTTACAAAGAATAGAAAATATAATATTAAGTTAATATTTTCATCCTGCTCTCTAGTGGGTTCCAGGAATCCTCCACTTTGGAGACTCTATACAATGAGCCTGGCTCTTATAGGTAAAAAATAAATAGATTTATATTTCTCTAAACTGTATGTATATGCATACCATATATATGTGTATATACCGACACACACATATGCACGTGTTTGAAGCCGTTTTTTTTCGCATGCACATATTCATCTATTTCAAGAGATGATGTACACATGCTTTAGCATATTGCTAAACACAGTTAATCTATCTTCTAAAGCCACAAACCAAAAATAAAGTTTAAAGGCAGTTGGCTTCTAAAAAAATCACATTACATTAATTTATAAATAAAGCCTAACTGTAAAAGTCTTGTCACTAACCATCTTTAAAAAGATGAGAACAAAAATTTAAAAAATTAAATTAAATTTAAAAATTACAAGATGAGAAATTTACAAAGTATATTTGGCTCTTCTTGCAAACAGCTTCTGGAAAAGACACCAGCTTTTTTCGCCTACCTTCTGAAAGAGTGTAAGGCTGCTAACAGTCTGGGTTTTATAGACTGCACCTCCTATATTCTAGGTCCACACTATAATATTCTTCCTATTTTCCACTGCAATAGATACCCCTACCATTTCAGGATCCAGAAGGCTAATTTACACTTCTCTACCCTTATCCCTACCAACCCATCCTCTCTATCCCATGACTCCCACTCTCCCCTCGCCCCCCCCAAAAGACAAGACAAACATCCCACAACATATAACCAAAGTCAGAATAGACATTGTTATTTTAATCCTCTAAGATTCCATTATAATATGTTTATATTAAATACACACTTGACTTACAGCCTCTAAATTTAAAAGTGACCATGGCAAGCCGAATTAGTTTATTGGGGTTAACTAATCATTAGGCACTGGTCTGTCTAAAGGAAGAAAACATAAAGACAATAAAGAGCAAACTAGATTAAGTTATAAAGGCAGTCTCTACTTTCTCATTCTAAATCAGTAAAAACACTTTCTAAATGGTCCCTACAAAAAAGGGAGAGATTCTTGAAAGCTGAGTGGCATATAAGAGCATCAAAAATCTACACTGTTAACACCAGAAAGCAAAAGGTTTTAGAAAGACAAGCAGCGAGCGACACTTTCCTGCAGAGGTAAAATGTCATTGCTGATGGGAGGGAATGAGCTTAATCACCTTCCTAAATCACCTAAAAATTGCTCCTTCAGCTAAATAGCACATTCTAATATATAATAACATTAAATGTTCCAAAAGGTTTTGTTTGCTTTTCTAATTATAAAGATCAAGATTAGTTGGCTTTACTTAAGGGTTAATACCTGCATCGAGTGATATGCCCATCGTAGCCCACCACATGGTGGATTTTAGTGGGGAAATCTAAAAATTAACAACAATCCATATGAATTTTCTCTCAGATAAATTTAGCTTGCCATACATTCAAAAATTTAAATTCTCAAAACTCAAGTTTTCTGAAACTTTTACCAGTTGCAAGATATGTTTCAATTACAGATATGTGATGAAGACCTTAGGGTGACAAATAGGAAGGAGAAGTGATGATATAAATAAAAATATTAAGTCCACAAGAATAAGAAAAATGAATGTAAAAACAAAGACTTAGTAACACAAATGTGAAAAATGAGTGATATGTTTTCTTAAAACTGACAGGTATAATTAAATAGAGCAGTCTATAGTTTTCCTCTTGCGAATGGGCAAGTTCCTATTAGTCTGAGTTTTAATTTTCTCATCTGTAAAATAAAAGATACTATTACCTATCTTGTAGGATGGGTTTGAGAATTCATTAAGGTAATATGTTTTTGGTCCTGGAAAATAGGTGCTCAATAAAAGTTGTTTCTGAACAGCAAATGGAATACTAATTGTTTTGTAAATGCATGGTGATTATTTTTGGCCAGATTTCACTTATTTTTGTCAGGCTAATAAAATTGTTGTTAAATGGAAAAAAAAAAAAAAAAGATATGTTTCAAGTCATCACTCGAGCAGTGTAGTCATTAGAGCAAACCAGTCTTCTTAACACAGAATATGAAAGAAAAATATTTCTCAGATAATACTATACTACCCCCCACATGCTGTAAGCCACAATTTATCTGGCAAGAAACCAAACTCTACAGATATTTAGGTGGCAAGCATTCTTACGAATATTAACACCTCCAATAAATTGTTTGACTAATTTTTATTATTATAAAGTGATCAGCTGTCCCCAGAGTTGCTCCTGGAGTTAGGAATTTATCAACACTAATACAGAACTACATTTTCAATCATTGATGGTAATTTGGGGACAGATTTAAATTATATTGGCCAGAAAGTTAGGAAGAAAGCCTGCCGCTTAACTGTTAAAATTACTAATCCAATGATTTTCACAATTGATTACATACTTTTCATGTGCAGAATGTTGAGAGGATTAGGAAATAATCTTAATATATAACAACATTCTGTTAAAAGAAAACCACTTCACAAATACTTGCAATTTTAGGTCTGGGAAGTCAACATGGATAACTTAATTTGGAATTTATTTGCTTTCTGTTTACAGAAGTAAAGTATTACAACACTCCTAGTATTTTTTTAACTGGCATTCTAATAACATCTTCCATTTTATACTGAATTTTGGATAAGTGAAATGGCTTTCTCCCCAAATGCCTGTAACTAAAATATCTATCTGCTTGATGTTTTCTATTTATCACTTCAAGATTTTCAGTCATTCATTTAAAATCAATGACTCTAAAATTATTTCAAAATATGAGCACTATGGTGGGAGACCTGCCTCCTTTAAGCCTTGACGTCCCAATGCTCCAACTAAAATTCCTTAATGTTGCTAAAAGTGATCTATTACACAACCTACTTTTAATGCTGTGTGCAGTTTAAGAAAGACGCCCAATCAAAATTCATTTAGTATGTTATTTTTGTACCATCAAAACAATAATAAGGGAGCAGGTGCAGCTAAGGTGAAGTGCTTGACTCCCAAGTATGAGGTCCCGGATTCGATTCCTGGTACCTCCTTAAAAAAATAAAAATAAAAAAAATAAAAAGCCAACAACTCTGAAGCTATTTTTCAAAGAATACTATATTTACCCATCTAAATATCTCCATGGAATGCAGGCCCAAAGAAACCTTCCTCGTGACTTCATCGGTTACATTTTGAGTGTCGTGGTTTTTGTTTTTTTTTTTTTTTAAGTGTTTTAATATAAAAAGAGGGGACGAAACGGAGTCGATACTTATTGAGCGACTACTCTAAGTTCGGTGTTTTACATTTTACATTTGATCTTCACAGGGATACAAGAGGTTAGGGTGGGTCACTTGTGGTTCAAACCGGTTCTGGGGATATAGAGTCCTTGGGGTCTCCCCTAACTGGGAGACCAAAGGCCAATAAACTATGGTCCCTGTGCCTCGGTTTCATCTGTCAAATGGGATTAAAAACGGAACCTACCTCATAGGATTATTTCCAGGATTAAATGAGATAATACATGTAAAGTGCCTAGAGCTGAACATGACACGCATCGTCATTCTTGTAATAATGATCATTTTTATTTTTACTGTAGGTATTCTTGTTCCTATTTTACAGATCAGGAAGTGGAAGCTTAGGGTGTGCAAGGAATTTACTGATGATCAGACACCTAGCACTTGGTTTTGACTCAGAGCACAAATTTGATGACATAAAAATTGTTTGGGCATTAAACACTGGGGTCCCTTGGCAGGGACGCTCCAGGGCGACTTCTGTATTTTGGGCCTATTAACACTGCTATGTGAAAAGCACATGCGTCCCCTGCGCCCCCCTTCCTAAGGACCCTACAAGGCCAACCTCTGCCCAGTTCACCCCAAAGCCAGGGCTCGACTCCTGGAAGTGGGAAGGACACACAGTGCTCCCGATCGCCGGGGTTAATCACTCGGCTCGACGCTGCTTAAGGAAAAAGCAACCAGCGATGGAAAGACAAAAGGACAGTAATCGTCAAGCACGGGTCAAAGTCCCGGGCTTTGAAGGCCTCGCCCCGCCTTCTCACCTGCGCTCCGGGGCACCGAGGTCGCGCCCCGCGCCGCGCGGGAATCACCGACTCTGCGCCGGGAGCTCAGGTACCCAGAAGCTAGGGGCGCCAGGAAAGGCAGGCGTCTCCGGGACCCGTCGGGGCCCCCCACCCCGCCGGCTTGACAGCGCCAAGGCCCACGACCCTCCGCTCGGAACGCGGCCGGGGCAGCTGTCAGGCCGCAGGGAGGGGACATCGGGGCCGCAGCAGCAGCGGGGGGTCGCCGAGGCCCGAGCGCGAACAGGAGTGGGGAGCCGGGGAGCCGGGGAGCCGGGGCGCCGGGGAGCCGGGGAGCCGGGGCGGGAGCAGGGCGCGGAAGCCGGAGGAGGCGCCGCCGAGTCGGCGAGCAGCCGAAGGGGGCCGGGGGCGCGGGCGCCGGGCCCTCCCTCCCCCTCCCCCACAGCGCCCACCCGGCCCGGCGCCCGCCGCCGCCCGCCCGCCCCACACAAAGGTCCCGGCCTGGACGTCGCGGGCGGCCCGAGGGCCCGCCCCGCAGGGGAGCCCGAAGCCGCGGCGGCCGCCTGGCCCGCTGAGCCCCGGGCGGCCCTACCTTCTCCGGGCGGCGTCCGGGCCCGGGGCGCGGTCGGCTCGGGCCTGCTGCTCCGCGGATCCGCCTGGCCTCTCCGCCCGCTGGCGCGGCCTCCCCGCTCTCGGGCGGCGGCGGGCGGCGGCTCCTCCTCCTCGGGGGCAGGAGGAGGGGACACGGCGGCCCGGAGCCGCCTCCCCGCAGGAAACGACCCCCGGCACCGCCTCCTGCTCGGCAGCTCCTGCGCCGCCGCCGCCGCCGCCTTCTCCCTCCGGAAACGCATTCCTCCCGGGCTGCGTAGGCCGCGCCCGCGGCGGGCAGGAGGAGGAGGGCGGCCGCGGCCCGGGCCCCGGGAGCAGCCTGGGTGTGAGCGGGCCCCGGGGAGGCGGCGCGGGCGGCGCCGGGAGCCAGCCCTGGCCTTCGCCGTGCCTCGGTTTCCTCTATTCCTCCGCGAGGGAGAAGTCTGGGCGTGCCCCGAGGCCCCCCACGCCCGGGCCAGCTGCGACATGGTCTCGGGAGAGACCGCCGAAGGGAGCCTAGGGCTATACTCTCCCATGAGCGTCCCCTTTGCCCGGGACCGTCCCATTCTGAGCACTTGGAGTCCAACATCCCTGGGAACCCCAAGATCCCAGGCAAATAGGCACAGTAGTCACCCACCCTGTGGGGCTTCGTGGGGCCCAAAACGACGTCTTCTTTTGGAAGGGAATAGGCTAAAACCAAAATTGTGTTTCAGGAATGATGGTTCAACGAAAAAGCCAGTTTGTTTGACTGTGTCTATGAGAAAGGTGAGGATCTGGGAAGGAGGTGGGTGTCAAGGAAGATGGGGTTGGAGAAACTTAGAGAAGTGGTGGGTGAACGTTGGCCAGTTGCTTTTGACAGATTTATCTGGAGGCCTAGTCAGGAAGAACAGGGGTGAGAAAATAATATTTCATCCTGAAAAGTACAGTTTTTCTTTGTCCTCACCACCTTTTTTTAGTAGGTGGAGATGGGGAATGGAGGGCTACTGAAACGAGAAGGGAAACATTGAATTATGAGAATGGCCCTTCACATTTTGATAAGAGGACTGAAACCTGTACCAAGCAGCATCATAGTGAAACTCAGTAACTCAGAACATACTGCTGGCAGGTTGCCCTCCTCTTAGCAGAAAATGAGGTGGGTTCCCACCTGGTGAGCTGCAGCACCCTGTTAGGAATAGAGCTCAAACGATCAGATTTATGAAACTGAGCAGGATTGTGTTTCTCTTATGGGAGATTAGAGGCTGAGATACCCATTTGGCTGCCAATCATAAAACAGTATAAGAGAAAATAAAGCAATCCCATCTTTGAAAAATTTGCACATTGCTCACCAGCAAACTCAAACCTGTGGGTTAGCCAGTCCCTGAAGACTTTTAACAAATGGGGATTATTTTTCTCACTTAATGGATGACCAAGCTTAAGAGGCTGAATAATGTTTTCATATTAGTATCCCAATGGTAAAGCTCCACTAGAGCACAACATTCTTGAATGTTAAGGTAATGGTTTTACCACTGTTCAAAATTAATTAGAATTGGCCCAGTCTTAGCACAAGAGAACCTGTAGTTCAAAAAGATTAATTGATCTGTGCTTGGTTTGCACTACGGTTTCCCAAATTTCCTTCCCTGGTTGTGATTTGGGAAGGCGCTAGCAATCTTTGCCACAAGAGCATTAAGAGGTTTACATTAAAATTAGTTCTTCAAGGGCAATTTAATCATTTTTAGCCCCTGTATCAAGCACTGGTCCAGGGCACATAGGGGCTCAGCTAATGTTTGATAAATGAGTAAATGCTTTCCTGGGACCAGCCCATAGCATTGGAAGCAAGAGCAATAATTATGTACGGATGTCATGTGTTTTGAGAAAAAGAAAAATTAAAAAACATGTTATCTAAGAAAGCAGTGATTGGTTAGACATATGACTCTACTTGTGACTTTGTACAAATATTAGTAGATGGACCGTTAACTAATTATAAAATTTATGAATACTGCAAACAAGGTTGGTCAGTCTTACCATGACAAATAGAACATCTAGTAGGTAGGAATAGTGCAGGTCACATCAGGAGATCATATCATGATAGAACATCTCTTAGTATCTTGAATTCAAAACAAATCCATACTTTACCTATACCATCTCCCAATTATTATAAATTGTCTTCTGCCATTTCATTAAAGTCATTATTATGTCATTATTATGTTGGCCTTTTCTTTAGTTTGGCACCATACATGCTCTTTAAAATGTATCTTTGTTCACCTTTTATGCCAAGCAAAGTTCCAAATGTTATAAAACATACCCAGGACTTTATCAAATGTCCAGGTTCATTTCAATCAGCATTTACTCCCTCTTTCTGTTTATACCTATAGGCCCGGCTTACATAAATGAAAGGAGCCACTTATATTTAGTTGAGTGCAAAAGAGACTACAGGCTCCTCTAGGAACCTGATTATCTCTTTAAAACTGTGGGATCATAGTTAAATTACTGTTCTTTAGATCTATTGGGTTGTATTTAATCACATGATTATGGAATATGAGATTGAGAGTGAGAGCAAGTCAAGATTGGCTTCAGGAGTCGATAGCTATGGATCTCTCGTAGCTTGAACACTCTTGGAACTTAGTCCCTCAACTAGTACACCCTCCTCCAGACCAGATTTTTCCTGGGGATGGCCATCAGTGGGCACAATCTAGCACAATCCATACCAGATCATGTTTAAATAAGCAGGGTGACCTCGTGTCCTGGTATGCCCAACACAGGCCCAGTTTGCCTGTTTTCCAAGCATAATTATTAATAGTTCCCCTTTTTCATTCTCTAAAGTGCATCCTGGTTTGGATGATAAATTATTTAGTCACCTTAAAACCAGGATGTCCTGACAGTGAGGAATGGGACATACACTAAGGGAATACACAGTGACACATTGCAAATCAGATTCCAGGTTTATAAGTGATGACCAATTCCAACACTGATGATAAGTGTAAAGAAAATAAGTATGGGGAGGGGAGGGTTTGGGGGACAGGTGCAGATTTAGGCGGTTCAAATGTGATCAAAGTGCCCTACCAGGAGGTTTAATTAAGGAAGAATCCTTGAAAGTAGCCTGACGGGTTTAAACACCAATGTAAATGTATGTGAAGGTTTCAGGAACTAATTGCTTGACTGTGGTTAGGCAAGTCTTCAGCTACTTTTCTAAGAATTGTTTCTACAAGGTGGCCTAGATAAATATATATGTTTTTTTATCTGCCACTGCCAGCTACTTGAACGTAAGCCCTTTAAACAATAAAAAATAAAGAAAAAAGATGAGGGGATGGGGATAGAAGGAATAGAGGTTGATAACATTCTATAACACTAATGGACAAATGTCTTTGAATCATAAATACCTCATTCCTTTTCCTAAGGAACCAACACTGCTCTTTTAAAATGCAAATCTGTGTGCCTGGGAATTAATGACATTTCGAAAATCAAGAAAGGGTGAGACTATCCTTCCAGTTCCTCCTTTTTCTATCTCCAAATATATAAATAACATGCAAATAGTCACACATGCAGAGAAACTGGAAGTTTGTTTATTTTGCAACTTTGGCGGCTTGGGAGCTTCAATTTCATGAATGCTCCTTAACACACTGTTACAATTACCAGAGGATTTATGAAAAATTAAATTTGCTCCAGGTTCTCTTGTTATAGATATGTGGCAAGTATCATCATAGAACAAGGCAATTACTGAGTATGCAGAACATATGCCAGCATACTTGACTAGCCTCTCCTGAGGCTTTATTTAGCTTTGCATTCTTTTGTTTATTTAAAAGTTAGGTGGAAAATGGCAGAAGAGTCTGGCCTGGTCCTTATGGCTTAGGCTAGCCGTTAAGTGTTTTTCTTTTCTAGATAGTTAACAGTTGCTGGATTATGGCTTCGACTATGGGTTATGTATGAGTAAGCCTGCCCCGACTGGTTCTGCTTCCTGTTTTCCATATATAGTGTCCCTCTTTTTTTCTCTTGCTCAGTCCATAGTCTTGTCTGCACTGGGTGTGAACATTCCTTGCCAGCATTCAGATGCTGACAATTTCAAACAGCCCAGAGAGAACTGTGCTTTCAAGGCAGCTCTTTTTAATGCTGATTTTCTTCAGCTGGAGAAGGGAATGTGCCTTCCCAAATAAGAATGAAGACTATGCCAAATATAAGCAGTTGAATAGCACTAGACCTATTTTTAGGAGCTAGGGTCACTCAGTACAGGAAATGATGGTGCTACCAACGGGTTATGGCCAGTGACCATAAAACAACATTATTTCTCTCCTCGTTTAAGTACTTTTGAGGATCTTGAGAAGATTTAGCAGTTGCAATATTGATTTAAAAGCAGTCTGATTTTAGGCCAGATTCATGAGTGAACATTAGGGAGAAGGGAGGCTAGGTTAGTTAAAAGTCATGTTTGTTTGGTAAGTTAAGAGCTTTCCCACCCCAAACTGATCCCCACACTATATTTTAAGACAGAGTTCTTGACCTGGGCCTATGCATGGGATTCATTGCGTCCATATACTCTCTAAAAACGTGGACATAATTTCATTTTACACACACACAGGCTTTTCTGATTTCAATGGGATCTTAACCGCAAAACATTAAGAATCACTCTTTTAAGCACAGATGAGATGTCCCTTTTATAGACTAAGGGCCTAAACAAATATTTTTGTTGTCCTTTTCAGTTGCATATTGATTAGTCTTATCTAAATAAACATTTCAAACCTCAGATAGGGCTTCCAAATACTCTGTTATAACAAGATTTTCATTGCAATGTTATTTGACCTGCAGGAGATGGAACAGAAAAAAATACCATCTTCTGAGTCCAAACCACAGAGTTAAATCGTGTTTTCTTTTTCTTTTTTTTTTTTTTTTTTAAAGATTTTATTTATTTATTCATTTATCCCCCCCTTGCTGCTTGTGCTCGCTGGGCCAGCCAACCGCGCCGTCCGGGCGGGCCCGCCCCCACCAGGAAGCCCCGGGAACCGAACCTGGGGCCCCCCATATGGTAAAAGGGAGCCCTACTGATTGAGCCACAGCCACTTCCCAAATCATGTTTTCTTTAGAAGGTAAACTAAACTTCAAAGAGAAATGAGAAGTTTTAATTTCACATTTCCAGTTTACATACTAGGACTTAAATGTCTCCAAATTATATCTTAAAATCATATGGATGAAAAGCTGTTATAAAGTTTTAATTGACAAGAATTTTAAATAGATTTTAAATATATTTTCTAACAATGTTGTCCATGTAGCACTTGGAAGAGCAAGCCCTTGTAGCACTTCTCCTTTAAGGTTTCTGCATTGCTGTTGGCTGATGTCATAGCCTTTTTCCTCTGTGATCACAAGAATTCTCTTTTTAGAACCGCTTATGGTTGCCAGCCGGGTAAAGCTTTTAATTGAAGGAATTTTGCATTTTATGTTGTGTTGTGTTATAATGAAATAATCTTTGTCAGAAAAATTTTGATGGTTTAGCCCTTTCCTATTTTTGTATTCCTGTGAACTAAGTTCATTCTGAAGTCCTTGACTACCATCTTCTTTTGTGATCAAATAAATTGTTCTTTATCTATACTTCTCCAGAAGGTTCCATATGCCTAAAATGTCAACTAAACTGTTTTTTTTTTCCCTTACAGTCAGAACATTGACTATGGAAATGAAACACTTTAATAAAAATTTCTCCAGTAAATGTCACAGATGCTGATTTCTAGTTCATTAATTAAATAATGGATTAAATAAATTCTACTACATCCATAGAATAGAATAATCAACATCATTTGGAAAGAATGAGATAGATCTGAATGTGCTGATTTGGAAAGATAGCTGAAATATATTATTGTGAAAAGATCAAGGTACATAACACGTTATGGTATAACCACTTACATGTAAAAATTTAAAATCCTATGTAAATATACATGTATGTGTTTATATGTACATACATATTTTTCTTTGAAGAAAATACATCTTCTCAAAAGAAATGAAGTTGCCCTGAAGAATGTTTCTTTTTCTACTTTTCTTACTATTTGATTATGTGCATGTATAATTTTTATTTGGTCAATCTATCATTATCTTCCAAAAATTTATGGCCTTCAATTAATCTAAGTAAATTTATACTTCTGGGATGTGTACCAAAATAGAGAGAAAACACATGTTATTGCACTACAGCTTCTTCTCATTATGTCAGAAAAGTGATGGAATTTGAATTGTTTTGTTATCATCACAAATAATAATAACAGGAACTAGTAAATCATTACACTAGTTAGCAAGTATGTATATTGGCTCCATAAATTCTAATTTATGCTAGTTGATTGCCACCAGAAATTTCAACAGAACACCCCAAGGAGTTCTCAGCCTTAAGTGGTAAAAAAAAAAAAAAAATTTTTTTTAAATTACTAAACTCTTCTATATGCCAGCCAAGGGTAAAAAGATATATTGAAACTACTAGTTCTGGGAAGGAGGGACAACCACCACACCAAGGAACCAAGAGAGTCTACAACTGCAAGCAAGAGAGTCCCATCCATGTGCCCTATGTGATCGAAGTCCCCTCTCAATTAGAGGTGGAGTGGGCATCACCATCCCAGAATCCTCAGGATTGGGGAATAAAATATGGACTAGAGTTGACTTACTGGTATTTTACTATACACTTATTGTGACTCTAGCAATGGAAGAACTTATATCATTGATGTGGAGACAGTGGCCACTGGAGGTGCTGAAGTCAGGGAGAGGGAAAACCAGGTGTAATATGGGGGCATTTTCAGGACTTGGAACTGACCTGGATGACATTATGGTGACAGATACAGGCCATTATATATCCTGCCATAGCCTATAGAATTGAGTGGGAGAGAGTGTAAACTACAAGGTAAACTATAGTCCATGCTTAGTGACAGTGCTCCAAAATGTGTTAATCAATTGCAATGAATGTATCACACTAATGAAAGGAGTTGTTAATGTGGGGAAAGGGGGGAGGTTGGGGGAGTGGGGCATATGGGAATCCCTTATATTTTTTTATGTAACAATTTATATAATCTAAGTATTTTTAAAAATAAATTATATATATAAAAAACTACAAGTTCTGGAAACCATCCATCAAGGTATATTTGAAATTGCTTGAGTTGGAAGACTCAGTGAAAAGATATGAATAAACAGTAAACAGGGAAGAAGATGACTAAAAGAAGACATTGCATGTTCCAAAAAGCTTTTTCCAAAGAATAGATGCTTTTTTTAAAAAACAATTTATTGAAGTATATCATTCATACATCAACATACATAAACAATAAGTTTTCAGTAAACACTGTGTACTTACAAAACAAACATGCATAACATCATACAGGGCTCCCACACATCACCCCACCACAAATACTTTGCATTGTTGTAAAACATTTGTTAACAAATCATGAAAAAGCATCATCAAAGTATTACTACTAACTATAGTCTGTATCTTATCCACTATACTTTTTTTAAAGGATTTATTTATTTACTTAACTTTTATTGATTTTTACATCGCCCCCTGCATTTTTGCTGTTTTTGTGTCCATTCACTGGGCAACCCTCTGTGTCCATTTCCTGCCTTCTCTTCTCATCCTTCTTCTCCTGTCTTCACTGGGATTCGAACCTCAGAAACTCCGATGTGGGAAAGAGGTGTCCTACCGCCTGTGCCACCTTAGTTCCTGGTATTTCAGCACATCTCATCTTGGCTCTCCCTTGTGTCACTCTCCTGTTACGTCATCATCTTGTTGCGTGGCTCATGGGGCCTGGCGGCGCACCCATGTGTGGGGTCTGGCAGCCCACGCGCCTTCTATAGTTTTCTTTTTTTTTCTTTATACCGGGAGGTCCCGGGGATCGAACCCAGGTCCCTCCATAAGGGAGACGGACACCCAACCATTTGAGCCACATCTGTCCCCCTGTTATATCTCTTAAGGTTGACCAAAGATACCTAGAGTTACAGTCAGTTCCCATACAGGATGGTCCAATAATAAATCAGGCTTAGTTTATCACCAGCATTCTAAAAGCCAGACCTAGGGAGAAAAACTAGGTCCCGGGACACAGGCATGGTTTCTAATATAGTGAATGTTTAGCCTACCCTGATTATCACAAAATCAGAAGAATAGATTCTTGCAAACTTCTCAGAATGACTCTGTGGTTCTATTTATATCAATGAATTAGTGTTTTTTTCCCTTTCTTTTATACTTGATCAATTGATTGTATGTTTTTTTTATCAGATCTCATCCTCCACAAAGTTATCAAAATAAGACTATCCCATTCTAAATATGCCTGCATAGAATCTGTTATCTTTGTACATTTTATATCTGAGCTAACATGTTTGAATTAAATATTGACCTCTAAAATGTGCCTCCAATTTTAAACATTTAATCTATTTACTGCTCCATAATTTAATAGCATTTTGAAGATTTAATTTTGATAACTGAATTTTTAAATTTTTCTTGAAAGTGTCTAAAGTGTTTATGAACTAAGATGGTTATTTTTCGCATCTGCCATTCTCACTCTGTAGCCATGACTATTAGTGAGAGAGGGCTTCTTTCCCTGCCTCTGTGGTATACTATATCTCATCAGCATTTCATTCTCGGCATCTCTCAGCCATCTCATTTCTCCACAGAGGGATTTGGAAGAAAAATAAGAGAATATATAACCCAGCCTCTTCTCCCTCCCTGCTGAGGAGCCCACTGCCTGCAGGAAGCACGTGTTCATAATAATAAGAGCGGAAGTTCACATAGCCCTTACCATATGCCAGGCCCTGTTCTTAGCAGTGTTTTATGTCTATTAATCTGTTTAATTCATGCAACAACCCCAGGAAGCAGTATTAGTATTATCAACATCTTACAGGTAAGGACAGCGAGGCAAGAGAGGGTAAGATGCAGAAACACCAGGTTACAGAACCAAGATGGGAACCCAGGTGGTGCAACTCAGCCTCCAGACGTTAATTCACCTCACTGCCCTGTCTGCTCTCTTGTGTAAATTTTAGAGGCAGTGTATGCCCTGGCCAGGCTCTGCTGTGACTGGGCGAGTAAGCCTGTAATTCTGGTGTTCAGGAATAAGGAGCCAACCTGTCTGCAGATTAAAAGTATGTTCTCTAGTGTCAACTCATCAGTAATAGTAAGGCAATGTTTCCATCTCCAGCTACGTCACTTCTTGTCTATCTCTTAATTGGTGCAGAACTCGGTGGGCATGAAGATTCTATTTATTAGGCTGCGTGGACTCCCCACAACTTTATCTACATCCCAAACTGAGAATACTCATCACGTTTCTGCCTTCATTGGCAGCGAAATGAAAAGGATGAAATTGTTAGGTGTAAACAGGCATGGCTAAGATTGTTCAACCAAATCCTCCTAAAATTGGCCAGTTACATATTCTCTCTCTCTTTTTTTTTTTAAGATTTAGTTATTTATTTACTTTTATCCATTTTTACTCCCTCCACCCCATTTTTGCTGTTTCTGTGTCCATTTGCTGGGCAATTCTCCTCCTGTCTTCACCAGGATTCGATCCTGGGAATCTCCAATGTGGGAGAGGCGCGTCCTACCACCTGCGCCACCTCACTTCCTGGTTTTTTGGTGCGTGTGGTCTTGGCTCTCCCTTGTGTTGCTCTCCTATTACGTCATCATCTTGCTGTGTACCTCGGCGGGGCCTGACCGCGCACCCACGCACAGGGCCTGGCAGCCCGCCCGCCTTCTATATTTTTCTTTATTTTACCGGGAGGTCCCGGGGATCGAACCCAGGTCCCTCCATATGGGAGACGGACACCCAACCATTTGAGCCACATCCGCCCCCCACATATTGTCTCTTAAAGACCTTACAAGATACTATCTTTCTTAAGAGCCGTGCCCACATCTTATGTGTTTGCACATATAGCAAAGAGCTTAACGTATAAGGTTATATTGCTTCTCTTTACATTTAAAATCAAATCTACCATCACTCCTTTTCTCCTGACCTCATTTTCAGCCGCCCACCCCACCCCCTCCCACTTTGCTTTGGCCACAATGACCTTCTTTCTGTTCCAGGACCTCAGTAAGCTTGTTCATCTCCTGCAGTTTCTGTACTTACAATCTTAATTGTCACTTCCTTAGAAGGCCTTCCCCACTACGCAATCTAAAATAGTCCCCCCAGAAATCTCTCTCTCATGTCACCATATTTTAGTTCTCAGCCTAGCGCCAGTTATTATCTAATTTTTCTATTTCTTTCTTTCTTTGATTATTTTCTGTCTTCCTGCACGAGAATGCACAGTTCATGAGAACAGCTGCTTTGTCTAGCACCAGCTCTCAGAAGTGTCTGACACTTGTAGGCAGCAAAGAAAACGTTATTGAACAAATAAATACTTGTCCCGTATTTATTTAACAAGTATGATGGTTGTTCCAGTACCTTGTGAAGATGACAACGTAACATTGAAAATAACATCTTAGAAAGTAATTGTTCAGTGCAGCTTTCATTCTTAATCTTGCTCTTAAAAAATATTCCATTTACTGGTACATGTCACAAAATTAACATGACCTTATATTTCATTTATTTAGAAAACACTACCAAGGTTTAAAGTTTTCTTGTTCACTTTCCAGTTCTCTCTTTTTAAATAATTTAAGACTTGGTTGTAGGACTCTTAAAGCTTCTCTGTTCTCCTTTTTTTTCTGTCCTAATTTAAATGAAAATGTTCCCTTTAGTGTGCCACAGTGAAAAGCACACAATAGTAGGTCAGAAAGTTTGCTCCCAGCTGACTGTATCATTTATTAAGCGTGTTAATATAGAGCACTGCAATTCCAGCCTCGAGTCTGTTCTTACCTTTAAGATGAAGATGTAATGATATAACACCTCAGATTATCACTTATGATAATTGGGAAATTAAATGAGATGAAGAATTTAAGACATGCTTAAACTGCAAAGCATGTTGCACATATGAAATAATATAAAAATTAACTTTAGCATTTTCCGGCTATTTCGGAAATTCAGAAGAGCAGGGGGAAAAGTAGAGGCTAAAATAAACCCAGTGTATTTTTTTTTAAAAAAGAGCTTTGGGGGGCGGTTGTAGCTCAAATGGTTGGGTGTCCATCTCCCATATGGAGAGACCTGGGTTCGATCCCTGGGACTTCCTGGTTAAAAAAAAAAAAAAGAAAGAAAGAGCTTTAAATTACATAAATGTTACATCAAAAATATTGGGGATTCCCATATACCCTACCTCCCCTCCCACACTATTTCCCATTACCAACATCCTTCATTAGTGGGTCCATTTGTTACAGTTGATGAACACATATTGAAGCATCACTACTAACCATGGATTATAGGTTACATTACAGTTTACACTTTGCCCCCACACAATTTTATAGGTTTTGACAAAATGTGTAATGGCATAAACACAGTGTATTTTAGCTAAAACAATTATTCTGGAATTCCACATCCTCCGAAACACTAGTGGAACCAAATTTTTCAATCTCCCCAAATCTGCTCCTGAAAATCAGACAAAGTAACTAGGGAAACAAAAGAAAAAATCCGCAGACATCCTCCACTCAACAGGGAAACCTCATAAGCTGGCAGGGGGACGTGGCTAGCCTCTCAAGGAGCAGGAGCAGCAGCTCTGATGAGGGAAAGGGGGAGAGAGAGCGTCCTGTGCCCTGCAAACGCCCAAAGTCACCAACAAATCTCTGCCCTCGAAAGGTAAGGACGCAGGGGGCGGATGTGGCTCAAATGGTTGGGCGTCCATCTGCCATATGGAGGGACCTGGGTTCGATGCCCGGGACCTCCTGGTAAAATAAATATATATATATAGAAGGCGCATGGGCTGCCAGGCTCTGTGTGCTGGTGAGCCGCCAGGCCCCGGGAGCCATGCAGCAGGATGATGACATAACAGGGGAGAGACAAGACGAGATGCTCCGAAAGCTCCAAAAGCCAGGAACCGAGGTGGCGCAGGTGGCAGAACACCTCTCTCCTACATCAGAGGTCTGCAGGATCAAATCCTGGTGAAGACTAGAGGAGGAGGATGAGAAGAGAATTGCCCAGCGAATGAACACAAAACAGCAAATGAGGAAGGGGGGTTTAAAATGGATAAAGTAAATAAATAATCTGAACCGTTCTTCCTTTGTCCCATCGTGGTATATCAGCCCTCTCTCGCAGGGAGGCCTGAATCCTGGAAGGGGGTACTTCCTGGGCACCTCTGAGGTGAAGGCAAGCCCGCCCGCACGGCGTGGTTAGCTGACCCAGCGAGCACAAGCAGCAAGGGGGGGG